>JAWDJE010000001.1:237822998-239022998 GCA_035047345.1 Bradypodion ventrale
CACAGTTCCTTCGGTACCTGCATCCCTTTTTAGGGAGTGGGTTCTTAATTCTGTTTTATCTATGATTGTGAACCGCCCTGAGTCGGCCTTGGTCGAGTGGGTGGTATAGAAATTCAACAATTAAATTAAATTAAATTAAATAACTATATGACACCATAAAATAATGGAAGGAAATACAGTTTTAGCAAATTCTACCAGCGGAAGATTGCTGACAATATGATCTCACTTTGCTGGGAGTAAACCCTATTGAACTCAGTGGGGCATACTTCTGAATACCTTTTGCTGGTGATTTTTAAAAAAGCTTTATCTGCTGGTATTTTTACATTAGACTTAACAAAATTGCTTCTAAAAGGAGATGAGACGGATCAGAGATCTCCATGGTAACCACTAACATTTTTCTGGGGTATTGCTCGAAAGAGTCCATGATTAGTCAAAAGTAAGTAAAGTGCAAACCAAGGATTGAAGCCTTGTAACCCAGTCCTTTCCATGCTTACTTGGAAGTAATTGAGTTCAAGCTGGCTTACAGTGGATATGATTCGAATCAAATTTATATAAACCAGAATTTATAACCATGATTTAAATCACTTCTCAGAAACACATGATTTATTCATGTGATTTTCCCTGGAAAAAATAACTTTCCTGCATAATTCTTGCTATATATACTGTACATTGACACTTTCACTGCCTGAAAGTGGGCTTGAGTTTCAGAAGGAGAAGGATAATAGCTAGAGTTTACATTCTAATGGAATCAGTTTTTCTCTGGAAATGATTAAAAGCACCTTAGATCAGTGTTTCCAAACCTTTGGTTTCTGGACTTCAATTCTCCAAAGCACTGAGCAGCCAATATACTAACTTAGGTGGTGGTTAAAATATGCTTGCTAATCAGTTTATATTTTTGGCAAGTACATGGGCTCTGGGTGCTGAAGTCCACAGGGAAGGGTGATGGTTCTCTAGTGGATCAAATCCCACTTGAATACATCATGTTGGAGGGCAGCAGCTTCATCAATACTGGCCTTTGGAGAAGGACTTTGTGTGCCAAAAGGGCTCAGGACCAGAAAGTGACTCACGAAACTGGTACGGGTGTCATGCTGTGATGCGGAAGGCAGATGAAAGGCCCGCTGCATTATAATCTCAGGACAGTCTTCATGGCTGATCACCATGAGGCTCGCCAATATTCGGATTCAGCTATGGATGTAGTAGTAGTAGTAGTAGTTAGGCAGCCTCCAAACAGATGCAAGTCAAGCACCTAGATGTCAAGCCTGCATTTCCACATGGAGAGATTGTAGAGAGGATATGTAAGTGGAACAGCCAGCAGGCTTCAATAACCAGAAACATTCTGATTTAGTGTGCAAACTAAAGAAAAGCCTATATGGACTGAAGCTGCACAGGCATTTTTTTTATTAGGGGTGGGGCATCATTTTTGCTTTTGGTATCTATAAATTTATTCAGTTTATTTATTCTTTATGACTTGTAAGCCACCCAGAATGGTAAAATATTCCAGATGGGCAGTATAGAAATGGATACATTTATTTATTAGTTCAAATTTATATTGCTGCTCACTCGCCGAAGCGACTCAGGGCGTTACATTACGATACAATATGTTGATGGGGGCTCAGAGGGAGGGGTGGCTAAGTCCTCAACCTACCCTGGCTTCTTCTTTCCCGGTCGTTGGTGTGGGCACAGGGGGAGGGGTGGTGAAATAAATAAATAAGATGCTGCTGTTACAAGATTTCAAACACAGTAATGCAGATCAGTGCTTGTATACCAGGAGCAAAAATAGACATTTAATTTTTATTCTTGTCCACATTAATGATCTAATTGTGGCTACTCAAAAGGAACAAGAATACAAAGAGTTTGTATGATGTTTTAATGGGATGGAAATAATGTAATTAGGAGAAGCAACATATTATTTGGGCATATAAATTGAAAAAGAGGCAGGTGGCTCATATATATTGTACCAGAAATAAAAGATTATTGAAGTTGTGGACATACTAGCCTCCAAGATGCTTATACTGTAAAACCTCAGGTTACGGACACCTTGGGTAATGGAAAACTTGACTTACCAAAGGAAATTCTGAGGAAATGGCGTCCTGATTTATGGAAAAAACTCATGACATGGAAAGTTTTTTGGGGTGTTCCAATGCTTCCCAGGGTGGTGGGTGTTTGAAGCATTTCTGCTCCACTTTTGAAAATTTTCGTCACCTTTTGGCTCCGGCAGAAGCTCTCCCTGCAACCAGGAAGTGCTAGAAATTCCCTCGCCCCTGATCAGCTGTTAGGTGCATACTTTTCCTACAATTACCAGAACTGGCCACTAGATGGTGCTGATGGAAATGTGACAAATATGCTTTGAAAATTAAAAAAAAAATCCGCTCTGAAGCTCACTAAAAAGCCTAAATAACTTGTTTTTTCTGTTCCAGACTGTTTCTAAAGTGCACTTTGAATTTTTTTGCTGTGTTTTCACCAATTAAGAAAGAGCTTTGAAAAGAAAAATTATGGTGTGTGTGTGTGTGTGTGTCTTTTCTAACCTCCGGATTGTTTTTTATTTTTAATGCATTCCTGTGGGAAATTGTGCTTTGCATTACAGAAAAATCAGTTTACAGAAAACGTCCCAGAATGGATTAATTCCGTAACCTGATATTCCACTGTACTTTTTACCCATGGCAACAGATTTTCTGAAAGGCAGAGAGGAGTGAATCTCTGCCCAACAAGTACAGAATAGCTATAGAAAAGCTTTTGTAGCTAACAACCAGTATTAGACTTGCCTTAGCTGTAGGGATTCTGAGTAGAAAAATGAGTTCATCAGCACAGGATGACTAGGCAGTTGTCAGAAGAGTAGTTAGATATTTGAAAGGAACTATGGACTTTAAGTTAGGACTTCCAGCCAGCAGAAATTCAAAGCTTGTAGGGTGCATAGATGCAGACTGGGCAGACTATAAATCCAGCAGTGGATATAGTGCAGACTATAAGTCTAGCAGTGGACACCTGTTTATTTATGGTGATGGGTCTATCTCATGGGCTAGTCATAAACAAGATGTTGTAGGCATCAAGAAAAAGAGGAACAAGTATGATATGAATTGACTTCCATAAAGAAACCACAGGCATGAGTTTTCAAAAGTTTACAGCAGAGCTGTTAAGGACAGGAAATTTTGAGGGTCACTTATTCATATGATTGCCATAAATTGAAGGCAAACTGACAGCATATAAGAAAAATAATAGAAAAATAAAAAGAATTCTACATGTCCTGAAGCTCTTTATACAACAAGTAACATGCATAGAATTGGAGAAGTAATGCACATTGACAATCCTTTTCTGTTTGGTCCCTTGAAAATAATTTTGCTGTATTGTATGTAGTATTTGGATTAATATGCAAAATATATAACACATGTCTGCCAATATTTTTGTTAGAAAACCCTTGTATCTCTAGCTGAGTGCTTTTGATCATAGGGCCAATTATCATCTTCAGAGGAAGTGGTATCGAGGAGCAAAAACGTGTCTAAAGGCCAACAACATTACAGCCAAAAATAATGAAATGAAAGAATTAGATAGCAAGTGAAAATGGTTCTCAGTGATGGTGATTTGTGTGAAGAGTCTTGGTAAAAGCATAGGATTTACTGTCAGAATTATCTTGAGCAAAAGATGCACACACATTCTATTGCATTACATGTAATAAATATTAAATTTGTTCCTGGTATTTAATAACTTGGTTTATGCTTCTGTTTCACCTTTTTGTATGTTTTCAGTATGAAAGTGCAGCAAATCAGGATGTTTCTACAGTACTTAGAAATTTTTCACTTACTATTTTTAGCACCTGGAATCGCATCCTGTATGTATAAAACAGGTTGATATTATCTAATGGTGAGAACAAAATATATTTTGCTTAATGTTCTCTCCCTTTGACAGAGCCAGTGCTATTTGATAAAAATTCTTCTAGTCACTCTGTTCCAGATATTCATTCCAAACATATTTTGAAACTTAGTTCAGAGTATTATTAGTTGAATTTTCTGCAGAACAATGAAAGTCAGTTATGCTAGAGGGCCAAAGTGTTCATCCAACCAGTGTTTAGAGGTCATACTCAAAATTATGTGGCCCTACAGTTATTTCCAGGCTTCAGCTCTCATCTATGCTGACTATTGACTTGTTTGCTGGTATTTGCAGCTGCTGCCCTAAGTTCTACAGTACTAGACCCTCAGCCTGCTGCAGCTGCTAGGCATAGCTGTCAAGTATCCCTTATTGGCCAGGAAAACCCCTTATTTTACCCTCTTTCCCGCCACCATCCCTTATTAATTAGACTGCAAAGCCCTATTGCCGCCATTGGAGGGCAGCACAGGATAAGCATAGCTGTCAAGTATCCGTTATTTGCCGGGAAATTTCCCTTATTTCCAAATCCAAAACTTGACAGGTATGCTGCTAGTGCTAGGTCCCACCTGAGAACCCTGGGGAAGGTTTCTGACCTTCATAACCTCCACCTAGAGAGCCTGGCTGGCTTAGCTGTATAAGAACTGACCCTTACTCCCAGAAGCTTTCTCAATAACAAAGGTAATCAGATTTGCAATTGCTTGGCTCCTGGATTTCTTGCCTTGTTCCTGGTTTGTAGAAGATCCCCTGCCTTGTTCCTGATTCCTGTTCGGAAAACTTCTTCCTATTTCCTGGTTCCCATGAACCATTGTTGATCCTTGCTGGGATCCTTGCTTCTTGAATTCTATAATTGCCTTGTTCCACCCATTACAGTTCTCTGCCATGTCTGTTCTCCCAGTCATCTGACTTTTGGTTTGTTTGGACTATGCTTTCATCCTCTGGACTAATCCTGCTTCCCTGGCTTGATTTAGTTTTGGACTCTGGACTAAGATAGGGTTACTCTTCCACCTGTCACCTGGTGTATTGATGGGCTATCATGGAAGAGAATTGGTATCCTGAGGAATTTAGTTTGATATTACCATTTCACCCCTCCAAGCTCTAAGATGGTTTAAAATCATATAACTGTGTGTTAAAGTTTTAAAATATGCTTGCTAATCAGTTTATTTTTTGGCAAGTACATGTTAACTAGCGGCCCTGGGTGGTGAAGTCCACAGGGAAGGGTGATGGTACCCAAGTAGATTAAATCCCACTTGAATCCATCTTGATGGAGGGTAGCAGCTTCATCAATACTGGCCTGGGGCTGAGGACCAGAAAGTGAATCATAGAACTGGATCAGTGGTATGGGTGCCAGGCTACGATGCAGAAGGCAGATGAAAGGCCACTGCATTATATTCTCAGAACAGTCTTCATGACTGATCACCATGAGGATCACCAGTATTTGGATTCAGATACAGCACAAGAAGAAAAAACATGTTAACTGGATAAGGAGATAATGGATCCAGCTGCAGAGGATTTAGCATCAATTAATTACCCCCAGGTGGTTGTTGACAAGTTTTGGGTGTCTTCTGAGCATAGGTGGGTAGAGCCAAAGCTGATGACACAGTATATAAGGTGCAGCCTTAGACCCCAGATTTTGGAGCTCTTTTGAACCATAAAGAGCTTCTCTGCTACCTTACTGGGTTCCCAGATAGCTAAGGGAGGGACAGAAGGAACCCATGCTGATTAGTAAATATGTAAGCCTTCTGTATTTCTATTTCTTGTATTGCTTGCTCTCTGTCTCTGAAATATGCTTTGTTTGCCTAGACCTGTGATGGCGAACCTTGGCACTCCATGTGATCTTGAACTTCAATTCCCAAAAAACCCTGATAGCAGGAGTGCTGACGTTGGCTTCTGTTAATTGAAATTTAAGAACAGCCGGAGTGCCGAGGTTTGCCATTATTGGCCTAGACAATTGGCTGAATAAAACTTTCTTTCTTACCCATGTAATGCTTATTTTATCTCTGAGATCCTAAAAATAATCTAAAGCCCACCAGACCTTGCCAGTCTGAGTTGGCAATGTACCTGGTTGCCCTGGGGTCATGTTACCTGTGAGCTGCCCATGGTTTAGACTCAGACACTTTGCTGGGATAGGCCTGCATCACCTCCAGTGGTCATTTGTACACTAGACCAAGGGAAGAGCACAACACTCTCAGGTATGTGGTTAACTGCCCCCTGCCCCAGTTACAAGCGCCCTAGGATTATACCTTCATATTATGCTGCATATTCTTAAACTGTAGTTGCATGCATACTTAAAGGGCAGTAAACGTCATTAAATATAGAAAGATTTAGTGTAGTTTGATTAAGCATCCATAGGCTTGTGCTGTAAACAGTTAAGACTGCAGTTCTATGGATGCCTACTTGGAAGTATATAGAACTGTTACATTGGAAGAGACAACGTCAGTGGTTTGAAAAATATCATTGTTAACTGCCTACTAGATTAAACTTGTTTTTCCTGTTTATGTCTGACCCTTGAAAGACGAAATGAGCCTACAGGAACCGTCTTTTTATTTTTATATATACAGTAATACCTCATACAAAGTCCGCTTTGTACAACATCGAATTCATACAACATTGCCTAATTCCTTGAAAAAAGTTGCCTCATACAAAGTCGCTGTGACTTTGTATGAGGCATTGGGATTTTTCCCAGGTTGCATTGTGCCTGGGCAGTAAAAAAGGCAGAACGCATGCATGCATTGCTTTTGTGGGTTTTGTATGAGGCGAAGAGTTTTTAGGAGTGGTTTTGAGCGCGAATTTGGATTTTTTGGAAAAAAAATCATCAGAATTTTTGGAAGCATTCCTGGGATTTTTGCAGCATTCTTCAGGTTCTTGGACTATTCTTTGGCACAGTGGAAATGTAGGTAAATGAGGTTTTCTGTTTCCGATTGGCTTGGGGTGGAGAAGTGGATGGGGAGGTCATTTTTTTGGTGGGGTGGGCAATTGTTTGGTGTTTGCTGCTGTGGTTTTTGAAAATAGATTGCATGTTGCATAATGTTTCCTATGTTGGTTTTTTGGGGGGCACTGTTTGGTGGGGTGGCAATTGTTTGGTGTTTTCTGCTGTTTGAATGATTAACACTGTGCTTGCATGATGGGACATGTTGGCATCCATTTTGTCCTTGCTTCCATCCAGTAATTATTTACAGTAGCTTGTACAAAATGGATGATTGGCTGCTTGGCTGCAGATTAACACTGTGCTGCATGATAGGACATGTTAACTTAAACCTGCACTTCATAAAGTTTTCTAAAGTTAAAAACTTGCTGTATGGTTTGTCCCCTAAAATCAGGGTAATGTTTGGCATGTTTTTGTAATGTATTTAGCCTTTAGACAATGATTTCTTAAAGTTCTGTCAGTTTCCTGTCTGTTTCCTTGACTTTGCCCTGAAGTCTGTGTTGTTACAGTACAATGTATCTCTATGGAAACAACGTTGTATGAGGCATCACGGCAAGGATTTGGACGTTGTATGAGGCATCGCAGCTAGGATTTTGCATGCCTCATACACAGTCCAAATCCATATAAAGTCCAAACTTGTGGAACCAAGTTTGGACATTGTATGAGGTATCACTGTACAATAATACATTCACACATACACAAATACCTGTAGGTACACATGGATATTCACACATTCTGTTTTTATGAAAAGAATCACAGGGCATTAAAATCTTGGATTAGGTGATTTGACTCTTTCCTTTCTTTGGAACTTTCTCTGCATCTATGTTTCTTCATTATGCACTCTCACATACAGTACTTGTTGCTTGTCCTATTGCATACTAAAATTCTGCAAACCTAAATGTTCATATAAATATTTTACATCAACACATATTTTGTACCATTGGCTTTTGGTAGTAAATAAATATACTGTACATACAAATTATGCTTTGTTTTATTCTGCATACTAGTTTGCTCTGCTTTTTGTGATACTGTACTTGACATCTAAACTGTCAAAATGGCAGGTAGTGTAGAATACTTGAATATGTAATAATTCTATGCAACTGTATAAAAGACGAATCTGGTTTTTTTTTAAAAAAAAAAGCTTGGTGGTCATTAGCTTAGATAGTTTTAAAATGGCTCACAAAAACACGTGAGTGATAAATTGTTAACCTGGAAGCAGTGTACCATAGAATTTAGATTGCTGGAGTATAACACTGGGAATATTTATTGGCTACATGCTGGTGGTATCTTGTTAATTCTGTAAAAAACACATAGATACGTGCAATCTATCACAGAAAGTAGATCTCATCTACAGTTTGGAATTTTCTGTCTAGTATAGAAGCTAAATATTTCAGAGTGTTGGTTGAACATGTGCATACATATATTGCACTCAGATGATCATGAAGGTAGAGTTCTTACGTGAAAAGATGGACTATATTAACTGACAAAGAATTATTATACTTCTGTCTCTGTAGTTGTAGCATCTTTTTTTATCAGAAACTACTTGAGCAATACATCCCCTTATAATATACTAATGTATCTGTCTAAATATAGTAGTACCTTTTCAATATAATGGGACTTATTCCCTGATAGGTATATGTAGGATGTAAATCTATTATTCATTCTGTGGTTTCCATGACTAATACAGAACTGTTAGTATACAGCTTTAATTATATTATGTGTATGTTATAGAATTTAAATTGATCATCACTTTTGTCTTTTGAATTATACAAGACATAATACAAATGTAAATGTAGGTCAATACAGCATAGGAGGTTATAAAATTGTAGAACAGAACAATATTTAATTCAGAATTTATGAGAAGATTACAGTCTGAATTCCTGAATCAAGGCGAAAAAAGGAATCACTAAATGATATTTGATATTTTCTAGCTAAATGTGTATGTGGGCATTCAAGCAAAAAACAAAACCCAACCCTGACAGCTCTGAATAACATGCAGATAGGAATAGCTGCAGAATTTATGTTTCGAAAGGTAATAAACAGTGAAGCCGTTTCAAATCAGAGTGATTTGCTATTTTAAACTTAACAGGATGTGCAGAGGTTACACTAACTGAAAGCTCTGAAGATGACTATCAGTATGAAGAGGTAAGAAACAAGGAGAATACAGTAGTTGAATGGAGGAAAGAGAAACAAGCTGGGAGGGCAGAGGATTGGTAGAGTGTATGTTTTTGATTTGGTCTTTTACAATGAACTTGATCATCATCACAAGTGATGGACAAATAATGCAAGAATTGCTGGGGATTTGCCGATTTTGTAGGGACTTATTTATTTTATATATTTATTTGTAGCAAATTTACACTGCTCAATTTAGTGATTAGCACTACTATGGGTGATTGAATATATTTCCAATAACTACCCAAACCACATAAATTAAATTCTATCCATAATAACCCATATGCCAATAAAACTGATTCAAAAATGTCTAATAAAAGAGATGTGGTGCACATGTACCTGTATGTGTGAAAGTAGATGAAGTTGTTGTTGTCATCGGCAACTCATATCCAAGCATACATTTTTTCCCCCCGCTAGTCAATTTCTCAGTTGATGGATATGTCTCTGGTGACTCAATAAACCGATCCTGGCATGAAACATGCGACCACACACATTACACTGAAAAGATGGTGGAAGGCGTAGTTGAAGTAGAGCCACTAGAAAGCAGCTATATATCTTGAGACAAGAATTTACTAGTGAATCAGTTTTGCATGTGGAGTTTCCAAATCTATTTTGAACTGAATAATAATATAAGGTAATGCAGAGTACCTTTTCCCCCGTATTGGGGAAATCTTCGGAGCCTCCTCTGTTTCAAAATCCGCAGCGCTGGAAGGGTAAACCTGGTGCGCTGTGGTGATGTCATCCCGGGCATGCTAGGAGGCTCTCCTAGCGCCACAAGATTTCCCCAACACAGCAATCGGCTTTGGCAAAGGCTGCAGAGGGGATGTGACCGAGCAAGGGGCTGCTCGGAGCAGCCAGGACAAAGCGTGATTGCCACCGCTGCTGATGTCAGGCAGTGGGGGCAGGTGGAGGGTGGTCCACGGTGAGCCTGGGTGGTCACCGTGGGCCACATTAATGATATGCAGGGGCCTAATTGGGCCCGTGGGCCATAGTTTGGGCACCCCTGCCCTAAATAAATACATTTTGGATTGGAGGAATCCAATCCAATTAATAAGAAATGTATTTTAGGTTTGGAGATAATAATAATAATAATAATAATAATAATAATAATAATAATAATAATAATAATAATAAAGTTTAATTTCTATCCCGCTTTCCTGACACAAGTGCCACTCAAAGCGGCTTACAACATATATAAATACAATAAACAGAGCAAAATATACAATAAACTACAAAAGGCAATACACAATTAATACAATCAAAACATCAGAATATGCAAAAATACAATACAAAATATAAATAATTAAGCAATATCACAATGAGAAATTAAACAAAAAAATCAACCTCAACCACCCAGCAGCCACAAAAGCACCCTATAGTTCAACGTCTGTGAGGCAGCTGCGTCGGCGGCGGCAATGGCTCCCACCTGTCTCTCCCCAACAGGGCCAGTGGCATGGGCTCCTGGGGCGAGACAGGGAGCTGCTCGAGGCAGCGGGCGTCATCGTCCTTTTCTGCTCTCTGGAAAACAATACAAGGGAATGTGTTACACTGAATTAAACCATTGCTATATCAGCTTGTTACTGTCTTCCCAAATTAACAGTAAAATATTTCAATGTCTCAGACAGATAATAATTCTAACTCTGTCAATTGATTTCCTTGTTTAATAGATAGTGGCAGTTTGAGCTAAATTCTAATACAAGGATTCTCAACCTGTGGCTGGATCCAGTCCGTGACACCATTTCATGTGGCCCCCCACTGCCTCCACCACACCAGGAAGTGCCATGTGGTGGAAGAAGGTCAAAATTGTCATCCAGCCCACAAAGCTATCTGAGGGAGCGTGACCTGGTTCCTGGCTTAAAAAGGTTGAGAATTCATGTTCTAATACCTGGAAAGAAGCTGTAATAAAAAGTTGTACTTTCAACTATGCTTTCTTGGATGAATTATAGCAACAGGCTATATAATGATGGTAACCGTTACAGTTTTCTTCTATTTAGTACAAATCTTACATCTGTTTTTTTTTTATTATGGCTTAGGTACCAACAGATGATGACTTTTGCTTGCAAGAAGGTGATGAAGACCTGGGAAAAGCTTTACACACAATGCAAGAACAGGCTGTTGATGCCCAAATTATGGTAAGAAAATTATTTTTCAAAATAAATGACTGCATTCATGGAGTTTTATCATGAGTAATGAAAGGGAAATTATTTTGTTAATATATAAAGGAGTATGTAAGGGTAGTGGAGGGAAAAGAAAGTGTTTTCAGTTGAAACTTTCAGTTGTCAAAGATGACATTGAGTTGTGATTTGGTAGAAGACACATAGCTTGGATATAATTGCATAGTTTTTTTTAAAAAAAAGAATGGTTTAATCCTCCTAGTTTTAAATTCTACGATCGTGACATAAAAAGTCACACTTATTAAAATTTGCTATCATCAGTTAAAAGTTTTCCACCTCCTTAAACTGTTTATTTTGTTATTAAAATTTCTAATTCACTAATGTGTATATTTGGTAGTTTGCTACGTTCTCAAGGCTTATTTGGGCAAGAATATATTAAAATATGAATATCACAGACAGAAGCCAAAATGACTAAACTTAGACTGTTGTACTTTGGCAATATCATTAGTAGACAAGACTCAATGGCAAAACAGGAATGTTAGGAATGGAAGGTAGGTGGACGATGAAGCCCTTATAAGAGAATGTCAATGTCAAATGTATGAGGTTTGAACAAAGTCCTCAGAGTAGCGTAAGATTTATAATACTCTTTGACAGTTTGAGTCACTGGGGGTTTGTCACAGCTGGCATTTATCCCTGTTAGTGTTAGTTTCAGATAGAGATCAGATAATCTTATCAATCATGTCTGAGTTCATCTGGGTATTAAAGATACAGTGGTATCTAATGTGTTCTCTGGGATGTTTCGTATTGCGAAAAATTTGTAACCCGAAACACAATGCAGAACAAGTTGCATTACCAGAACTGGCCACTGTATACCATGTAATTTATAGGGGAACTTGCTTTGTATAGCGAAAAAATTCGTAAGTTGAGGCATTATTTTAAATGGATTTTCATTCGTAACCCGAAAATTATATAACCCGAGGCGTTCGTAACCCAAGGTACCACTGTATTAGTAGTTTATATATTCCATCTCTCTTCAGAGGATGAAAACCCTTGTTTCATTCATAGTGATGGAAGTCTTTTCTTGACTTCCTTGTCATATACTATTTAATTTTTCTAGATGGAAAAATGATTTGTACAACATCAGTTTGCCTATTTCTACAATTCAAACATTATTGAAATCATGTAAAAATAATTAGATGAGAAAAATCTATTTCAGTTGTAAGCTTATAGCTGTAAAATTATAATTTAAATCACATTTGTCAAAAAAACAACAGGCCCTTGTAGCTAAATAGCAAAAACAAAAATCAGAGAGTATATCTCTGAGATAAAGAATTTTTTTTTCTAATAGAGCTTAGCTTTAAATATTACAGCCTTTAGCTTATCAAGACACATTATTTTTTTAGCAGTGTTCTCACCCAACCATTTGCCAGTTTGAATCTGTGGAGGGAAATGCATGATCCTTGTCTACTCTATCTCTGTACCTATTACATGTTGTCTGCTTTTGATAATGATGTCCATATTGCATATTGCATTGTTTCCTGCCTTTTTCTAAGCCTCACACTTTGTTATACTCTGTACATTTATATTCTAATTGTTGATGCACATTTAGGTAAACTAATAGATATCTACATACTCAACTGGTAGAAAATGTTTATAAGGTTGTTTTGAAAACATGATTTGTTTTGTCATTGAAGTAGGGATACAGTATTCTTCTATGATCTGTTCTCTAATAAAGACATATATTCATTTTCTATATGGGTTCTGCTAGATTAGAAAATCCCATAGGACTACAGTGTGTTCTTGTTGAGCTAATAGCTTTTTATATGTATTTTGTCGATCTTGAAATACCTGCATCTATCTCCTGGTGTAAATATAACAAAACAAATCCTATTTGCTCTATCTGATTATTGAGTGAAAGGAGTTCCTGATTTTTAAAAGTGTATTGGTGCTAGTTTTTACTTGATCCTAGCCATATGTGATAACTAGCATGTTTTGCCCAAGGCTTTTTTTGGTGCTGGTGGTAGGGGTGGTTTTGGGGCGCACGCGCATGCACGCGTGCACACACATGTCGAAGCTGCACAGGGAGAGGAGGGGCTCTCCATCCTCCCCAAGCCTCGGTGAGGCCACACACACACACACAACACACACACACACACACGCCGAAGCTATGTGGGGAGAGGAGGGGCTCCCCTTCCTCCTCCCCGAAGCCTCGGTGAGGACACACACACACTGAAGCTGTGTGGGGAGAGGAGGGGCTCCCCTTCCTCCCCCCTGAAGCATTGGCGAGGACACAAAGAGAGAGAGAGGGGGGGGAAACTCCGGATGGTTTCCCCTCCGGGAGATGGAGGCCGACAACGGCACTCCGTTCTTGGTCTCCGTCTCCCGGTGGGAAGCTGTTCATTTTCCTCGGTGGGCGGGGGCCGAAGCTTTCAGCCCTCGCCCTCTGTGGAAGGCGTTGTCTTCCCTGTAGGAGACGGAGGCTGAGAATGGAGCGCTGTTCTCGGCCTCCATCTCCTGTAGGGAAGTGGTTCATTTTCCTCTGTGGGTGGGGGCTGAAGCTTTTGCCCCCCGTCCTCTGTGGAAGGTGATGTCTTTCCTCCAGGAGAAGGAGGCCGAGAACGGAGTGCCATTCTTGGGCTCCGTTTCCCTGACGGAAGCTTTTCGCCATGGCCGTGGAGAGAAAAGAGGCTACCTCTTCTCTCTGCAACCCCGCCGAAGCTGCGGTGGGCTGGCGCTGGCATTCATCACTGGGGCCATGGAGAGAAGAGGGGCTCCCCCTTCTCTCCATAACCCCGTCAAAGCTGCGGCAAGGCCAGCATCGGCCTTTGTCACTGGGGCCTGAACATGTCGGCGGTTTCCCCCCATGCGTGGTGCTTGCCCCGCCTCGTCTGTGCTCGTGTCCTTCAGCCTGATTGGCTGAGGGGTTGCGTGGCATGGAGGATGCTGGGACATGTAGTTCTTTTTTTGTTCGTATTTGTGGGGCGGTTGTCCCACTCTTGGTGACCGAACCCTTGTGGCGACCCTCGGACAGTCTAAAGGTAAGTGTGGCTGGCTCGGTACGGGATGGTTAGGCCGGGTGTGGCCGCTAATGCTGGACACGCACCACCCTACCCCCTTATATATATAGATAAGCTAAATAAATTGAATGGCATATCCTTCTGAGTAAACATCAGTATTCTGGAAAGAATAGAACTGGAACTTTTCCCAGTGCTCTAGGTAATGTTAACTGATTTAGCATGTTACATACAAACACACTCAAAATTTTATGTGCAAATTGTTTTATTGGAACATTTATAACAATAGAAAAATAATACCATATACTTCTTTTAAATGTAGCAAAAATTGACTATTGCTGAAAGAAAATTATCCCCCCCCCCCCCAAGGACATGTAGCTGAAGAGAGTTGTACCTCAGTTCTAACTTTCTTTTATTGATGTATAACTATAGTACCTTCAGATTTCACTTACATACGCTCTACACAGTTTTTCAGTTTCGTTCTCAATTGAGAAAAATCTAATTGCGTATAGCTAGTTGAACATTTTGTTTCACTAACAGATGGATATAAGTCATTGGAAATTTATCACATTTTATCTTGATTACATGTACATGTGTTTGATTGAGAAGTAAAAGTTTTTATGAAATACATATAAACTGAGTAGTGCGTTTTTTAGACTGTTGTATAAATCTGGTTCAGACCGAGTCAAAAGCCAACTTCATTGTCCACTGGAAGAGGTTGTTATACGTGCCTTTTCAGTTCTCTCATAGACAGCAAAGCAGTAGGATTTGTCAATGCTTGTCTTCTTAGAAGAATAACTAGCAGAGGTTGCCCGGCGTTGCCAGGCTGTTATAAACTGTGATCAGCTTTTTTTGGTTGTTTTTTTTTGTGGATTAAAAAAAGAACAAAGGATGATATAAATTTTTCAAATTGTTTTATTTATCCAAATAATGTTTTAGTTTATGGTTTTTTTTGTAAATAGTTGAACCGTAGGTATTTTTAAAAATGTGGAAGTACATGTTTTTTAAATTCAATGTTTTTAAACTGTGTTTAGATGTTTTGGGTTTTTATTTGAGTTAAAACTCAACACAGGATGTTATAAATCTTTTTATTTTATTTATTTAACATATGTTTGTGATTTGTGCAAACTTTTGATTTATTGTTATGTTTTTGACTTGTTTTTACTCATGTGGCCTCTAGGTGGGGCTGTTGTGTGTTTTGGTTTTGATTTCATTTCACGTGTTTTTTCTCTCCTGGCCTCTGGGTGGGGCTTCTTCCGGTAAGTAGTCTCTTTGTTTCTTCATTTCTCTTCCGGTCTTCGTGGAGGGAGGCCGTGCTGGTGAGTTCTTTGGTTTTCTTTCTTCTGGGGTTTACCTTTGTTTTGTTTTTGTGGTGGTGGGCTGGGAGTTGTTTTTGTTTGTTCTTCTTTGTCTTGGTTGAGTTTTAGGTTTGTGTAATTAGTTTAGTTATTTCATTGTTGTTTATTTTTGTATTTAGTTGTTGTTTGTTTGTGTAATTTGTGTTTTTTTCCATGTTGTAGTTAGGTGTTTTGTATGTGGTTTTGTGGTATTGTGGATGTTTTTGTTTGTGTAATTTGTGGTTTACTTTTTTGTTTATTAATAGTTTTTTTAATTATTGATTTATTTTTGTTTTGTTATTTTTTTATTAATTTTGGTGTTTGTTTTTGGTGTTTACTTTAGCGTGAAGAACAGGCTGCCTGTGGGTTTCTCTTTTCCCCATTGCTGATTTGAATTTGGGTTTCGATGCAGCAATGGGGGAAAGGAGGAGGAGGCAGTCAGCCTGTTCTTCTCCCGGGAAGGTTTGTTAGGTAGGTCGGGGGAGAAGGAGGAGGCAGAGAAGAGTTATCTGTGCCTAACGATGGTTCTCTCCTCTCTGTCTCCTTTTTCTCCTGGCTTACCTAACCGGAGAAAAGAAGGCAGCGATCCGTAAGGGGTGGTGCTCTTCCTTGAGGATTGCTGGCTGCTGCTTTTGTATTTGGAAGTACAAAGGCATCAGACAGTCATCCTCCAGGGAGGGTGCTTCCCCTGACGAACTGCTGCCTGTTTTTGGGTTTTTTCCACCCCTGCTCAACTTTCCTTGAGGCCAGCGGTGGTCTTGCCGTGTCTTCGGTGGGGTAACGTGGAGGAGAGGGAGTCCCTCTTCTCCCCGTTGCTCCAGGAAAGAAGGCCGGCGGGTGTCTCGCAGTGGAGTTTTGTGGCTTTTTGTTTTGCGTGGCTGTTGAGGTGCTGCGTCCGCCTGCGGCGGACTTGCGGTCCCATTGCATTTGGTAATTTAATTTTTCACGTGCCGGCTTTCTCAGCGCTCTGCGCGCTCACGGCGCACAGGACGCTGGGACTTGTAGTTTTGTGTTTGTGGTTTGCGTTCGTGTGACGGATTTTTTTCTGTGGCTCAATTTTAATTGGCCGCACCGCGTTTCCCAATGTTCTTTTTGCTTTCGCCTCTCAGCCTGATTGGCTGTGGCGCAGCGCCATTGGGAATTGAAGTTCTTTCCCTTTGTTCGCGTTCGTGGAGCTCATGCCCCACTGGCACCTTTCTCAAATATTCAGTAACCTCCATACCGGTTTCGGGCGAGTGCAGGAGGCTTGGTTCGGGATAGGATGGACGGGTGCAGAAACGTATAGCAAGTTCCAACTGTTAACCCTTGGATTTATAGGTATAGATTTACAAAGTTTCCTATCCTATATTTAGCCTATCTAACATGATTGATTGTAGTAAAATTGCTAAGACAACTGTGGACATACACACACACACACACGCACGTGCACACACACACACACACAATGTCAAAAATCTTCTATGAAAATAAGTAGCATTCGAAACTTTTTTAGAACGGAAGATTTTACCATTTCAGAATTTTATTTTCTTGCAAAGATCTCTCAGATCAAGTTAACAAGAGCTCAGAAGTACTACCTGTATGTCAAAACCTGGAGAAATTAATGATATTCCTATTGAAGTTACTGTAAAATGTCAGGGCGTATGAGTAATTAACTGCTATGGTTTTATATATAACACTGTAATGAATGTGACAAAGTGTCACAATTAATGTATAAAAATTGGTGTTTTTTTTGAAAACAACAATGAGACACATTGGTTGACCATAGTTGTAATAGTATTCTAATGTTTCTAGGCTCAATGGCCAGGACAGGCTGCTAAACATTCCCTGTCTGAAACACCTGAAGTTATAGACGACTTCCTTTGCAACTTCCTAATCAGAATGGGCATGAACAGAACATTGGACTGCTTTCAAACTGAGTGGTAAGTCATTTTCTAAATAGCTTTGACTCCAATCATACAGAAATATTTTTTTCAATAAAAATACAGGTTTTCTTTTGCATGAATGCCAAGTTTCGGGTTAATACACACATTACAGTTACAATGTTACCTTTTAAACATGCAAAGTCTAGAAAACCATGAGACCTCATTTTAGAAATTTGCAACTTGAATTGGGTGGCTTAGAATGTGCCATTCTCATGATTCCCTCTTTCCCTGACATTTTTGTGATAAGGATTAATGCATCTTTTGATATTTGTGCGCTAAAAGAAAGTTAATGCTTTACTTCTCTCCCGTGGGTGTGCTGCTGGGGTTTTCTGCTGGACGCAGAAACATATAAGAAGACTCCAGCACAAATGACAGATTTTCATTTTTACATCAGTTGTTTTGGGAGAGCAGAAATCTGTTCATAAAATAAATGTTCACTGCTCTGATTGCAAGCATTTTAGTTCAGTTGCTCATCGAGGTGGCGCAGTTTACAGGTTTTTTCTGGATCAGTACTTATAGTGTTAAAGCACAGTGTTTAAATGGCTTGTGATCTTATGTTCTGAATATGTATTTGATAAGTGTTTTAAAGTTGCATTTAAATTATTAATTGGTATCATTAATAAGTAGAAGCAAATTACAGTTATTAAAAATCTCTTTTTACAGATATCTTTCTCTTGCTAATATACAGCTGATCCACTGCTGTGATCAAACTTTTAATGAGATTTCAAGTGAGGATATAATTAATGCTGAGAAAGTTGACTAATTTACACCTATAAAAGCTCAACTCAATTATCAAATGACCCTCTTAGTTATGAAAGTCTATTTGAGAATTAATCTTTAATTAAATTAGGCAAGATAATTGATGTGTTGAGATCACAGCTGGAAATTTTGAGTATTTTGACTAGATGTAAAAAAATCATTTTTTTCCCTTTCAATTTAATATTTTAATTGAAGCATAAAATTGCGTTTGTACAGTAGTGCTGTTTGCAAAAATGTATTCATGTTGTTACAATTTCAAACAACATTTGGAAATATTTTTATTGCGTTGGATACAGAAGATATTTAGTTACTTTCCAATGAAATCAGTTGGACTGACTGTAGATAATTTATTTGAAGAAATTGCCCTTCAAGGTTTAATATCTTTGTAAAAGGAGAAGAAGAGAGAAAGCCAGCCAGTCCAAAAGGTGTGAAGTGCTAGGCTGATTGGAGTCAGGACATTGCCTTATCTCTTCCTTCTCAAGGCCAATTTTGGGGACACTTAGACACCATGAGGTTGATGAATGAGATGCCCCTGGGCTGGGATGAGTTGGTTGGACAAGATGGCTCAAAGTGTGTTTGTTTGTGTCGGAATTTCCCTGCAGCCTTGGCCAGTTCTTCTTCTATGTCTAGGCCATATGTAGAATTGCCAAAATGAAGGCACCTTTTGCTGAGTTCATTCTGTAGTTCCTTTTGCCTGACCTAGTGTGAGAAAGATTAACCAGCACAGCAAGGTTGCCATTGCCCAGGGTACGACCAGTTGGTGCAAAAATGTCACAATCTTGGAGTAGGCTCTTTCTGTGTACCCCATTGGCCAATTAAGATCAGATGAGGGGAGGATTGGTAAAAGAGTGGACATCGGGAGATGGGATGGTGGATAGGGTTTTGCTGTCTTAAGTGAAATGTTACGTGACCAGATCTGGCCAAATGATCTAGTCTGGAGTGTTGCTCTATGCCAGGAGTTCTCAACCTTTTAAAGCTGGGGGGCGGGTCACACTCTCTTAGACAGCTTCGGGGGCCAGACGGCCATTTTGCCCATCCTCCACCACATGGCATTTCCTGGTGTGGTGTATTCCTGGCAGTGGGGGGGGGGGAGGCATATGAAATGGTGCCATGGGCCACATCTGGCCCACGGGCCACAGGTTGAAAATCACTGCTCTATGCAAATTCAACATCCTTGGTGTTTAGAATAAGGTTAGGCTAAATCAGCAGGGAAAGCCTGATGCACAATAATCCTGAGAGGCTGGAAGGTTTCACACTTTTCCTCCCTTCATATTTTGGCAGATTTTCACTGACCTGAAAGGTTTGTTTCATGTTTTCAAATCTGGCTTTACTGGAGATTTTACTTTCCCATCCATAGTCCTTATATAAGTGAAGGTTACTTTTGTCCCCCCCCCCCCCCCGGGTGACCTGTTGGTCCACAAAACAAAGGGCAAGTGCATGGAAGATTTTGCCTAGGAAAGATTTCCTTATTGCAAAGTGCGGCAGCTAGATAGTGGAAGTAAAGGAGGGGGAGAGAGATAGTCCCATGGCCCAAGCATGCTTAGCAGCCTGAAAGCTAACCAGGACTTTAGGAGCCATGCAGCAGCAAGGCCAGAGGTGGATCCTCTGCATTACCTCTGACGCAGTCTTTTGACAATTTATATTGATTTCAGTGGAATATATCTACTATCCATAGGTTATACCATTTGTATTTCTTCCATGATGATTCTCTATCTAAATTTTCTTCTTCTTCGTGGCATCTGAAATCACCAATAAGGATTCCTTTTGTGTCTGCATGAACATCCTTTTAGAGCTTGAGGAAAGTGTTAAGACATGGCCTCTCCAACATGCATGTTCCCTACTCTGTAGTTCCCCTTTTGCTGCTGCTAAGAAAACTTCTTAGGAGCTTTCCTTAGAGCCTTTCCCACTTTTCCTCAGATCTAAGCCACATTATTTCTCCATACATTCTCAGTATGTTTATATAGTTGTATGTAACTCTCATATAAGGGAATACAGTGGCTTAGTGGTTAATGTGCTGAATGTGACAACCAGAATGCCGGAAGGTCAGCAGTTCAAGAACTGAGTGCTGCATGATGAAGTGAGCTCCTAGGGGCCATTCAACAATTATGTGATCCTTGAGGGGGGGGAGGGGGTCTGCCATCTGAATTACGGAAAATTGTGTGTGTGTGTGTGGGGGGTGTCAGGTCAAAGATTACGTAATCCATTTGGAGCTGTTGTGGTTCTGGAACATGGCACTTTTTTAGGTTTAAAAATGATCTCTGGGAATTTTGATATGATTTGAGATTATTGAATTGCTTGTACAGTCTATTTCTATTTCACCAATAGTGAAAAAATCTAAAAATTAGAGTTTCGATACAAAAGCTCTGGATTATGTAATTTTAGGGGGGGGTGTTGAAAAATTACCGTCAGATTACATGGGAGGGAGGGGTCAATTTCCCCCAAAAAACGGATCACCTCCTGCCAACCTAGCAGTTCGAAAGCAAAAAATTACAAGTCGATAAATGGATACAGTTTTGGTAGGAAAGGTAACAATGTTCCATGCACTCCGGCATCTAGTCATGCCTACCTCATGACCATGGAATTGTCTGTGGACACAGACAGTGCTGGTTCTTTGGCTGTAAACAGAGATGTAAAACCTAGAGTTGGATACGATTAGCTTTTGTACAAGGGAGATGTTGATCTTTACTAATTCTTATTTACCTCTCTTCTTTGTTTGCCATTTCCCAGTTCTGCATCCTTAAATAAATCTTTAGAGACATTTTCTTATATTCATTATATTCTTCAGTAGTTATAATCATGATAGTTGGTTAACAGCTGTTCCTGACTTTTATGGCTCCAGCAGGTCCATTCAAAACGTATGTTAGTTGCAACAAGATCGCTTTCGCTGGTGGACACTCCAAGTGCTTGTACTGCTTGGGTGAGGGAAAACAAAGGCACAACTGACATTGGCCATGAATTTACAAAAACAGCCATTAAAAACCAACAGTCCTGTGTGACATCCTACTTCTGGGAAAAATCCTTACAGGCAGTTGATATATTCACCAAGGATACAATCTCAGTTTCAACTGTCTTCATTTTCCAAAACTCCAAACAATAATAATAATACCCAAAGGCTGTACTTGGGGACATGAAAGGACGTCCCCTGAAAAGAGTTTCTCTAGCAAAAAGCCTTTCAACCCAGAGTAGTCTCTGACACGAAATCTGGAACTCCAAACGGATATTACCACTAAAGTCCTACTATCATCTCTTGATACCAAGAACAGGTGTTCAGTTTAAAAGTCAACTTCAAAACTGCCTCTATGCAGAAAAAAGGGAAAAATTCATGAATTCAAACTCCAATCTGAGAAAAGCCAAAGTATATACAGTAAAACGGCTACCTACGGGGAAAAAGTCCGTTCCGTGGGCTTTTGCTTAAATCAAATTTGTTTTTGTAACTCAAAGCAAACCCACAGGAAAAATTATTTTTTACGTAACTCGAAGCAAACCCATAGGAAAAATGAATTTTTTATGTAAATCAGAGCAAACCCACAGGGAAATGAATTTTTACGTAACTCGAAGCAAACTCATAGGAAAAAGAATCTTTATGTAACTCGAAGCAAACCCACAGGAAATCATGTAAATTGGGACATGGTTTTAGCATAAAATCATTATGTAAGTCGAATTTTTGTAACTCGAAGCATTTGTAAGTCGGGGTTTTACTATACAGTATTTTAAAAACTCACCAGACCATGACCCTGAAGATTCCTCCATTGTAATCTTCATCTCAGAACAAAGACCAAGGGGATTGTGACAATCTCATTTATTTGGGTTCAGCATCTGAAAGAGAAACAACCGGAATACGTATACCGTATTTTCCGGCGTATAAGATGACTGGGCGTATAAGACGACCCCCAACTTTTCCAGTTAAAATTTAGAGTTTGGAATATACTTGCCGTATAAGATTACCTCTCTTCCAATGCACACCAAATAAAAATTAACCCACACTCAACCCAAAGACGTGCAGCCCTCCGAGTCGAATGGGCAGGTTCTGGTGGAGAGCCAATCCACGCTCACGTTCTCCTCCTCGAGGTACAGGAAGATGTGTGCAGCTTGCTTTCCCTTGCTTCATACTCCCCACACAGAGCAGGGACTCGGCCGCGGCACCCCCCACCATATGCGGCGGACATATGAAGCAAGGGGAAACAAGCTGCAGTTAAGTACCTGTCCTATAAGACGACCCCCGACTTTGGCACAGATTTTCCGGGGTTAAAAAGTAGTCTTATATGCCAGAAAATACAGTATCTTCATTTGCATTCAGCTGCTCTCTGGATTGGAGCCAAATGTTTCAACTAGCTGTAGGCAAGCTCCATCAAAGTCAGATCTAGTCTATAACCCAGAGCCGAAGAGACACTCAAACTGAACAGCTCACCTGTCTTTCTGGACCATCCTCATGAATCTTCTTTCAATTTGGCCTCTGCCCTCAAAGAGAAAGGGTCCTCCAGTGGAAAGAGGCATTTTAAGCATCAACACTTGCAAATAGAGGAAGTTATGCCACTTCTCCATTATTTCTACAGTGCTGTGCCACATTTTCTTCCTGGCTATAAGTGGCCATGCTCTCTACCCTATTACCAGTACATATCAATCAGTGCAAGATGACAAAACTGTGGGCTCATATTCAGGCATTCTCACATTCTCGCTAATACCAGTATCTTAAAGTCAATCAGCAAAAGGGTGAGAAACTTCACAATCTAGGTTACAGGAACCAAAGCACTCCTACAAAACCTTAAGTTTCAAAATTAGTGGTTTAAGTTTCAAAATCGCCTAAATCAATGAAATCCTACAATTATTCAAATTTTTTTTAATGGAAGGAAGCATTTTAAAGAGCTTCTTCTCATTTAAAGTTAGAGAACTATATTGGCCACACAGTTTAGTTTCAAGCATGTTTCATAGCATCATAGGATAATTGAGTTGGAAAGGGCCTGTGACGCCATTGAGTCAAACTCTCTGCTTAATACAGGAATCAAAATCTGACAGATGTCTGTCCAGTATTCTCTTCCATGCCTCCAGCATTGGAGTGTTCACCACCTCCCAAAGAAACTGCTTCGATTGTCATACTGTTCTAACGATATGTTTTTCCTGATATTTTTGCTTTAAATGTTCCCTTGATTTCCCCATTTTTTTTGAAAATATCTTTAGTCCTACCCCTTATGTTGTTTTCTGCTATTTCTTTGCATTGTTCAGACAACCACTTTGCTTCCTTACGCTTCTTATCTTCTCCCATGATGGATTTCTGCCTCTCGCACTTGCCATTCTCCTTCCGCTGTTTCGAAAACAGCCCTCAAAACAATGGAGGGAGAATGTCTAGGGCGAGAGGCAGGAATCTGTCATGGGAGGAGCCTACCCTGGCGGATCCCTGCCTGGTGCCTTTTCCTGGAGGGAAGCGGTTCATTTACCTCGGTGGGCAGGGGCTGAAGCTTTCACCCCCGGCCCCCCGTGTAAGGCAATGGCTTCCCACCGGGAGACGAAGGCTGAGAACGGAGCACCATTCTTGGCCTTCATCTCCCGAAGGGAAGCAGTTCATTTTCCTTGGTGGGCGGGGGCCTAAGCTTTCGGCCCCCGTCCTCCATTGAAGGCGATGGCTTCCCTCTGGGAGACGAAGGCTGAGAACGGATCGCCATTCTCGGCCTTCGTCTCCTGGAGGGAAGCGGTTCGTTTCCCCGCCACCGCGCCGAAGGTGTGCGGGGAGAAGATGGGATCCCCCTCTTCTCCCCACCGAAGCCACGTCGAGGCCGGCGCCGGCCTTCATTGCCAGGGAGAAGAGGGGCTCCCCCTCCTCCCCGCAACCCCGCTGAAGCCGCGGCGAGGCTGGCGCTGGCCTTCATTGCCAGAGCCGCAGGGAGAAGAGGGGCTCCCCCTCCTCCCCACAACCCTGCTGAAGTTGCGGGAAGGCTGGCGCCAGCCTTCATCCCCGGGGCTGCGAAGATGGCTTCCTTCCGGGAGACAAAGGCCGAGAACGGAGCGCTGTTCTTGGCCTTCGTCTCCTGGAGGGAAGTGGTTCGCACGTCGGCTGTTATTTTTTACACATGCGCCGGCTGCCCCGCCTCCTCCGCACTCGTGCCCTTCAGCCTGATTGGCTGAGGGGTTGCGTGGCACAGAGGACACTGGGAAGCGTAGTTTTTTTTGGTTAGGGTTTGTGGGGCGTTGGCCCCACTTTCGGCTTCTGGACCCTTGTGGCGATGCTCGCAGGGTCAAAAAGTAAGTGTGGGCGACTCGGTACAGGATGGTTGGGACGGGTGTGGCCACGCATGCCGGACACGCACAGCCCATGCACTATTTTATAGGTAAAGATATGGTTTTCCTTGCTGCCTCCTGTATGATGTCCCGAGCCTCTGTCCATAATTCTTCTGGCACTCTGTCTATCAAGTCTAAACTATTATATCTGTTCCACACCTCCACTGTGCATTCCTTAGGGATGTTGTCTAGGTCATACCTGTCTGGCCTAATTGTTTTCCCTATTTTCTTTCGTCTAAGCTTGAATTTTGCAATCCGTAGATTATGATCTGTCACAGTCTGCTCCAGGTCTCATTTTTGCTGATTGCATGGAGGTTCTCCATCTTTGGCTGCAGAGTATGTAATCAGTCTGGTTCGATGTTTGCCATCTGGTAATGTCCATGAGTAAAGTCTCCTCTTGTGTTGCTGGAAAAGGGTGTTTGCTATGACCAGTGCATTTTCCTGGCAGAACCCTATTAGCCTTTGCCATGCTTCATTCTGTGTTCCAAGACCAAACTTGCCTGTTATTCCATTTACTTTTTGATTTCCTACTTTGACATTCAAATCTCCTATGATAATGTGACATCATTTCTTGGTTTCTGTTCTATGAGGTGTTGTAGGTCCTAATAAAACTGGTCAACTATGGTTTCATCTGCACCGCAGATAAATTTAGATTACACTGTATTTGGATTACAGTGATATTGAAAGGTTTGCCCTGGATTCTGACTGAAATGAAATCATTGTCATTTTAAAGATTATATCCCATTACTGCTTTTCTCACTCTTTTATTGACAATGATGTCTACTCCGTTTCTTCTGAGGTTTTCTTGTCCGCAGTAGTAGATATGATGGTTTCCAGAGCTGAATTTGCCCATCCCTGTCCATTTTAACTCACTGATTCCCAAGATGTCATTGCTTATTCTTTCCATTTCCTTTTTTTACCAATTCCAGCTTTCCTTGATTCCTAGATCTCACATTCCATGTCCCTATGCAGTATTATTTCTTAGTAAAGGTAAAGGTTTCCCTTGCTTGAAAGCCATTCGTATCCGACTCTAGGGTGCAGTGCTCATCTCTGTTTCTAAGCTGAAGAGCCAGCGCTGCCTGCCTCCGCAGACGTTTCCATGGTCATGTGGCAGGGATGACTAGACACTGGAGCACACGGAACACTGTTTACCTTCCCACCGAAGTGGTCCCTATTTATCTAATTGCAATTTTTTTCTTTCGAACTGCTAGGTTGGCAGGAGCTGGGATGGAGACGGGAGGTCATTTCCGTCCTGCAGTACTCAGGAATCGAACTGCTGACCTTCCGCTTCCCAGTCAGTGTTTTAGCCATTTCTCCTCCCACTGACCTATCCACCGCCCTCTTCCAACCTTGTGGGCTAAGCATCCTGTTTCATCTATTTTGCCCCTTTGTTTTGCCTTTTGTTCTAGCCCATAGAGTTCTCTTGGCAAACTTCCTGACGTGGTTTGCCGGTTCCTACGTCAGTATTTTACTGTCATACATATTATCACAATTTAACACAAAATAATAGACTAAAATTAAGTTGATTAATGCTGGATATATGAAACAAGAAGTAATATATGTAGTCGAAAGTTAAATAGTATCTTGTTAGTCATCAACCTTGGTATGAAAAGGAAAGTTCACTATATCAAGCCAACTACGGTTATTCAATTACTTATCAAATGCATGCAGCTATGAGTCTTTGGTGAGAACATCCATCGTGGTAACTCCTTCCCTCCTCCTGGTTCCAGTCGCTGGTTAGGCCTGGAGGCCTGCGTTGGTGTCCTCTGTTGCCCGTCCACCCGCAGCGACTCTGCCTGGGCGTCTGCGGTGGTGACTGGGCAGTTGAGGCCTTAGTCGCTGCCTTCTTTCCTCTCTGGCCCCAGGTTTTTCAAATGGGTGGGAGGAGGGGGCAAGATGGGCCACTCTCCTCCCTTCCCCCGGGCCTCTGGGATAGTGACTGAGTGGTTGAGGCGTTAGTCTCTGCCTTCTTTCTTCTCTGGCCACAGGTTTTTCAATGGGGTGTGGGGAGGGGACAAGATTCTTCACTCACCTCCCCCTGGGTTGCTAGGATGGTGACTTTTTATTTTTTATTTTTTGCTTTACTTGATATCATTTATCCTTTCCAGGTTTCCATGAAGCTCATTTCTTGACAGCTATCTGCATTTTTAGAAATACAGTGTGTAACTGAACTGAAACAATTTGCTTCTTGATCTTTCTTTTTGATTAATCTTATAACTATTATAACTTTTATAACTATTTTACAATCTTGGAAGCTAAGACAATAAAAGACACCCCCAATATAGTTTCAGTTGTGATAACATTTCTACCAATGTTCTTGTTGCTGAGTATTTTAGAGCAACCCCAGCATGCAATGGGTTGTTAATGTTAATTTATCCTTGACTATCCAATAGGAAAGACTTCCATCTTCCCACCTTTAGGGTCATCTGACATGTTTTTTCATGTATTAAGCCCTTGCTATTCAGGTCTCTTCTCTTTCCTTTTTTCTTGCTATTTTTGTCTTACAAGCAGAAGCATGTACAGTATGTTTAAGATCACCATTTTGTTTAGCCACATGTCTGGTCTTTTAAAAAGACTTTTAATAAAGAAGAGCCCATGTTTATCTCTCAGAGTTAATTGTAAGTATAGAACTATATCTCTAAACATCGTGTGGAGTCTGTTTAATTGCTGG
This sequence comes from Bradypodion ventrale, assembly GCA_035047345.1. NCBI lineage: Eukaryota > Metazoa > Chordata > Lepidosauria > Squamata > Chamaeleonidae > Bradypodion > Bradypodion ventrale. The sequence goes on from JAWDJE010000001.1 coordinate 237,850,039, forward strand.
GCTAAAACATACATTATTGTATGGCTGTGAAACATGGACCCTCTATCACCAGGACATCAAAAAACTTGAGCGTTTTCACCAACAGAAGCTAAGGTCGATCTTGAACATCAAGTGGGATGACTACGTCACCAACATCACAATCCTTGAGAGGGCAAATTTAAATAACATAGAAGCTTCCATCATAGGCCATCATCTTAGATGGATAGGGCATGTCCACAGTATTGATTGTTCCAGGCTTCCTCGTCGAATTCTTTATGGGGAACTTAGCTCTGGTTCAAGACCTCGTGGAGCTCCTTTGAAGCATAAGGACCAGGTGAAACAAACCATGAAGGTGTCTGGTATAAACCCACAAACTTGGGAAGCAGCAGCCGTAGATCATCCACTTTGGCGCCAAACCTACTCTGCTGCTACCGATCACTTTAATGGAGAACGCTGCAGACATGAAGAGGCTAAGCGAGAAACATTGAAACTTCGTCAAACTCAACTATGCCCTCCACTCTTCAGTGTACTGTGTGTGGTCGCATGTTTCATGCCAGGATTGGTTTATTGAGTCACCAGAGACACATCCACCAACTGAGAAAGTGACTTCCAGAAAAAAATTGTGCTTGGATATGAGTAGCAGATGACGACAACAACAGGGAGTAAAAGCCTTGGAGAACTTTCAATTCAAACTGAAGCTGTTTGTAAAAACTGTCCCACTTTGTTGCGGGAGGAAATCCTGATATCATGAAAATGCCCAAGCAGAGATACGGTCCATCCGGCTGCTTGGGGAGAGCTCTCTCGAACCACCCCAACCAGTATCTTTTATTGCCAAAATTCACATCAGATAAGAATACAGGAACAATAGTGCATTCAGTAGAAAGGGAGCAAAATGGGTTGCATAGTGAACAATAGAGAGTATTCAGCCGTAGGTACATTCGGCAGACATTGTTTCTAACATTAGGATACCGTGTGAGAATCATGCAAGCTACAGTACGTGATTCTGATTGGTTAGAGCAGCTAAGATAGCATACTAGCCTCGTGAAACCTGCGTGATCAATCTCTCCATAGTAGAAGCTTAGTGACATTATTTCAGGTAAAGAATGAAACATAGTAAAGGGACATCTCTCGGGAGGAACTCATAAGTCAAACAGGAGTGTGTGCACTGTCATGAACTTGGCTTATGGTTCATCCCTATCAGATTCCCACATGCCCCCACCATATTCTAACACCACTTTACTTCTGCTGTATTATTTTTTAAAAAAGAAAACGCTTCTTCCCTCCCCTTGAATGAACTCTGAAATGTAATGAGAGAAAATACTTTGAATATCTTCTAGAGCAGAAGCACTTTTCATTCAACTTATTGGGCTCCCGTTTTGTTTGGCATTTTCATTTAATGGTGAGACTTTTAGTTGTGACTGTTGAGATTGGGTCACATTGTGAGAGGGAATTAGTGCAGTGTGAGTAAAGTATTCCACTTACAGGTTTTTTTTGTGGGCAGAAGGAGGGAGGAAAAGGAAAAAAGGTGACTGTTCTTTTATTTAATTTCAGGTATGAACTGATGCAGAGAGGTTTGCTTGAACCTAGAGACATTGGATTTGTTCCAGATGTCTACACCTGCAATCAACAGCTGGAGAGGGAAATCAAATATTTAAAGAAGGAAATGGATAGCTGCAAGTTTGCAGCCAAGTATGTTGTTACTGTTATTAATGGGTCTGGTGTTTTTCACTTGGGAATTGATCCTGCCAAATTGGTACATTGGGAGTGCTAAGCATGTGTTTAACACTCTCAAATGTATTCAGTTACAGGATTTATAAATGCAGTAGCTTTAACTGAAAAGACTCCAACCAGCTAACTGAGGTCGGTGGGGGAAGAGAGTATTTATGTTTTTGCCTACATAATTGTGATGCTCCAACTGAACTGATTTATGACTGCCTGGCAGGACAGAAGTTTTGCATTCCCAGGGGCATATGAAGATATTTCATAAAAGTCCAGCCTTGTAAAAATTGATGTGTTCAGTTCACAAACATAAGAGTTGGAAAAAACAGAATAGAGTGGGGTTTAAGTAGTAGGACAGAGCATAATTCTGAATTAAAGTGGAGAGGAAGGATAGAAAACAAGTCAGTTGAAGCACAAAGCTTCACTTCAGTCATTTTAAAACTTCTACTATATAGCTAATCAGTCAAATAATTATCTACTAACTAATTTCACAAATAAATGTAATAATGTTCTCTAGGGGTAGAAAATATTGGGTAACATGACCTCCTTGTGCCATACAAGTGTCCATGAAATATTAGTTAATTTTCTTTTTTGCACATGAACTGAGAAATGTTTGGTTATCTAGACCTTGACTAGCTGCTACTTAATGTAGTGGAAAGTTGGCTGGCATTGCTCTGCATTTTGCTGCTGCTTAACATCCATTAAAGGTAAAAGCTGCCCTTGCTTTAAAGCCAGTCGTATCTGACTCCTGCTGTTTAAGGTCCCAAGAAAGTTGCTAGAATGTACTTCTTCCACAAGAAGGCAAACCTGTAATGGAACAAGATCTTTGGCATGCTGGCCATGGCCACCACCTCTAGCTGGAAAAATGCAGTTCTCTATGGAATCCCCCAGCCCCCTAGACTGTCTCCTTATTATGTCCTTCCTCATGCCAGCCAAACCCTGGAACATTGGAATCATGTGGCTAATGATGGCTGTCTCCCCACTAATGACCTGTGTTGCTTTGGAGGAAATAGACTTCTTGACCCACAATGTCCCACCCTTCTCTGCCCAGAGGAGTGGCCACACTAATTGAAGTCTCTAGTGCCTGCTCATGGAGTGCCCTTTGCTGCTCCAGCATTCTTTCAAGCAGGTAGAAAACAAAGTTTCATTGAGTTGGGGCATTCTAGATTAGGTGGCATAGGAGCCATCCAAATTTTTCTTCCCTATGCTGACTGGAAGGAGGGAATGAGCTCCCGTCTTTGTCCCAGCTCCTGCCAACCTAGCAGTTTGAAAGCAAGAAACTGCAAGTAGATAAATAGGGACCACTATGGTGGGAAAGTAAACAGCGTTCTGTGCACTCCGGTGCTTAGTCATGCCTGCCACATGACCATGGAAACATCTGCAGAAGCAGGCAACGCTGGCTCTTCGGCTTTGAAACAGAGATGAGCACTGAACCCTAGAATTGGATACAACTGGCTTTCGAGCAAAGGAAACCTTTACCTTTATGCAACAACAGCAAACTGACCAGAACAGTGTCCTCCTTTCTGGCCCACTGAATTATATTAGGCATGCGTGTTTTCCTTACTGTGCAAAGCACCCCAAACAGCTAAGTTGAGAATGTTGGCCATGTGCTGTACCCCTTTCATTTCCACAGCCTGCAGCGCTGCCACCACATTTGCCCCATTGTCTGTGACAAACAAACCATGCCTTTCTATAGCTATGGAATCAGGGAGCATGTCCCTCAGAGTTTTTTCAGTGATGTGAACCGTGTGGCTGCCCTCCATCACAGCCAGATTCAAAAGGACCTAACCTTTGGAGGTTGCCCTAGGCCTGCTGCCTTCATAAAACCTTTCCCACCCAATCTGAGTCTTTTCACAGAGACACAGAGAGATGGACATGTTTTGCATCCTGACTGCTTTAGATGTCACATATAAAAAAAGAACTACCTGTGCCCTGGACAACTGCTGCTGCCACCTGTTTCTACACTTTGTTCAGTTTTTCTCTACTTGTCCAGTGTGTTAGAGAGAATGGAGGAATTATATAGAGAAAAGCCACTTAATGTGCACTGAAATGTGGCTGACAAAGGCCTTTACTTTCTTTATAAAGCCAGATGGATAGTTAAGCCTTCCTCTGTGGTGGAAGTAAGTGACATCCTCTTTACACCCACATAGACATAGTTTTTGTGCATGCATACATACGCACACATGCGCGCGCGCACACACGCACACACACACACAAATGTAAAGGCAATTACAATAAAACAGTACCACAAAAATTCATTACACATGGAAAATAAATGGGCCACCAACAGCCAAACATTCTAAACATCAGGCAGGGGGAGACAAAATCATGAAATGCTTGTAAATTATTTTTTTTGGCATTCATATTTTTCTGGAACTCCTGGAGGGAGGAGGCCAGGCAGATATGCACTGGAAGGGTGTTCCAAATTATTGGGGCTACAACTAAGAAGGCCTAGCCCTCAGCAGGTCATTAAACAGAATGATCAGGGCTGCATCCTGAACCCCAAGTAAAATGAATCCAGACTATCAGTATCATCCAAGAGTGTCTGCAACTGGTTCGCCACTGGTCTCTTAATCTCCTTGCCCATGAACAGAACACTGGTCTGAAATTACTCAGATTGTCTGTTACCAGGGATGGTTTTTCCAGGATCAGGCACACAACTGTCTTTAAGCAGCCAAGCATACATCCTTCCTGCAGAGACAAATCGAACTCTTGGTGGTGAGACATGGTTTTAGGAACAAATGGCTGTGGGTTATTCACCCATAGGATGATGATGAACTAGATCAGTCTTACTAACCTTTCTTTTGTGGGTAAAAGATAAGGGAGAAAAAGACTAAGAAGTAATAGGTGTCTTCATGTGTAGATGGAGAAGGGAGGGAGAATTCCTTCTGCAAATACTTGATTGTCATATATCTCACTGCTTTTTTGCTCTTTCACACTAAAATATGGTTATTATTGACTCACAAATACAGAATGTGATACTGAGCCTTCTTCCTAAGTGAAGGAAATTAAGAGAGCCCCTCTCCCCTATGTTATGTGTAGTTGATCTAGGTGCATTCCTTTCACCAAGAAGGGCAAAGTCATAATTCTCTTTCTTTTTTCATGCAGCAAAGCTAAAGAGTTACTGTTAAAAGTGCAGAAAGAACGTGACTTCCATCGAATGCATCATAAACGAGTGGTCCAGGAAAAGAACAGGCTCATTAATGATATTAAAAGGTAAGATATTAGAAACAGGTCCCTGAATCTAACTGGAGTTCAGAAAAAGAATTGCCATCACATGAACAGTTGAAAGTTTCGTTTCCATTCTGGTTCAGTTTCTTTTGAGAAGAAAATTAGACAACTCCAGAACTTTTGTTTTCTGCTGATTTTTAAATAATTTTAAGAGGAAAAAAATTATTTGGAGGAAAACTGGAATAAAACTCCGGTAAGGTGGGTAACTCACAAAGAAAAATATTCTGCTATTATGAGTCTCAGAGTATTTTGCAGATAAAAATAGCTTTTAGCTCTAATAAGTTTGCAAATGTGTCCGATGTCAAAAAAGAGGAACAGGCCATTACAAAAAAATTCTGGGAGGCAGCACAGTTAACCTCATTTCTAGGTTTGTCAGATTCTTGTTAAAAATTATACACTTTATTGTGGCATATCTTCCATTGATTTGGTAAAGCTTTCAGAAGATGTTCAAAGGTTGGTAAAATTTTATGCTCTATTAAACCATCTGGGGGAAAGTACTGGAACATTTATGCAATGCTATCTCAAATTTGTTTTCTAGAATTTTGTCTCCAACGGATTGCCCTACTTTGTTACCGGCAAAGATAATTCCTTGGCAATCTTTCCATCCCCCTTTTTGTCAGAAGTGGATCCTATCCTTGTGGATAATTGCTAATTTAAAGCTGTTTATGCTTACAAAACATAAGATATAAAGGTGCATCTAAGTGTATTTATCTTTGGAAAATTTCTAAAAATCATTACCAAAGTTAAAATAAACTTGTAAAAATTGTTGCTTGAGAAAACAATTTCTCAATAGGATTTTCTGTCACAAGACTTCATCTTAGAAATAGTCATACTAATGTCTGACTGCATGCATAATCTACATCTAGAGTTTTTTGAAGCTATATTGTCATTCTGCATTTCATACAGAATTATTTTTAATTAAATTCCAAATACTTTTGAGTTATTTTACTCATCCAAAATATCTGCTATAGTTTTTATTTTATAATAATAGATTGCATTAGTGAATTGTTATAAACGTGCTAAGTTTAATTTGTGTCTGTCCAATCGTGCTGTTAGCCTGTGATATTATGGCTATATTGGACTATTTATGAGCAAATAAAAACATTCTACTACATAAAATATGTAATTAATTTGTCTACTTCTCAAAAATTAAGATGTACTGTATGTCCCTTGTGACTTCATATGCCTTCATAGTACTGGGCCTATTAGCTCTTTACTTGTATAAATTAAGGTGTCTGTGCTGTTGATGATGCAATCAAATTCATCTTTTTCAAAGACAGTGTGTCTTTAAGGAAAGTCTTACTTCCAAATTGTGTGGCCTTGAATCTCTGGAGATTCCCTTTCTATGCCCTGAAAGTGTCTGTCTGTCTGTCTGTCTAGAAATATTTTACTATTTTTTGGCACACTTCATGGATAATATGCTGTTCCAAAAAATGAAGGGAACACCTAAACAACACAATGTAACCCCAAGTCAATCACACTTCTGTGAAATCAAACTGTCCACCCTGTTAGCAACACCGATTGACATTCAATTCCACATGCTGTTGTGCAAATAGAAGAGACAACAAGTGGACATCAGAGGCAATTAGCAAGGCATCCCCAATAAAGGTGTAGATCAGCAGGAAGTGACCACAGACCACTTCTCAGTTTCTTTGCTTTCTGGCTGATGGTTTGGTCACTGTTGAACGCTGGCGGTACCTTCACTCTATGGTAGCATGAGACGGAGCCTACAACCCACACAAGTGGTTCAGGTAGTGCAGTTCATCCAGCATGGCACATCAATGCGAGCTGTGGCATGAACGTTTGCTGTGTCTGCCAGCGTTGTGTCCAGAGCATGGAGGTGCTACCAGGAGACAGGCCAGTACATCCGGAGATGAGGAGGCTGTAGGAGGGCAACAACCCAGAAGCAGGACCACTACCTCCACTTTTGTGCAAGGAGGAACAGGTGGAGCACTGCCAGAGACCTGCAAAATGACCTCCAGGGGGCCACCAATGTGCATGTGTCTGCTCAAACGGTCAGGAACATACTCCATGAGGATGGTATGAGGGCCCAACGGCCACAGGTGGGGGTTGTGCTCACAGCCCAACACCGTGCAAGATGTTTTGCATTTGCCAGAGAACACCAAGATTGACAGGTTCGCCACTGGCGCCCTGTGCTGTTCACAGATGAAAGCAGGTTCACACTGAGCATATGTGATGGACGTGTCAGGGTCTGGAGACGCCGTGGAGAACGTTATGCTGCCTGCAACATCCTCCAGCATGACCGGTTTGGCAGTGGGTCAGTAATGGTGTGGGGTGGCATTTCCCTGGAGGGCCTCACAGCCCTCCATGTGCTCGCCAGAGGTAGCCTGACTGCCATTATGTACCAAGATGAGATCCTCATACCCCTTGTGACACCATATGCTGGTGCGGTTGGCCCTGGGTTCCTGCTAATGCACAACAATGCTAGACCTCATGTGGCTGGAGTGTGTCAGCGGTTCCTGCAAGACGAAAGCATTGATGCTATGGACTGGCCCACCCGTTCCCCAGACCTGAATCTGATTGAGCACATCTGGGACATCATGTTTTGCTCCATCCACCGACGCCACATTGCACCACAGACTGTCCAGGAGTTGGGGGTTGCTTTAGTCCAGGTGTGGGAGGAGATCTCTCAGGAGACCACCTGCCACATCATCAGGAGCATAGCCAGGCATTGTTGGGAGGTCATACAGGCACATGGAGGCCACAGATACTACTGAGCCTCATTTTGACTTGATTTAAGGACATTACATCACAGGGATCAGCCTGTAGTGTTTTCTTCCATTGTCACTCTGAGTGTAACTCCAAATCCAGACCTCCATGGGCTGATGAATTTGATTCCTGTTGTGTTCTAATAGTGTAACCGTCTTCATGTGATAACAATGTATCTCAACCAATGTAACCTTTCCTACGGGTAACAATGTAACCTTCAGCTGTATCACTATAAACCCTGTAATAGGACGCGAGCTAATGACCACCAGCTGGCAGCAGCGAGCGTCCAAGCTCTCTTGGTCCAAACTCATCAAAGTGCCACAGCGCGGGAAGTTTCCCGCCACTACCTACACCTGGACAAGAAGGGCGTGACCAGCTATGACGTCACGTGGACAATAGCCAATGGGCTATCGTGGAGCCACGTTCAAATGTTTTACTACCATATATATAGAGCTGTACATCCGCCATTACCTCATGTTCCCTCTGACCACTATGCAATAAACCTGTGTTAAACCAGCCCTTGGCTGTATTCCTGTGTCTTGGTTCTCATACACTAAATTGGCGACGAAGGTGGGATATGGATCCCCAAGGAGCCAGGACACAGAGCGGTTTCAACATTAACAAACCGCAAGACTGGGAGCTCTTCGAGATGGACTTCCAGGGAGCACTGGTAGAACTCGACGTAAAGGACGAGGCAAAGAAGAGGGCCATCCTCACCCGAATGCTGGGGCAAGAAACCAAGCGAACGCTGGTGAGCATCATTGCACCGAAGAAGGTGAGCGATTTCAAAGCCGATGACATCATGAAACTGCTGCGTGAGCGGTTTCGACCGTTGAAGGCGATGTTTCCCGCTCGGAGCGCGTTTTGGAGGCGAGTCCAAGCGCCGGACGAGTCGGTTGAAGCCTTCGTAGCGGCCATGAGGTTAGCTGCCAGCCCCTGCAAGTGGGAAAACTTAGAGCTAGCCCTCAGGGATGGCGTGCTGTGCGGCCTGAAGGACAGGGAGGTGCAGCGCACCCTGATGAATAAGGAGCCACCCCCCACGTTACAAGAGGTCGTGGAGGCCGCGGAATCCGTGGAGACTACGAATGCAGGGGTACAAGAGATGCACGAATGGCGTCCGAAGGCCGGCAGGGCAGAAAATTCGGTGCACGGCAAACCGGGGAACTCGGTGCACGCAACTCGGCGAACCTCGAAATCGTCTGCGGAAGGCAGCGACGACGAGGATGTCCGGAGAGTCCGAAAAGGGGGGCGCCGCTGTGATGGTTGTGGGGCGGCTCATGACCGCGCTAAGTGCCCGTTCCGGAAAGCCGAGTGCCACAACTGCGGCCGCCGTGGGCACATCGCTAAAGTGTGCAGAAAACGGGAAGAGGCCCGGAGGCATTCACCAGACCGTTCGTCCAGACCAGACCGTCCGACGAGGCCCAAAGATGGCGCCCGAGCCACGAGGAAGCAGGACGGCGTGGGCCGCGTCTCAGACGACAGCGAGGACGACGCACCCGTGTTCAGCGTGTCCGCGGGACAACCCCGTTATTTCGTTGAGGTACTAGTACAAGGGGCCCCTATTAGGATGGAAGTCGACTCGGGGTCCTCCTATTCTATCATTTCTCAGAGGGAGTTCTTGAAAATTGACCCCCTTGTGCGACCCAAACTTAGAGCGTTGAGGTCCACACTACGAGATGTTCAAGGGAACAGCATTCCAGTGTTGGGGGTCGGAAAATTCCAAGTGAAATTTAAGAGACACTCTGCAGAACTCCCCCTAGTCGTTCTCAAGGGGGAAAATTGTAGTCTCCTCGGAACTCAGTGGTTTCAGCCTTTGGGGTTGTTCATAGGGGGAGTGCATTCCGTGGGAGCAGATCCAATTCAAGCGGTGTGCGACGCGCACCCCGCCGTTTTTAAAAAAGGACTGGGAAAGTTCAAGGGACCCCCTGTAGCTTTCGACCTGGACCCGGAGGTCCGCCCGATAAGAATTAAACCACGCAGAGTGCCGTTCGCACTCAAGGACAAAATAGAGGCGGAACTGGACAAACTGGTGGGCCAGGGGATTCTCATTCCTGTTGATTCCGCGGAGTGGGAGACTCCAATTGTAACAGCACTGAAGGCAAACGGGGAGGTGCGCATTTGCGCTGATTATAAGTGTACAATTAACAAGGCTATCCGCCCTAATGCCTATCCGGTGCCGGTGGTCAGCCACCTTCTGGCCAGACTGAATGGGAGAAAGTGTTTCGCTAAGCTCGACCTAGCGCAAGCCTACCAACAACTCCCAGTGACCCCTGCCACGGCAGCGGCACAAACCATAGTCACTCATAAAGGGGTGTTCCAGGTGTCGCGTTTGCAGTTCGGCGTGAACTCGGCACCCGGCCTTTTCCAGTCGCTCGTGGAACGTCTCCTGAAAGGTTTGGAGGGGGTTTTGCCTTATTTTGATGACGTATTGATAACAGGGGGGAGTGAGACTGAACTAGCCAAACGATTGGACAATGTACTGATGGTGTTTGAGAGAGCGGGGTTGCGACTGCGGAAAGACAAGTGCGTTTTTTTTGCAACAGAGGTTGAGTTCTTAGGATTCCGGGTTACACCCGAGGGAATTAGGCCTTCCAAATCCAAAGTAACCGCCATAAAGAATGCTCCTCGCCCCACATCTAAGACCGAACTGCAGTCGTTCCTAGGACTCCTAAATTTTTATCATACCTTCCTTCCACGGAAAGCGGCTGTGGCCGAACCGCTCCATAGGTTGCTTAAAAAGGAAGTGGTATGGATGTGGGGCGACGAACAGGAGAGGGCTTTTAAGGAGCTGAAGCAGCTCCTGACCTCCGACGCAATTCTGACCCATTTCGATCCCAAACGGCCAGTGGTCCTAGTCTGTGATGCATCCCCAGTGGGGGTGGGGGCGGTGCTTTGCCACGTGTTGGAAAACGGAAGGGAGGCGCCAGTAGCGTTTTACTCTAGGTCCCTGTCCCAAGCGGAGAGGAATTACGCACAGACCGACAGGGAGGCGTTAGCGATAGTAGCAGGGACCAAGAACTTTCACGATTTTCTGTATGGTCGCCCTTTCACCATAGTGACTGACCACAAGCCCCTGTTGGGAATATTTACTGCGAATAAGCCTACGCCACAGATCCTGTCACCGAGGATGCTGAGGTGGGCTATTTTTCTCAACGCATACCAACATGAGTTGGAGTACCGACCCGGCAAGGAGATTAGCCATGCGGACGCACTGTCACGGTCCCCCCTGCCCTTGGCGGGCGGCCACAAGAGTGGAGTAGAAAAAGACCATCAGGTGTTGTTGATAGAGGTTTTAGATTCGCCCCCCATAGTACCTGCCGACATCGCCAAAGCGACGGGCAAAGATAGGACATTGGAGAAAGTCAGCTCTTGGGTGCAAAAGGGGTGGCCAGCGTCCTCCCCGGCTGCGGAATTCGACCCATTTTTTCGGAAAAAGCTAGAATTGTCCCTAGAGAGGGGGTGCCTTTTGTGGGGCCAACGGGTGGTGGTCCCTACATCCCTGAGACCGAGGGTGCTTAAATTGCTGCACGTTAGCCACCCGGGAATTGTTCGCTCCAAGGCACTGGCTCGGAGCTATTTCTGGTGGCCCCAATTAGACGCAGACATAGAACAAATGATCGGCACTTGCGAGGCTTGTCAGGGCTCCCGGCCGGAGGAGGCTCGACTCCCACATAGGGAATGGGACGCGGCGAGGGGGCCGTGGTCCAGAGTGCACATAGATTTTGCCGGCCCATTCCAAGGGACCCTTTTTCTCCTGGTAGTGGATGCCTACTCCAAGTGGCTGGAGGTGATTCCGGTCACGAGCACGTCCTCCGCCACTACAATTAAGCACTTACGGAGGGTTTTTTCTACGTTCGGTTTACCCGACACTCTAATTAGCGATAACGCTAGTTGCTTCACGTCCGCAGAGTTCAGGGCGTTCACAGACATAAATGCCATTCGGCACGTTACCTCCGCACCGTTCCACCCGGCCACGAACGGCCAGGTGGAGCGACTGGTGCGCACAACAAAAGATGCCTTGAGACGCATGGGCCCAGGGGACCTGAATCACCAAGTGTGTCAATTCTTATTGGGATATAGAGTAACTCCCCTAGCATCAGGGTACTCGCCGGCTGAGCTGCTGATGCGGAGGAAGCTGACCACGATTCTGACCAGGTTAGATCCGACGAGGGTTGAGGACAAAGGGAAGAACATAGGGTTAGCGGTCTCGAAAGGTTTCGCCGTCGGCGATCCTGTACACTGCAGGAACTACGCCAACGCAGGTCCAGCCTGGGTACCAGGGACGGTTGTGGAGGAGACGGGGCCAGTGTCGTATCGGGTGGAAACTAACACCGGTCTCCTCTGGAGGAGGCACGCTGACCAACTTAGGCACCGAGTGATTGAGGGGCCGATCAGTGGGGCTCAGCAACAGGATTCAGCGTTAGGGTTCTCCTCCACCTGCTTATCCCAAGGGGGAGACAACGAAGGGCAACAGTCCCAAACAAGGGGGGGAAGCAGAGGTCCAAACTCATATCCTTTTCATACACCGGCTCTATCCAATCCCTTGAAAGAGAGAAGCGAGTTTGCCCCTCCAATTTCACCCAGTCCCTCGGAAGAGGGAAATGAGTTTGCAACTGTTGCCCCCGAATTAAACTTTGCGTTACCGAACCGGGGGGATTTTTGGGAGTGTTCCCCCACCCGTCCAAGCGAGAAGCGGGGTTTTTCGTTAGCCCCTAGTGCCCCCGGTTTGCCCACATCCACATCAGAAACCTGTCCTCTCCCCTCTCCTGCCCATTCCAAAGCTGCACACCCGCAGCGAGTCACTAACAAGTCATCCTCTCCAATTACAGGACAGGAAGCCGGGGAGCAAGGAGGAGGGAGCAAAGCCGGGGCAGGGCAGCCCGCGCCGAGACCCCAGCGTGTTCGAAATAAGCCATCTTGGCTGAGAGACTTCGTCTCATCCTAGGGGGGAGGAGTGTTGTGTTCTAATAGTGTAACCGTCTTCATGTGATAACAATGTATCTCAACCAATGTAACCTTTCCTACGGGTAACAATGTAACCTTCAGCTGTATCACTATAAAACCTGTAATAGGACGCGAGCTAATGACCACCAGCTGGCAGCAGCGAGCGTCCAAGCTCTCTTGGTCCAAACTCATCAAAGTGCCACAGCGCGGGAAGTTTCCCGCCACTACCTACACCTGGACAAGAAAGGCGTGACCAGCTATGACGTCACGCGGACAATAGCCAATGGGCTATCGTGGAGCCACGTTCAAATGTTTTACTACCATATATATAGAGCTGTACATCTGCCATTACCTCATGTTCCCTCTGACCACTATGCAATAAACCTGTGTTAAACCAGCCCTTGGCTGTATTCCTGTGTCTTGGTTCTCATACACTAAAATTCCCATTGTTAAGTTTTGTGTGATTTTGTTGTCAGCACATTCAACTACAGTATGTGAACAACAATAAGAATACAGTATTTCGGTCATTTAGATCATGGGGTGCCTTCTTTTTGTGTGCCCTTTATTTTTTTGAACAGTATATATTTCATGAACAAGGAGAATAGTGTTTTCTCTTGGCATCATTTATCTTTGACACCTTCTCATTCTATTGTAATGAATTGGATCTCTATCATTTAGGCCATCATTAATTAAGGAATAAGGAAGAAATCTGTTGCTGTACCTCCCTGGAAATGTTTCTTCATTTCCTTATCTTTCTTACCCACAATATTGTACAGGGAACTTATCCTGGGTTCCATCAGTCATTGTGGTGGGGTGGGGGTGTTGAGTCCGGCGCAAGAAGTACTCTAACCAGCAGGATCGGGTTAAACTCAGTGATTCTTTATTCAGCTCATAACTTGGACTGGGGACTATGTACAAGGGTGGCCTCTATATATACAGTGATTTGACTGTTACAAAACAAGATACATTTAGGCGGGCTTCCGGAGGACAAGCAAAGTCCAACATTTCCGCTTTGACAGTCATTTGAATTTCGCGCCTTTAGAAACGGCACGCGTCTGCTCTTCCACTTTGGTGCGGTTTGTATTTTAAACCTGAATTAGGCTTTGGACACAACAGGGGGACAGTTAAAACTGCTTTTCAAATGAGATTTCAGATTGGGGGGAAATTGGCAGAGTTTTACAACACATTCTATATCTGTTCCATGCCAAATTAGGGAAAGATGGTCTAAACACAGTGGGGAATTGAACTCCCAGCCTCTAGCGCTGCAGCTAGATACCTAAACCATTAAGCTGTTTAGTCAGCTAAGTACTTCTTAAGAGTGTAATATTTCTGGGGGGAGGGGGCATGGCTGTAGCCAGGGGCTGGCTAGGGTAGGCATCGCCCACCTGGAGTTAGCCGTTTGCCCACCCTCAAGCTCCTGGCTGTTTATATATGACAAATATATAAGACATTGTTGCCCATCTTGAAAAAATATTCATCCACCCACATCTAGAATCCTGGCTCCAGCCCTGGGAGGGGGACAAAACCCAGCATCAATTCCCCTTTAATACATTTAATGCCATTTTTATTATGCTAGATGTCTGATCTGAATATATTTGAAAGGCCTACCATAACCTTCAGAAATGAAAATAGTTTTTCCCCTACATGTTTTTTTTTTAAATTTCAAGCTGACTCATCCAACAGTTCCAAAGAACCATGTCCTAAAGGTTGCTGTTTTAAAATGGAAAAGGCTTCCATTTTTAAAAATCAATAGTATTGATTCTATGGTCATTTCAATTTCTGTATTGTGTATGTAGATTGAAGACACATTATGGATCATATGAGCCAATGTTAAAGCAGTTGAAAGACAAATATGAGATTCTGCTGAGAGAGAAAATGCTTACAAGCTTGGAAAGAGATAGAGCAGTTGCACAGGTAAGTCTTAAATTATATTCAGCCTACAGATTCATGGAGACCATTAATGTTTTCAGGTGATTAATTATAATCATTAAATAAAAAATCAACATGGCCCACAAATGAAATCCAGTCAGTAATATGGAATCCTATTGTATGCTGAGTTAGGTAATCTGGGTTTTATTAATTACCTTAAGTAATTTATCATCAATTTGTATATCACATCTGTCTGCCTGTATAGGAATCACTGCCAGCATACAACAGTTAAAAACAGATGTAGCTAAAACACAATTTCTGAAAACCAGATGTGTAATATAAGCAAAGTCATATGTTTTGGTACATTCCTTTCTGGTAAATACCCCCCTACACACACACTGTGATTCTTGGAGGTGCATGTAGATGCTGACTTGAAAGTGCTGGCTGGAAATGCACATACTTCCTGAGAATCACAGAAGGGGCTCTTGATTTTCTAGCTCTGAATGGACGAAATGTATGATTTTGCCTTGGATTTTTTGAAATATCTTGACCATTTTCCTATTATGATGGAATAACCAATAAAGGTGATCTCACAGTTAAAATCCAAAATATATCTAATCTTAGAAATTTGGGGATTTTCTTGTAAGCCAGGTATACAGAGCTCTCTTCACTTTTAGCTATGTGCATTATTATATACCTTAACATATAATGGAGATGTGCTGGGGGGGGGCGGGGGATGCAAAGGAATTTTTTTGTTTGAAAGTGGAGCATTCATAATAAAAAGTGACAGATCTGTCAGTTAATAATCTCTTACAGTGAAGGGGTGTTTTGCAATGAGCTATTGACACTTTCTCATCAAAATTACAATTAGTGGATTGTCATTTCTGTGGCAATATGATGTACATACAGTACAGAATATGTCTTTCAAAGTCAGCAGTGTGACATAAAGTTAAATTTTAAGTTCATAAAGGAAACAAGTAAAATGCCCTTTTGGCTATTGCTGTCCAGGATGTTGTATAAGGTAAAGGTCGCCCTTGCTCCAAAGCCACTCGTATCTGACTCTAGGGTTCAGTGCTCACCTCTGTTTATAGCCAAAGAGCCAGTGCTATCTGAATCTGCAGATGTTTCCGTGGACTTGTGGCAGGCATGCACATAACGCTGTTTACCTTCCCACCAAAGACTAGCTACTATATTTTAATGTTAGACTTGATCCACAAAGGTAAAGGTAAAGATCACCCTTGCTCAAAAGTCAGTCGTATCTGACCCTAAGGTTCAGTGCTCATCTCTGTTTATAGCTAAAGAGGGGTTAATGCATCTGCAGACATTTCCATAGACACGTGGCAAGCATGACTAGACACCGGAGTGCACGGAATGCTGTTTACCTTCCCACCGAAATGGTACCTATTTATCTACTTGCAATTTCTTGCTTTCGAACTGCTAGGTTGGCAGGAACTGGGAGAGACACGGGAGCTCACCCCATCATGCAGTACTCAGGAATCAAACTCCAACCTTCCAGTCAGTGAGTTCAGCATCTTAACCACTTGAGCCACTGCAGTTTCTATTTTTTATAAAGCAGATCTATAATCCATTGTAGGCTTGTTTTATTCTTTTTTTATGAATGTAGGTATAATTGTCTACTTGCAGAGTCTTCCAAGTGCTACTGGTATGCAGCCTCAATTCATCCCAGTGAGACTTATATCATGGTAGAGCTCAGGGCTGGATTTAAGCATAGGCTACTTAGGCTGCAGCCTATGGGCCTGCACCACAAAGGGGGCCCCACACCATGTGATTCTACGTCAATTTTTAAAATCAGTTTTTTTGTTTTAGTAAATAAATAGTGTAAAAGTTTGGTGATCGTAATCATCATTTATAATTTATCAATGTGGTTTTTGTAGGTTAATTAAAAAAAAAATACTTTCCCCGGTAGGGTCCGGACCACAGGTTCAGCCTAGGGGCCCACAGATCTGAAATATGGCACTGGTAGAGCTTACCATGGGGCTCACAAGTTACACCAGATGTAGTTAAAAGTCCATATGTTAGTTGGGCTTTGTTATCTCTCTGTATGTATATATAACAGAGAGGGAAGGTGCTAGACAGTTCAAGAACACCTGGAGTGCCAAGGTTAGCCATCACCGTGCTAGACTCTAACACCCTGTTGCCAGGCAGAACACATTGAAGGATACAGAGATGTATCTGATTGGCTCATGTAAATGAGATAAGGCAGGAGGGGAATGGTGAGGTATAAAATGGCAAGAGAGGGGTTTTCATACCGGACAATCCAGGACCTGCGCAGAATGGTTCTGCGCAGGTCGCTTTTTACACATGCGTAAAAGCCTTCTACGCATGCGTAAAAGTGACTTGCGCAGAACCGTTCTGCGCAGCTCGCTTCTACACATGCGTAGAAGGCTTCTACGATCTCCTTCTGCACAGAAGCCTTCTACGCATGCGTAGAAGGGTTCTATGCATGCGTAAAAGCCTACGCATGCGTAGAAGTGAGCTGCGCAGAAGGGATGCGCAGTAACGCCTTCCCCCCCCGCTGCCAAATTCCGGGGTTTCGGCAGCTCCGGGCGGGAAATGGCGAAAATCAGCTTCGAAAAACGGGAAATCCCGGCCAATCCGGGAAGGTTGACAGGTATGGGGTTTTTTTTTTCTGAGGAGAACTTGAAAGAAAGAAGAACTTGGGAGTAGAACTTGGGAGAACTTGAAAGGAGAGGAGATTCTAAAGAACTGGAGAGAAAAGACTTTATGAAGAGAAGAGAGAGTCTGAGGTAAATTTTCAGAGAGGCTGAGGAAAACTTTCTGAGGAGAATCTGAAGAGATTGTGGGAAACGTTTGGAAGAGATTTTGAGGAGAAGCTGAAGAGAACAAGCCAGAGAAGAACAGAAGGAAAGAAATCCTGCTCTTTTCTAAACTATGAGAATAAGTTAATGAGTTAGCTTAATTTATGTTCATGGGGGAAACCAAGGTGTTGATTTTTTTTATGGAAAATAAACCACAATTCCTTTGATAACTTCTATGTTTATTTAAGGGAAGGGGACAGAGGAAAGCCATCCTAAACCAGGAGAGGCCATACTGCTACCATCCTCTCCTTTTGACATTGTCTGGGGATCACTTTTAGAGTGGATCTTCCAGGTTGCGGCAAAAAGGTAATATTTTGCTGGACCAGTACTCCATGGAAAACGGTTTGGAGTCTCAGTAGTCCCAAACTGGAGCTGCCTGTGTCTGTGAGATCCAAAAGGGGACAAGGAGAGGACTGAGGCGGAGGGAGGGAGTTTAGTGCCAGGTAAATGTTAAAGTAATGTTGGAACGTGTCCAGGAGTCGCTGACAACTTATATCTCAGCACAAGTCTTAATTAAGAGAATGGGAATTCTGCTCCAAAAATTATAACAGTCATTAAATTAAGATATTTGTAATTTGTTTAATCCCAATGGTAGTGCAAAGGAAAAGATACATAACATTGCTTTAAATAGAGCATCTGATTGTTCTGTTGAGTTTAAGTTGTGGAAGTCTCTGTGTATTGAATAAAATATATAGCAGTGGTACTTTATAGATTTTACAAGCGTCTACAGTCTCAAGAAAGAAAGCTACTGAGTCATCTAAATGAGTGTAAATATACAAAGCAGTTTTCAGTAACCATTTTATAGGAGAACCAGTGACCTCACTTTGAGGCACAGTGGGAAGATGAGTGTTTTCTCAACATGGGACAGAATACGATCTGATACATGTATTTTCCTCCCTGTCACAGCTACTATGCAGTTGAGAGCCTGGTACTGCAAAGGCTAATTTTATTAAACAGAAGCAGATTGGCTATGTGCTTGGATAGTAATTGCAGCTGATTTATTCCTGATCCACTGTGGTCTTGAATGCTAACACACACATGCATGACAGCTGAAAAGACTGCACTAAAGAAATCAATCTGACAGAGTAAAAAAAAAATCTCAGTCCAATTTCTTAGAATTTTAATGTGTTCATATATTTTACGCAAAATATATTTTTATCATTATTTCTAATTGTCTTGCTAGAGTAAGTGAAAGTTCAATCCTCAGTGTTGCTTTTCTGTCATTGTTTAGATTACAGGCTTGCAAGCTACTTTACAAAGTTTAGAGAGTGGAAGCGGTATTCACATCCCGGTGACTAGAGGTAAACAATCTTTATTTGTACAGAATAAATGAAACAGAGTTGGGCAAGACTGTGGCCTGTGGGCCTTGAGCCTTCAAAGCATCCCAGAACACCCAAAAATTGGTTTAACATATTTTTTGGGGAAACTGCTTAGGAAATCCTGTTGTGCCCTCTAGAAAGGGTGGGATGCAATTTTGTCATGCTTTGAAGGCTCCTCAGAGTCTTGGGGGCTTCTAAACCTTCCTTTTAATATTGTTTATAAAAATATAGTGGCCACAAGAGGGTGCAAGGAGACTTCTTCAATTTGGGATCAAAAATCCCCATTGTACTAATTTTTAGAGTACAGAACCATAGCATTTATTTATTTATAATGGTAAAAAAGATGCAAATTAAACTTTCTGACATCTTTAAAGAGTGAAGCAGGATTTTGGAATCCAAAGCATTTAGATAACATTTAGATACTGGGTGTTTGAGTAGTAGAATGGCAGATCTGTGAACAGGAATCCTTATGTACTACTGTAAATTGGCAACTAGCTGAAGGAGGGCTGGGGTTGGGAAGCCAGTATCCTCTTACCCACCCCACTCCTATTTTGTATATGTCTGTTTACACTTCAAGCAATTGTATAGAAAGGTGGGAGTGGGGATTGGGTGTACTCTGTATGGTGAATCAGATGATCTGTTGAACTCTAAGTTCACTTTTGTTGAATGAGTGGAGGAAGGTTTGGATGTAGCTATCATAGACTTTCTCTGGTTTTTTGTTCCATTAAATGGCTTAATATAATGCACATATTGAGGATGGAGGTTTCTGTTATACTCTGCTGGGGTCCTTTTGTATAAAGGCTGGGATATTTACACACAAATGTGTTGTCAGATTCAGGGGGAAATTAAGCAAATTGTAGAGAAAATGTGTTACTTTAAAGAACTGTTAATTTTATTTATACGTATTAGCAAATTAAGTGCCTAAATTCAACTAAGCAGTTACAATACATTTGTTAAAATGTTATCAGTAAATTGGTATTGCTATGGAATAAAATGGAAAATCAAAACAGCAGAACCAGATACTGTTTTAAAAACCAAACTAGTTTTAGTACTAGTTTGGCTGGAAAATAGATTGGAAGCAAGTCGTAAAATTTGACAAGTTTTGTAGTTCTCCATTATGTACATCTACTTTCCTCTGAATAGTTTTATGAAACATATTTGTACGTTTGGCAGTGGAACACTGACATTTTATTTTATGAGTCTTTCAGCCTATTTACGGAATTACTCTCATTTTATTTACCTTCCACTAGGCTAGTAGAAATGACTTCCTATAAAAATAAATACTACAGGGAAAGATGTTTAAACTGCATTTCCAAGCAAGTAAAACTATTTAGATTCCAGCCATAATTTTCTCACAATTGCATGGGCCAAGTTTTTTTTGTGTATAATTTCATATCGTTTATGCCTGATAATCAGGTAACAACATTATTTTAAATTGTAAATGATTAAAGCTGTAGGTATACAACTTATTGTTGAGAATGTGGCCTCGCTGAGGTCTGGGATGTGCAGTCTCACACTCTAAGGGCAAGTTCATATTACTGAATTCTGTATACAGTTACCTCTCTGCCTAAGAAATGAGCATGTCAGAGAGAAGGTTCATAAAATCATAGAATAATTGAGTTGGAAGGGGCCTATAAGGCCATCAAGTCAAACTCTGTGCTCAGTTCAGAAATACAAGTCAAAGCAGATGTGACAAATGGATGTCCAATTTTCTCTTGAATGCTGATGTATGTATTGGCATTTGCTACATACAACATGCCATCTTCCCCCCCCTGGCAATGTGGGCACTATTGGGCTATTTCCTGACATTTTGAATTATGCACATGGTAGCAGTATGCCACATTCATACAACAGAGATTTTTTTTGATGCATGAACATATAACTTGGTCTTTACTAGGCAGTTTGTAGCGTTAAAGCACCCGCATGCCCCCCCCCCAAAGAGCATACTATTTTCAGAAGTCTTCATTGGAAAATCCAAGAAAGTGGCTTCATTTTGACCGGCCAAAGATTGATCTGGATGTGAAAGAAGAAGGAAAAACCTGATTGGAATCATATTCAATTAAACATAGTTGCTGTTCAGTGTCATAACTTCTCCAATAATAAAGAAAGTTTGAGAGTGGTGGGTTGTGAATGAGAAGGTGTTTGTGTTCCTGATGCCTTCTAGAGGCTTATGAGACATAATGCCTGTTGTGTATGGATTGTAATGTGCCTTTAAGTAAATGCAACCACACGAATGAGTGAATGTGACAATCTCTAAAAGTAACATTGTAACCTTCTGCATTAGGACGCGAGCTAGTGACCACTGGGGGCAGTAGCGAGCGTCCAGCTCACATGGTACAAATTCTCCAAATGCCTACAGCCGCAGGAAGATTCCCGCCACTCCCTCACCTGGACAAGAAGGGCGTGACTAAGGGTGACATCACACAGACAGTAGCCAATGAGCTACCGAGGAGCCACATTCAAATGTATAGCCACTGTATATAATGAGCTGTTCGTCCGCCATTACCACATGTTCCCCCTGACCATCATGCAATAAAGATGAGTTAAGCCAGACTTCGGCTGTTTCTATTGTCTTGGTTCTTGAACACCAAATTGGCGACAAAGGTAGGATGATGGCTTCCCACGGAATCAAGACAACACAGACCGGTTTCGACATCAACAAACCGGAGGAATGGGAACTGTTCGAGATGGATTTCAAAAGCGCACTGATGGTGTCCGACATCTCAGACGAGGGGAAGAAAAGAGCCACCCTCATCAGGATGCTCGGTTTCCCAGCCATGAAGATTTTGGTGGACCTGGTGTCTCCAAGAAAAGTAGATGAGGTCCCGGTTAAACAGCTCCTGGAAGCCCTGTGGGACCATTTCCAGCCCACGGTCTTGATGTTCTCGGCTGGGGACGCCTTCTGGAAGAGGGTGCAGTCCCCTGGTGAGTCCGTGGCTGCCTTTGCAGCGGCCCTCCATTTGGCTGCAGGCCCATGCAAGTGGGAGAACCTAGAAATCGCCCTCAGGGACCTCATGCCATGCAGCCTGTGGGATGAGGAGACCCAGCGGAAGCTGATGAACAAAGAGCCGCCCCCAACGTTACAAGAGGTCCTGAAGGAAGCGCAGGCGGCAGAAGCCACGAGAGCCAGGGTTAAGGGGTTCAGAACAAGGCCCCCACAACCCGACAGGGCAGCAGCCCCGGTGCAAGTGGCCAGGCGGGCGCCACACTCCTCCACGGAGAGCAGTGAGGACAAGGACATCCGGAAGGTGCGGAAGGACGGCTGACGTTGTGACGGCTGCGGGGTGTCCCACGACTGTAGCAAGTGCCCGTTCTGGAAGGCCGAGTGCCACAACTACGGACGGCAGGGCCACATCGCCAAGGTTTGCAGGCAACGGCGCGGAGAGCACAAGGGCTCAGCAGACCGTACCCCAAGGAAGGATGGTGTCCAGCCCTCGAGGAAACAGGACGGCATGGGCCGAGTCTCCGATGACAGCGACGTCGAGGGACATTGAGTGTACCGGCGAGTCCCCAGCGACGACAATGTGGTGGTCCAAAGCGTGTCCTTGGGACACACACGTTACTTTGTTGAGGTACTGTTGCAAGGGGTCCCCGTTAAGATGGAGTTAGACTCGGGTTCATCTTATTCCATTATTTCCCAGAGGGAGTTTTTGCGAATTTCCCCCAAAGCGCGACCCCAACTCAAAGCACTGAAGTCTACTTTGCGAGACGTGCAGGGAAATAGGATTCCGGTGTTGGGGGTGGGAAAATTCAAGTTACAATACAAGCAACACGCCCCGGAGCTCCCTCTGGTCATTCTCAAGGGGGGGCTGTTGCCTCCTGGGGACACAATGGTTTAAGCCCCTGGGTTTGTTCATAGGGGGTGTGAATACTGTTGGAACTGATCCAATACAGGAGGTGTGTAACACGCATCCCGAGGTGTTCAAGAAGGGATTCAGAAAATTCAAGGGGCCCCCAGTTGCGTTCGACCTGGACCCGGAGATCTGGCTGATAAGGCTCAAACCGCGAAGGGTGCCTTTTGCACTAAAGGACAAAATAGAGGCGGAGCTGGACAAGTTGGTGGCCCAGGGAATTCTAGTCCCAGTCGATTCTGCGGAGTGGGAAAGTCCTATTGTAACAGTGTTAAATGCTAACGGGGAGGTTCAAATTTGCGCTGATTACAAATGCACCATCAACAAGGCAATACGCCCAAATGCGTATCTGGTGCCGGTAGTCAGCCACTTGTTGGCCAGGTTACATGGGGGAAAGTGTTTTGCGAAGTTAGACCTGGCGCAGGCTTACCAGCAACTTAGGGAACCCCAGCTGCAGCTGCTGCACAGACGATAGTAACCCACAAAGGGGCTTTTAAGGTGATGCGCCTACAGTTTGGTGTAAATTCGGCTCCAGGCATCTTCCAACCATTGGTGAAGCGGCTTTTGAAGGGTTTGGAGGGGATCTTGCCATATTTTGACGACGTTTTGATAACAGGGGGGAGCGAGTCAGAACTGGCCGAAAGGCTAGACAGAGTACTGACCGTATTTGAGAAAGCGGGTTTGAGGCTGCGGAAAGACAAATGTGTGTTCTTCGCAAAAGAGGTAGAGTTCCTAGGTTTCCGGGTAACCCCAGTTGGTATAAAACCCTCTGAGTCAAAGGTGGCCACTGTTCAAAATGTTCCTTTTCCCACCACAAAACCCAAGTTGCAATCTTTTCTGGGGCTCCTGAATTTTTACCATTCCTTCCTGCCTAGGAAGGCATCGGTGGCGGAGCCACTTCATAGATTATTAAAGAAGGACGAGGTTTGGCGATGGGACGAGAGTCAAGAGAGAGCATTCAATGAGCTGAAACAACTCTTATCCTCAGAGGCCATCCTGACCCATTTCGATCCCAAGAAGCCAGTGGTTCTGGTATGCGATGCCTCACCAGTGGGGGTGGTCCTGTGCCACGTGTTGTAGAGTGGGCGGGAAGCCCCAGTGGCGTTCTATTCCAGATCCCTGTCAAAGGCAGAGCGTAACTATGCACAGACAGACAGGGAGGCACTTGCAATAATCGCTGGAACAAAGAAGTTTCACGACTTTCTATATGGCCGCCCTTTCACCATCGTGACTGACCACAAGCCCCTGCTAGGCATTTTCACTGCAGACAAGCCCACACGGCAGATCCTGTCCCCCAGAATGCTGAGATGGGCCATTTTTCTAAACGCGTACCAGAGCACGCTGGTTTATCGCCCCGGAAAGGACATAAGCCATGTGGACGCACTCTCGAGGTCACCTCTGCCTCACGTGGGCAACCCCATGTGTGAAGTGGAACAAGATCGCCAAGTGCTCCTGATAGAGGTTCTGGATTCACCCCCAATAGTACCCACGGAAATTGCCAAGGCGACAGGGAGAGATAAGACGTTGGCCCTAGTGAGTTCATGGGTGGACAAAGGGTGACCAACGTCTTCCCCAGTGGCAGAATTTGCCCCATTTTTTAGGAAGAGGATAGAACTGTCCACGGAGAGGGGTTGCCTCCTTTGGGGTCAGCGGGTGGTCATCCCTGAATCTTTGAGAGCAAGGGTGCTCAAGCTACTGCACGTCAGCCATCCGGGGATTGTCCGCTCCAAGGCTTTGGCCAGGAGCTATTTCTGGTGGCCCCAGTTAGATGCTGACATAGAGCACATGGTGAGCACTTGAGAGAGTTGCCAAAGCTCTTGGCCCGAAGAGTCCTGACTTCCACACAGAGAATGGGACGCAGCCAAAGGGCCGTGGTCTCGCCTGCACACAGATTTCGCAGGTCCCTTCAGAGATTCATTTTTCCTCCTCATAGTGGATGCTTATTCCAAGTGGTTAGAAGTTATCCCAATGGCAAACACCTCATCAGCCGCAACCATTAAGCAATTGCGCAAGGTGTTCAGCTCATTCGGTATACCTGATGTGCTTGTGAGTGATAATGCGAGTAGTTTCACGTCCGCCGAGTTCCGGGCATTCATTGACATAAACGCCATCCGGCACATCACCTCTGCACCTTTTCACCCAGCGACAAACGGACAGGTAGAACGCCTCGTATGTACAACAAAGGAAGCACTGAGGCGCATGGGCCCCGGGGACCTGAATATACAGTTATGCCAATTCCTGCTGGGTTATAGGGTGACACCGCTGGCGTCGGGTTACTTGCCCGCAGAACTCCTCATGCGCAGGAAGCTGACCACGATACTGACTCGGCTAGACCCCACAAGGGTGGAAGATACTGGGGGGAACATAGGGATAGTGGGCACCAAGAGTTTCGAAATAGGTGCCCCGGTCCATTGCAGAAATTACGCAACTGCAGGACCAGCCTGGGTCCCGGGGGTAGTCATTGCGCAAACTGAACCTGTGTCGTACTGCGTTGAGACCAGCATGGGTCTACTCTGGAGGCGACATGCAGACCAACTCCGGCGACGGGTTCCCGGTAGTCAGGGCGCGGAAACCGCGCATCAGAACTCAGCGTTAGGGTTCTCCCGCACCCATTTAGCCCAAGGGGGAGAAGAGGGGGACCGGCGGTCCCCACCAAGGGGGGGAAGGGAATGAGTTTGTCCCCGCAGATATCCTGGAGGATGCCCCCATAGATATCCCAGAACATGAGTTTGACTTTGAGTTACAAAACCGGGGGAGTTTTTCAGAGTGGTCCCCCACCTGTCCAAGCAAGGAGTGGGGTTTTTTGTTAGTCCCCAATGCCCCCGGTTTTTCCACAATGGAGTTTACCCCTACCCCAAAAGCTGCAGAACCGCAGCAAGTCACTAACGAGTCTCCTTCTCCTGTTGCAGGACAAGAGCCCAGGGAACACAGAAGCAATAGCTCCCCCGGGACAAATCAGCCAGCCTTACGCCCAAAACGCTCATGCAACAAACCACATTGGATGAGAGACTTCGTCTCATCCTAGGGGGGAGGGGTGTTGTGTATGGATTGTAATGTGCCTTTAAGTAAATGCAACCACACGAATGAGTGAATGTAACAATCTCTAAAAGTAACATTGTAACCCTCTGCATTAGGACGCGAGCTAGTGACCACTGGGGCAGTAGCGAGCGTCCAGCTCACATGGTACAAATTCTCCAAATGCCTACAGCCGCGGAAAGATTCCCGCCACTGCCTCACCTAGACAAGAAGGGCGTGACTAAGGGTGACGTCATGCAGACAGTAGCCAATGAGCTACCAAGGAGCCACATTCAAATGTATAGCCACTGTATATAATGAGCTGTTCGTCCGCCATTACCACATGTTCCCCCTGACCATCATGCAATAAAGATGAGTTAAGCCAGACTTCGGCTGTTTCTATTGTCTTGGTTCTTGAACACCAAAATGCCTGAAAATAATTTTCATATAACAGTCCAAACTAATTTCCAAAAGTTTGAATAAAAACAACATATAACTATCTTCTACATCTACACTAATAATTCAGTAGAACCTTGCTTTAAAAATGGCTCGGTTAACACAAAAATTGCATAACAAAAAGAAATTCATAGAAAATAGTTAACAATTTCCCCCTGGAACGGATTAATTGGTTTTCAATGCATTTCTATGGGAAACTTTGTTTTGGTCAACAAATTTTAGTTTTCAATGCATTCCTATGGGAAATTGCATTCAATACTTTCCTATGGGAAATTCACTTTACAAATTTTTCATAGTACAAAAGGTTTCAGAGAATGCATTAAATTTGTTAACTGAGGTTCCATTGTGCAATATTAGTTATTGATGTTATCAGGATGGATATTACTTTGATTAACACTTAGCATGTGTTTGTACTGAATTCGTCTATCCACTTTGTTTGCAATTCTAGTGTACTTCAACTGTTTAAGTAGAAAAGTGATTTGACTGAACTAACGAAAAAATTAGTAGGTAAAGAGGCAGATTAAAACCAGATTAAAAAACAATATAAAACAAAAATTATGCTTATTTTATAGCTGGTCGTAGGTGTGAAAGAAAGGATGGAATAGAAGGACCTTCACAGAGAGCTCTCAAAGAAGCCAGAGAACAAAATGTGCATTCAGGAGTGAGTCCATATGATCCAGCCAAAGATCCCACAAAACAAATTGGCAAGAGATATCCAAAGGTATTGTTTCTTTGCTTCACACTCTGCCCTTCTCCCAGTGTAGAATCCAAGATATGAACATTCAAAATGTATGAAATTATTTTATTTTATTAAACCTAATATTCCACCTTTGCAAGAACCAATTTATAATTCCTCTGGTAGTGATGACATACTGGTTTAAAATTGGCAATGCATTCTGATGTCACAGCTGAAAACCATTGGCTACTTCTATGTGTATAACTCACAGAAAACCCTCATCTTCCTCATGTGTTTCTAGAATATCTCATTATTGGGGCTAGTTCATACCATACCTGTCAACCTTCCCAATTTGGCTGGGATTACCCCGTAATCCTGCGTCGATTGACGTCATTTCCCGAGCCGCGCTGCCAAAACCCTGTAATTTGGCAGCGGGGGAAAGGAAGTACTGCGCAGCCCTTCTGCGCAAGTCGCCTTCTACGCATGCCTAGAAGGATTTTACACTTGTGTAGAACCCTTCCATGCATGCGTGGAAGCCTGCGCTGCTTGCGTAGGGGGCTGCGCAAGCGCCGTAGCCTTCCACGCATGCATGGAAGCCTTCCACACATGCATGGAAGGCGACCTGCGCAGGTCCCATTTTTTCTGGAGCCGCGGGTTGACAGGTATGGTTCATACACTGCATTCTTTTTATAGTCTTGGGATAGGTGAGTTCATCTGCAGTTTATGGAATTTTGTATATGAAAATGCACAGTAGTTAATAGTAATCTTATGTCTGTGTTAGAAGTTATTCTTCTAGTGTTTTTCCCCATAGAAATATTATTGAAGTACTGTACCAGGTAAGCACTCGAATGTCAATAGCTTGGCCAAAAAAGTGCACATGTTGCTTCAGAGCTGTATTGATTTTAGAGATTAATGGTTCTTTGCCTCTTAGATCATTTTCAGAGTCTCAGAGGTGCAGATGTAAATATACCCTCACACACTTAAGATCACCATTACCATTTATTTATTTATTTCATTATGTAAAACCACTCTAATTTGTCACAGGTATGTTAGATTTGATGTGCAGCTTTTTCTCTTAGCTGGTTGGAGTTATTTACATTTTAAAGAGCTGCTTGATTTCTAGGAATATATAAAGTTAAGGTGTTTTGTGTCATTTTTTTAATCATGCTGAGCTGTTACTTGTAGAAGATACTAAACCTATGTACAAAGGTATTTATGAATTAGAAATTGATTGAATTAGGTTAAAGACCTGTACAAGATTAATTTTTGTAAACTAAGAAATGAATTAAAGGCCACTATAGAACAACTAAAACCGTTAAAGTTATCGTGGTTTGGGAGAATCAGCTTATGTAAAATGAAAATTATGTCTAAATTAAACTTTTTACTGGGGAATCTCCCAATCAGAATAAAGGAGACAGAGCTTAAAATATGGCAGAAAATGATAAATGAATACTGTAATGATGGGAAAAAAACAAGAATCAGCAAAGGATTATGGTACATAAAGAACAAGTTGGGAGGGTTAAACATCCCATATGTCAGAAATTATTATCGAGCCTTTACTTTGAAGAGAATAGTAAAATTATTAAGTCATCAATGTGAAACAGGCACGGAAGTGGATCAAATAGAGTTTAAGAAAGTAAAGGGAGAAATATTCTTGGGTGTACCAAAAAATAATGTACAATTTCACCTTTAAAAATTTGTTTAAGATAGGGAAGATATTAAAAAAGAATTTGGCCCCGAATTACTCACCAATATTAGAAATTTTAGACATCTTAAATTGTCCGCTGGATTTAACATTGAAAACAAGAGACATTTTAAAGCGTAATAAGTCCCTGCAATTTACAGAATGGATTGAAAAATGTAACATCTTTCATATTAGGAAACCCATATATGATGAACTGAATTTAACATGGCAGCAAATCATGCATATGGAAGCCTGGGATAGACACATACGGAGTAAAAGCATAGTAAATAGGGTAATAACTCCATTTGAAGAACTGGGTTTTGACATAAGACAAGCAAAAAGGAATCTAAAAGGCATAATTGGTAAAATATACCATTTGTTAAATCCCAGCGAGGAATCTCAACAAACACTTTAAAAAATGGGAGGAGGAGTTGGGAATTTTGATTTAAGTTATGAATTGGGGGGAAAATGGACTCACAGGAGTATGAAATCCATGTCAATTAAAGAAAAAGAACACAACTGTAAAGTAATATGGAGATGGTACCTTACTCCGGTTAAACTCCATTTAATGAACAACAACACACTTGATTTATGTTGGAGGTGTAATAAAATGAAGGGAACATATATCCATATGTGGTGGGCATGCGACCATTTACAACTTTTTTGGAAAGTAATAGAAGAGGAAATCAACAAAATATTGGGTACATCAATTGTACTAAACCCTAAACTTGCAATCTTGGGGGAAGCAGATGAATTAATCTTGGGGGATGCCAGAAAAGAATTATTACTAACTCTGTTACTGGTCACACAACAGCTTATTGCCAAAGAGTGGAAAAGGGGGGGAAATATCAACAAGACAAGGTGGTATGCAGAAGTATGGCATTTGGCTCTTAACAAAAAATTAACTATGCAACTGCACCAAAGAAGTGGGATAAAAGTGAAAACCCCATTTTGGGATATATGGAAATTTTTTGTTAACTATGCATTAACCAACAGAAAAGGGAACTAACCAGGCCCTGATATGTTCCTCTTTTGGGAAAAATAACATAGTAAAATGGTCTTGAACCCCTTGCTGGCGATCCCAACGGAACACGGGTGATGTATTTTATTTTACTCTCGATAAGATGTCTGTATTTTGTTTTTCTCCCTCTCCTTTCCTATTTTTTTCTTATAACCAAATATAATATAGACAAATAGTAATTAATATTAGTATTGATGTACAAAATGATGTGTATAGGTTATATTTTATTTGTGAATTATTTCTTTTTTTTGTTGCTTGATCTTATTTTGTTATTTCTGGTTAATTTTTTTTAAAAAAAGAAATTGATTGAATTAATTCCCTCTCAAATTCAACTGTTGGAATGATCACTCTTGTCCAAAATACTGTCTCATTTGGGTTTGTAGGATGAATTTCAGTTTTTGTTTTAATGGAATATGGATGAAATGCTTGGGGAGGATCATCGATGACTTTATATCCTTGTTGTGCCTTGTTGTGGCTGGAGAATTGTACTATTTGTACTTGTAAAGGTCTCATTTTTCAGAATGTTGTATCTCATTTGATGATGTGATTAAGTGGTTTCATCTGTTAGGATATATTACACTGCACAACTATGATTTTGCTACTGGGAATAACACATGTGGTTTACATGATATCGAGTGTGCTGATTCCAAATCGGAACTCAGATTTTGCCTATCACATACAGGCATGCTATAGTTGTTCAAATGGTATTGGGTAATGTATTTTTACATGTGAGCATTAAAACAGTTGCAACTACCACAGTGCTTGCTGCCGCCTCAGCTGAATCACACCCTCTGGTGGCATGCATGTTCCAGCAGCAGCCGGGCATGTCTGGGCAAGTCAGTGAGCTGACATCAGAAATAGGTATGTAAGGACAGATAGACCAGTGTGGTAGTAAAATTTTTTGGAGCCCACCACTGGACCAAGGGCTTGTCTCTAGTATGAGACCATCTTATTGGATAGTACAGCTAGGCCATAGTGAGTCTGTTTTGAGCTAAAGATGAGTAGGTGCAACTGTTTTAATAAACTGGACATTTTTTGCTACATTTGTGGCCAATAATACCCTGCATGATCAATGTAAGAACCTAACCACAAGGGTGAGATTTTCTTACTTAAGATCCTGATGTCCTAGGCAGAACCGGACTTCAGATTTGGATTCAGCACA
This sequence comes from Bradypodion ventrale, assembly GCA_035047345.1. Taxonomy (NCBI): domain Eukaryota; kingdom Metazoa; phylum Chordata; class Lepidosauria; order Squamata; family Chamaeleonidae; genus Bradypodion; species Bradypodion ventrale. Next base: position 237,880,535 of record JAWDJE010000001.1, read on the forward strand.
CCTGATTTAGTATAGGACACATGGATTTTACCAAGTAGCAGACAATATTTATTTATTTTTGTAATGCATTGTTATCTGAAATAATCTGAAGGTCACAATTTAGTCTCACCTGGACATTATAAAGGAGCCCATCCTATCATAATTAGGATTCCTTGTGGATAAGATCATGTTTTCCAGAGTCTGCAAAACAACAACAAAAACATCTTTATAGACCTGCAAAATATGATATTTCTGCAGCACCTGTACACAAATTGTAGCTAAGAAGCAATAGAGGACAAATTGAAACTGTCTCCTGTGATTTAAATCTGTTGAGAGCAATTTCCCCAGGTTTCCTCTAGTTGATAAGTAAAGAGAACAAATCAACCAAGGTGGCCTGTATTGGAAGAGGGGGGCAGAATCTTCATATCTATTTAAAAACTCAGTCACGTCCTAGGGCTCCTTAATTTCTTCACATAAGAATGTTTAGGTATGCATATCCTCCTGCAGACTGGATTTATTTTTCATACATTTGTAATGGAAGTGTTGTATTCTTAAATGTTGGACAAATTTGTGGTTATTGCTTTATCAGTTTAACAATTATACAAGCAGCAGTGTCATGTTTGAATATTTCCAAAGTCTTCTATATGTTTATGTCACCATATCCAAGAATAGGTGTGTCCGACATCTCCAAGAATAGGTACAATTGGCATACTAGTTCTATCTGTGCAAATGCATTCCTGGCCAGTTCCTAAACCTGGGCTTCCAGGCACAGGGATGACATGTCTGCTTAGATTTGGATCCTTGCATTGAGCAGGGGTTTGGACCCAAAGGCCTAAAGAGCCCTATCCAACTCAGTGATTCTATGATATCAGGAGCATATCCAAGCTGTGCACCTGTATTTCTAGGAGGAATGTAATTTTTTCCAGGACAGGTTGCATCCTTATTATCTGATCTGCTTTTCAATTGACCAGGAGCACCTCTGCTTTGCTTGGGTCAATTTTTACTTTATTCACCTGCATCTTGCCCATTACTGATAGCAGGCATTGATCTAAAACTGTAGCATCTTCCTTGAATTTAGATGGAAAGGAGAAATACAGTTTTGTGCCATCTGAATAATGGCAACACACAACCCCAGCTCTTCAGTTCCAAGATTATTATTATTTTAGCTGCATGGTATGCTATTGCGCAGAAGAGCAAAACAGCATTTTACATAGCAATTCTAAAAATGGGGGCACCCCCAAACAACAAAATGTAGCTTTAAAATTGGACTTTACATCATCACCAAATAGATACAGTGGACAATGTGCTCTTGTTCTATGCCAAATTTGGGGAAGTTTTTTTTGAGGGGAGGGGGGGCAAAGGGATTTTGAGTTATAAGTTTCTAAAAAGTAAAACTGTTTTACCACCATACAGGGACAAATGACTTTTTACATCTCCAGTTTTAAAATGGCTGATATAAATTGGAAAAAACCAGATCTTATTTATATTGAAGGTGAATGATTGGTCCTACCTCCTTTTTTAGTTAGAAAGAATCCTGGCTATAGAGACTAAAATACTGATTCTGAAAAAGACCTCTCGAAAGGGTAAAACAATGATTGTTATAAACTACTGTATGTTGCTGTCAGAAAAAAGGGTGGCATGTTTACATAGCAAAGGGCAACCTGAATATTGACAACACCAAAGGCAGCAGCCAAGATGGTCTGCATTCACATAGAGAATATTACCGTTCACACAGAGACACCAAACATGGTAAACTCCCAGAAGTTGACTCCTTTTTTTCATCAGTTAACTACTTCTTGTCATTGTCAGCTGCAACGTGTATCAAAGAATGCTTTTTCCCCGTGAAGCAGGAAAAATGCCATTGGCGTTTGTTTAAGGTGGATCCCAGTTTGCCATGAAGTAACCCAAACACTATGATCACGGAGCCATTTCCTGTGGGACATATGAAATGAGATATGCAGGATTTAGCACCAGGACTGCAATGGACTGCCGCAGCCTTGAGGATTTATAAAGGTGCCCCTTCACAGCCAGTCCATCTGGCATGGCCTCTTCTGCCTCCATGGCTATTGGGGATCAGAGTTCCCCCTCCGCTCATTTTGCTGTTGGGCCCAATATAATGTTTTCCAGTGGCATTTCCTCCACTGAGGGGACCATCACTCCATCTAAAGAGGCTCTTCTGGCCATAGCCATTGGCACTTTTAGGGAGTCAGGTTATTTACCGCCACCCAACAGCGTTGTGTCACTGGCTGTACAGTCTGCTCCATTACCGTAGCGGGATGTCTGGCCAGACATGCTAACTACTGTTATCGCAAACACCAAGCAACTGTCATGGCTGTTTTTTGACAAGTGGAAATGATACTGAGCACAAAGAAGGAATCCTATTGGCCATTTTGAGTGCTGCTATTGATGTTGTCAGCACGACTTTCCTGTTCTGAAGCCTCACTGTTCTTTAATTATCATTCCATGAACAGAATTGTAATCATTCTCTCCAGGACTTTTAAAAGATGGCTAAGTAACAATACAGGTCAAAAATTATTGGGATCAGTTGGTTCTTTTCCTGGCTTCAGTAAAGCAACTTTTGCTTTATGCCAGACATTTGAGATCAGTAATCAATTTTAGGATCCAATTAATAGTTATAGGGCAAAAATGTTTTATTTATTCTGACCTTATATCATCCAAGCCTGCAGCCTTATTATTCTTCATCTATTGGAAAGTCGTTCTCAGTTCTTCACATCTGAAAAATGTAGTGAGATGGTCTTTCTCTTATACCTTTAGGATTTCATTTTTCTCAGTCTTCTTGTAGTTTCACCATTCAATAACAGTGGATGTGCAATTTGGTCAGGAGTGCTGTTGGATCACCCTAGAAGTTCATTAATAATTTCCTAGATAGGCAACTATTCCATTTCATGTCCATATTTCCAAAGATGCTGCACCATCTCTCTATTCTTGATGTTGATATGGCTTGGAGAAGATCTTCACCCATTTCTATTATTTCCTCAGATAAGGGATTGATTTAAAAAAAAATAATTTATACTTCTTGAGAAGAACCTTAAAATCCTTATCTAATCCAGATATATAAAATGTTCTACACTCGTTTCGAATGTATGCACAAGTTATGGTCTTCACCAGTTCAACAAAATCTCCATAATTTTCTGAGTGAGGGTCAGCTTTTATCACATCTTTATCCAGGTCTTGAGCAAGATTGTCCCATTCTGCTCTCTTAAATTTGAATCTTCTTTTAAATGCACCTATTTCTGGCTTGGCAACTGCTATAGTACATGTGATATCTCAATGTGTTGTTCTTAGGAACGGTTCCACAACATTCTTCTTGGCTTGGCAAGCAATAGGATCACTGACAAAAATATTGTCTGGGTTATATCCTCACCTCACTTCTATTAAAGGATGTGGGCAGCTTTGGATCATGAATTAATTTTAAATCCATACATTTGGCCCTATCTTCAAACTTTCCTCCATTTGTTTGTCTCTCTATATCTCTATATTTGTATATCAATACTGTATCTGTATATATTTGAATTTCTATAACTGTGATGGCTCAAGTGGTTAAGACGCTGAACTCGCTGAGTGGAAGGTCGGAGTTCGATTCCCGAGTACTGCATGATGGAGTGAGCTCCTGTCTCTATGCCAGCTCCTGGCAACCTAGCAGTACAAAAGCAAGAAATTGCAAGTAGATAAATAGGTACTACTTCGGTGGGAAGGTAAACAACGTTCTGTGTTGAGGCATGCCTGCCACGTGTCCATGGAAACATCTGCAGATGCAGATAGTGCTGGCTCTTTAGCTATAAACAGAGATGAGCACTGAACCTTAGAGTCAGATATGACTGTCTTTTGAGCAAGGAGAACCTTTTACCTTTACCTATATTGTATTCCGAAGCAGTACTGTGACAATTAAAATAATCCAGGATCATATTTATTGTTTGAAAATGGAAATTATGTATTCCTTTTTTGGTGGCTTATAAACAGATATGATTGTGCAGGATTGAACTTTGATTGTCAGAATTTCCATATCGTCTACATTGGTCATATCTGCAGACAATATACTTATGTTCAATTTAGTAAAAGTTGCACTCCCATATTGTTCATTTGGCCTTCTAAAACAAGTTTTATTCTATTTACCTTTGGTTAATGGTCATTTGGTCCTCTCTGGGTTTTCTGACCAAGTAGTATCTCGCAATTATGTTGCATGTAAATGTCAGATACAGTAATAGTGCTTCGTTTTCTGTTGAAATACCTTCAATATTAATGGAGATTACCACTAGGGCTATCATTGAAAAATTGAGACAGGACTATGGTGAGTACATAGGACCCCCCCTCCCTTCACAAATATTTTGTGTAATTTTGTGATACTTTTTAGAGTAAAATTCATTTTAAACCCAACATAACCATGCCCGCCCCCCTAATTTATTCTCCTGTTCAGAGAGTTTAGATTGAATCACAGTTTTTGAATAATAATTTGCAAATAGGTCAGGCACCAAAGCATATGGTATTACATTTTTGTGTGTAAAGGTTAGGTGGTAATTACTTGATTTTATTCTTCTTCAGCTTGATCTGGAACAGGAAATAAATTTATATCTACTGTTGAATGCAGATGAGTCTACAGCAATTTGCTGAAGTTTATATCTATCTATCTATCTATCTATCTATAGATAGATAGATATAGATATAGATATAGATAGATAGATACAGTCTAGAAACTGTATCCCACATGTTAAATAATGTCTTAACATGGTATTCAGTGTTCAGTTTTCTTGAATAATGAATACCAGACATGATATTTTAAATTTGTGTGTGTGTGTGCATGTGTGCGCATGTATGTGTGTAATCATTGCATAGGGGCTGCAGTGGCTCAAGTGATTAAGATGCTGAACTTGACGATGGAAGGTTGGCAGGTCAGCAGTTCGGGACATGAATACTGCCTGGTGGACTGAGCTCCCATCTCTGTCCCAGCTCCTGCCAACCTAGCAGTTCAAAAGCAAGAAATTGCAAGTAGATAAATAGGTACCACTTTGGTGGGAAGGTAACAGCGTTCTGTGTGCTCCGGTGTTGAGGCATGCCTGCCACATGACCACGGAAACAGGCACAGGCAGACACAGACAGCACTGGCTCTTTGGCTATAAACAGAGATGAGCACAGAACCCTAGAGTCGGATACGACTGGCTTTTGAGCAAGGGTGACATTTACCATTAATCATTGCATACATTAATTTTGGGGGCATACCTTGTGAAGTATTCTTCTTTTGTAATTGATTAAGAGTGTATTTGATATTTACATTTTATGAATGTCTTCATACTCTGGAAAAATTTCCATCAGAGTAGCTGTATAATTCTGTTGGAACAAATACCACAACCCACCTCCCTGTTCTTCCTGCCTGCCAACTTTTGTTTGTCAACATCTGTTGAACTCTCCCCCCCCCATTAAAACCTTTAGTTTGTTTGAGGTCTTGTCCTGCCATGTCCTTTTTCTATTGTGAGGAATGACAGTTCCAGCTGTTCTTTAACTCCCTTGTCAAAGAAGCGCATGAGGATGAGGCTTTTTTCACAGGTCAGATGTTAATACTTTACAAACTACTGTTTGATGGGACTGTGATCTTTATGGGCAAAGCAGTGTGTAAAGAGAGTGATCTCTGTTCACAGTTCCATTTACATACCCATCCCTTACCTAGAAGATGATAGGGTTGCGGTGGCTCAGTGGTTAAGAAGTTCACCTTGTTAGCTGGAAGGCTGGCAAGTCGGCAGTTCAAGACCCGGGTACTGCGTGAGGGTTTGAGTGCCTGTCTCTGTCACAGCTCCTGCCAACTTAGCAGTTCGAAAGCAAGAAATTGCAAGCAGATAAATAGAGAACACTTTGGTGGGAAAAGGTCTTGGGGACATGAAAGGAGCCTCTTTCAGGCATCCCCTGAGCAGAGTTGCTCCAGAAAAGATCCTTTCAACCTAGAATAATTTGTGACATGAAATTATTGTTGCTACCTAGAAGATTAGTGTTGGGGATGAAGTAAAGTGATCTCAGTACACAGGGATGGGAAATATAAGCCTTTTCACCACTGTGTGCTGAGATAGGAGAGTTTGATTATGACTATATTTGTGTCTTGGAATGGGGAAAAGGACACTCAGTCTTTGGTGACACACATAAGCTGCCTATGGCTCATTGCCATTTGAGTTCATCAGGATTAAACAATTTCTCCACTGCTCAGATGGCATTTAGACAAGTTAAAGAAGATGAAATCGACGTTATTATTGTTGGGCAATGTAATCTTTCAGGTATAAATCTTGATTTAACCCCCTCCCATAGTAATCTGCCAGATATTATCAAAGCAAAACACTATCAGGGACATATGTTGAAAGCTTTGCTTTGCTTTCCTCCCGTAGAATCTCGTGGAAAAACCCTTTTCTAAAAGGTGATTCAGTTACCTTGGAGGACTGAAGATCAGCAACAAATTTAGCAACTGCTTTGGAAGAAGGATTTTTGTCTTCTAATAGTGTAGGAATAACGTTTTCAGATAATGATATTTCCAGTAATCAAATAAAGGTTTAATAAAACACTGTCTCACAGTTGCATAAAAAGAGCAAGAACACAGATTAGGTGAAATATCTAGCCTAGTGTTGTCAGAGTGACAAACTCTCAGAGTAAGTTTGTTCCGACAGTCTTCCTTGAAAGGATAATATTTAGTCTTATAAAAAGGCTAGGTAATAATGTGGAATAGTAAGATGGGGAAAAATACGATAAGACTAGGCAAATGATATTTTAAACTCCATTAACAAGTATAATCTCCAAATCATTTGAAGGACTAGTCCCCCTATATCAGTTATGGTGATCCTTGGCACTCCAGGTTTTCTTGGACTTCAATTCCCAGAAGCCCAAGTCAGCACTTCTGCTGATCAGGGCTTCTGGAAATTGAAGTCCAAGAACAGCTGGAGTGCCAAAGTTCGCCATCATTGCCCTATATTCAACACTTGTTAGATCTCATCTAGAGTACTGCAGCTCCCCTGGTGACTTAGCGGTTAAAACACTAAGCTTGGAGACTGGAAGGTCGGGTTTCGATACTCAAGGGCTGTATTCGGACATCTGAGTGGAGTTTCTCCAACAAAAATTCTTTCAACCCAGAGTAATCTCTGACATGAAAAGATTATTACCTAGAGTACTATGTCAAGTTCTGGACATTGCATTTAAAATGGGTGCCAACAAACTGTAACATGTTCAGAGGAGGGCAACAAGGAAGATCAGGGGACTGAATAGCCATGCTGTATGAGGAAAGACTACAAGAATTGAGTATGTTTTAGCCTTGAGAAAAGACTGAAGGGGGGATATGGTAGTACTTTTCAAATATTTGAAAAGTTGTCATACAGAGAAGGGACAAGATCTTTTCTCAATCATTCCAGAGTAGAGGACAAATAATAATGGGCTCTAGTTAGAAGAAGCCAGTTTTCTGCTGAATATCAGGGGAAATGTCCTGTTAGAATAGTACAGCAATAGAACCAATTTCTGTGATGTCATCATAAACAGGATTTCAGCCATAATTACTATGAAAATATAAAGCCAGTCCACCAAGGAAATGCTGTAATATTTGCATGGAATGGGATGCAGACAAAATAAAACCACCTCTCTTCTTCCTGCATGTGAATATTTAGCATATAGCAGTCCACTGTATCTGAAGATAGTGTTTCTTAATGAAATAGACAGGGTGGACCAGGTCAGGATGTGAGAGGCAAACCTATTGTCCATAATGTTTGACACATCTGTGCATGGGTGATGGCAAGGGTAGAGAAGCTTCAAGATCTGGTAGCCAGTTCCCTAACCCTGGATCCACTGTGGACTGCAGTGACCCTCCTGAAAATACCATTATCATACACAACATCTGGTTTGTTCAAAAGGGGGGGGGGTTGTTGTTTAAAAATGTGTAGGCACCCAGTATAACCTTGAGTGGCAACTCACTTCCCCCTCCCCACATAGGGCTTGTGAAAATAGTTCCAAGTATGGATATTGTGAACACAATAAACTTGACTGAGCCCTGCGTCTCTAATTTATCCTTAATTCAAAAACCACTGAAGTTGAATTCTATCAACACATAAAGGCCACTGAGCAGAAATAATACAATTGTGCAACTTTTTGTCAATTGTCATTTACTTACTTGGACTGAACTGTATGGAAAAATATCTATTACTTAGGTACCAATCTGAAAGCTCTGCAGCAATTGGTCCAAAACATTCAATATAATTTAATGCGGAAGTATTATAGAGATTACATTTTATGTGGAAGCCCCGTGTAGCTATGGAAGTTTCATCTGCACATTAAAGTTCCTATATCTGAAAGGAACCTTTGGCATGATCTGTAAGGATGTGGAGTCCTATCATTATTTAGGCCAGCAGCTCCGTCATACATTTGTCTTGCAAATGAGTAACTAGCCATGTAATGGCAAACCATTAAACCAATAATGATGCTAATGATCTTGCATAATGTTATATTTTATTATGTACTTATTTTGGGGCAGAAATACAATATTTTTTGTGAAAGAAACATAATAATAATGTAATACTTGCAGCTTAATATTATATACAATATTGTGTTATTTCCAAAGTTTTCTACAAGATTGACTAGTAATAAAATACTTAAAATGCTATTATAAAAGAAAATTAAAAGTTGCAAGGTCATCAGAATTTTTTTTAGGCCTTAAAAATGCTCCTCTTGCTCATGTATATTGAGAGATTACTATCCAAAAGCTAACATCTTTATTTATAGGATCCTGTTTTCATTTTTCTAATGTGAGCAGCAACTTAACAGATCTTTAAAACTAAGTTGGTGTTATAAGTAGATTCAGATTTCAATTAACTATTGACAATATTTCTCAAGCTTTGTATGAGTTGATTGAACACAGTAATACTGTCTATGAAGTTAGAACAGTTTTACAGTAGCTTTTTAAAAATTAATCTCTCCTTTATTATCTATTGCATATTATCTTTATGTTTATTAAAAAAGAAAGAAAAATGTGTCAGGTTTATAAAGTTAAATAAGGAAAATTTATATAGCAGCAACCTTTGTGGGCGATTTTTATGAGTTTTATTACCAAACTAAGTAAGATGTACTATATAATAAAGGTTTTACTGTGCTCTCCTTTCAACTTTTTGCAGAATTTCAACTGCTTATAACATAATTGTAGTTACAGTGTTGCAATGTAGGATGCTGATAGAAAACAGAAGGTATTAAATACAGTACAGTAAAACCCCGAGTTACGAAAAAAATCATTCCATAGCCTCTTTTGTAAGTCGATTTTCTTCATAACTTGAGGCATCCCTATAGGGTTTGGTGGATGCGGTGGGGTGGGAGTGGGGACACATGGCATCATGGGCCACATTTGGTCTGTGGGCTGCAGGTTGAGAATCCCTGGTCTAGACTGATGATTTTATAAACATCAATTGAATCTGAGAGACCGCATCATCCCAAGAGTGTCTGTCCATCCAACCAGAGCAGACCGGAGAGGATCCTTGGTGGTACCTTCAGCTAGAGAGGCTCGCCTCTCTGGCACACGGAGGAGGGCCTTCTCCGTGTCCACACCAACCCTCTGGAACCTCCTTCCAACAGAATTGAGGCTACAGACAGAATTGCTGCCTTTCAGGAAAGGAGTGAAAACCTGGCTTGGCAGGGCAGGTGTGGGGCGCTAATGGGAATACGGCCCCAGCCTGTTGGCTTATTTCCAACTAGAACTCAACTGTCCATCCTTTTTGTGTTGTGTACTGCGGTATTCCCTTTTTAATCTTTTATGTGGGGTGGGAGGGTGGGTTGATGGGTGGCTGGTCGAGTGAGGGTTTTAATCTGTTTTGTTATATTTTACTGTATTTTATCTGTTTTTACCATTGTGCGTCGCCCTAAGACGGGTTTCCCCGAGTGGGCAGCATAAAAATCTAACAATAAATAAATAAATAAAATTTCAACTGTGCTATAAAGATAATCAATAATGATCAAGATACTTTCTATATATTATTAGGTCAAATATTGTCCTGACATTTATTAAATGACAATCTATTTTTTAATAACGACTGTATAATTAGAGTTTATTCGTAAATCTTGTCTTCTGACTAATCTTCAGGAAATCCTTGGGACCACACTGATCAATGAAATACAAGTCAATGCATTTTTAATTGAATGTGCAAATCTCACTATATAAGATAAATTATAACTTTTAAGTTTCTGTGTTTCTTATTATATGTCTGCAAATCTGCTTGTTTGTGGCATGAATGCCACCCAGTTAAACCATTTGTCTGGAAAGGTTATGGATTTTAAAAATATTTTAAAATATCATTAAAAACAATGAAACAATCCATTTAGTAACTAAAACCATCACAGTAATCACCAAAGAGTTTTGTGAATGACATTATTACAGTAATAGTGTTAAAACTCATGCAGATAAGACAGTGTTTGTTTAAAAGGGTGAAATGCACTGAAATGTATCTAAATAACTGTATTTATTTCCTGGGAAATTTAAAAAAATTGTTCACATAGTGCTGGAAATATCCTGACATAAGCAGCAAGCAGTTGTCTCAAGTGAGGACATTCATGCAAAAAGACCATTTCCTGGTGTCTAGGTATTCATCTCATTAAGGAGTAAGGTCGCCCTTCCTCGAAAGCCAGTTGTATCTGACTCTAGGGCTCAGTGCTCATCTGTTTATAACCAAAAAGCCAGCGCTGTCTGCATGTGCAGACGTTTCTGTGGACATGCGGCAGCCCCGGAGTGTTTACCTTCCCACTGCAATGGTGCCTATTTATCTACTTGCAATTTCTTGCTTTCGAACTGTTAGATTTGCAGGAGCTGGGACAAGGACGGGAGCTCACTCTGTCATGTAGTACCCAGGAATTGAACTCTGACCTTCCAGTCAGAACTTCCCATTCTGGACCACTAGCCAACACTTTTGTGACACAGTTGAACCTACTTGGGGAATACACCCCCACCACCTTAGCTGTTTAACAGCCAGGGTCATCGCTGCGCCATGTTGAGGCATGAGGTCGTATTTGCAGTGGATGACTTTATGTGTATAGTGATAAATATTGGAAGGCAGGACAGATCACAAAGCACTGACATTATATGTTCATGTTTCTTTATAGCTAAAACCTCTGGAGATGGGGGTTTCTTTGTCCTGCTGAGGAATCATCTGAACATTACAGGATTCCTTTGAATTTACACAGCATACATACATTACATATTCATGGTTGCATCTTATAATTAGATTAAGAGGGGCAAATTCGGGCTGCCCCCGGTGGGCTGTCTGCTTTAAATCTATGCTGCCATATGGACTTCATGGAGGCTCTGACACCAGGGTGGCCTAAGGTTGCAGAGACCAAGAACCAAGGCACAGGTGAGAGGAAAGAGGCAGAGGATGAGGGTGAAGCAGAGACCAGGCTAGACCTAGGCTTAAAGGAAGAAAAGAAGAAAGGGTCTTGGACTTATCACTCTCAATGGTCTCTGAGGAACCGGAGTGAGCAAACGCCTGAACGATTTGTCTCTCAATTCTGCGCCTTTATCCTATTCCCTAACAAAAGTAGTTTGGGCAGTGATAAGAGTCCAAATTTCATGGAGACTGTGGTCAAAGAAGCACTCTCACTGCCCTCAGTGGAGTTAGGAATGGCTGAGGGTGTGTGCGCGTGCAACAGGAGACAATAACTAATTAGGTCTATTCTTGAAGCAAATGTCAGGAACAATTGGGGCACTAGATAGTTTGGGTGGATAGTTTGAGTGAAGCCCAAAATTTGAGCCTTGTAGAAAAAATGAAGGTTCTGGGCAGATATAAGACTAGCAGTTATAGCAACAACACACCTGAAAAGTTTATGATTATAATTGAACAGCTTATGAAACTGGAGTGTAAAGTTGGTTGATAGGACAAAACAGGTATTCTGGCTGCACATCAGTGCTGAGGTGTAATTTGTTTGATTCTGCCCCTCCATTGTTGTAAACATTATAGTGTGTGGCTATGCCCTTAAAATAGCAATTACAAACTCGGGGAAGGTGAAAAGTAGTATGTGTAAGAAAAATGTTAATCACTCTGTTGCAAAAAAATTAATAAATAAAAATGGAATGAATTATAGCAAAACAAGCTTATGCTGAATTAATGTACAAGAACTCAAGACAACAAGATAGAAACCTTTATGTGTACAGTATCTCCCTCCCTCCTCTCTCTACCTGCCTGCCTCTCTCTATTTCTATCTAGCACTATAGAAAATACATGTTACTGAATTTCATATTTCATTTTTAATGCAAAATCAGTACTATTAGCACTTTTGGGAAAGATGAATTAGGGTTGATTTTTTTTTTTGTGTGTGTGTGTGTGGCACTGCAATACTATAGTTGAAAAGAATTTGCCTTTTAAAACTGTTTCCTGCTGTCAGTTGTTGTTCACACAATCTTCCTAAAACTAGCTCTTTACAGTCCAGGAACCTACATGTGAGTTTTGCAGATGATTCCAGGCCACTCTTTACAATGCACAATTTCCCCAAGGCAATGTGGGCTTTCTCATAGTCCCATGTAAACTGAAAGTAAGTCCTAGAACATACCTTACATTCAGTGTTGGAATTAAAAAAAAAATTACTACCTACTCCGTGGGCATGGTATGGTGGGCATGGCCAGCAGGAAAGCCCTGTGTTGCACCTGAATTAAGACTACTTTATTTCAAAACTTGGATGGGCGAGGCCCATAGCTGTCAAGTATCCCGTATTAGTCGGGAAAATCCCTTATTTTATCCTCTTCCCTGCCATCATCCTGTATTAATTAGACTGCAATGCCCTATTGCTGCCATTGGAGGGCAGCAAAGGATAAGCATAGCTGTCAAGTATCCCATATTTGCTGGGAAATTTCCCTTATTTCCAAATCCAAAACTTCACAGGTATGGCGAGGCCAACCAGAATTTCTGCTACCAGTTCTGGCAAACTTGTGTACCTACTGAATCCCACCACTGCTTACATTCTCTTGTGGCTTTGAAGGCAAAGGAACATCAGTAGTAATGTGCAATTTTTTTAGCTGTTCTTATTAAAGAACTGTTAAAATGTCAGAAGATGTGGCAGCAATGGAACAACAATTGTTACTGACACTAAATGAAATAGAGAGCATCCATTAGAGCAGGGATTCTCAACCTGCAGCCCATGGGCTGGATGCGGCCCATGTCACCATTTTATGTGGCCCCCACCGCCTCCACCACACCAGGAAGTTCCATGTGGTGGAGGAAGGGCAAAATGGCCATCCGGCCCCTGAAGTTGTCTGAGGGAGTGTGAGCTGGCCCCCGGCTTAAAAAGGTTGAGAACTCCTGCATTAGAAGGCCACGAAGGAGAGTGAACATGTTTGGTAAAATTAGGACTACAGATCACCCCTCCCCCTGTATACACAGAAGATATGTTTTGAGGTTTACCGCAGTTGCCTGAAACTACTGATAATTGCAAACTCTCGTTCCCAGCAGATATGGGCTGTGTATGACCTGTATATATTCTTTTACAAAGTCCAGAATCACTGACAGCTAAACTAGATAAGACACCACTTCACAACCAGAAGATATATCATGTTTTTTATACAGGCATTTGATTCTTTTAAATCTTTGTTCCTGATTTGCAAATGAAGATTATGTTTAATTTCCTGTGATAAATCTCAAAACAAAAAATAGATTTTCATCACTTTGAGGTGAGAAATCTTTGTGCTAGGCTTAACAAACATCTTTGAACTCTGAATGAAATTGTTTCTAATGACATGCTGTACAGTTTGATCCAGAGAGTAAAATATTATTTCCTTCTTTTTAAATCTAGGATTCAGAATTTCCTGAAGATATTCAAGTGAATCCTTACCTAGCTCGTGCAAAGGAATGTGTGCGTCCATTGAAATCTGGCATGTATAGGCTGAGCAACACTTTGAAAGTACACGATCTGGCAGTGAGCTGGTAAGAACTTTCTTAATTCCTTAACCAGGCAATTTTATTTTATGCTCATATTGGAATCATTTTTTTTGTTAGTTGCCAGCTCTTAATTGTAATTATGTAATCTTTCTATGCAGTTCAAAAAATAAATACTGTAGTTCGATCCCTTAAATATTGTTGTAAAGGCAAAGGAAAGATAATCTTGGAGCAAATATGTTCTCTGAAACAAGTTTTTCTTTCCTGTGGTTCCTTTTTTGAAAATATGTTGATCATCTATGGCCAACTCCATAGAATGTGAATGATAGTAAAAGCCCCACTTTCATAATCCCTCTTCTATCTTTCAAAAAGTTAATGTATTTTGGCTATGGAATAGGGAGGAACTGCTTTTGATACGGTGTTGTAACTTAGTCTGGGGGGTGGGGGTGTTTGCTGCTATTTGCAGGAAATATCCAATATTTTAAGAATTGTTTGAGTGCTGTTTTCCTATTTCACTTGTTTTGTGTTAACTTATTTAAAAGTTCTTCTCCAGTAATATAGGTCTATTAATTTGTGTTGGTCTGCTAATCCCTGTTTGATGTCAGGGTAGAACAGAGAGAACCAGCTGAGGTAAATGTCAGTATTAAAGCTCCTTGCATCGCTGTCACATTTCCTAAGAATCAAACTCCTAATCTCTGGCTCCATGGCCAGATACCTAACCCAATGAGCTATCCAGTATCATTATAGATCAGCTCAATGGATTTGATGTAGGCTATGCAGTAATATAGTGGCTCTATTCCTACTTGCATGGCTTATTCCAGAAGACAAAATTTGTGCAGGCTATGATATATTCTATGGTTTCATATATCTTCCTGGCTCCTCCATGTATCTTTCCATATGAGCCTCCTTGGTTTTTAAGATCCTTGTAGGAGGCCTTTATCTCCTGCCATTGTTACAAGCATGCTTGGTGAGGACAAGAGAGTGGCTGGTCTGGGGTACACAGAAAGAGCCTCCTCGAAGATTGTGTTATTTTTGAATCACAATTGGGAATACCCCAGGCAATGACAACCTCGTTGTGCCAGCTAATCTTTCCCACACTAGGTCAGGCGAAAAGAGCTATGGAATGAATTCACCAAAAGGTGGGTTCATTTTGGCAGTTTCGTGTATGGCTAAACACAGAAGAAGAAAAATGTCTGGTCCCAAGCTGTGGAACACTTGTCCACCAGAGACCAGTTTGACCTCTTCGTGTTGTCCTTCTGTGGGTTTTTGTTAAATAATTGAATGCTAAAGAAATTGTTATGATGGGTAAGTTGTTTTATTATCATTTTGAATTTGCTTTTTAAAGGTTTTTTTTAGTAGTCTTAGCTGTAATATGTTTAATTTCTTAATGTGGTAATTTATTGTATCTTAGTTATTTTGGTATTTGCTTTTTAAATGAATTGTAAGCTGCTTTAGGTTTTGTTGCTAGGAGAATGATCAGGTATATCATTCTGCAGACGTTTCCGTGGTCATGTGGCAGGCATGACTAGACACTGGAGCGCATGGAACGCTGTTACTTTCCCACCGAAGTGGTCCCTATTTATCTACTTGCAATCTCTTGCTTTTGAACTGCTAGGTTGGCAGGAGCTAGGACATAGACGGGAGCTCATTCTGTCCTGCAGTACTCGGGAATCGAACTGCTGACCTTCCACTTCCCAATCAGCATCTTAGCTACTTGAGCCACTGCAATGTATAGTGCATAACAATATATTAAAATGTTTTTGCAGAGTGTTTACAACATTCATATTAAAAAGAAATAGCTATGAAAATATTAAGACAAAGAGTCCTCAGCAACATCATTAAGCATCTTTAGTTATATTCTACTTTTGTACAACTGTATATATTTGTGCTATGTATGAAGGCAATAATCTGCTTCTGAGGATATATTCCCAGCTACTTTTCTAATATTTATATGTACAATGAAATGTATTTCAAATCCGTGTTCCCCAAGCTAGTTGTTGAAAATGGTGAAATACAGCCTATTTGTGCTAAATTTGGATTATCATTTTCAGAGCTGGGTGAGAGTTTGCTACTATTGTCAGTCTCTGTGGGTTGTACTGTATGTGCACATCCCTTTGTTAGACATAAACTATTTTTTCTTATATGTGATCAAGTTGCTTCTGACTTACAGTGACCCTGCGAATGAGTGATCTCCAAAATATCCTATTCTTAACAGCCCTGTCTGTAACTCTTTTATGCTTCCACCTCATGGATGCTTAGCTTAGTGTGGTGAAGTGGTTCGAGTGTGTCAATGAAAATGACAGCAATGTTATTAGCAGGGGTTTAGCATTTTTATAGACATAAATAGTAGATATAAAATGGTAAGCATTTCAACAGTTGGGACTTGTTTCTTAGGATGTGCAAGCCCACTTTCTCATGCATGAAAATGAACCTCGCTAGCTTTATTTCTGAACCAATCTGAATTGATCACCACTGAGTCTTCAGAATCTCTCTCTTCCTTCCACTGTCATTTGTCTGCTTCCTCATTCCTTGAACACGAAGCTGGCGACGAGGATGGGATGGTGTCCCCACATGGCAGCAACATCGGCCCATTTGACCCAGCGCGTCCAGAGAAATGGGCAACATATGAACGCTGGTTCCGCCACGCAATTGCTGCACAGAAGATCACCGACGAAGACCAGAAGCGCTCCTGCTTCCTCGCTCAGTGCAGTGCTGAGACGCTTGAGCTGGCAACCCACCTCGTTCTTTCGCAGGACGTGGATGTGGTGCCGCTCATGGAGATCATGTCCACACTGAGGAGGCACCTGCAGCCAGAGGTCTCGATCTTCCCGGCCAGGGTGGCCTTCCACAGAAGAGAGCAGCGACTTGGTGAATCCATTGCAGACTACGCCCCCGCGCTGCGCATTGCTGCCGCTCCGTGCAAGTGGGACAACATCGAGGAAGCACTCCAGGACCATCTGCTGGCCGGCATGAGGGACAAAGTTGCTCAATGTCACCTCATGATCAGAAAGACGCTAACCTTCAAGGCTGTCCTAGAAGAGGCGGTAGCGTCTGAGGCCGCACAGTCCGGGATAAGGCTCTTCCGGCATTGCCACTCCACCACCAGTGCCACCGACTCAGCTGTGCAAGCTCAGCAAAGTTCATCTTCATCCTCCTTAGCATCGCCTGGTTCCACGTCTTCATCAGAGTCCAGCGACGCAGAGGGAGAAGTTCAAGCGGTCCGATGAAAGCACTGAGAGCACCGTGATGATCGGGAGAAGAAATTCCTTTGCAAGTGTGATGGTTGCAGAGCCCAGCATGACCGCAGAATGCCACAACTGCAGGCGAAGAGGGCACATTGCTAAAGTATGCCGACAGTGAAAGCAAAGAACTCCAGTGCCTGAGTCCAAGAAGAGTCATCGCCGCAAAACGTCCATCACCAAAGTGACACCCAAGCCTCAGCCATGCCAAGTGGGCATCATCAGCGAGCGTTTCTTTGCAGACCTGAGCCTGCAGAACGTCCCCTTCAAGATGGAGGTGGATTCAGGTACTACCTTTTCCATAATCCCACAGCGGGAGTTTTTTGAGAATTCCCCCTTCCTCTCAGCCCAAGCTTAAATCCTTTAAAACTTGAGACCCAGAGTACTGAACCCACAAGACGAATACAGACACTCAACGCTAGGGTTGGCCCCCACCCGTTTAAACCCAGCAACCAGCCAACATTGACCCAGAGGTGTGTTCTAGGGACCAATTTCAAGGGGAAATTGTGGAATGCTCCCCTACTCCGGCCAGGTGTACCACTACACTGTCCCAGCCTAGCACTCTGGATTCCTTTATTGATGATGACCAATTTTGCTTGGAGTCGCCCAGATCCACTCTTAGTGCACACAGGAGGGACCCTGAATTAGATTTTGGTTTTGAGCGATCCTCTGCTCCTTCATCTGACAAACGGGGCTTAAATTTGGGTTTACAATTCTCCCCCTCTAGTCAATCCCTCACTCCAGTCGGGTCGCCCATCCTACGAGCCCCTGAGCCGGCTCAGCCAAGCGTCCGACCCAGAAGGGAAACTAGACTGCCATCCTGGTTAAAGGATTTTGTTTTTACCTGGGGGGAATAATGTTATGTATGTTAACTGTGTTTTCTGACAGGAGCAGAATGTATCTTTTCTCATGTATCTATTCTTGTGCAAATAAGTGGATCGAAAATGTGTACACTCTTTTAGCCAATGGGCTTGTTGTATTATTGTTACTATTACTGTTTCCAGTGTATATAACTCCACGTTTTGCCCCATCCTTACTGTGTTCAAACCCCACTAATAAAGAGCTGAATTTCACTACTTCATTCGTCTGCTTCCTCATTCCTTGAACACGAAAGAGTGTCAGTAGTCTTTCATGAAAGAATATTTCTCCAAGGCTGCTGCAAGACCTTATAGTTTAGTATATTGGTATGCATTGCATTAAGCATTAGATTGCTTCTTGAAATAGATCTGGGGGATACCCTTAAAGAGAGAGTGATTATTTCCTTCTTTTCTACCTGCCCCCCCCCTCCTGCTGTAAAAGGGATAGCAGGGAAGGTAGGAGAAAAAAGAGTTTAGGGAATTTGTGGGTGCAGACAAAAATATAAGCTGGAGAAGAATTCAGGAAGCATAATATTCGTAGATGAGGTAAGCATTAGAAGCCTGTATGGGAGCCCAAAAGTGTAATTTTAGTGGCATTTCTATACCTTTCTGTTCTGACTTGAAAATAACCTAATCTGCAATTTTAAAAGCTAAAGCCATAGCTTTTTTTCACGATCTTTATCATTATTATTGGGTAAAGATGTCTTAGGGGTACTGCTGTGGCTCAAGTAGCTAAGATGCTGAGTGGAAGGCGGCAGGTCAGCTGTTCAATACCTGAATACAGCAGGACGGAATGAGTTCGTGTCTTTGTCCCAGCTCCTGCCAACCTAGCAGTTTGAAAGCTAGAAATTGCAAGTAGATAAATAGGGACCATTTTGGTGGGAAGGTAAACAGCATTTCATGCGCTGTCTAGTCATGCCTGCCACATGACCACGGAAACGTCTGCAGATGAAGATAATTAGGAGTTTTCACGTCATAATGAAAAAAGTGCTGAGATGCCACTAAGCTTGTAGATATGGATGTTATATTTATAATCTTACAGATACCATGAATTACAAGAAATATCTTAGTTTTAGGTCACACCAAAGCCTGAATTGATCATATAATTACAAGCTAAAATTATGAAACTGAAAATATCTAACTTTGGACCATATTATGAGAAGATACAATTGGGGGAAATAAACACTAATGCTAAGAAAATGTGAAGGCAGCAGAAAAAGAGACTGAACATGAGATGGGTGGACTCCATTAAAAATCCCTGCTACAGCTTTTTAGCATGCAAAACTTGAGCAGGGCTATTTATATTACAGCCCTTTTGGAAGTCATTAATTCACAAGGTGGAAATGATTTAGTGGCATATAACAGCAAAATAGATTATTTGTTTTTACATTTTGTAGCAGAATTTTTACACAGAGAGAGAGAGAAAGAAAGAGAGAGGGAGGGAGGGAGATAGATAGATAGATAGAGATAGACAGAGGGAGTCTGGATAGAAATTCTGGTTCATGCCAAGAAGCCATTTTTAAGTTGTCAGCAGTAATAGAAGTCAAAACCACCTATAAAAACAGTGAATAAATCTAATATTTTATTGAATCCAGGATTTGACACTTCTATGACAATTCTGCTCTCTATTGAGCAGCTTCATAATGCACGTTGGGAAGGAACTGGCTGGGAATGTTCATACTTCAAGCATCCTGACTGCCTTACAACCACCATACAGTCTTGTCTACCAGTATAAAAGCCTCATTGTGGGCTGGGAATTTGGCAGTTGTTTTTATGTAGACATTACTCATTGGGCTGAGAGAGCCATATAGAAGAGTCATATAGGACACTGCACAGTATATTTTCCACAACTGAAATGGTATAGACTGTGGCCAGAAGTGAGAAAGACTTACAGCAGCCCTGCAGTGTATTCACTGATAGTGTCAGGTGTTAATCAATAAATTAATTAAGATATTTCTGTTTCATCCTAAATCCAAAGTTTTTATGATGGAGGCAGGCAATAAAGCTTCTTTGAGAATTTGGAATGTAATAAATACATTCGGCATACAAGTCCAATCAATCAATCAATCAATAAAGCAATAGTTTAAAAAAGAGTAGTTTAAAACTACTGACATATGGTTTAAAACAGTAAATGCTGCATAGATTTACAAATCAGTTGAACTATGATCACCAGTGAAGAGCCATGTTTTAACCTGATACTGAGATAAGACCAATGAGTGTTGTGCCTGTGAGGGGAGGACACTTCTCAGTGGGATACCACATCAGAGAGGACCCGCAGAGATACTCAGGGCCAAAGCTGATGTACGCAATGTAGATTGTTTAGTTCCCCCACATATAATTTGTGAGTTTCCTGATGGTATTGTTCCTCATACTAAATTTAACTTTGGTCTTCAGGCAGTGCTGCTTAAAGAAGAGTGTCCTGTCAAGGGTCACGCTGAGGTAGTTTGGTGCTGAACAATGCTGTAATCAATTCCCTTGCCATGTAACATCCAGCTCAACCCCTCTTTCTCAGTTTTGAAGGTGGAAAGTGCACACTTGAGTCTTCCTCAGGTTAGGCTTCAAATGGTTGATAGTGAAATACTGTCCTAATCTTGTCCCAGTCATACCACTGGTTGGGAATGTGATGGAATTTAAATACTGCTCCATTTCTTTTTTTACTTGGAACAGTTTACCTTAAAATTTTAATTAGAGAAGAATTTTGAGTCAAAGAATTTGTTCTGTATTTCAGGACAATTAGAAGACTCTGAAATTTATTAGTTTTAATTCAAGGGAAACAAATCTTGATAACATGTTCAACTCAGTGGTGGGCACCAAATTTATTTACTACCACACCGTGGATGGGGCTAACTCTGTGGGTGGGGCTAACTCTGTGGGTGGAGCCAAATATGTGGGCGGTGCATAATCTGGGCAATGTGACTTGCTGGGATAGCCATGTGATCTAGTCATGCCTGCCACATGTCCATGAAAACCTCTGCAGACACTGGCTCTTTGGCTGTAAATGGAGATGAGCACTGCATCCTAGAGTCGGATATGGCTGGCTTTGATCAAGGGAGACGTTTACGTTTACTAACCTCCCCATCCCCGTCCCAGGCCAGCTGCATCGGGTGGTCATGGTTTTCTCTTCCTCTTCTCCCTGGGTCATGAGGGGGGGGGGAGAAGCGGCAGGAGGAACCTCTTCCTCCCCACCCCCCGTCACAGGCCAGCCATGTTGGTCGGTCGTGGTTTTCTCTTCCTCTTCTCCCTGGGTTGTGGGGGGGGGGGAGAGAGACGCGGCAGGACCAGGAGCCTCTTCCTCCCCACCCCCCGAGCCAGTCCAGCTGCGTTGGGTGTTTGCGGTTTTCTCTTCCTCTTTTCCCAGGGTGGGTGGGGGAGAGAGAGGCCGCGCCACGGCAGGACCCTCTCCCTCCCCACCCCCCACCCCAGGCCAGCCGTGTCGAGGTCGCGGTTTTCTCTCCCTCATTTGCAACCCCTCATCAGTGGGTTTGAGTCCGGGCCATGCTGCAGCCATGCCTGCCTTGCCCCCGACCCGGGGGGAGGAAGAGGCTCCAGCCACCTCTCTCTCTCCCCCCCCCCCCCGGACAATGGGAGAAGAGGAAGAGAAAACCGCGACCGCCCGACGGCTGGCCTGGGGCAGGGGGAGGGGAGGAATAGGCTCCTGCCACCTCCCCCCCCCCCACGACCCAGGAAGGAGAGGAAGAGAAAACCGCGACCACCCGACATGGCTGGCCTGGAAATGCCAGCTTGGCTTGGCGCGCATGCACAAGTGGAGAAGTGGGCGTGGCCACTAGAAATTTTTCCTCCCCCCCATGTGGACTGGGGCGGACCGGTAGCTGCCCACCTCTGGTTAAACTGTATTTTGCTATTTGCTCCTTCTCCTAGTAGCATGTGGAAGCTCATTGAGAATATGCTAAATATAAGGTTATTTCCTGATAAACAAGGATAGGGTTTAAACTATACAGTAAAATGGGAATGTAGTACATAGAGGAAAACATGGAATAGAACTGGAATAATACTGACAAATAATATTTCATGAAAATGTATGAATGACAGAAAATTTATCCCTTAAGAAAAGAGAAATTCATGTTGACAGAGCTTAAAAGCTGACAGCAAAATGAATTATATTTTTTTTGTGAAGTACAAAATCAGACCAGATTTTTTTCTGAAGTAGTTTGACTCTCGAAATCTCCTTGTTGGTTGTTCCTGACATTTTTTATTTTAAGAGAAAATTTGTGCTCAAAGCTATTTTATTTGCTCTTATTTCATCTCTTTTCTTTATAGATTTGAAAATTGCCAGAGGCAGAGTGTTTCTGAACTGATGTTTTATAATATGTAAATAGTGACAAACAACTGTTACTCAACCCCCACAAACAGTTTTGCATATAGATCAGGCGGGGTGGTTTGGGCTGTAATATTCTGCATGTTTACCTGGGAGTATTTCCCCCACTAAATTAGTAGCTCTTCTCTGGACATGCATAGAATTATTCCAGCTTGCTGGAAACTAGGTTGTATTACTTTTAATATTATAATTGAGCAGTTTCAGGATAAACACTTAAATCTGACATTTCAAAGAGGATTATTAAATCATTATGTTAAACAAATATTTCAAACAGCAATCATGCAAAGGAATGTAAAACATATTTAAGGAAGTTGCTTGTGTGGAGGATTGCAACCATGATTTAGAGGTTTAGAGGTTAAAGGGATAATGTTTGTGTCTTCTGTTATGTTATTATAGAAAAATAATAGAAAGGAATTTGTACTAGAATAGTTACGGCTAGAACAATTTACAAATGTAGGACACAGTTTTCTGTCACCTGAAAAATTAACAGGTTTTGTTTAGCGCAGGTTGTCAGGAGCGTAGCATAGCTGTATCGTAGGACTGAGCCTGAAAGTTTCCTCAGAATTCAGGTGAGGAGGTCTTTTTAATGCTTCCTGAGAGATATGGAGGGGCTGGATGTACCTCTGTCATCATATTGAGGTAGCATCAGAATCCTGTTAGTTATTTATGCCAGTTTCAGTGCAGTAGCATGAACTGCAACTACAGACTGAGTCTCTCCTTGTATTCATTGTGCAGCTGTGTGACTTTGTACTTAACAGAAGATGTAAACAGTGACTCAATAACTAGTGACAAACAACTGCTATGATTTTATAGCATTTACACTGGCATAAATAGCCAATAGGATTTTGCCTGCACTGTGGGTCCCTTTGAGTAAAATGTGGAATCCTCTCTTTTTTGCTGATGGCTGCCATTTTAGTTTTACCTATAATTTTCCTCATTATCTGGAGACATTTCAACTACTAATATTAGTCAGAGGGCTGGCTGGAAAGCTCAGTGAGTTCAGTATTTGGCTGTGGAGTGCAAGATTGGGACTTTGATTTCCTACTGTGCCTCTCAGGAATAGTCAGCTTTTTTGTAGCCTCGAGAAAGCTGCACAATCCCAGAGCACCCCCCACCCCCATCCCAAGAAAGGAATGGTAAATCATTTCTGAATACTTTATTTCTAAAAGGGTTGATAACCAAATCTATTTGATAACAGATAGTCAGTTATTAGCAGTGGTCATAAAAAAGAACAAACAAACAACCTGAAGACAGGGTAAAACAGCCTTCCCCGAACCTCTTCACTGAAGCTGCCTCCCAATGATAAATTTCGAAGCAGATGTTTACTCCTAGCTTAGTGTAGTGCCCCTAATAATTGAGAGAGAGTTTTCATAAGTAATTCAAACAAAATTCCCTTGGGTAACCAAGCATAATGTGTTAACCTTTAAACAAAATATCCATTTTCAGCTTGATCAGTGTGACTTAGGGTATGGTTGCACTGTAAAATACCACATGGTCTGTGTAGCAGTTCTTTAAACTGGATAGAGACTCCCAGGAGTGATTTCTGCTGCTGGAATTGCTGTGATCAACCGTGTGGATATGATTCTGCTTCAAGAGTCTCCGCCACGCTTCCCAATTGATAGAATTTTCAATGGTTCACAGCTTGGTTTTATACATACAGTGATACCTCATACAACGTCCAAACTTGGTTCCACAAGTTTGGACTTTATACGGATTTGGACTTTGTATGAGGCATGCAAGATCCTAGCCACAATGCCTCATACAACGTCCAAATCCTTGCTGCGATGCCTCGTACAACGTCATTTCCATAGAGATACATTGTACTGTAACAGCACAGACTTCAGGGCAAAGTCAAGGAAACAGACAGGAAACTGACAGAACTATAAGCAATCATTGTCTAAAGGCTAAAAACATTACAAAAACATGTCAAACAACCCTGATTGTCCAAGAACATGAAGAATGCTGCAAAAATCCCAGGAATGCTTCTAAAAATGTTGCGCGCAAAACCACTCCTAAACACTCTTCGCCTCATGCAAAACCCACAAGAGCAATGCACACATGTGTCCTGCCTTTTATACTGCCCAGGCACAATGCAACCTGGGAAAACCCCAATGCCTCATACAAAGTCGCACGACTTTGTATGATGCAACTTTTTTCAAGGAATTAGTTGATGTTGTATGAATCCGATGTTGTATGAAGCGGACTTTGTATGAGGTATTACTGTACAGCATCTTTCCCACTTCTTCCCTAATCCTTCCTTTTGCCCCTCCCCTTAGTGTGGAAGCACAACATTGGTGTCCCTACAGTTTTCCTCTTCAGAAGAGACAAAGTAGTGAGTCTACCTGCTTCCCCAGCTCTTGATAGGAAAGTTGTTGAAGTAGCTATCATAGCTAGTCTGGGCTGTGGGAATGCATGCAATAAAAGGAATTAACAGTACTAAAAGTGAATTGTATTCAAACAAGCAACAGACATATATGATCAGACGATGAGCCAAGTAAGGGAAAGAATGTATTCACTCTACTAGGAATCTTTCTGTCCAGGTATGGGTTTCCCACCAGTTTTACTTCTCACACCAATATCTGATGCACAGAGGCAAAGGCCATGACTTTTTTTTCTGCAGTAGTAGTCGTTTTGTTGTAACCAGAGCTGAGAAGAAGGCAGCCCAGCATCCCCAGCTGCTATTCCTAGGGGCAGCACACCTCATGATGTCCTTTATAAAGGAATCTTTCTACAAAGCATATATATTATTGGAGGAAAATGTCTCTTTAAGCGAGTTAATATGCTGCACAAGACTGCATGAAGTATTGTTCATTTCAGATTCTCAACTTGTCATAGTTTGTTTACATGGTCCAGGAGTTTTGGCAGCAATATTGTACCAACAGAGCATGAAAACAGCTGAGACTGCTGTTTATGGCTCCAGAGCCATACTTTTTCCACTCTTTGCTTTAGAGTTATACATAGTCATGTTCCTCTACTGATTGAACATTGTTTATCCAGAAAGTGGAGTGTACTGTATATATAAACTCTCCCTTTCTGCTGCAGCTCCCTGTCCCACTTTTCAGTTTGACCCCAGAGGTTTACCAGCCACTTACAGCAGATTGTGGGTGAGAGTGGATGAAAGAGGAATGTCACAGAGGGAAGAATCCTTTTTGGATGGAAAGCTGGTGCCCACCTCCACCCTCTGGAGCTACAAGAGATCATAGAAAAAATGGAGCCTTCTGGATTTATAGGAGAAGGCCCGCCCTTGAGGATGGTAGGACTCCACAGCAGGGTCTCAAGTAGATGTATCCCCAAGCCCAATGGAGTAGTGACCCTTTAATTCTTAGTTACTTATTCCATGTGTGTTTGACATGAACTTGTCTTCTGGACACTCCAATTTGGAGCTGGTATATTCCTAATTCAGCACTGATGTTATTAATGTTTTCCCTGGGATCTGCATCATGTTTGCCTTTTCTTCGTTAGTATAGTGACAGATTCCATGGCTTCCCATGCTCTGGTCATGTTGGTTCTCATTTGACAGCATGTAACATATACAGCTTCATCAATATGGAAATGAAAATAAAGTAGTAAATTCTCAGCGTAGTTGTTATTGTACAATAGCTATAGCAATCACACTTATATACCACCCCATAGTTCTTACTGCACTCTCAGGGTGAGTCACAAGGTAATTAGCATTTTGCCTAAAACATGAGGGGTACTCATTTTACTGACCTTGGAAGAATGGAAGGCTGAGTCAACCTTCAATTCCTGTCAAGATCAAACTCACAATGGTTTGGATGCAGTACAGCAGTTTAACCACTGTATCCAAAACAGTGGAATTTCCCCTCTATAAGCTGAAGTCTTGCCCCTTTTGTTCATGCAACCTTTGAAGATCTGTCTTTATGTGAGACTGCACTTAGCTTTGCAATTGGCTTTGTTCGAATTAGCATTGAACCAACTTTTCAATTCACAGTGTGTTTCTTCTGCTCTATTTTTTGCACATTGTTTTCAACCACTCCTTGATTTACTGAAAAATATATTAAATACATATATTTATTAAATATATTAAATAAATTATGCAAAATTGTCTTACAATCCTGGAAAACTGTAGCTCTTTTCTGAATCCTCCTAGCTTGTGAACCTGAAGCCTAATATTCAGCAGTACCTGCACTATTTGTAAAGGTGTTATTTGATACAAATCAGTTTGATTTGCAGGTGAATGTCTTAGTTGCGGGTGGTGGTGGTGGTGTGTTAACTTTTTTCTATTTTCTTTAGCATAGTAAATGGCTGCATGTGTTATGAATCCAACTAAACACAAGAGGTCAGCAGAAGGACTGAATTTCATGCATGACTCAGAAGCAATACATCCTCTGACCAAGTCATATTTTAAATTATAATTCCCAGACATCCCTAAGATGCTTCACTGGTTATACTTTTTCATGTTGGCACCCAACCAGTTTATACTGTAGTACTTGTCTAAGTTTTTTTTTCAAAGTCCTGTAGGAGTTCTTTATGCTTCATAGATTTTTTAAAAACTATGGTGAGTTTATATACCAAAAAAGTTCAGGCTGTCTTTGATTTTGTGCATTATTTGATTCTGTTTATTAATATGGCCCACTGAGACCTCTCTTCCTCATTGTTAATCCTGCAGAATCAATCCAAGATAAAAAAAATCTAAGCCACTTGAGAGCTTGCAGTAATGTTTAAACTAACTTACTTTAAAATACACAAAGGCTTAAAAGCTAAAATATTATTAATTAGCGCATGAAAAGCAAAAACCCACTGGGGGACCAAAAGTTAGCTCCCCTCCATACATATTAATTACCTCTTTGTGAAAAAGATGAAATACATAACAGATGCAGAATTTATCCAATATGGAAAAGTACAACAGGTCTCTCAGTTGTGTTCCTGGCCACATGCTCAGCTGCACAACTAAGAGGGCCTCATCAACTCATTAATAGAGGGACTGTGGTGGCTCAGTGGTTAAGAAGCTTGTCTTGCTAGCTGGAAGGTCAGCAGGTTGGCAGTTTAAGACCTGAGTACTGCATGATGGAATGAGCGCCCAGCTCTGTCCGTACTCCTGCAAACCTAACAGTTCGAAAGCAAAAAATTGCCAGTAGTTAAGTAGGGACCACTTCAGTGGGAAAACATCTTGGGGACAGGATCATTTGGACAACCCCTGAGCAGAGTTCCTCTGGCAAAAATCCTTTCAACCCAGGAAGCACCTTTGTGTGCTTCTGACACGATTAAAAAGAAAAACACTCAATGGGTCACAAGTTAGTCATGGCAAGTTAAACACATCCTGCTGCTCAGAGTGTTCAGGTTTTCCAAGCAATGTGGGAAATATCCTTTTTTTGCTTAGAGTTGCCCTTATCTAAGTGCTGTCTCAGCAACTTGGGAGAGGTCACAGTTGTCTGTGAAGCAGCAGCTTGGGGAGGATGATATTGAGCTGCAAAGGGACCAGAGTAGAAAGGGTTAAGCAGTTTCAGTCCATGTGACATTCTTGTGGGACAGGTATGAATTTCAGATGGCTTTTTTTAAAAAAGAAGGCTTCTTCATATATTTGTTAGAAGTAAATTAGATTACGGGTTTTTTTTAGAATGGAGGAATGCAAAGCAGACTGACTTGCTCCTTGTAATCTGTCAATCCCTTTAGTGGATATACAGAGGTTCTCTACAAGAGAGGACTCACTTGAGAAGGCCTCGATGCTGGGAAAGATTGAAGGCAAAAAGAGACGCTGGCGGCAGAGGATGAGATGGCTAGATGGCATTGGTGACACAATGGGCATAAGATCTGTGTGGGCTGCGGAGAATGACAGAGGACTGAGGAGCCTGGTGTGCAGTAATCCATGGGGTCACAAAGGGGCGTTTCTAGCACTTACAGAAACAGTTTCAAAGTAAGATTTGAATAATATTTTATTTCCCATTAAAGGCTAGTTCAATGGCAACTAGATACAGTATGATTCTTCTTCAAGTGCTGTATCTGATTCTTAATATTGGCTACCGTCATGGCGATGCAGTAGACTTTCATTTGCCTTTCTCATCGCAGCGTAACATCTGTACCACTGATCCAGTTCAACGAGTCACTTTTTGGTCCTGAGCCCTTTTGGCATGCAAAGTCTTCTTCAGCCCTAGGCCATTATTGATGAAGCTGCTACTCACCTACAAGATGGATTCAAGTGGGATTTAATCCACTTGGGGACCATCACTCTTCCCTGTGGACTTTGCTATCCATGGCTGTTAGTCCTCAGGGTTGTCAGGTTAGTTAACCACTGCCCAACAATCGGTGTTGAGTTGATGGTAGTATGGTCTACTCTATTACCATAGCAAGATATCCTGACCTGACTGGTACAAGTCAGGCCAGGTTATGAAGTCTAGACAGTGCCTTTAATACCAATAGAAGAGTAATAGTAAATGGATCATTTTTGAATTTGATATTAATAATTTTGAAGCAGCTGAAATAGAAGCAGCTGAAATAGAGTTTGAGAACAAACTGCTTAAACCCAAAAGATAATGAGTTAATTTACAAATTGCATTTAAATGTACAAATATACAGTAATACCTCATACAAAGTCCGCTTCGTACAACATCGAATTCATACAACATCGCCTTATTCCTTGAAAAAAGTTGCCTCATACAAAGTCGCTGCAACTTTGTATGAGGCATTGGCGTTTTCCCAGGTTGCATTGTATACCTGGGCAGTATAAAAGGCAGGACGCATGCGTGCGTTGTTCTTGTGGGTTTTGCACAAGGCGAAGAGTGTTTAGGAGTGGTTTTGAGCGCGATTTTGGATTTTGACATGTTTTTGTAATGTTTTTAGCCTTTAGACAATGATTTCTTAAAGTTCTGTCAGTTTCCTGTCTGTTTCCTTGACTTTGCCCTGAAGTCTGTGCTGTTACAGTACAATGTATCTCTGTGGAAATGACGTTGTATGAGGCATCGCGGCTAGGATTTTGCATGCCTCATACAAAGTCCAAATCCGTATAAAGTCCAAACTTGTGGAACCAAGTTTGGACGTTGTATGAGGTATTACTGTAATGTGTAAATATTTAATCTCCATTTGTTTTCAGCAACAGAATATTTGTATCCTGTTGTATTATACCTGAATCCAGTTACCAAAAATTTATTTATTTATTTATTACATTTTTATACTGCCCATTTGGGATTTCCCCCACTCTGGGCAGTAATATTCAGGAAAGAAAGAACTACTGTATTGCAAATACATGTTGTCTATTGAATTGCTGTACACAAAAATGACAGAATAAAATCACTTGTACTTCATAGATTACAGAAAAGTCTTTCATTCTATAGGCCAAGGGTTCCCAAACTTTTTGTGCCGTGGGTTGGTCATATGGTTGAGTGGGCTGGTCACGTGGTTCCTCCTGCTGTAAAATGCATCCACAGCTGTCATAAATGTGTTTACCACAGTCGTGGGTGCATTTCCGGCAGTGTTTTGCACATGTGCGGGTGCATTTGTGCATGTGCGGGGGACATCTGCTTTGGCTTCTGGTAGCGACGTGGGCAGTATGGGCCAGATGATTTGGCGCTGTGGGCCAGATCCAGCTCATGGGCCATAGTTTGGCCACCCTTGCTATAGGCCATGGAAAGCTATAAATCATTCTAGGAGGAAAAATCAGTGAGCCATAAGATTCGGTTGTCTTGAGGTGTAAGCCATACTCTGGACTACAAGATACTGTTGTTAGAGCAGAATTTGGAGGAACAAAACAGTTCCCCATTGTCAGAGGGACATACAAGCGTCTATTCCCCTGCTGAGTGTTCAGTGTATTGTATATGTAGAGCATATATAGAAAGCTAATTCAAATGAGGCTAGAGTGAAAGGAAGAGTGACTAATAGGAGGAAAACACCAATAATTTAATATATGTAAATATACCATATTAACAGCAGAAAAACAGTGACTTGAAGCAACTACTGATGAAGGTTTTAAAAAGAGAACAGGATTATAAATGAGCATAAATGAGTATAGGCCTTCCTAATGATCCTTCAACCATTGTGTAGTGGATAGTGGGTGTTTACACTTTGAAGCTTAATAAATCGTTTAGCCACTGTAAATACCTGTCAAGTATCCCATATTGGCCAGGATTTCCTGTATTTTGGCGTTCGTTCCTCCCCTTTCCTGGTGCCATCCCGTATTTTGAACGGCAGGGAAAAGTTACTGCTCATGCACGCCCATCACAAACATGTTCTGCACATGCGCAAACATGTTCTGTGCATGCACAAACGTGTTCTGCACATACGTGCCCGTGCATGCGCTGTAATTTCCTGTATTTTCGGGAGCCGCGCTTGACGGGTATGCCACTGTAGGAGCTTATGAAGTCGAGTTTCATTGAATATCTGCAGATATGAATGATTTCCCCAATCCTGCATTAATCCACCAATGACATCAGTAAAAAAATGAATTACTGGACAAGCCCAGATCATATATCTCAAGGATGAATTTCCAGTATTTGATCTCAAAGACTGGAATACTGAAATTCTGTCATAGTTTGTCAATCCCTTCTTAAACAACCGTTGTGGAGTCCAATATACTGGATTAATCTCAATTTCAAGTTTAAGGAACATTCTGTATAAAATAGAATAGGATTTTCAGTTGGTGTCAGATTGCATGTTACTTTCTAATTCTCAATTTCATCTCTCTCACACCTCTTGAACATCTACTCCTTAAACATTTATAAATCATGATTACAAGCTTAAATTTCTGAATAGATCCAATAATTTTCTCCAACAACTTTAAAAGATTCTCAAAGATTTGGTGCAGATGGACCAAAGATAGATACCAGCAAATGCTGAAACCGGAGATATTGCCATTCTGCACTTGAAGGTAGATTATATTTAGCCTGTAAAGTGGAAATGGGTTAAAAATTCATCATCCAAGCTTATCAACTGGTCTAAAGTATATGTACCACATTCCATTCACCTCTGTCAAAGAAGAGCTTCCTCATTATCTTCAAATTTGGATTTCTCTTGATGTTATTTTAGCATGGCCTTAGGCATCAGATTGTAGCTGTAACATAGTTGCTAAGAATTGAAAGATGTTAACTCCTTTTTACTGTATTTTAAGCCCCAAGCAAACCATCCATGAAGGCGTAGCACATACGCCATCTTTAAGACATCCTCCCTGGGATAGTCAGAGAAATAGAGACTTTCCAACAACTTACATGTATTAAAAATATACCTTGTGCTACAAATTAATATCTGCAAAATTAAAACCACTTTCTGATATTGTCAATTGTATTTTTTAAGTAAGAAGCAAGAAGTTGCGCTGAGTGTTATTCCAAATAAACTTTTGAAGTATCCTATTGATCTTTTTACTTGGGGAATATACAATGAAATATCATTAAGCACATATATTATTCATGGCAAGATATTCAACTTAAATGTATTAATCTTACCCCAAACACTAAATTCAAGTGATTCCTATCTTTCTATAGCAGAAATCTTTAATCAGCTTTTTTTAAAAATAGTTTAACATTTTGAGATATATATTATATTTTGGGATCAAAATAAGTAAATAGGTTAATACAGGAGGAAACCAAGCTATTTACTATGTAAAGGTAAAGGTAAAGGTTTCCCTTGCTCGAAAGCCAGTCGTATCCGACTCTAGGGTGCAGTGCTCATCTCTGTTTCTAAGCCGAAGAGCCAGCGCTGTCTGCTTCTGCAGACGTTTCCGTGGTCATGTGGCAGGCATGACTAGACACCGGAGCGCACGGAACGCTGTTACCTTCCCACCGAAGTGGTCCCTATTTATCTACTTGCAATTTCTTGATTTCGAACTGCTAGGCTATGTAATATAGATGTTTTTATAGGTACCCACTGCCAGTTCAGATTTTGACCAATTGTGTATCATGAGATACACAACCCTGTCTTCTATGTCTTTCCACACAAAAGGTATTAGAAAGGAAATCGTTTACTTTTACTTAGGAGAGAGTTATAAAATTTTAATCCATTTTATGAAATTGTATTGAAATCCAAAATTTACTTTAAAAGGCATAAATTGTCAATATATATTATCAAATGCTTTTGCATTGCACATTTAGTATAATGTTTACCAGACTGAGTTATAAGAGAAATACAGTATACACATACGTTGAAGTGGGAAGGGCATCTGATTCAAAGGGCTTTTGCCCAAGAGAGGGCTGGCAGAAGGAACTATTGAGACCAGAAGAAACAATATTGCTATTGTATTTTCTGAAAGCGACTGCAGTAACTCAAGTGTCTAAGATGCTGACTGGGACGCGGAAGGTCAGCAGTTTGATTCCCGAATACTGCAGGATGGAATGAGCTCCCGTCTTTGTCCCAGCTCCTGCCAATGTAGCAGTTTGAAAGCAAGAAATTGCAAGTAGATTAATAGGGGCCACTTTGGTGGGAAGGTAACATCATTCCGTGCACTCTGGTGTCTAGACATGCCTGCCACATGACCACGGAAACATCTGCAGAAGCAGACAGTGCTGGCTCTTCGGCTTTGAAGCAGAGATGAGCACTGAACCCTAGAGTCAGATACGACTGGCTTTCGAGCAAGGGAAACCTTTACCTTTACCTATCTGAAAGAAAAGGAGTTGGGGCAGTAGATGGTGTTGATTGAGGCAAGAAGAATATTGTGAGTCTGAGGGAA
This sequence comes from Bradypodion ventrale, assembly GCA_035047345.1. Lineage (NCBI taxonomy): Eukaryota > Metazoa > Chordata > Lepidosauria > Squamata > Chamaeleonidae > Bradypodion > Bradypodion ventrale. Next base: position 237,913,426 of record JAWDJE010000001.1, read on the forward strand.
AAATCCTTGAGGATGATAACAGTAAAGAAGCAAGTTGGAGGGCTGCACAGAAAGAGTTCAGGGGCCAAATGTGACCCACAGGGTGAATGTTGGGTATCCCACTATTAGAACAAATGTAAATGATAATGTACTTTCTTCCTGATATGATGCCGGTCTTCTCCTTTGAAAGAATGTTTTATGTCAAATTATTCAGTCATGGCGACTCCCTTCTTAAATTTTCTGCATCAAGGAGAACCAGGCTAAATAGTTTATATTTAAATCAGTTTTGAGATTATACAAATGAAAGCTATCTAAGATTTAATTTGGGGAAAGAATGGTTTCAAAAGCCATGGTTATTTAATTACACTTTTAAGCACATTTTCTGACTGAAATTATGAAGATTCTATTAAATTTTAGGGCATGCTATTCCTTTCCTACATTGAGCTTTCCCCCATTACCAGTTTTGTTTATTCTCACGACTTTTCTTCCCTGAAATCGTTGCTTTCAGGAGAAACAAAATACAAAAAATTACACCTAACCATTTACACTGAATATTTAGTATGCTGCAGGCTGAATGTAAGGAGAGCCATTAATGGAGTTGCAAGCTCAAAACTATAAAGCAATCATGACTCAGTGATATTAAATTAAAAGGGTGCATTGAAATATTGGGCTTCTTATGGTAAACGCTACTCTTTCAAAACATTTCTCTCATGTTCTGGGAGGGGAATTCTCTGATGCTTGTTATAAGCTCTGAAAGCTCTTCTCAATATTTCACCTTGGTTTTCTTTGAAAACAGGCTACATGAAAGACAATAATCAGCTTATGTTTAAAAAAAGGCAAAGATCTAAAACATGTGTGAATGAAGCAAGAATACATATCTTCATTTTACATGCCGTAATTCTACCAAACCATGATAGTTATTTTTTTCTTAAATCAACTATTATACGTTCATAACTACTTGATTGAAGATTTTAAAACAATGTTATTTTGGTCTTTCAAAATTCCTCGCATCTAAATACTTCATTGTCCTTCAGATATTAACACATATTTAGTTTTAAGTTTTAACCCCCACCCCCCACCCCTTTTACAGTAACAAAGCACAAACAATAAATGTTCTGAAAACATGGTTTTTCTCTTTTTGGCTGTGCCCAAGCTCTGGAAACCTCTCAAAAATTTGTGTTATAATGAAAATATTTGAATTTTAAAATGCCAACTTGGTGTACTGAACTTTAAAAGTAACATGGCAGTACTCAACATGCTACCTTGTAGCCTTCCTCCTTCTCTGAAACTATATAGCAGTGATGGCGAAACTTTTAGAGACCGAGTGCCCAAACTTCAAACCCAAACCCACTTATTTATCACAAAGTACCAACACAGCAACAGGGGAGGAAGGAAACACTCCCATTGGGCTGCTGGGCAGAGGGGCGGGGCAAACTGTGCTGGGGGTGACTGCATGTGTGCCCACAGACAGGGCTCTGGGTGCCACTTCTGGCACACGTGCCATAGGTTTGCCACCACTGCTACATAGTTATAGGAGCCATGTGTCTAACTGCAGCTCTCTGAGTGTCTGTTAAAACATGTCTAACATTCTGCAGATGCTCTCATTAATAACATCATTGTCTTTTGTCAGGTTTTAATAGTGATTAGATTATCCAACTGGAAGAAACTTAAACAAAGGTAGATGGACAGGCAAGCCTGTTTGCTGTCAGTTAACTTAAGAAGAAAGACAGCTTTTAAAAATAGATCAAAGCTGACACTGGTGGTACTTTCAATGGATAATTTAAGAGACTATGGAATGTAATCAGAGTGACTCATATGAAGAGGCAGTTAAAAAAGACAGTACCTCTTTAAGAGCCTGTGAAAGCTGGAAGTTCTTTCTCATTATGTGAGTAAGTGTCAGAGCAATCCATGATTGTTAAAAACTGATGGATTTTTTTTAAAAAAAGAAAAATGATCTTGAGCAAAAATGAATTTTTGCTCCATTCTGTTTTGTATGAAATATGTAAGTTAAAAGCTTCAAATGTTATGCTAATTAATATTGTTGAAGTATTGGAAGCTTCTGCACTTTAAGCAATCTAGAAATTTGCTACCATTACCTGTTTTCCTTGAGAATAATACCCTGTGAGTTATTCCTGGAAAACAAATACAATATTAAGTAGTAAACAAAGCTGCAAAAGCAGTAATTTGTCACAATCGGCAATGAAGCACTTCCTTACTATTGAAAGGTCTGGCTCAGATTTTTGCCTATAGTGGAATTGTGTTGTAAGTTATATTAATGTTGATAGATACAGTAAAAATAATTAAATAATAATTAATTAAGTAATAATTAAAGTTGATATATACAGTTTTCTATAATATGACATTGATATTTGCTGACTATTTCTTGTAATTTATTTGGGTGTGGGTTTTTTGTTTTGTAATGTTTTGTTTCATTAGTAAATAATTTCAAGCACAGCGAAAAATGGCCAAACAGAGAAAAGGATACAAACACAATATACCGTTTGTGTATGCCCAAAAATGATGAAGATAATGATAAACGAATCTTCTTATAAGGTCTTTGTATTCTTAATGTTATTTTTATTTTTTATTTTGCAAACTCTGATAATAAACTGATGTATATTAACTTGTAATGTCATCAAACAGAAACCAAACTCAGATACTTCTCTGCACATAAAGTCTTCAAGTTCCTTTTGTAATCTTGACAATAGTAACCAAATTCAAATATGTTCTCTTCAACTTCTTCACTATGTCCTTTGTAACAATATGAAACAATGATTCATTTGACTTCCCAACTGAATACGAGCTTATGAGCTGTTTTGGACGAGAGATAGAAAGTGTAATAGAGGAATGAATCATTGTTTCATATTGTTACAAAGGACATAGTGAAGAAGTTGAAGAGAACATATTTGAATTTGATTACTATTGTCAAGATTACAAAAGGAACTTGAAGACTTTATGTGCAGAGAAGTATCTGAGTTTGGTTTCTGTTTGATGACATTACAAGTTAATATACATCAGTTTATTATCAGAGTACAAGGGATTGAGTTAAGAATTCTTTCCATCTAAATCTAAGGAGCTGTTTCAGTTTTACATGGGTGTCTGATGTCAGTAATGGACTAGATGAAGGTGAATAAACTTAAATTGAATCCAGATAAGGCAGAGGTGCTCCTCATCGATTAAAAGGCAGATCATGGAATAGCAATAGCAATTAGACTTATATACCGCCCCACAATGCTTAGTGCACTCTGTGGGTGGTTCACAAGTTAATTAGCATTTTGTACCCAACATGATTACTCATTTTACTGAATATACATACAGATGTAAGGCTGAGTCAACCTTGAACCCTTGTCAGGATTGAACTCACAATGTTGTGGCTGCAGTACAGCAGTTTAACTACTGTGCCACCAGGGCTCTGGAATACGGATCCAATGTGTGCTGCGTGAGGTTACACTTCTCCTGAAAACACAGGTGCACAGCTTGAGTGTGCTCCTGGACTTGCCCCTGAACCTAGATGTGTCCCTGATCTTGGAACCAGGTTTCACCAGTGGCTAGTGATATACTTGCGTAGTTAAAACTAAGGTGCCAGCCCTACCTGTTCCTATTGACATCTGATCATGAGGGTCATGGTAGCTTCAGTAGGGTTGTGGATCCAATCCTGTTCTTGTGGCATTTAAACAGCAGATGGAGCCCTGAGGTTGCCCCAGAACCTGACACCTACTTTGAGATACGTGTCACCTCCCATATATATATGTGTTCATTATCTACAGCAGGGGTTCTCAACATTTTCAAGTAATGGGCCTGACCATGCCCCCCTCCCCAAACAGTGGAAGTAAAACATGCCCATGCATGCATAGGACACATTTACAGCAGTAAATGCCTGATCTATGGTTTCAGTTATTCACATTCTAAAAATATTCAATACAAATATGTATTTCTATGGTGAATTACCAGAGCTGGCCACTAGATATGTGAAAATGTATACAGAATAAATAAATAAGTTTTTTTATTCAAAAGCCTTCACCAAATTCTTAGTGGACTCATCTGACACAAGAGCCAAAAGTCACCCACATAGAACTCCATCAAGCAAGGAGGAATGTAAATTATACTTACTAGATAGAAACACATTATCTGCTACTGGATTAGGTATAAGAATTTCGAATTACCAGGCTGCAGTGGCCACTGATCAACAATTTATTTGGGAGAAATTTAAAGTTCCGACAAGTCTTCCTGGAGAGAAAAGATCTCTTGCCTTGTCATTTCAACAGGAGGCTTATTCCCTAGTGACCATTAAATGCATTTGATTTGACTCATTAATAGTTTCTCGTTGAAAAATGTGTCAGTAGCAATAGCTTTTAGAAAGCATGCATAGTTAAGATTATCAGGTATCACTGAAGACTCCAGGACAAGAATCAAGAACTTCTCCTTTGATGGGGAAGGTCTATTTAACAGTAGAACTAATGAAATTATAGAAGATTTATACATAAAACAAAGTGGGAATAAATACACAGCAGCAACAAGGTCAAAAATAATGTAAACTGATATGAAAAAGATACTATCTATATTCCAGAAATAAGCTCATGGCAAAAATTAATAATAATGCCATTCAGATCACTCAGTATTGAAATCACTCAATATTGCAATTTTACAGACAGCAAAATAAATACAACAAATACAAGTCCACTTCAACTTCTAAGATAGAAAATAAGAGCAAGCAACATCTTAGACTTTGCTGAAGAATGATAGCAAAACAGCAGAATTGTATTTACCAGCTCCCCTTTTCCCTTCCTGAGCTGGACTCTTAGTGCCTTTCATCAACACTTGGTTCATTGTCACTGCCAAAGCCTGGTCTTGTGTCTTATAGTCCATGGTTATGCTATAGAGCTCAAAAGACTTCCATCAATAGGATATATTATATTTATATTGTGTCACTAGATGTCCTGAAAGAAGAGTAACAACTTTAATCAGTAAGGTGGAAGTATAGCCTGTACCCTCACAGGATGTGAAGGATGGCTATTACAGTATTCCCTTTAGCTCACACATCCAAAAGAAGAGGTCTTCACCATTCTTTGGAATGGTACTGTGATATAGTATATCTATTGCTATACTACTCACTGGTCAGTTGTCAAGCACAGACAGATCAAATATTGTTTTGTTGTACCTTGGTGGCTGCATTGTGGTTATCCAATATTGAATCATTTGATATAATTATATCTTTGGCCAGACCTTCTAACATGCCAGAATAATTTGTCAACCATACGTAGATCGCCTGAAAATGATTGTCTGTAGAATTTGTAACCATTAGGAAGAGTAGTACAGGAATCAAATAAATCATCTACAAATACAAATGGAACAAGTTTGTAGACTATGAAAAATATATTAAGTAGCCAACAGTTCCAGTTACATTGGAGGCATCACTACATTTTCTATTGCATCTGAAGTAGATGTATTTGGTGGTTATCATGGTTCATCAATTAATGAATTGCCCATCATCAAAATTATTGTCTGATCCTATAGTTAAGAGATTTTTAAGAGGTTGGTTAATGCCCCAAAGTACCTGCACCTTGGTTTCTATCAGTGGTGCTCGCACAGCTCATCAGAACTTCTTTTGAACCAATGGAAACATCAGATTCGAAATTATTGATGATCCAAACAGTATTTCTTTTTGCAATAACATCTGGAACTGGAGATAAAATTAGTCATATCTTAGCAAGCTCTGTGCATTCAGACATGTCTCATCTTATCTCCCATTCCACAAGGGAAAAGTTAGTTTGTACTATGATATCACCTTTCTACCCAAGGTTCTTACTCCTTTTCATATGTTTTAACCTGTAATCTTGCCAGTCTTCTACCAGTTTTTTCAAATGAAAATGTATCACATACTTTAGACACTAGAAGATGTTTGCTGCTTTGTATCTGAAGAACTGAAAAATTCAGGAAAACTTTGAAGCTATTCATCTGTTAAGTGTTGTCATCCTAACCCTTAACTAAATGGATCATGTTTATGATACAGCAAAAATATCCTTGCCAGGTACTCTGAAAATTCATTGCACTCGATTTGTGTGGCATCATAAGCCTTGTTCATAAGAGGAGTTGATTTGTATGAAATTTGTATGTTGCTATTTGGTCTCAGACAGTGACTTTTATAAACCACTACAGAATAAACCTTCACACCCAACTGGATACCTCAGTTTGAATGGATAAAATGAGCATTGTACAGTACAGTGGAACCGCGAGTTTTGAATCCCTCGAGTAACAAAAAACTTTCGATATGAAAGGAAATCCCAAGAAAATGACGCTTTGACTTACAGGTTTTTTTGCCATACAAACAGTTTTTTTAGCATGGCGGGCACAATTTCACGGCAGCGGGAAGGTATGGAGATTATTTCTGCTCTGTTTCTGGAATTTTTCATTGTGTTTTCGGTGCATTTCGGCAGCTAAAACATGGAGTTTTCAGCTCTTCCGTGTGATGGGGGAAGCAAACAGCTGATTGTTGGGGATGAGCCCGGCACATTATCAGAGGCTGCTGTCGGAAGTGCTGAAAATGCATTGAAAACCAATTAATCCCCCCCGGAGGTCAGAAAAAAATAAAGAAAAAACTTATTTTATCTGTTGAAATTTCTTTATAAAATGGTGAAAATGTGGCAAAAAACCCCAAAGTGCACTTTATAAAGAGTTTGGAACACAAATATATTGGGGGGGGGGGGGGGGGTTTGACTTTTTTCTGACCTCCAGAATGGATTATTTGGTTTTCAATACATTCCTATGGGAAGCTGAACTTCGAGATACGAAATTTTTGCTCTAAAAAGAACCCCAAGGAGTGGATTAATTCTGTAAGTCAGGGTTATACTTTATATACCAGTTTTTTCATCTTAAAATTATTCAAAAGCAGCCATATGCATGTAACATTCCTAGTTTAGGAAACATCATAGCAAATATAGAGTTGAAGTCACTAGGTGAAATCCAGTACATAAGAACATAAGAACAGCCTTGCTGGAACAGGCCACAGCCCATCGAGTCCAGCATTCTGTCTCACACAGTGGCTCACCATTTCCTTCAGGGTATTCCCAAGCAGATGCCTTCACCTGCTTAAGATTCCCTGGAAATGGCACTGAGAGATATCCTGCCTATCTCTCCAACCCGGAGGTTGTCCTTAAGTATCCATAATTATAGCCATTGATACTCTTGTCCTCCATGAACTTGTCTAATCCTTTCTTAAAGCTGTCAAGACTGACAGCTGTCACCACTTCTTCTGGCAGGGAGTTCCATAGACCAGTAATCCTCTGGGTGAAAAAGTACTTTCTCTTATTTGTTTGAGAACTAGTACCTAAAAGTTTCATGGAGTGTCCCCTAGTTCTAGTGTTATGCGATAGGGAAAACAGTTTTTCCTTATCTACTTTGTCCACACGTGCATGATTTTATAAACTTCAATCAGGTCACCTCTTAGACGTCGTCGTTCAAGAGTGAAAAGGCCCAACCGTTGCAGCCTCAGATGGTAAGGAAGGTGTTCCAGTCCCCTAATCATTCTGGTTGCCCTCCTCTGCACTTTTTCCAGCTCCATAATATCCTTCTGGAGGTATGGCGACCAGAACTGTACACAGTATTCCAGATGGGGCCTCACCATAGATTTATAAAGAGGCAAAATGACACTTGCTGACTTATTTTCTATACCCTTCCTAATGATCCCTAGCATTGAGTTTGCTTTTTTCACTGCTGAGGCACACTGGGTTGACACCTTCATTGAGTTGTCCACCAGGACACCAAGGTCCCTTTCCTGGTTTGTCGCAGAGAGTTCAGACCCCATCAGTTTATAAATGTAATTGGGGTTCTTTGCCCCAACATGCATCACTCTGCACTTACTAATGTTGAAACTCATTTGCCACTGTTTTGCCCACTCCCCCAGTGTCAAGAGATCCCTCTGGAGCTCCTCACAATCTCTCACAGTTTTCACTACCCTGTATAATTTAGTGTCGTCAGCAAATTTGGCTACCTTGCTTTTTACTCCTACCTCTAGATCATTTATGAAGAGGTTGAAAAGCAGGGGTCCCAGTACTGAACCTTGGGGGTCCCCACTCTTTACTTCCCTCCACTTGGAGAAGTGTCCATTTAGTGCTACCCTCTGTTTCCTGTCCCTTAGCCAGTTGCTGATCCAGAACAAGACCTGTCCCTTTATTCCATGACTGGTAAGTTTATTCAAGAGCCTTTGGTGTGGGACCTTGTCAAAAGCCTTCTGAAAGTCCAGATAAACAATAGTAAGTCATAACTAAAATAGTATTATCGATTCAGCAAGATTTTGATGATTCAACTCTTTGTAAGTTCAGTTGATTCAACTATGTTAGTTGCCACTTTCTTTTGGATTTCAGTCACTGTATTTATGAGTTAGTTATACAGGAAAAAATTGATTCATTTGAAATTTTACTTGAAAATAATTTTGTGGATATATGGGACTGCCAGAAAGATTATCAAGTGGATCCTATAGCAAATCAAGCCTGAACTCTTTTTGGAGGCAAAAAGGATGAAGTTGAAGCTTGTCCTTGGGCACGTGATGAGCAAGATTGTCTGGAAAAGGCAAAAATGCTAGAAAAATCTGAAGTCAGCACGAAAAGAGGAAGACCAAATGTGAAATAAATTGACTTCCTAAAGGAAGCCACGTGCTTGAGTTTGCAAGAACTGAGCATGGGCAACTGAAGATAGGACATTTTGGAGATCTCTCATTCATAAGGTTGCCATAGGTCAGAGATGGATTGATGGCATGTAACAAAAACAACAAATATATTTTTATAGCAGAAAAAAACACATTATCAGCAATTTGTAATAGATAAACTCTAACCAGGGACAGATTTCAGATTTCCCACATTTAGAACAAATATTTCAAATAAAAAATTTTCAGCAGACCAGCTGAAAGTATTGTATGAGTACTCGTCTACTGATTCAAAACAATTCAATTGTCAGACCAAAGCAAGCAATGAGAAATTTGGGCAACATAGTTAAAAGTAGAGACATCACCTTGCAAACAAAAGTCCACATAGTCAAAACAATTGTATTTCTGGTAGTGATGTATAGTCATGGGAGCTGGACCATAAGGAAAGCTGAGTGCAGAAGAATAGACACCTTTGAGATGTGGTGCTGGAGGATAATTTCGAGAGTACCCTGGACAGCAAAGAGAACAAATAGGTCAATCTTAAAAGAAATCAACCCCGACTGCTCCTTGAAAGGTCAAATATTGAAGATGAAGTTAAGGTGCGGTACTTTTGACATCAAATGAGAAGAGAGGATTCACTTGAGAAAGCCTTGATGCTGGGAAAGGTGGAGGGCATAATAAGGGGGTGGCAGAAAATGAGAATGGCTAGATGGCATTGTTGACACAATGGGCACAAAGCTGGGCGGGCTCAGGAGGATGGGTGCCTGGTGTGTGGTGCCAATGATGCCATCTAACCTCATCCTTTTATTGAAAGCTTAGTTATTTCTATAACCTACACGCTCAATCACTCACATTCACTAGCCCCAAATGATAGGCGATCATAAATAGGGATGTTGGAATTACCTGACAGCCTGCTCAAAGTCAAACAGCAGGACTTCTTAATTAGCCCGTTTATATCAGATATTCTCCATAGGCTTTTGGTTTTGCTGACAGCCAAGAAACATCCTGACCCTCATCTGCTGATCATACCAAAAGCCATATATGGGGATATGTTTCATACCCTTCACTCTTCACCTGTTTTATTGTCGTTTTACTTTGGGTCAGGATGTTCTTTTCTGTTATCAGAAGGCCAAACATAACTTTTTGTTCTCTTGAGGCTGGTATCTTCAGATCCTATGATCCTATGCACTCATCTCATACACTCTCTTCATGATATTAGTACAGTAAAACCCCTACTTATGCATAAAGTCAGTTCCGTAGGCTTTTGCTTAAATCGTTTTTTTATGTAACTCGAAGCAAACCCATAGGAAATCTTGTTACGTAAATGTATCTAAATCGGGACATTTATGTAAATCGGGACATGGTTTTAGCAGAAAATCATTATGTAAGTTGAATTTTATGTAACTCAGGGCTTTTGTTAGTCAGGGTTTTACTATATTGCAGATTGATCTATATGTATACATGATCTACATACTGTATAACATTATGAATATATAGTCTACATATAACAACTTTCTCCTGAAATTATAGGATTGCAGCCAGGTCCAAGTCTAATATCTCATTCTGTGCATTTAAAAACACCAATGCTAACAACATTTTGAAGTTTGACATTTAAAGTTAATTTGTTAAATCAAGATCATTTAAGTCAATTGTTACTGATTGTCCAATAAAGAAAAAGAAAAAGCAGCTATTTCCAAAAGAGAAGGTTCAAAAGTTTGAAATTATTGAATCCAAGCAATTGGATTTACTCATGTCTATTTATTTCATTAGAAATATAAGTAGCTTGTTCTTGAAGTTCTTCACTTCATTTTCCCTAACATCTTCATCAGCTTTCCAATCTTGTATATAATTTTTAGTTAAATAAATGTAACTCTCCATGTTAGTAAATATGTTGTCCCTGTCTTATGAATATTGCTTCCAACCTGTACAAATAAAGTTGATTTCAATGTCTGTTAAGCATGGGTAATGAGGAAAAAATTAATTAAACTTGTATATAAAGTAGAAAGATAAATTATCTCTCTGAACGTATCTTTTGTAAACAAGCTATTCTGAAAGACAGTCATTTCTCTCTCTTTTCCTTTTCTTTGCTTGTATTTTGCCTTCTTGCCTAAAGTATTAGTCTTATACTCTGTTGTGTATTATAATCAATCCCTTAGAAGGTCTGCAGTCTTAATAGAACCAAAAGAAAATATCAGGTAGATAAGACTAGCCCAGCCTAGGGAAAGTCTGATTGTTTGTTTCTGTGATTTACTCCATCACAATGGATTCATTGTCTCATAAGACTTCATATCCTTTTTTCAAACACTTAAAATATTGAACTTTAAAGTAGAATTTGACTTTGTTAGGAGAGAAAATGACAGTGTAGAAATAAATCGATGAAAAGAAAGCATTTCCAGTCCCTAAATCAGCAGGATAGTAGGCCTGTATGCAATTAAAAAAGGTGTTCTGCACTTACAGAGGATCCATTCTAGAGCGATGATGGTGAGTGGAAAGTGTTGTGTTCAGGTGATATGGGACAGATATTTTAAAGATGACTTTAAAAGTGACACACCCCATGCGTCAATGCAGAGTCCTTCCTTATGCAGCCATTCTTGAATAGAGCTTGTGACTCAAGTAGCGTGTATGAGAGTGGGATGTTTAGTTTCAGAAACACACACACCAAATATGATCACAGTTGTGTTGATTAAAATTGAAGTTTCCTTGTAGTGATCAGGACAAACAGTGCGAATGATAAGAGTTTGTACCTCACTCTGTAGATCCCATCACCATGGTGAGAAGTTTGTGCAGCTGCCCTCACACTAAGTAAACAACTAAATTTCTTTCCCTAAGATTACTTTAAAGGATTCCAAAGATGTGGAACATATATGTGCACGCCCTATCCACTAGATATGAATAAATGCCAGCCACCACTAACTATCATTAAAATTATAAAGTTTTGAGGGACATGGGAAAAAGAACGGGAACATACATCTATGAACCATAGTTTTTAGGTAAACCAGTTAGCTTTCCATGAACCACAAGTTCTGTGTTACAGATATGAACCAAGGATATCCTTCCCTTGTACTTATAAATAAAATAAGGCATAGTGAATTGGAAGTTCCAGAAAAGAACAAGGTTTCAGTATGTCAGGGCATGGTTTTATGATCCCAGGAGAGACTGGACTGCTCCCAGGCTGCTCCCCAAAGCCCCCATCCTGGTCCAGCCAGCCTTTTCTCAGATTGTCCAAATAAAAACACATATCACATGATAACTGCATTTGCTCTTGGGAAGTTATTTTCATTGTGTTATCCCACCTGGCTCAATATCCATTCCCTTCATTCCCACCATGTGACAATGAACTGTCAGGGAAGACCCTGCTTCATATTGACTCACAGATCACTTTTTTTGCTTCCTGCCAATCCTATCTTCTCCTTTGCCAAGAAGAAAAACTTTGCTTTGGGACAAATTAAGGGACTATGAAAGGGCCAAATGGTATGGAATGGGAAAGGACAAAAAACCGTTTGTATCTGGCAAAAATATATGGGTGTTCTGTTTTAAATCAGTCTTTCAAAATAAGTCCACACAAAGTCATGAACATTTGCAAAATAGTATCCTTGTATTGTAAATAACCAAGAAATAGCTTGAACTTCCGCAAAGTATAAAGTAACAAAAAGCAGATGAATTCTCTGTTGTATAGTCCTATAATAGTTCCTCAACCGAGGCATATCAGTTTGTATAATAAATAACTCAGAAAACTGCTAAGCTTCAGCAAACTTAAAAAACTGCTTAGCTCCAGCAAGATGTAAGGTAACCAAAAACAGATAAATTCTCTATTGTATCGTTGTGGAGTCGTAGCTCTCAATAAATTCTCCAATACTCCCAACGTCTATCCGGTTAATTAGACATTTCAATTTTATTTCATCAGGGGAGTGTTTGTGTTATCTGTAAGATTACATAAAAGTGAAATATATATTACTGACACGTAGATACAAACATGCACAGATAATCTTATGTAACAATCTTATACAAAGCATTCCTTCCCGCTTACAATACCTTTTAGTGCGTCCTCTGTCATTTCTCTATGGTATACTGGGACGTTACTCCATATCTCCATATCCTAATCTGAATCCTTAAATGTACTCAACTATCTCTACTGGTTCTACCTGTCTCCTACACAGAATATCATAATGAATAAATCGAATCAGGTGTATAATGCTGCATTCTTACAGAAAACAAGAGAGGTCCGTTTCAAGATTTAACCCTTTCGGATACAAAGTGTTCAGTCTATGAATATAATATGCCTCCTTCTGTAACAGCAGTTGTTCAATATTAATTCCACTGCCACTAGTAACACTCAGTTTCTCCAAAACCAAGAATCTAAAGTCAGTGTCCTGATGATTTTTTTCAATGTAATGACCTACTAATGGTGCTTGCTCCACCTGACCCCTAATTCTCGAGCGTTGTTCCGACAACCTAATTTTTATTTTTCGTGAGCATTTACCCACGTACTTGAGTCCACAGGCAAATCCACAGATACATGCAATTCTGACTATTGCAATTACTGAAAAAAGTCCAATTCAGGAAAATTTATACATTGAGTCTCCCATGCAAACCTGCAAACCACGCAATTACCGCACTTGTGATGTCCTTTAATGAGGCTAGTATAAAGCCTGTTCCGTGGTGCTGCATCTGCCCTGGTGATCAAATTGCCTACCGTTCTCGTTCTTCTGAGTCCAATCATGGGTCTCTCAATACATCCCGGAATATCAGAAAGTAGAAACCAGTACTTGTTAATGATCTTCTTGATGTCTCCCGATCTTGGTGAATAATCTGTAGACCATTGGATACCCAGTTTCCTAGTTCTTTCTTGTCTTGACAAAAGGTTATCTCTTGAAATTCGGTTAACCTTAGATAGAGAATTCTCAATAATATGCATTGGGTACCCCCTACTAGTCAAGTTATCCTTAATACTGGTTACCATGAAATCAGTCCCTCTGGAATCTGCCGTAGAAGATTGGCAATGACTAAGCTACACTAGTAGTGATAGCGTGTAGAGGAGACCCAGGCTTAGCACGTATTGGCTACCTGTGCGGAATGGGTAGCATAGATCCGGTCCGGCTCCATCCTTATTTACCCATGGGGCTTATATAGTGTCTCCCCGGCGGTCGCTCCTTGATACAAAGTAGCAACTTGCCGGACAATCCTAACTAACCAATCATAACACTATATATATGTATTTACCAATGAGGAACAGGATCCAAAACAGTAACCAATCACAGAACTCTGATTAGCATAATGAGCGCATTCGGAGAGGGAGATTTCGCACCAACTTTAGCTCCTAATTTGGGTGGAGGGAAACCACCATTTTCTTCTTGCAAGGTGCTGCTTGCACAACTTGAAATTGTGCCTTAATACACAACAAAAATGTAATAGAAAATTACATCAAAAGCCTCCCTTCAGTTTAATCCTTATTGCTCAAAACATTTATATGGAAGACACAAGGAAATATAGAGCTTTTTAAATCCGCATGTGCTTGTCGTATTTATACTGCAGGCTTAAATCAGAGGTGTGAGGAGAAAAGACAATGCCTTCTGTATTTTTAGAAATTTAGCAGGTCCCTAAGTGGAATCCTGCAGTACCATTTGCATCTCAGGGCTGTAAAGTTCTGAGCCTAGCATATTAATGAGATTCTTCAGTTTCATGTCCAAGGCTCTCTAGCAGTTCAAAAGAAAATGAAAGTCAGTTTACTGTTTGGTTTGAATAAACCTATGAGTGTGCTTTGACGTTTCCCCCGGAGAAGGGCTGCTTTTCTAACCTCTGCATTGTGAATGCAAATTACATTCAGTCATATTCAGATTAGACATTTGCCTTGAAATAATGTTACTGTCTTGGAAATACAAATTACCCAGATGACCAGAACCTTCATTAAATATTACTTTATAGTCTGTTCAATAATATTTGCAGTTTTGCTTATTTTACTTGTAGTGATATAGAACTCCTTTTTACTCTCCACAAGAGAAGATCTGTAGGGAATAGGTTACTGATCAAGAGACCAAATGAAATGAATGTCACTACAGTACTAGTTAATAGACTTTTGTACTGACTGGAATAGTTGAAATAGTTTCAGGATTAATTTACTGCATCAATTTAATGCAATTGCTGTTGAGAAGGTTAACTTATACATCAGTTTAAGGGACTAATTCTTCATGAATATCCTTGTTGCTGATTCCCAATGGTCTTGGAGGCAGAAGAGGCCATGCCCAATGGACTAGCTGTGAAGGGGCACCTGGTTAATATCCTCAAGGCTGCGGCAGTCTATTGCAATACTGGTGTTAAATCCTGCATGCCTCATTTCACATGTGATCATAGTGTGTGGGTCACTTCATGGCAAGCTGGGATCCACCTTAAACAAATTCATGCCAATGGCATTTTTCCTGCTTCAGGAAAAAATGCATTCTCAGATACAAGTGGCAGCCACCGCTGCCGATTTTAAACATTTAATAAATAAAATCTTTTTAATGACAGTATTTTAGAAAACAATATTGTTAAAAATAACGCTTCTAATTTTTTTTCTCAATCCTTTGACATCCCTAACTGTAGATTGTAAGGGGGGAAACCAGTTGGAAGATTATTTTAGCTTTTTTTAAGCAAATGTAATTAGAAAGAGTAGCATTCTAATTTTCTGCAGTTTATTTTTAAAAATATATTTGACAGTTTTAGCAACAAAATTCTCCCCACTATGTACATGTTTCAATAAAAAAAAACAGTCAGGTTGCAAAAGCAAGTGGAAGATGTAAAATTAGATATTTTAAAAAATCATGTCAGAAGCACACAAAAGTGCTTTCTGGGTTGAAAAGATTTTTGCTGGAGGGACACCCGAATGAGGCTACTTTCATGTCCCCAAGATCTTTCCGCACCTAAGTGGTCCCTATTTTATCTACTTGCAATTTATTGCTTTCAAAGTACTAGGTTTGCAGGAGCTGGGACAGAGATTGGGATTCATTCTGTCATGCAGTACTTGGGTCTTGAACTGCCGACTTTGCGACCTTTTAGTTAACAAGGCGAGTTTCTTATCCACTGAGCCACCACATTAGATGAAACCAAATACAGACACAGAAGTACAGTAATTGATTAAAATTGAATTACCACATCAACAGGTCAGTCCTCACTAATCCAAAAAAATAAAATAAAATGATGAGAGATCAGAAGTGACCTTCTGAAGTTTCAAAGTCTAAAGGTCAAATTCTAAAAATTCCTGTCCATGAACCCAAAAGGTAGGTATGACATGGCACCCAACTTCACTAGCTTGAACTCAGAGGGCAAGAAGGATCAGGTGGACCATCCAGTCCTTTAGATGCTGTAGCCTCAAATAATTTAAAACTTTTAAAGTAACAGCCAGAACAAAAACTAATCAGAATCTTTTGCCCCTTTCCCAAAGACAAACTCACTTTACACTTGTAGTACTCTGGTTGGAATGATATTGTAGCACTTGTGTCAATGTAAGGTTTGCTTTCGTTAGGATCAAACTGTTCAAGAGTTACTCTTCACACTTTTTTTGTGATCTGAAGAGTCTGAAATCATGGAATGGATCATAACTCTGTGAGATACATAAGTTGCCATTCCGATCTTTGGCTGACTCCCAGGAACAAAGATGGACTCCAGAAAATCTTATTTTACAAAGGGAGTGCCACTGAAGCCAAAAGAGACATTCACCACCTTTCCAACACTAAATGGAACTCTCGTATATCAGTGAATCCAGATAATTAGAAAACGGTGACTTTCCCTCATTAGTACAGATAAATAAACAACTCATCCTTATTAGGTGATTGTCCTTTAGAACTTTAATTTACAAGCTTGTTGCCTTTAAATGAAGTATCTCTTACTACTTGTGGTGATGTGAATAGTTTCCTGCTGAAAACAATAAATAATAATTATGCTCCATCAATTCAATTCCTACTTATAGTGACTCCTACCAGAGTTTTCTAGTACTCAGAAATGTTTTGCCATTCTTTTCTTCTGGGGGTACTCTGGGACCATGTAGTTTGACCGAGACTATACAGACTGACTCTTCTACAAGGCATAGGGGATTTGAAGCCCTGGTGATCCATCACACTGAAGTATTCAAGCAGCTAGCTGTAGACAATTTTCAGATTTTCTGCACAAAGTTTTGGAAGCTCTGGAAATGTGACCCCATTCTACCCATATGCAGTATTTCTGTAGTAGGTTGTCCGTAAACTACTGATGTAGAACTTCACCACACATTTGGCTTCTAGAGAGTTAGAGACTCAGCAGTGAACAATGTGGTTATCAGTTGCCCAGTTTCGTTCATTTATAGTTTATAGGCAAATCATACTATAACACTGGCTTCCTAAACTGACTGGGAAGGAATGAAGATTTTCTTCAATAGCATGATATTTTCATAAAGAAACAATTATGTTTGGGAATGTGAACACATTTCTATAATAGGTATAATTATAATAATTTAGTATTGTTTTAAAAAGCCCTTTTGTCCATATATTTTATTTTTATTTATTGTTGAGTTTTGGGTTTGTTTAAAATTTAAAAGACAAATTGCATATTTTGTTAAAATTGGGCTCAGATGATGGAGAGATTGTGTTATTTCTTGAAAGAACTGCAATGCTGAAATGTTGGAAACCATTTCACTAGAGTTTTGGGTAGCTTGTATAAATATTAATTCTTAGCATAATATTATTTAAAGTAATCTTGCTGTTAGTTACTGACTAGCCAGTGTGTGTCCCTGGGCTAATAAGGAATGGGAAAGGGAAGGAAATTAGAGGGGAGGCATGTATCTTTTAATTCTAACCTGATCGTAAACATCTCTAAAAATATAGTCAGATTCATGAAAGGTGATAGGGCAGAATGAAGACAAATTGCTGTATCGGTACTGGGTAAGTTTCATCAGGTATTCCTGTAAAGTCTGGATACCTGAAGGAATGTATGGAAGGTAGAAGCAGCTGCAACAAGAAAATTAAAATTAGTTGTAATGAGCAGGATATAACTAGGAAGCTTAATCACGAGATAATATGATTTAGGTATTTTAGTACTTCAGAAACTTAAAAGGAACATGCCAGAGATAAAAAATGTCTGACAGTGAATATGTAGCATCAGAATAGTTGTATCTTTTACAGTGCATTTTGAGTCAGAGAGACCTAATACCTTTCTTTAGAGAGGGAGAGTCCTTAGAAAAGGTGGTGGTAAACTGTGCCACTCTTATATATTTTAATTACGATTTAAGGGGAAATTCAAAACTATTTGAGTAGACTTTACTATGGATGCCTAAATGTTAAGATAATATACAGTAATACTCCAGATAATGCCAAAACTTGGTTCCACAAGTCTTAGCGTTATCTGATGTTTAGCATTATCCGTTGCATACATTGGATAACACTAAAAAAAAAAAAAAGCCTGGCTGTCTTCTCCAGAAGGCAGGCACCGAACGGAGCACCCATACACCGGCTGCCCACCCCCACAAAAAGGGCGACGTGATCTACCTTTTCACGCTGTTTGCGGCCAAAAAAATCACCATTGTCGGGTGCATGTTTTCGGCGCTGTGCCTCCCCAGCAGCCTCTGGGAGCATGGGAGGAACTTTTCCATGCTATTCCCGCCTTCCTAGGACATCCTTGGGCCACACAACAGCTGAAAAAAGTTATGGCTGCCATTTTGTTTTTTAAACAAAATGGCGACCACAACTTTTTTCAGCTGCTGTCCGCTCAGAGGAACTGACTGATCGTTAATAAAGATGCTGATCGTTAATAAAGATGCAAACAACATGTCCAAAGCTTCAAATTTCTTATGTAGAGCTTCAGTTGTTTCTTAAACAGAGTTTGTATTACTGTAGCTTTAGCTTCCCTGGTGGCTTAAGACGCTGAGCTGGAGATTGGAAGGTCGGGTTTTGATATTTTGAGGACATGAAAGGAGCCTCATTTGGGCATCCCCTAAGCAGAGTTTCTTCAGCAAAAATCCTTTCAACCCAGAGTAATCTCTGACACAAAATTATTATTATTACTGTAGCTTTAGCAGTGTCTGCAGTTGTTCAAATTGTACAGATTTAAACAAAAGGACACTAAAAGACTGCTCAGAAGAGGGAATCTGAAAGAAATGTGAACATTTTGTTTACCTGTTTTTCATAAATGCAACACGTTTGTGATTTAGGGGCTCTGTTCTGGGAATAACTGGGAAAACCCCATAAATTAGACAGAAGGCTCATTCCTTGACAAAGGAATTTCTTGGTTCTGTTTGCTCTTTTAGCAGGTTTTTATACCACTGACCATGATATCCATCTGCATTTTCTCTCTGGGGTGGGATATGGAGACATTGTTTTGCAGTGGCTTTGAATCATCCTGAATGGGCACACTCATAATGCTCAGAGACTTCTTGACTCCTTGGCCTTTGGCCTGTGGGGTCTCTTAGGGTTCTGTTTTGTCTCCCAGTGCTATTTAACATATACAGTGGAACCCCGTACAATGAAAAAACTCCATTCCACAGGGTTCTTCATTGTGTGTTTTGTATGGGGTTCCACTGGCTGTGTATGTGCGTGTTCGCCAAGCGGCTTAGTGATCCAGCCCGGTGACTTTCAGAGTGGCCCCTTCCCTCCCTACTCACCCAGACGCAGCCTCCTCACCTGCAGCCTCTCTCTCTCTCTCTCACACACACACACACACACACACACACACACCTCTCTGCTGGACTGCTTCTCTCCTCTCTCTCCCTCTCCCACCCCCCTCTCTCTCACACACACATTTCTGCTGGGCTGCACAACTCAAACCTGCCCGGCTTGCCGGGCAAAATATGCTGGTTCTTCCAAAGCATGCCGGGCTACAAACCCTGGCTTGCTTGGGAAGGAGGGAAGCGATCAGGTCGCCCCCTCCTTCCCAAGCATGCCAGGGTTCGTAGCCTGAGTCCTGGCTTGGATGGGGTGGAGGGAGGCCACTTGCTCACCTCCCTCCTTCCCAAGAAAGCCGGGACTCAAGACTATGAACCCCCAGCTTGCTTTCGAAGGAAGGAGGTGACCTGCTCACCCCTGTTCTTCCAAAGCAAGTGGGGCTCAAGGCTACGAACCCCTGATTGCTTTCAAAGGAGGCAGCTGACCCACTCAGCTACCTCCTCCGAAAGCAACACATACAACGAAAAAATTGTACAATAAAGAGGATTTTGGAACAAATGAGTGCATCGCACAATGAAAATTTTCATTGTACGATACACCCATTTGTTCCAAAATCCTCTTTGTTGTACGATGCATTCGTTGTACAGGGTTCCACTATATATGAAACTGCTGAGAGGTATCTAAAATTTTCGATTTGGTGTTACTGGCGTGCTCTCCTTTCTTGGTAACCCTTAAAGCCTATCTTGGTTATAAACCAGTGCATGATGGGGATTAACAATCAAATTGAAAGCCTAATCCAGGCAAGATAGAGGTTCTCCTGGTCATTCAAAAGGCATATCAGAAATCAGGGATCAACGTGTGTTAGATGGAGGTACGCTTCCCTGAAAATTCAGTTTCCCTTCATGCTTGATCCTGGATGTACAGATCATGGCAATGGCCAGGACTGCATTTATGCACTTCAGGCAGATATTCTATCTTCTCTTGGAAATTTCTGATTGGGTTGTAGTGACACATACCCTTGTTGAATCCTACTTAGTGTCCAGTCACACTGGACGGCTTGAAAATTGTTTGATGGGACTGGTTATAGAAGGCATACAACTCTCTTACTAGAACAACTTCTCTGGGTATTTCTGGGCACAATTTAAAACACTGGTTGTAAAGCTCTGTATGGATTGGATTAAGGTTATCTGAATTATATTTCCATATAATTCTTCCTGGTATTTGAGAAATTCAGGGGAGCAGGTTTGTTTTTTTTTACCCTCATAGAAATGTCTGGTCAAGACATAAAAGAATGAATTTTGGTGTACTAGGTAGAACAGGGATTCTCAACCTGCGGCCCACGGCACCACTTCATGTGGGCCCCCCATCCCTTCCACTACACAGGGAAGGGCCATGTGGTGGAGGAAGGGAAAAATGGCTATCCAGCCCCCAAAGCTGTCTGAGGAAGCGTGACCCGGCCCCTGGCTTAAAAATGTTGAGAACTCCTGAGGAAGAGCATCAGGGCTCATGAGATGTGGATTCTTTTGTTTATATATATAATTGTTTTATTAAATTTTTGTAAAACATTACAAAAATGTTATGAAACATTACAAAAAAACATAATTTTAAGATAGAAAAGAAGAGAAAAAACATATAAAAGACATATAGCATCATCCAAACAGATATTAGCATCTTATAATATTGCTATAATTGTTCTTATTAGGGAAAAAGAAGAAAAAAAATTCTATTATATTACCAATCAACCTTACTATGTTTGAGATGTGGATTCGAAGTCCCACTTAGCCATGAAAATGTCCTGGGGAATTGAACTGGTGAAACCATTTCTTAAATATGTTGCATGCATACTTTGTAAAACTCTTTTGGTTCTGACTTGATGGGACACAATACACTCATAATTGAAACGGTATTTTAATAATGTAAAGTGCAATATGGCTAAAGCAGTATTTTGATATTTTAATTTATTATGAGTTTAGTTGTATATATTTATGAATCATTAATAAGCCACTTTGGATCTCACTACAAGGAGAAAATAAAAATAATAATCAAACAGACAAATAAATAAATGTGTTATTATAAACAAGGTAAAAATTTTATCTTTTAATTTTGCTTTGATAGTTAACTGCTCTACTACCTATATATGTTCCAATAATAATGATTATTATCTGGAATAAGTCTCTCTATATTTAAAAATAATTCAGGGAGGAAACTTCATTATGATAATTACAGTCATCACAAGCAGAAATTAGTCTATAATCAGTGACTCAAACTTTGATAATAAGAAGTTGAACTTTAATAAAGATAATAGAGAGTTTTGGGGTTTAAAGTTTCAAATGCATGAATGTGGAGGTGCAGGTACTATAAGGACAGGACTGGTTTTGTATGTTCCTTTGAGGCTGATATGTAAGAAATAAAGGAGCTGTGACTGGATAACCTGAGACCTTTTTAAAAACTATCAATAAATCTGATGAAAATATCTATCATACTTTGAAAAATTTACTGTTTGTGTTATACCTATCAGACTTCCTCTTCCAATATCTGATTCTAATAAGTATTTTCATTTGAAAGCAACTGCTTGATTTTGATTGGAGTATTAATTGGGAGGGGGGAAGAGGTGTCACCTTCTTTTTCACATGTCATTTTCCCAATGTAAATTACTCCCCAAAGTGGAGGAAATCACAGGTGTCCATATTTTATGGGTTTGGTGTCTTATAACTGAGAGAAGGAAGATTAATTCCCCCACCCAGTATCATTGCTCTGGAAAAAAACTTAGGTCTTTAAACTAAAAAAGAGTGGATCTCATGTGTTTTTTCTATAGCCTTGATCTGTTTTTTCCTCCTAGAATTGAAAAGGCAACGAGTCAAACTTAAAAAATAATAATCAAAAAAAGGGCTTCTGTCTTTCACTTGCTTTGAATAAAACTATGCTGTTTGCCAAGGCAGCAATCACAAAATCCAGAGGCCAGAGTATTCCAAACTGGATAAATGGTGGCAGATATTGTCCTTTACTTTCGGGCCATGTGACACTCAGATAGATGTTCAGCCTGTAAATTGAAAAGCTGTCCCCCTTTGCTAAAATTATTTGGATTTTATTATATTTGCATCACAATCACTAATAATAATTTCGCGTCAGAAATTATTCTGGGTTGAAAGGATTTTTGTTGGAGAAACTCCTCTCAGAGGATGCCTGAATGAGGCTCCTTTCATGTCCCCAAGAACTGGGACAGAGACAGGCGTTCAATCTGTCATGCAGTACCCAGGCCTCAAACTGCCGACTTCCCGGCCTTCCAGCTAACAAGGTGAGCTTCTTAACCACTGAGCAACCACAGCCCCAATCCCAGTCACTGACATGTCAGTTGGGCCATTGTGTCAGAAATGCTTAGTCACTGGCTGTTCTAATGCATGGTCACGAATGCAGGCTTCTGACTTCTGAAGCATGTGCATAGATCAGCTCTTTTTATTGTATCGTGGTTGCTTCTAATCAGTATCATAAATTAGATTGCAGATAGTGCTATGTTTAATACAATAGGCACAGACAGTCACAATTCAATCGCAGATGGCTGTCATCCTAAAATACACACAGTGCAGTGCTTGGAATCACCAATAAGTGATCCAGAATTGCTGATTGCTAGTGTAAAGGTAGTCTGCCCCCCCCCGATAATCTACATAGATGTGGAGCTAGCAGGAAGCTATACTAAGAAGCTTCTTCTTCACCTTCTTCCCGATATTGGCTGTCATCATGACAATAGTCTTCCTGTTCTTAACTCCTCGGAACAGTTCTTCCAAGGACATGCCTCATGAAGTAGGATCTGCTACAGTTCTTCAGTTCTTCAGTCTACGGTCCAGGGCCTCTCTCCCCAGGGATCTTTCCTTGCAGAATGAGTTGGAGTATTCTATATTGTATGTTGTTCCTCATGATATGGCCAAGGTATTGGAGCTTACTTTGCTTAATGGTCTTAAAGAATTATTTTTCTTTACCTGGCGCAATACTTCTACATTAGTCACATGATCAACACATGGTATCCTTAGCAGTCATCTGTAGATCCACATTTCAAAAGCTTTGATTCTCTTTTCAGATGCTTTAGTCAATGTCTAAGCTTCAACTACATATAGCAACACTAGGAATACATAACATCTCACTATTCGGATCTTTGTAGTGAGAGTTAGATCTCTACTGCAAACAAGTGTTGCATTTTTATGAAGGTGGATCTTGCTTTTTCTATTTGTATTTTAATCTCTACCTTGGGATCCCAATTTTCATTTAACATAATCCCCAAATAGACAATTTTATCCACTCTTTCAATTTCTTGTGTTCCTGCCATTAGCTTGCCAGTGTTCGGCTTATAGCCAGCTATTTCGTCTTCTTGATGTTGCGATCAAAACCATATTCTGCACATAAAGCTCTAATTCGATCCATCATCAACTGAAGATCTGCAAGGTTTGTGGCCAACAACACTGTGTCATCAGCATATCGGATGTTATTCAGGTATTCCCCATTAATTTTAATACCAATGTTTAAATCTGATAGTGCTTCTGTAAAATACTCTCCGAATATATATTAAACAGTGTCGGGGACAACACACAGCCTTGTCACACACCTTTGTGAATTTGAATCTGCTCTGTCAGCTGCTCTTCAACTCTGACTTGAGCTGTCTGATTCCAATAAAGATTGGTGATGATTCTGATATCTTTATCATTTACACCTATTTTCTTCAGTGCTGTGATCATCTTCTTATGCTGGGTTCTGCCAAAGGCTTTTGCATAATCTATAAAACATGCATGCATGTCACATCTCATGTCTTTACATCTTTGTATGAGTACCTGCATCGTAAACAATGCCTCTCTGGTACCCATAGAATTCTGGAAGCCACATTGTGTTTCACCTGTGCTTTCTTCACACTTCTTATAAATTCTACTATGGATTATTTTCAAGAAGACCTTAAGAGCATGACTCATGATGCTAATCATTCTGTACTCCTCACTGAACTTTGTGTTTGGTTTCTTTGGCAATGTAACACAGGTTGATAGCAACCAATCACTCGGAAGAATCCCTGTGTCATAAATGGTGTTAAAAACGTCCATCAGTTCTTTGATGTTAACTTTGGACAGAAGTTTCAAAATTTCTACTGGGATGTCATCTGGTCCTCTTGCTTCCCCATCTTTGGAACTTTGCAAAGTTCTTACAATGTCACTCTCCAGTATTGGTGGTCCAGTATTGCCATTTATAACAGGCAGTTCACATCTTTCATCACAAAATAGCTCTCCTGTGTATTTTTTCCATACGTTGATCTTATCCCTGATTTTCACTGCAAGATTCCCACCTCTGTCCTTTAACAATGCCTGTTAGGAGGCTGGGAGGCTTGCTGATGGCTTTCACAAAGTTATTTTGAGTTTGCTTAATAATGGATAGTGTTCCCTAATTATGGTGCTGCCCTCCAGAGAGGCAGGGTGGAAATTCACCATATTATATGAAGGATGTAGGTGAATCAGATGTTTCTTCAATTCACTAGTTCTTTTTTGATAATTTTCTGTGATTCAATTCAATTCAATTCATATTTAATTTATACCCCGTCTTTCTCTGACCGAGGCCGACTTAAGGCGGCAACAACATCTCAAACAATACAATATAATACAGTACTATTCGAATAGCAATATTCAAAGTCAAAATACAATACGAAATATCACATCAAAAAATAAGCATAATATCATACAATACAATTCAAAAAATCACATCAAGAAAATAACATACATTATAAAGACCACAACAATCAACCTCAACCACCCAGCAGTCACAAAGACGCCCCGCGATTCATACGCCCATGAGGACAGCTGCACTGGTGGTAATGGATGAATGGCTCCCATCTGCCTCTTCCCCTGCAGGGCCGGCAGAGAGAGGTGGCGCAGCTCCAGCGTCCCTTGAACTCTCTGTCTGGCGGTCCAAAGGGAGGGGCGCCGGGTGCAGCAGTCTCCCATTCCGGGACTGAGAAATAGTCCCCGGGAGAAGCCTGGAGGTCTAGTATCGGTGGGGATGGGAGAGCTGCTTTTGGGGTCACGGAAAGGCGAGCCGCAGGTGTGACCAGTTCTCTCCTCCCCACCTCCTCCTCTGGCCGGTCACCTGGCATCAGTGGTGTCGGTTGCCTGCCAGCCCAAGCATACAAATGTTTCTGATTCTTATTTTATTCATATACAATCATAAAAAAACTAGCTGAAATACACAACAATGCTATGTCATAATCAATATAAATCACCCTTCAACTTCTCTACCCAGTCTTTATCTAGTGCAGGAAACTGGACAATCTTTCGCAAGTCTAACGTCAAAGGAAAATGCATTCTATAGTTAGAATGCCACATCAACAGGATCCTGTTTCAAATTCTGGAAGTCTAAAGTTTGTTTAGGCATTGTTATATTTTAAAAAGGGCTCTTAAGCCAAAGGATACAAGGTTAGATTCTCCAGATAGCAATCACCTAAGTCTTTTAAGGCTTTAATGAGGAAATTTTGCACCTTGTAGTGAGTTCAATGACAGACAAGTAACCAATACAATTTTTTTCTGAATTCATGTTACATGGTCTCATTGTTGAAACAGTTAGTACTGTGCAGCTGCATTTTACAATCCTTGAAATGTCTTCAAGGGCAGCTCTACATATGCGTAGCTCTAATTTAATTGGTTACAGGAGAATGGATTACCGTGGCTGGACTATCCCAGGCGAAGTAGCTAAAGTTGCAAATAAGAACTCTGTGTTAAGGATGAATATACTGAGATATCTTATGGGAAAAGTTGTCAACCACCATGGTTTTTGCTCCATTTGATGTGCCCTCTCACTGCCTCCACCACACCAGGAAGTGCCATGTAGTGGAGGAAGGGCAAAATGGCCACCTGGCCCCCAAAGCTGTCTGAGGGACCGTGACCTGATTTAAACCACTGTGAAAGTGTGACTGCACTAAACCTTTGCTTCTTTTGTTTTTCAGACTCACAGACTTTAAAGGAGTAAATTTGTGCATGCTGTATTACTTCATTGCATTAGGAACAAAAGAAAGTCACTAAACATTAAAATGTTTACTGTATCAATAATCTTTTATTGATCATAATTAGGAGTGGTGTAGAACTTTTTTCACCTTGTATTTTAATCCTAATTTATATTTCCTAATTTAGCATACAGACTGAAACTCAGTTATTTACTTATTATTGAAATTTTCTCCACATTTAGCAGGGAATTTCTTTTGGTAAAACGGACACAAAATCCTTAGGTTAGAGTGTGAATATAAATATGTTTAAATTTTTACATTGTCATCAAGTTGATTCTTATTTATGTCAACCCTTTTCAGGGGTTTCTAGGTAAAGTATATATAGAAATAGGAGCACCCTGGGACTCCGTAGCTTGCTCATAACTACATAGATTGGCTCTTCTCCATGGAAACAATGGCTGAATCGAACTCCCAGTCTCTAGCTCCACAGCCAAATACTTAAATTACTGAATTATCCAGCCAGTTATAAAAAAATACATGATCTTTTAAAAATTCTAGATCCTAGGCCACTGGTGGTGAACCTTGGCATTCCAGGTATTCTTGAACTTCAATTCCCAGAAGCCCAAGTCTCTGGGAATTGAAGTTCAAGAACACCTGGAGTGCCAAGGTTCACCACCATGGTCCTAGGCAAACATCTTAAGGCCTAATGTATACAAAACTGTGCACAGATTTTGTGCACATAAATGAAAGGGCAAGTGGCTGATGACATGGGTCAGGAGAAATTTCACAATGCAAAAAAGAATGTAAATTAAACCAAAACTATCAAATGTGTGCATTCTTATTTATAACCATCTAATGAGAAGGACACCTTTTAAAGCATAAGGGATGTTTCCTGAGTTGGCTTAGTACTATTTTATGACTTTCATGATAAATTGATGCCTACAAATCTGGGGTTATGTTGTTATGATATCAAGGTGCTCCATATACAGTGACATTTTATAGAGGTTGATGCCATGGATCATAAATGTCCGAGGGAGTGTCCGATGGCGGCAGCAATGGTGGTGTTCTTATGGCTGGCCAGGCCGCACAGCTGCTGCTCCTTCCCTCAGCCAGGCTGGCCGAGGGAGCGTTCGGTGGTGGCATTGGCATTGGCGTTGGCATTCTTGTGGCTGTCCAGGCCGTACAGCTGCTCCTCCTTCCCTCAGCTGGGCTGGCCGAGGGAGTGTCCAGTGGGGGTCCCTTTTAACAGCAGTTATAAAAAGTAGTGCTACTTTCTAAACTGCTTGTGATATCTCCTGCCTGTCAACTGAGACATAGTTTAATATTCAAGTCCCACAGTAGTAATTTTGTGTGTAATCTCTTCTTGTATTGAGAACATCAACAAATACTGCAAAAGGAGAGAATAACTTTAGAAAATATCCATATCTGCACTATTGCTGAAATTAATCACTCTTCTGTTTAAATGTTATTGATTTTCTCAGTTTGCAAAAATGAAATCATTTTCCCCCTAGTGTGTTTTATTTGCTCTTGCAGTCATAATGTATCATACCAGTAGGATAACCGTGGTAGCTTCTTCTATCTTTCTGATAAAATATGAAACTAATAAATTTAAAATGTAACCTGTTCATTTTTCTGAATCATTCCATTCAATTTGTTCCATTAGTGCTGTAGCCTTAAAACAATTCTTTCTCTTTAACACTCTTCATCTTGTATATCTTGTATTTTCTGTTAGTGAAATATAAAGCTAAAATCATAACATTTAGCTCCAGTGAAAGCTAACCGGGCTTGATTGAAATAGTTCTTCTTTGTGCTCCCTGTGAATACACACAAGTGGGATTGTTCAGTGCTGGAGTGAATACTCTCAGAATGTTCCAGAGCCTAAAGGATTGTGGAGACACACCCTCTCTTCATGTATGCTTCCACCTTGAAGGCAGTCCTCTGTTCGCTTTTTGACACCAATGAGATAATGTCTTAGTGTTTTCTTAGTGCCCACCATCATTCCTAACCTCTTCAAAATTGTTTGTGTGCAGTTATATTTATCTATCTCATACACTTTCTCTTTTTTCTTTTGGTTTAACACACACACACACCAGACTGATTGTTAATAGAGCCATCATTCATGGTTAATAGCTGTTCCCGCCTTTTTAGTGGCCTCTACAGAGCCATTCAAAAGGTATGTGAGCTGTAATAATAAAATCTCCCTAACAATTGGATGTTTGAAGTATTTATATGCTCAAAACTCTCAATTCTGCAGAAATAAATAAATAAATAAAAATATAGTCAACAAACTGAAAAATTATTCATAGGGAAATAATATCTGCAGGCTTGTTAATGCTATTGCCCAAGACAAACCAATCCCTATGGTTTCAGGTTGCAAAACACTGGCAAAGAAACCTCTTATAGAAGCTCTGCAGATCAAAGGTCCATCCACTAAAGCAGGGATTCTCTACCTGCGGCCCATGGGCCAGATGTAGCCCATGGCACCATTTCATGTGTGTGGGGGGCCACCTCCACCACACCAGGAAGTGCCATGTGGTGTAGGAAGGGCAAAATGGCCATCTGCCCCCCCAAAGGTATCTGAGAGAACGTGAGTTGGCCCCCAGCTTAAAAAGTTTGAGAACTCCTGCACTAAAGCCATCGAGGAACAGGCTAACCAAATAGATACCAGCCAACACACTTGGAGTCCTAATGTCAAAATTGAGGACAGACCTTCCATTTCCAAATCCTTGATACTGACTCACTTGATGCAGAAAAGGAAACCTGTCAACTTTGATGGTCAGTCAAAGGCAAGGCTAAAACGCCCATGAGACAAACACCTGTGCTTAAAAGGGCTACCACTTTCCCTATCACATCACCACCTCAGGCCCCACATCAAGGCACTAGAGAAACTTGAGGAACAGCATGATAATCTTGTCAGCCACAGTTCTGTTTTGAAGGGAGAGATGTCCCTGGATTGGCCATCATCCTTTGCCTTTAGTCTATCACTGGAATTGCAACGACTTGCACAGAAAACTCTGAGGAAGATTTCACAGCCTGGATTTCACAACCTAAGGTCTACTCCACTGGAAGAACTGCTTATTTTTGGGAAGTAATCCATCCCATCAGCCCTCCTCTACATCAGGCTTCACTGTCAAAGAGGGTCTGCCAAGCAGACGTGCCAAACACTGACACCAGCCAATAGAAAAGACCAAATATCCTCATTAATTTTATCCGAGGTCCAGACCCTACTTCTTCCCTGGCTCAGAGTGGCCTTTTCCACCACCATATTACTTATATGTTGTGATGCCAGGTGACAAATCCTCTGGACCATACTGCAAAGAAATGGATGAAACAATGGACCACATTATCAGTGGATGCAGTAAGATTGCACAGACTGACTACAAAGGATATCATAACTAAGTTGCAGCAATGTTAAAATGAAATCTGTGCAAGAATTAGGGAATATAGTCTACTAGTGGGAACACAAACCTGGAAAGGTGGTTGAGAATGAAGTTTAAAAAGTAAAGATTTTGTGGGCCTTTAAGAGTCAAACCAATAGGAATCTCAAACACAAAACTGTAGACATTACTGTGGTTGAGAAAAATTTGGTTAAGCTGATTGATCACAGGTGACAATCGGGTAGAAGAAAAATGAGATCAAAAAGCTCATGAAATATCAGGGTCTGAGAAATGGAATATAACATCAGCTCTGGGAGAAAAGAGCAGCAGTGCTCCCAGGAGCGCTGGGAGTAATCAGAAAACATTTAAGTGCAATAGGCATTGATAATATTGTGCTGGAGCAGTGACAGAAAGCAGCAGTACTAGGTACCAGCTACAAAACTAGGATTGGAGCAGTAGGTT
Organism: Bradypodion ventrale; assembly: GCA_035047345.1. NCBI lineage: Eukaryota > Metazoa > Chordata > Lepidosauria > Squamata > Chamaeleonidae > Bradypodion > Bradypodion ventrale. Next base: position 237,943,447 of record JAWDJE010000001.1, read on the forward strand.
TCCAAAAACTCCAATCATCATCATCACTGATGTTGATGATTAATTGTAGAGTTTATAGTAGACAACCTAATCCAGTGATGGCGAATCTTGGCACTCCAGGTGTTCTTGGACTTCAATTATCGGAAGCGCAAGCCAGCACTCCTGCTGATCAGGACTTCTGGGAATTTAAGATCAAGAACACCTGGAGTGCCAAGGTTCGCCATCACTGACCTAATTTGTCCCATAGTCAGCATAATTCTATAATCAGATCAGTGGTGGGCATCAGCAGGTTGGCACCAGTTCGCCAGAACCAGTAGCAGAAATTCTGGCTGGCCCCGACCATTCAAGCTTTGAAATAAAGTAGTCCTAATTTGGGTGCAACACAGTGCTTTCCTCCTGGCCATGGCCATCATACTACACCCACAGTGGTACTGTATTAATTTTTTTGGGAGCCCACCACAGGATAAGGTGGTGGTTCTTTCAGAGTAACTGCAATATGTCTTTGGTCCCTGCATAATGGAGCATAAGAGTCTTTTTTAAAAAATTCTCTATTGTGGTGAAGACAAAGATAAGGGTAAAGGGGCGGGGGAGAGGGGAGATAAATCCTGCACATCAATCATGAGAAATATGAAAATGTGAAGATGAGGTGTATTTAATTAAGTGAAAATCCCTCAGATTTGTCTGGGGAAAATTTAAATGAAGTTGTATATGCAGTATTAAGCCGTTAAAGTATTCGCTAATCTGTCACTTTATTCAGTCATCTGTAAAAAACTAATAGGACATTTAATTAATAAATGGCTTATGAATATATCTATAGTGACCTCTATTCTTTTAATTTAAGATTGTCATCTAGCGGTTTAACTGTTAATAATGGTTCTACCTCTACTGCTAGTACTACTTGGGGCCAAACTATTATCAACTATTCTCAGAAAAATAAGTCATCATTGTCAAGTAATTTTGTGCCCTGTCTTTTTATTTTGTAACCATTACTAAAGCATCAAAGCTTTCAAAATTAAAAACATAAGGTGTCTTAGAGAAAAATACTACTGTATTTATATTATGCCCCTGCTCACTTTTATAATGTAAGATTTCATTTTGGGTCACAACTGACACTGGCATACTTCCTTCTCCCCCACCTAAGTCATGGTCATTTCTTCGTCTACAGCAGAGGTGCCCAAACATTTTGAGCCCACGGGCCAGATGCAACCCCAATGCCAATTCATATGGACCATGAAGCCCTTGTCGCTCCCGGAAGTGGAAATAAAACATGCCCGTACAGACGTGTTTTACTTCCGCTCCCAGGAGCGACTAGGGCTTCGTGGGCCAGATGAATTGGTGTTGGGGCCGAATCCGGCCCCTGGGCCATAGTTCGGGCACCCCAGGTCTACTGCATCATTTAATTTCTCCTGTTTAACATTTAATGCTTTCAGTTGTAGGTATATTTGACATATATTTCAAAAGAAAGAATTAGTTGTTATTTTAACACAGAAGAGCTTTGTTTCTTATCCCTTCTTTCCTAAATTTTCATTATTAAATCTGAATAATAATAACAATTACATGTCATCCAATCAATTCCAATGTGTTGGCATCCCTTTTCAGGTGCTGAAAGTACAGAACACATAGAAGTAATTAGCATTCACTACTTCTGGGGTTGTCCAGGAGATTGTGTAGCTTGCCTGTGGCTACATGGGCTGGCTCTTCCTTGAGGAGGCACAGTTGGGTATCTAACTTCCAACTTTTCACTCTGCAGCCAGATTCCTAAACCACTGAGCTATCCAGACATTGTTTAGATTTGAATTGCATGTACTGTGCTGTTTTAGTGGAGTTTATAATCCTTTACGGAGCATGTTGTCTGTTCATATTTCCATGGATATTTTCCTTTTCCACTGATGAGTGGCCATAGCTTCTTAGCAAAATTTGGAATACAGTTAAAACCCCTAGTTACATAAAAAGTCTGTTCCGTAGGCTTTTACGTAAATCGGTTTTTTACTTAACTCGAAGCAAACCCATAGGAAAATGATATTTATGTAAATTGAAGCAACCACATAGGAAAATGAATTCTTTACGTAACTTGAAGCAAACCCATAGGAAAAATGATTTTTTACATAACTCAAAGCAAACGCATAGGAAATTGTGTTATGTAAATTGGAACATTTATGTAAATTGGGACATGATTTTAATGCAAAAATCATTATGTACGTTGAATTTTATGTAACTCGAGGCATATGTAAGTCGGGGTTTTACTGTACATTTCTTTACCTTTTATGCTGGAGAGATGGATACAATTTTAAAGCCTTGTCCCTCCACTAAATATTCACATAGGAACACAGTTTCTAATTGTGTGTTTATATCATATTCAGTAAGCCATCTGATATACTTTTCCACACTATCATTTAACTGCAAGTGGGATAAACATCTACACCAAAATGAACTTGGCTTGGGATTCTAGAGTGCCCCTTCTTTTTTCTCATGGTATTATCGCCCATTGAATGCAGTGCTGTAATTCATAATATTGAACTGGATAGTCTTTTTGCTGTTTCTAGTTAATCTAGAATTGAGAAACAGTCTGATTTAAGATGATGTTTGGGCAAATCTGCAGCAATTGAACCTTTTTGCAGCATATTTCTCTGATTTTTGCTGTTCTAATATGTATTAGTGTAGTTGTTCTGGGGCATTGTTCTCTCTAGCTAGGTAGCACTTGTATTCTCAATTTTATAATTTCAAAAGGCTTTCAGAAATTTGAAGGAAACTATTAACCACTGTCTCGAAAATACAGAGTAAATATCTTATGTCAATTTAACTAGAATGTTCTTTGTAATAATCTGTGCAAATCACACTCTATACAATCAAATGTATTACAGTAGAATGCCGGATAACACTAAAACTTGGTTTATTTATTTATTTGCACTATTTCTATATTGCCTCCCTCGCTTAAAAAAGTGACCCAAGGCGGTTTACAAAGGTAATAAACATCACATAAAAACATGACATAAAAACAGTTACATAAAACATCAGATAAAATCCGAATATCTAAAAACGTCCACATTAAAATTGCAGAAAATTATCTAATTAAAACTATATTACCCTCCCCACACCCATGTTAAAGAGCAGACTTGGCCTGAACCTCCCTACCTGGGCTAGACAAGCCAACAGGAGTGGGAAGTCGAACTATTCATGCCCCACACCTGCTGACATAGCCATGTCTTAAGTGCTCTTCTAAAGGGGAGCAGCTCTGTTTGGAGACGTAACTCCAATTACATGAGGTTCCAGAGGGTCGGGGCAGACACTGAGAAGGCTCTCCTCCTAGTCCCCGCTAGATGTACTTCTTTCATTGGTGGGATCACCACGGAGCCTCTCCGGTCTGCCTTTGTAGGACGGGCTGAAAACCTTGGGGTGACGTGGTCTCTTAAGTATCCTGGTCCACTGCCATGTAGGGCTTTAAAGGTCAAAACCAGCACCTTGAATTGCACCCGGAGGCACACTGGTAACCAGTGCAGCTCCCGGAGCAGTGGTGAGGCATGGGCATAATGCCCACGTCCCATCACTACCCGTGCAAACACATTCTGGACCAGCTGAAGCCTCCAAATGGTCATCAAGAGCAGCCCCATGTAGAGCGTGTTACAGTAATCCAATCTGGAGGTGACCAGAGTGTGAGTGACTGTGAGCAAGGAATCCCAGTCCAGGAGCGGGCGTAATTGGTAGATGACATGAAGTTGTGCAAAGGTCCTCCTGGCCACGACTGCCACCTGTTCTTCGAGCAGTAGTCACGAGTCCAGGAGGACCCCCAAATTATGCACCAGGTCTGTCTGGGGCAACAATGCCCCATCCAGAGCCAAAGATGGCAACTCCTGGGTTAATGCAGGGGCCCTGACCCACAGCCATTCAGTCTTGCCAGGGTTCAGCTGAAGCCCGTTGTCCCCCATCCAGACCCTAACAGGCTCCAGGCATCTGGTTAGGACTCCGACCACATCACTCGCGTCCCCACAGGCAGAGGTATACAGCTGGGCATCATCTGCATACTAATGATATCTCACCCCATGGGAACAAATGATCTCACCTAGCGGTTTCATGTAGTTGTTAAACAAAAAATGCAAGAGTACCAAGCCCTGTGGCACCCCGCACTGGAGAGGCTGGACATCTCATCCTCTAAAGCCACTGACTGAGTCGGGCCCCTCAGAAATGAAGAAAACCAGGACAACACTGTACCCTGGGGCCCCAATCCTCAGAGCTCCCGCCAGAGATCATCCATGAGTGCGACCAATGCGGTCTTGGTACCATAACTGGGCCTGAATCCTAACTGAAAAGGGTCCAGATAATCTGTATCATCCCGAACCCCCTGGAGTCACTGCTCTTTCCAATACCTTCCCCAAAAGGGGAAGGTTGGAGATTGGTCTAAAATTTGTTAATGCTGTAGGGTCGAGCAATGGCTTTTTTAAGAAGGGTGCGTGCCAACACATGCTTAAAAACTGCTGGGAACACCCCCTCCCATAGGGAAGCATTCACCATCGCACCGACCCAACTGCCAGTTGATGCCTTGGTGACTATAACCAGCCAGGCCAGGCAGTGATCTAAGTGGTATCACATACAGCCCCAAGGAGCCTGTCTACTTCATCAGGGCCAACAGGATCAAACTGATCCCAGATAACAAGGCTAGACTCTACTCCAGCCCTCTCCAGACGATCCATCTCCACGTCAGGATTAAAACCTAAATGAATGTGAGCAAATTTCTCTGCTAGATGTACCGCAAAATCATTCACTGAACCCTGCCAACCAGGCCCAGGACCTGGACCCCCTTACCCAAGAGGGATCTGGTTACCTGGAACAGGGCCGCTGAACGATTGTCAGCAGAGGCGATGAGAGTGGTGAATTATTGACACCACAAGATAGGCTCTAATAGCGGCTCTAACTCGTGTTTGGTCACACTTGCTCTGGGTCTTCACCCAACGGTGCTCTAGGCGTCTCCTTGCCTGCTTCAGCTCCCTCAATTCTTTCATAAACCAGGGAGCCATGCATGGCCTGCAGGTAGGGAGAGGCCGCAGTGGCGCAATTGTATCCAAGACCGACGTTGACTCCTTCTCCCAAAGGGTGATCAGGGTCTTGGTCGAATCGTGCAGCTCCCCAGCTCCCTCTGAAATAAATCAGAATCCATCAGCCGCCAGGGCCGGACCAATTTAACCAGTCCTGCCTCGCTACGATACGATGTCACTCCCCGAAAATCCAGTCACCAGATAGTGATCTGACCATGGCACTGGAGAAATCTCTATATGCTGTAAATTCAGGTCACTCAGCCACCGCTCCAACAGGAAAACCAGATCAGGAGAATGGCCACTGCTTCTGGTTGGGCCCTGAATTACTTGAGTCAAGCCCATGGCTGCCATGGAAGCCATGAACTCACGAGACACCTCCGAGGCCGGCCCCAGCGAAGGCAAATTTAAGTCACCCAGGACCATAAGCCTGGGGCACTCCAACGCCAACACCATGACCGCCTTGAGGAGATTGAACAGGGAATCAGCTATCCTGCAAGGGGGCAGGTACAGAAGTAGGATTCCCAACTGACCCTTAAAGCCCAGGTGAAGAAGCAGCAGCTCACAACTCCATACCTGTGGTGCAGTGACCCTAATGGCTCCCAGTGATTCTTGAGCTACAATGGCGGCGGCGACGCCATTCCCCTCACCTCTGGGCTGGGGTCACACCCCAAATCCGGGCTGGACACATTTCTGACAGAGGAATCCCATCCTCAGGTGTCAGCCAGGTTTCAGTGATGCATGCCAGGTCGGCCAGATCCCCAAGGATAGAATCACATAGAATGGGAGATTTATTACAGACTGACCTGGCATTCACAAACTGCAGTCTAAGGGAGGGGTCACTCTGGGCCTGCTGTCCGGGAACCAGAGATCGAACAGTGGGGCTGGAATGAGGGGCAGATAGTAAACATTGACCCCTCATTTCCCAAGTGTGGACCACCCCACGGTTCCTGCTATATCACCCCATACCCGTCACTACATGGATGTGGGCCCCAGGAACCTCATGCCCACCTCCAGGCGGCACGTTCAACCCATCACTGGTGCTTAACATATCCTTATTTACCCTCCCCCAATCCTCCCATACCAGCTCCCCCTGCTGTGGCGAATCACAAAAACACCCCTCAGTTGGTAGCAGTGGCGGTGGTGATGGCAAGTCCTCCTCCCTCGTGGCCATATAGCTAGGGAGATTTTTGGGCAGAGTGACAAGGTAGAGGAGGAGGCAGGGGAGGTGGCAGAGATGATGAAGGCGGGATTTGGGCCACCCGAGCTGCCCAAATGGGGTGAGTCTCCCCTCCCCGCCTCCTCCGTTCCCATGACACAGACATCAGCTGTGACAGCAGCGGCGACAAGGCTCCCCAGGCTCCCCGGCACATCCTCCTCCCTTCCAAGCATCTGGGCAGGAGGGGCACCTGGGAAGAGGAGGAGGCAATGGAAGAGCGAGCAGCTGTATTTAAGCTGCCCGAGCTGCTCAGGTGTCCTGCATCCCCATGCCTCCTCTGGCTCCTGAGCCTCCTCGACGTCAGCTGTTGCGGCGGAGATGGTGGTGATGGAAGGGCCGGCTGAGGGGTCCCGATGGGACTTCTTCCCTCCTGGGCATCTGGGTGGGAGGGGCGCTGGGAAAGAGGAGGAGGCAATGGGAGAGTGAGCTGCAACGATGGCAGCTGTATTTAAGTCACCCGAGTCGCTCAGGTGTCCTGCATCCCCATGCCTCCTCTGGCTCCTGAGCCTCCTTGACGTCAGCTGTTGCGGCGGCAGTGGTGGTGATGGAGGGGCCAGCACGGGGGTCCTAGTGGGACTTCTTCCCTCCTGGGCATCTGGGCAGGAGGGGCACTGGGGAAGAGGAGGAGGCAATGGGAGAGCGAGCTGCAACGACAGCAGCTGTATTTAAGTCGCCTGAGCCACTCAGGTGTCCTGCATCCCCATGCCTCCTCTGTCTCCTGAGCCTCCTAGACATCAGCTGTTGCGGCGGTGGCAGTGGCGATGGAGGGGCCAGCCAGGGGTCCCGATGGGACTTCTTCCCTCCCAGGCATCTGGGCGGGATGGGCGCCGGGGAAGAAGAGGCAGCAATGGGAAGTTCCACAAGTCTTAGCATTATCTGATTTGTAACGTTATGCGATACATGCATCACATAATGTTGAAATCCTATGGGATGAATTGCATAACATTGATACTCCATAGAGATACATTGTAACCTGCACAGGCTTCAGCGAACGTTATGCAATACATCCCATAGGATTTCAACGTTATGTGATGCAATCCCCCCCCCCCCCAATTGCTTAATGTTATGCGGTTTTTAGCGTTATCTGGTGCAAACATTATTTAGAATCCACACATATCAAGTTAGCTGTTTCCTTCTCATTCGTTCTGGGTCTTCCTTGACTTTGCACTTTAGGCATGATATGTAAAGGGATTTATATTTTACTTTACACACCAGTAATATTGTCTTTAGCTGGGAAAATTGTGAAAAGGAGTGAAGTGGAAAGTTGGTAAAGGCTAAGTTGGATCTGGATTTAATCATGCTTAGAGTACATCTGTCAAAATCAAATTAATTTAGTCATGGCTAAATTGATTGGTTTCTAGGGGATTTCTACACTCATAATGACAAAGTATGTGTCTGGTAGCTTATATAGATGAGATATGTCTTTTAACTTGTACAAGCAAAATGGGCACATCAATTGAGCAGATACAGAGTGACAGACATATATCCAGACTTCTTAAATAATTTGCTGCTTTGGAGAGCTAACTTACTTAATCCCTTCTGATTTAAGATACTGTAACAGCATCTTAAATACCTTTTACATTCACTGAGCAATGGAAGAAGAGAAAGTGTAAGCAGCATATCTGAAAATAGTTCCTTCCAAGTAATTTAATATACAGTATTTCCTTCTCTTTCCATAGAGTACAAATACTGTAATAGCAAGTCTAAAGTTTACTGACATATCCATGATTTTTATGCATTTATTTATTGCTGAGAGTTATAATTTAGAGTTCTCAGATCTTTTACTACACAAATGCAACCTTGAGTAAGCATTTTTATGTTTGATAAAATTACACTGCCTTTAATAAAAATAGTAAGTGCAGGGTTTGCAAAGAATGGCAACTTTATGGGATTTGCAAAATCACCATTGTAACAAACTTGTTTGCCAATTTCTATTTCTAGGTATGTAGCAGAAGGAGGATCCTTGCACTTGTGTATGTTTAACATTAGTAATAAAAATATTACTGTAAGTCTATGGGCATTAGCTTCAGCAGTGATATTTTAACACATTGAGGGAAAAACTATATATTTAATTTATGTTATGTAGTTTTGTAAGAGGCAGGAAACCTCAGATTTATTAATGGAATATGCACAATGGTTTCATGAATAAAATGGCAGACATTCATGCACATCATTTCAAAAGAAGAAAAAATAACTAGTTGCTGCAGCTCTTTGAAAAAAGGAACAGATTTTTCTTGTTCACTCCACCAATCTACTATCCCCTAACTCTTGCTAGCATTGTAATAACCTGCTTTCAGCTCAGTGAAGTAGAAAATGATCTACTTTTCTATTGGGTCTTCAAATTATTTGCATGCCATGAATATACTTACTCTTCAGGTGGCATGAGGCTAGGATCTGTGCTCATTGTACAAATGGTTGATGCTGTGAAAGAGGATCTTTAAATTCTGCGAGTCCAAGTTATTACTTGAGGCAAAAAGACTTCTCAGAAATCAAAACTTATTCTTATACAGTATAATTATGAGAAAATATATTTACAAATATATTGTATTTACAAATACAATTGCAACAAATTATGTAGCTGTGGTGAAAAAGAAAACAGTTAAATGGTGAAATCATCCTCAAATTAGGTCATCACCATGGCAGTTTAGAGCAATAACACATGTGTGGTGTATAAATGCTTGTAGCGGCAGTAAAAGAGGAGAAAGAAGCAAAATAAAAACAACATAATTCACAAAAAGATGACATTTGGTCTGACAGCGGATAAAATAAATTCAGTGAGATATATGTTCACTTAGCTTTCTTAAGATTATGCAGAGTCTGGACATATGGTGAAAGCGGTAAGCACAAGTGATAGAATTATCATGAACAAGCACTGGCTTTGTTTAGAGCCTGTTTAAAAAATCAAAGAAAAAGGTATGTTTGAGATACTAGTTTGGAATGAAAGAAGCTGTGTTTTTCCAGGTGTTTTGGCTATATGTTTCCATACTTTGGCAGTGTTGAGAGACACTGATAAGAGTGGATGGCTAACTCAAACATTTAAAGGGATCAGGACTCCTTTTGTAGTTCAGTTGCACAGTCGAATCTGACCCTTTGCAATCCCCACGGACCATCACATGCCAAGTTCCTCTATCTTCCACCATCCTCCCCAGCTATACCATGCTATCTATCCACCACATCAATTGGTACCCCCTTTTCCTTCTATCTTTCCCAGCATCAAGGACTCCTTACCCAGCATTAATACTGCTCCATGTTTGCTGGGAGCCCTGGTGGCACAATGGTTAAACTGCTGTACTGTAACCAAAAGGATGTTAGTTCCATCCTGATTAGGACTTAAGGCTGACTTAAGGCTGACTCAGCCTTCCATCCTTATAAGGTTGGTGAAATGAATACACAGCATGTTGGGGGCAAAATGCTAATTAACTTGAGAATGCCAAGAGAGTGCACTATGTGCTATGGGATGGTATATAAGTTTGATTGCCTTGCATGCTCTAGGTCAGGGTTTCTCAACCTTGGTGCCCCAGGTATTCTTGGACTCCAATTCCCAAAAGCCCAAGTCAGCACTTTTGGGAATTGAAGTCTAAGAAAAATCTGGGGCACCAAGGTTGAGAAACCGTGCTCTAGGCTACTTGCACTATGCTATCCAATAGATGTCCCATTTTCTTTCATCATCATCATCATCATCTTTGCTTCCTCCTTTACCCCATCGGGTGTTGGGGGAATTCTTTTTTAATTAGGTGTGCTATTTCCCCACTTTCTCTCTATTGGGGTTTGCTGTTACGCTTCACCAAGACATCTCCAATTTCTGGTGACCTAGAGAATAAGAGATCTTTAAAATGTTCTATTCTCAACAGCCTTGTTCAGATCTGCAAGATATAGGCTATGGCTTCCCAATTTGGACTGATGATTGAACAAAGGTATACAAACTATTTTAGTTATTTCATTGTCAAGGTATAATACTTCTGTAGTCATATTTTTTCTTCTTAATAGTGTAACATTAACCACCCCATTTCCCTCAGGAAATCTTGGTCAGGAATCTTACCAAGCTAGGACACTATTAAACCTGCAAAGTCTGACTTGGATTTTTATTTCTATTACGCATGTGCTGGGAGATTCCACAGCTCAATCCCAGCCTGTCCTGATAAAATGACTTCCTGCCCTTTTCCTAGGGGTAGCTACTAGCTATTGTTTCAGCCTAATCTTGGTAGCGTAATTAAAATAAATGAACTCCCTTCACAGATGTACATTAACAGAATGGCTGAGCTTTTTTTTAAAAAAAGAAAGGTTTATTTTACATAACAATGGGATATTTATAAAAGTAACCAATCAGGTTTCAATAATGTGACAAATAAAAAGGCAGTTTCCAGGAACACTAATAACCACTTCAAAATTATTCAGGCAAGACAAGTTATCTATTCCCCTCACAAAATAATAACTCTGTATTTCTATTATTTTTCCTCAGATCTGTGTATCTCTTATTTACCTCAGACCTTTATCTATCAGCTCTGTATCTCTACTTCTTATTTTAACTCAGCTAGGCCGGCGTTCCTGGGCCCCTCCCCCTGGGACTTAAAAAGGCGAGGGGGTGCCGGGCGAGCTGCCGCTGCTGCGCTCCTGGTCCCAGTGGGGGCAAAGAGGCCCTCCCGGCCACACCATTGGCCAGCGTTCCTGGGCCCCGCCCTCTCCCTCGCCCTGGGACTTAAAAGGCGAGGGGGTGCCGGGCAAGCTGCCGCTGCCATGCTCCTGGCCCCAGTGGGGGCGAAGAGGCCCTCCCGGCCATACCATCGGCCAGCGTTCCTGGGCCCTGCCCTCGCCCTGGGACTTAAAAGGCGAGGGGGTGCCGGGTGAGCTGCCGCTGCCACGCTCCTGGCCCCGGTGGGGGCGAAGAGGCCCTCCCGGCCACACCATCGGCCGGCGTTCCTGGGCCCTGCCCTCCCCCTCGCCCTGGGACTTAAAAGGCGAGGGGGTACCAGGTGAGCTGCCGCTGCCACGCTCCTGGCCCCGGTGGGGGCAAAGAGGCCCTCCCGGCCACATCATCGGCTGGCATTCCTGGGGCCCTCCCTCCCCCTCCCTCCCACTTGCCCTCGGACTCAAAAGACTCTAAAGGCAGAGGATTTTGTGGGTGGTCTTGGCTGATCTGTATCTATTGCCTTTTGCCATTATAATTGGTGTAATACTATGTATTGTTATGTAATTTTGCATTAGTATTATTTTACTTGTAAAACTGTATTTTACTTGTAAAACTGTATTTTGCTTTGTACTATTGTTATATTGTATTTCTGTATGTTTCTGTGTATTGGGAACCGCTTTAGGTCATCTGCTAGATGAGGAAAGCGGTATCTATACCTATAAAATGGTGCGTTAACCGTTGGAATGTGACAAGGCCCCACTAGCCCCGTCCGAGCCTCCGTTCACTCGCCCGAACGGGGTTCACAGGTAACTGTCGGGTCGAAATTTTCGACCCGGGGGCAGGAGCCCTCCAGTTGCAAACAAAAAAAGGGAACTTCAATTCCCAAAGTTCCTTTCACCGCGCCACGCCAGAGCCAATCAGGCTGAGCGGCGCGACAAAAGGAACGTTCGGAAACTCGCCGCGGCCAATAAAAAAAAGCCGCAAAAGAAAAACTGCCGCAGAAAACAAACATGCGCAGCCAAAACTACAAGCCCCAGCGTCCTGTGCGCCATTAGCGCGCAGGATGCTGAGGCAGCCGGCGCGCGAAAAATAAAAGCTAAAAAAAAATAAGCCCACCGCCGCTGCCATTCATCCCCACGGGCGAGCCAGCATGGCCCGTGGGAAAAAAATACAACCCCGGCCGCCGCTGCCCTTCCGTTCGAAGGGCCAGCCGGCATGCCAAAAATAAAAGCACCCCCCCTGCAACTGCCCTTCTTCCCAATGGGCCACCAAGCATGGCCCGTGGGAATGAAAGGCCACCCTCCCCGCAACAACGCTCCCTTCCCAAGGGCCATCCAGCATGGCCCATGGGAACAAAAGGCACCCCCGCCGCAAGTGCCCTTCCTACCCACGGGCCACCCAGCATGGCCCGTGGGAACGAAAAGCACCCCCGCTGCCAGTGCCCTTCCTACCCACGGGCCACTCAGCATGGCCCATGGGAAGAAAAGGCACCCCCACCGCAAGTGCCCTTCCTTCCCACGGGCCACCAAGCATGGCACGTGAGAACAAAAGGCACCCCCCCAAAAAAAAAGGAACGCACCAAAAAACAAACCAAAAACACTAAAAAAGACACACAAAGAAACCCCCAACCAAAACCCAAAAACATTCAAAAAAACACACACACAAACCCCCACCCAAAACCCTGAACAAAAACCGAACGCCCCCCAACCCCCCCAAAAAAAACCCTTAAAAAATGGAGAGAATTTACCAAAAGACGTCTTGCCCCGATGAAAACCGGAAATGAAATGAAGAGAAGAAGAGACTCATCGGAATAAGCAATACAAAAAAATTGCTCAACACCACCACCCAGTTGCCAAAGGAGAAAAAACATCCAAAATATTCCCAAATATTCAATAAATCCCCAAAAATAGGGTAATCAATTCCAAAAACATTCAAAAATATACAAAAAAAGCAAAAATAATTCACAGATAAAAAATAAATTTTCAATAAAAAATAGAAAAACACTGTAAAATACATTCAATTTAAAAAACATAAATTTACACATTTTTAAAATTATTATCCAAAATAAAACAATTTACAAAAATTCACAAAGTAACACATTCTTTTTTAAAATACAATAATTAAAAAAAACAACAACAACCTAACCTCTTTTTAAAATCCAAAAAACAACAACATAACAACACAGTTTAAAACAGTTTAAAAATAAACATTTTCACAAACACAAATAACACACTAACCTCATTTCCATAAACAAAAAACAAAAACCTTAAAAAACCACTTCAAACAGCCCGGCACTGAGGAAGCCAGCACACAAAAAAAAGGCAAAAAAAGGCCCCACTGGGAGCGCAAGTCCGCCGCAGGCGGACGCAGCGCCACAAAGCCAAAAAAACAAAAAACCTTACACCACCATTTAAAAAAGCACAGCACCATTGGTTCAAGAAAAAAAAACGAAACCCTTTACTATCCAACACAATTTTAAAAAGCCCGGCACTGCCGGGCAAAATATGCTAGTATAAAAATAAATTCAAATCAAATCAAAATCAAATCTTTCTCTACAGATCCCTATTTTCAGTTTTTTCATTTTCCCCCCTCATTTCTTTATCTCAATCTGTCTGACTTTCTTTATTTCTTTTTCTTTCTTTCTGACTCTTTTCTGTCACTCTGACTTTTTCAGTCAGTCTGTTTGACTCTTATCTGTTTCTCTCTACTCTTACTGTCTCCCTGACAGTCTGTATTAGTTCACCCCCTTTCATTTCACTGTTTTATTTCTTCCCTTCTTAAAATCACCTCAGATTCTCCTTTTATTTCCAATTCCCTCAGGAATTCCAGCACCTTCCCCATCAATCATTCACTCTCAACCAATCACAGTCCAACATGCAAATCAGCTCTCTCCAACATTCTGTTTCCAGGCTCTGCTGTTAATCTTGCCTTCACTTCTACCACAGCTACTTTTTATCTATTCGCAATCATACTCTGCACATGCTCTCATTCTTTTTCTCTCTTCCAATCCATTCATTCCTTACAAATATTTCAACTGCAGTCCTGCTTTGGCACTTTATTTTTTCAGTTTCATTAAAAGTTGTTTCAAGTCATTAATGTTTTCTTCCGTAAGATGGTGTTATCTGCATATCTTAAATAATTGATATTTTCTTTCATCAATTTTCACTCCTCCTTCATCTGAATCTGGTAGCTTCTTGTCTACAATATAGGTTATGCATCAGGACAATCAAGCGTTGAGATACACCCATTTCTTTCAGAACCACCCATAATTTTTCATGAACCACATAGTCAAAGGCTTTGCTGTAGTCTAAAGCATTGACTGAGCTTCTTCTGAAATTATTTGGTACATTCCATTATCCATAAGATATTTGCAATGTGATCTCTACTGCTCCTTGCTTTTCAGAATTCAGCTTGAAACCCAACATTTCTCGTTCCATGTAATTTAAGAGTCTTTGTTGCAAAGCCTTGGTATCATCTTGCCTGCATTGGAAATTAAAGCAATGATCCTAGACCTATCCTATAGTATAGTTAATGCTCAACATCTCTTTTCTTGGGGATTTGAATATGTATTTAATATTGCAAGTCTGTGGGTCACTGTTTTATTTTCTATATTTATTTGCATATTCTTATTGGAACTTTGGCAGATTCACTCTGTAGCTAAAAATTATTCTATCAGTGTTCCATGTATTCCTGGTGATTAATGTTTTCCTATTGCTTTCAGAGCAGCCTTCATGTCACTTTCTAAAAGTGCAGATTCTTCATTATAGGATTCCTCTTATCTCTTTGGTATAGGACTCCATAAACTGTTTCCACCTTCTCTTTATTCCCCCCCCCCCCCCCCCCGGTCAGATAGTGTGCTTCCCTGTTGGTCTTTCAGCATTCCTAAACTAGGCTTAAATTCCCCTTTAATTTATTGCATCTTCTGGAAGAGTTCTTTTGTTTCAACTCTTTTGTTCTTTTCTGTTTCTTTACACTAGCTATGCAATACAGTAGTTCTGTTTGTCTTTTACACTTTCAGATACAGTAAAACCTTGCATAAAGAGTACCTCGCTTAAAGACTAACTTGCTTAAAGAGCAGATTTTCTCCGAATGGCCATCCTCACTTAACAACTAAAAACAACCAAAAACTTGCTTAACAACTAAATCGGGGTTCACAATCTCCCCCCCTCCAGAAGTCACAATCGGTCACTTACAATGGTAGTGGTGCTTTTTCCAAGTGTTTCGCTTAAAGAGAAACTCGCTTAAAAGTGCAATCCCGTGGAATGCATTATGCTCTTAAGCGAGGTACCACTATACTGTATCTCTTCTGTCATCCATCATGGTGGTTCTTTACTTTTTACTGCATGAATTGTCTTTTTGTATTCTTCCCTAATAATGTCCTTGGTTTCAATCCACAGTTCTCCTGGCTCATGGTCAATTGAATTTAGTAATGGAAATCTTTTCTTTATGTGGACTTTAAATTCATCAGGAATATAGTTTAAGTTATTCTTGGACTTCAATTCCCAGAAGCCCAAGTCAGCACACATGCTGATGAGGGCTTCTGAGAATTGAAGTTCAAGAATACCTGGAGGCAGGAGCACCAAGGTTGAGAAACCCTGTTCTAAGCATTATGGGGCTAGGGTTGCCATATGTCCTGATTTTCCAGGATTTTCCAGGATCAAGCTGTCCTGGCCGGTTCAAGAAAAAACATGTAAAAATCCCGGATTTTTAAATTTGAACAAAGGAAGCAAGATCACCCCTCACTGAGAGATTTTTGCAAAGAGTTAATTCACTACCTCCCTGACTTTCTTTTAATTATCCTGCTTGAAAGCAGTGAAGGCAAAACAGCACCCTGAGAAGCCCATCAGGGAGGGGAGACACTTGCAAGTTGGATAATTGAAAGAAAGGCATGGAGGCAGTGAAATAACTCTTTGCAAAAATCCCTTGGCTCACCTTGAAGTTTGGGGGACAAGGAGTTGTCCTCAGCCCTTTTCCTTGAAAGCCGGGATGGAGCAAGAAATACCCATATCTAAGAAGCCAAACCTCCACCATACACTAGGAAGGAGGATTCCTTCTTCACATGAACACAAAGGGTTAATTGCATAGGGTCGGTATTCCTAGAGAGGAAGGGAACAGGGTGGACAATCAATCAATCAATCAAATTTTAATTTATACCCCAGAAGGTGAAGAGTCCTCCATTGCAAAGGTCCTCCTCCAAAACAAGTCCCTTCCTGTCTCCTGCTTTTCTCCTTCTGGAGGGAAACGGAGGCTGTCCCGGTTTGATGGGAGAGAATTATGGCAACCCTATATGGGGCAGTATGTAAATGTAATTGTTATTGCTTCCCTGGTAGTTGATTGAGTGCTTTCCGACCTGGAGATTCTCACTTGCAGAGCAGTAGCTCTCATTTCATTTTGGATTCTCATGAGGTTTTGACAGTGAGGGGAGGGTTCAGCAGGGTTTTTCTATTGCCACCTGCTGTGCAGAACAAACAGAAGTTAGAGGGTCACTGAAATTTATTAAATTCTTTGAAGCTTTTAACATTGAGCATTCCATAGTTGTTTGAATGAACGGGGTTGATTCTGCACCTTTTTCTCAACTTTGCAAAGAAATCTTTAGTGAACATATGCAGAGAGGCCCTTGCTTCAGAGTAAATCAAAACTAAAGGCAATACTGGGTTCATTTTTCTGCAGACAGCACTGCAGTTGTAGTCTTTGCTCCAATAAGATCCCATGAACTCTAAAATTGTTAACATTATTTGGAGAGTTATCTGGAGTTAAAGTTATATGCAATTAGAATATGTTAAGTCTTAATGTAAATTTAGCTCAAACAGTTCATTTAACCACAAGAAAGAAAGAATGAATGAAAGAAAGAGAAAACAAGTGTGGTATTATTCGGTTTTCCTTTCTAAATAATTTGATCCAACTTAAATTCAGTGCAGTAACAAATAATGTTAAGTAACAGATTTCTGGTTGGAAAATGCTTAAGCTTAGCTGGGGGAGCAGTATAGCACTGTAAAAATGCTTGCCACTCTCAAATATAATTTCCTCTTCTATACTATCCCATGCTTTATATCAGATGCAATTCTTGTATACGACATGGGTCACAATACATTTTATTAATAATTAGAAATTCTTCTCCATTATCAAAGCTGTTGTTTATAAATCAATGAAGCCAGGTGGTCTGGGAATACTTTGCTCAGAAACATACTAAGAAGCATATAAAATGCTGTATTTATTTAGAGTTATGAAGGGCAATGAAGAAGGGGTTGGTGTTCCTTTAATGTGCAAAGGACAATCTAAGGATATCCAGCATATAAATTAGGTTTTGGCCAATTATTTCAATACCAGACTAAAACATAGTGCTAAGTTTTTCCTGCCTATCTCCTACAATTCCTTTCATTTACTGCTGGTATGTCTTTTAATAATGATAAACTGACAGAATTTAAAGACTGGAAATAAAAATGACTGTTTTATTTAGAAGATTTGTTTCAAGGTGACAGCTGTAAATCCAAAGCTCACTTGTTGGACCAACTGTGAAGAATAGCAATCTAAATAGATGTGACAGTAGATGTGAAAAAACCAATTCACATCTATTCCAACTGTATAGGAACAAGGCATTTGTCCTCTTGAGGGAGTTGAGAGAGTGTTTTTCAGCCATGCAACAAACATCAAAGGATTACCATCAAAGGTATATATCACTTTAATTGACAACATGTACAGTAGCAGATCTAGCATTAAACAGTTTGTGAAAAAGGTTAGAACATTTCCTTCAAGGACAAATACTGGAATTCTATTTTATCAAAACTATATATTAATCTCAACTAGAGTTAAGCAACAAGCTTTGAAAATAGATTCTACTTGATACTAATAAAACGTATGCATATAAAATAAATGAACCAATATTCATGAAATGGTTCAGGCACTGTGACTGAATTGGTTCCTCTGTCCACATGAGGTGGAACTGTCTGAATCTTTCCAGTTGGAAATCTTAAAACAATTGAGGGCATAACAGCAAACTGCAGACAAAGTCTGAGAGATACCTGGCTAGGGTGTATCATGAATAGCCACCGAGTATATAAATACTCTTATTTGTAAGTCTTCTTGAACAATATCCTGTTCAGTATTTACATATGAGGGGCATTCCAGCTGCAGATGTTGCACTAATGATCTGATGAGGTGCCAGTTTGCACATGAGCAACCATACTTCCAGCTCACTGTGGTTGCAGCTAGCATTCTGTGTATATGAATATTGAACAGGATACAGACCATTGTTTATACCTCACTTAGTTGAATAGAAAAAAATGCTAATTTTCTTTGTCTCCTCATCCTTAATGAATTGCATGGTATAGGTCAGGATTTCTTAACCTTTTTAAAGCCGGGGGCCGGGTCATGCTCCCTCAGACAGCTTTGGGGATCAGACAGCCATTTTGCCCTTCCTTCACCACATGGCACTTCTGGTGTGGTGTAGGCGGTGGGGGGAGGCACACGAAATGGTGCCATGGGCTGTAGGTTGAGAATCCCTGGTATAGGTCAATGTCACCTTTGGGTGGTCTTTGCCAGGATTTTCTATTTATAGGGTCATCTGAAGTAGTTTATTCTTTTCTTCTTTTGAGCTGACATAACTCCAGGTCTTGGCTCTGCAGCTCACTGACCTATGCAGACAGCTCTCCTCATCCTGTTTCAATCTATTTTCCCCTCTTCTTTACAACCAAGACTATGGATAAATCTTACGCCTTGATTAAAGTGATTAAAATGTTAGCCCCATCAAGGGTTAGAAAAGCATTGCTTTGGAAAGTAGGGTTATTTTAGGGTGGGGTCCCTGAAACTTGCGGTTACGTAAAAAATAAATTTTCCTAAGGGTTTGTTTCGAGTTACCAAAAAAAATTGAATTAAGCAAAAGCCTATGGAACGGAATTTTTTCATAAGGAGCAACCTCAAGCATAGAATTCTCCAACTTGCTCTGCGAGGAAAGATCCCTGGGAAGAGAGACCCTGGACATCGACCGATTTCATCGTTGAAGAACCTGAGAGACTGGTATGGCATGTCCTCAAAAGAACTGTTCTGAGGAGTTAAGAACAGGAAGACTGTCACCATGATGACAGCCAATATCTGGAACAGATATAGCACCTGAAGAAGAATATTAATCCATGTCCCCCTGGAGGGGAAGGGTGTTTTTTCCCCCAGAAACTGACACAAAAAGTACTAGAAATAGAAACAGAAAAGCTGATTGTAACTTGTCATTGGCATGGAGTTATAGATCCTAGGAAAGATAGGAAAACAACTAATAAGATAAATGACAAGCAAGGAAAAGTGCTGAAAGACTTCTTCAACTTAATGAAGTTATTGGCATTAACAGATAGTTAGAGATTGGAAAATGAAGAAGCTAAAGATTATACTTTCTCCTCAGAAAGACATATACAGGATAGACATGATTTTGGCAAATAGAAATTTGTTTGATCAGATATAGGAAGTAGATATACTACCGAAACCATGCTCAGATCATAATCCAGTAAGATTAATAATGCAGACAAAAACAACACATTATGCCTGGAGATTAAATGAAAATTTATTGAAAGATAATAGGATATTACAATTAGTTAAAGAAGAAGTAAAACAATATTTTAAACAAAATCTAGATGGAGTGACAAAAATTTATGTGGTCTGGTAAACCAGTAATATGAGGATTTTTAATGAAACAAAATTGATAAAGGAAGAAGAAAGAGAAAGATATGGAATAATTAAAAAAGAAGAAATTAATAATGAACCTATAAAAAGTCAAGTCCAGAAAGAGATTTTAAAAAATTGCAAACTCAGGTATCAGGCCTAATGGTAGAGGAAATAGAAAATAAAATAATTTCATCAAACAAATAAAAATATGAATATGGGAACAAACCAGGGAAATGGCTGGCCTATCAGATGGAGAGAAGAAGAGGACAAACTGTGATATGGGAGATAAGGGAAGGTGAGGAATTGATATGGGATCAAGGCAGAATTTTAAAAATGATGGAGAAATATTACAGGAAACTCTTTCAACAACAAAAAAAAATGTGAAGAGTTTAGGGCAGGGTTTCCCAACTTTGAGAGTTGGTATTTCCCTCTTTCCTTCCAAGGAGAAACAAAATGCTTTTGGGACAAAATGGCCACCCCCATTGTATAAGCAGGGCAAAATGGCCATCTGGCTCCTCAGCTGTCTGAGAGTGTGTGATCCAGCCCACGGCTTGAAAAGGTTGGGGACCCCTGAATTACGGGTTATTTGAAGGATCATGAAATACCTAAACTCCAGGAGGAACAGATTTTTTTATGCACCAGTATCACTGATGGAGATTAGTGAAGTGATAACTTCAGAGTCCTGCATTGAACAGGGGGCTGGACCTGATGCCCTAAAAGGCCCCTTCCAACTCAGTGATTCTATAAGGAAATTGAAAAATTGGAGAACACCAGTCCTAGATGGATTCTCTGTTTAATATTACAAGAATCATCTAGCTAAACTGAACAGAATATCACCATTATTACAGACAAAGTACTGTACATGAATTTTAAATGGGGATAAAACCCAAAACCTACTTCCCCAGTCCATGTATAAACTAGCTACTGTAGCAAACATCCAACATAGAATAAATACTTTGTTTATGTAATTAGCAAACAATTATCCTGCACTGGTTGAAATTATGGCAATATGGAGTGAAAGTGTTATTTAAGATTTCAATAACCTTTCCTTAGCTCTGTAGGATGAGGATGAATGTTCCTGATACAGTTGTAATACAAATCTCAGAAATTGATTCCTAGTGCCATTGTTCTCATTATGTTGAATTTTGTTCCGATTAAACACTTAGAAGTGAAGTTTTCACCTAATATTCAAATTCCTCCTTCATTTTATTACTCAGACTAGTCTACATTGGTAAGTCCCAAATGCATGTTAGTCTCTAACATGCATTTGGTACCAATGCACCATGGTGTGTGTGTGTTTAATTTCATCATTTTCCCCCTACAGAGGTGAATTTAATATCATAGTTCATTCTTTTACATAGTCATATTTCCAGTCTTAGGCATGACTCTGTGTTTCATGCAGAAGGAATGGAGAGAAGAAATCCAACAATATGCAAGCATAAATGTATAGTATTGTAGCCAAGAGGCAGAATTCCAAATAAGAAAGTTTTGACTATGAGAAATCTTAGCCAAGGCATTGTAATATGATCTACCAGACAAAGTTACTGTTAAAGACTGCCATGAGAACTTTTTTGAAGGGTCATTCTAACAATGAACATCTTAGCTTTTTATATCTTGTCTCTAGTAGCTGTTCCAGTACCATATTTGTGCCATAAGAAACATTATATTGGTTTTCTATGTTTTTATGGGGTCTGTTTTGTTCTTTCTAACATTGTGTGCTGCCCAGAGTGGGAGTGCATCCCAGCCGAGTGGGACTATAAGTTGAATAAATAATAATAATTTCTTCAAGGTACAGTGGATTGATTTTTTTTTTTTGCACCAGCTAAGGATTCAACTATTGAGAGATCTTTGTGACAAGGCGTTTCATAAACTGCAAATCTCAAAGTGTTAAAAAAAGAAAGGAAAGGAAAACTTTCATTTATTTGTTGCTGTTTTGTTTTGGAGGTAGCGGCAGGAAAATCATTTCCCCTAGTTTTGACAGTGTTAAAGGGGTAATATTTGTTATTTTGCCACTCAGACAGTTTAGAACATGACATAGTTTAGCAAATGCAGTGGCTCAGTGGTTATGACACTGAACGTGATGACTAGAAGAAGATAGTTTAGCACGTGTGTGTGTGTGTGTGTGTGTGTGTGTGTGTGTGTGTGTGTGTGTGTGTGTGTACTACCTCCATCCAATCCCTTTATGTTCTGAGTTGTAAAAATCTCAGAGTAGTTATGTTGGAGCATAGGTACATTTGTACATCTGTTCTTTTGTAATAGATGTTATGGGGTTGTGTGTGTTGTGTTGTTGTTTTTTACTATAGAATATAAATTATAGTCCTTTACCACCCTATGCGGTATCCTCCAGAGACAATGAGCTTTCTAATTATTGTGTTTAATGCCTGTTGCAATGTTGTTAAATGTTAAATTAATCTTAACTTGATGATTAGACATTTTTATTTCATGTCACACTTTGATACTTATATATGATCCACATATTCCTCTAACAGAATCTCAAACCTTGTAAAACTGGCAACATGATATTGGAGGTAATGAACTGTGAAAATTAAGAAGTGTTTAATCTGACTAGGGGACTATGTAAACTTTACTGTTTGGCTTTTATTTGAACCATTATTTCAGTGTCATTTGCCAACATGAAAAAATAATGGCATAAATATATGAACAGAAATGAACATAAAATGGACATGTACACTAATAGGAAAATAATATACATGAAAGATGTTGTATGAACAAGAGAACTTTACAACTCTGATTCAAAATTACAGACAAATAATAGAATATAAGATTAGTAGTAGCAAATTCTTCTTTCAGATTAAAAAAGAAAATTCAGGTTCTGATAACTGTTTATGTAAAAGTTTCTTAGCTGACCAAATTAATATTGTGTGCTAGAATTTACTGAAGAGTGGTGTGTGTGTGAATAAATATTGTATTAAAGGAGGTGGAATGCTTTGAAAGTATGAGGTAAATAGGGAAACTGCAGAGACATAAATTAAAAGCAGATTAGAGCTTCCAGTTGTTAAAGGCAGTAAACATGTTTGCTCTAGGAAGCAACTAGTTTTAAAATAGGATTGAAATTTATACGTAATAAAATGGGAAGATATATTAGATTAAAAAGTAATAGTTAAGATCTATCTTGAAGTGTTGGATATGCATAGAGCAATTTTCTGTCCAAATAAGCCCTTGTTGCACCAAAATATTTATTGATTTATTGATCTGCAATGTATCAGTACCATTTTTATTTTCTTAAATAAGCCAAACAACAATACAGAGTAAACCTTAAAAACCCAATAAAGAATAAAATAATTAATAAAACATTTTAAAAACACAACTTTAAAAAAGAACAGTAAAACACTGAGGCTGCAATTCTATTGTTCATAGTACAACATCCATTCTCCTTGAGACAAGCCTCCAATCTCATATCACCATTCTTTGTACTGTACAGAAGATAAGTGCCCCTCACTTGCAACATTGAACAAAGAAAGAAGGGGGACATCTGGATGTAGGGTATGGGCAAAGCAGAGAAGGCTCTAGACCCTAAATCTTGACTATGTCCTTAATATGAGGAACATTTAAATCATCCCTGAGACTGACCTAATTTGTTTCCCACTTTTATTTAGATGGGAAATGGCAAACATACTAGCAAACATACTAACAGAGTCTTTTCCTTTGCTTCCACCCAGCTGGCAGATGCAGAGATGGACTCTGGAAATGTGGTTCTCCCATCTCAGAGCTCTTCAGTATAGCGACAGAATTGCACTGTGAAATATTTCAAAGTGCTAAATTAAAAAAAGACACATATGGCCTAAAAGTTAAGACATTGTGGACCAGCTATAATTACAGAGAGAATGCAAAGAGAATTAAATTTTTAATTTAAAGATCATTTTAAAAATGCGTTAGAAAGTGTAGAAAAATGTATGAGTACACGAAAAGGGCCATGCTGGGTCTTAGATCTAATCAGTTCATCATTCTGTTTACACAGTGGTAAACCAGCAGGACAAGACTGTAAATTGTCCTACCCTCTCAGATTTCCCTTACCTTGTGGTTACTACCCACTTACATCTTATTTCATTTTCTCCATTGATAAATACTCAGTGGTTCTCACAACTATGAGGGAGAACCTTCAACTTTGTCTTTCACATTTCCCATCTGGACTCTTGATACTTGTGGTACTTTAAGGTATCTATTTCCATCTACAGTATACCTGTTCCCATTCAGCACAAAACCTCTGATTGTTCTACTCTCCTTTTCTCTTAACTTCCCAAAGTAATTTCTTCTCTTTAACTCTCTAATTTTATTTCTCACTCAATGACCCATAAATTAATATTAATTATTATTGCTATACCATTCTGAATAGTTTTGTCTCCTTCTCTTTCTCTCCTGTGGAAGTGTACTTTTTCTGTCATTCAGTTCACATTTCCATAGAAATCTTACTTAGGATTTTAACAAAGTTTACTTCTGTTACAATCCCATGTTACAGCAAAGAATGCTGCCTCTGAGGCTGGATGTTATACATAAATGGATGGCCCTAACATTCAATAATTAATTCAACATACTTTAAACCAGGGGTTGCCAACCTTTTTAAGTTGGGGGCCATGTCACGCTCTCTCAGACAGTTGAACTGGTCAGACTGGTGGTTCCCCCCACCATAAATGCTGCCATAAAATATGTCTGTGACTGTCATAAACACATTTACACTCCCTATAATCTGTATGCTCCTTATAATCAATGTGTTTCTGACAGCTACGGGCATGTCTACAGCTATTGTAAACACATCCACTTGCGGTGGTGCAGGCTGGTGATTTGGTACCGTGGGTCAGTCCAACCCACAGGACATAGGTTGCCCACCCCTGTTTTAAACTATCACTGCATCTCAGGTCAGTGAATTTTTCATTTAACTATTGTGCTATGTCTGGAAAAGCTTTCTTTCAGCTGTTTTGCATGGAGTCTGGTATTTAGAATGGGGAAGAAAAGCTCTACTCTCTATCTGCCTTCTCCACACCATTCATAATTTTATATATTTTGCCACAACTCAATTCAATTCAATTCATTAGATTTCTATGTCGCCCACTCGGCCTAGACCGACTCAGGGCGGCTCACAATCCTAAAACAAACTAAATAACAGCTAAAACATACACAAACCAATATAAAATGTTAAAAACACCATAATCATAAAACACTTAAAACCACCTACCCCATAAATCACAATATGGGATCAAAATTGCTGGGAGAAACATCAACAATCTGAGATATGCAGACGACACCACCCTAATGGCAGAAAGTGAGGAAGACCTAAAGAATCTCCTGATCGGTTTGAAGGAAGAGAGTGCAAAAGCTGGCTTGAGACTCAATATCAAGAAAACCACGATAATGGCAACAGGCCCGATCAGTTCCTGGAAAATAGACGGGGAAGAAGTAGAAGCAGTGACAGATTTTACGTTCTTAGGATCTAAGATCACTGCAGATGGAGATTGCAGCCATGAAATAAAGAGGCGGCTGATTCTAGGGAGACAAGCCATGAGAAACCTGGGGAACATAGTGAAAAGCAGAGACATCACCTTGAAAACAAAAATTAGAATAGTCGAAGCAATGGTATTCCCAGTGGTAATGTACGGATGTGAGAGCTGGACAATTAGGAAAGCTGAACGCAGAAGAATAGATGCCTTTGAAATGTGGTGTTGGAGGAGAGTTTTGAGGGTACCTTGGACAGCGAGGAGAACAAATAGGTCAATCTTAGAAGAAATCAACACTGACTGCTCATTGGAAGGTCAAATAGTAAAGATGAGGCTAAAGTACTTTGGGCATCAAATGAGAAGGGAGGATTCACTTGAGAAGGCCGTGATGTTGGGAAAGGTGGAGGGCAAAAGAAGAAGGGGGAGGCCAAGGATGAGATGGATAGATGGTATTGTAGACACAATGGGCACAGAACTGGGAGGACTGAGGGGGATGGTGGAGGACAGAGGCGCCTGGAGAACGATGGTCCATAGGGTCGCAAAGGGTCGGAATCGACTGTGCGACTGAACAACAACAACAACAAACCCCATAAAAGAGTGCTGAAGAGTGAGAGGGGAAGTATTCTGAGTTATACCAACCAACCAGTGGTGGTCACCCTTCCATCAACACTCCAGACATGTCCCACCAGCCAGGTTTTAAGTTCTTTTCTGAAGGGCAGCAACTCCATCTATCATTTAGAAAAATACTAGCATAATGTTGAAGGAGAGAATTCAACTGCAGGACAGAGTTCGAGTAGGATACAAAGTATTAATTCATGTAGTCAGCAATCTCTACAGGAGGGATATCACGACGCTGTGTACTTATTTTCCTATTGTAATTCATGATTACAGTAATACCTCGTACAAAGTCCGCTTCGTATAACATCGAATTCATACAACATCGCCTAATTCCTTGAAAAAAGATGCCTCATACAAAGTCATGCGACTTTGTATGAGGCATTGGGGTTTTTCCCAGGTTGCATTGTGCCTGGGCAGTATAAAAGGCAGGACACATGCGTGCATTGCTCTTGTGGGTTTTGCATGAGGCAAAGAGTGTTTAGGAATGGTTTTGAGTGCAATTTTGGATTTTTTTGATTTTTTTCATCAGAATTTTTAGAAGCATTCCTGGGATTTTTGCAGCATTCTTCAGGTTCTTGGACAATCAGGGTTGTTTGACATGTTTTTGTAATGTATTTAGCCTTTAGACAATTATTTCTGTCAGTTTCCTGTCTGTTTCCTTGACTTTGCCCTGAAGTCTGTGCTGTTATAGTACAATGTACCTCTATGGAAACGATGTTGTATGAGGCATCGCGGCAAGGGTTTGGACGTTGTATGAGGCATTTTGGCTGTGATTTTGCATGCCTCATACAAAGTCCAAATCCGTATAAAGTCCAAACTTGTGGAACCAAGTTTGGACGTTGTATGAGGTATCACTGTACTTGCATTTTGGCATTTACTTGATATTGCACTTTATTGCCTTTGAGATTGCTGACTACATGAATTAATACTTTGTATCCTACTTGAACTCCGTCCTGCTGTTGAATGCTCTCCTTCAACATTATGCTAGTATTTTTGTAAATGATAAGTTTTTTAGGACCACTGAGCCATGTTATTATTGATGAATCTTCAGGACACTTCGATGTTTTATTAATAAATATGCTATTCACATATGCCCAGACCCCCCCTTTTTTTTTTGTATATTGAACCTTGGGTGGTTTCTCTGCCGCTACCATGTAGGGCTTTAGAGGTCATAACCAGCACCTTGAATTGTACCTGGAGGCAAACTGGTAGCCAGTGCAGCTCCTGAAACAGTGGTGAGGCATGGGCATAACGCCCACACCCCATCACCACCCGAGCAGCCACATTCTGGACCAGCTGTAGCCTCCGAATGGTTCGCAATGCCAGCCCCATGTAGAGCACATTACAATAGTCTAGTCTTGAAGTGACCAGAGCATGAGTGACCATGAGTAAGGAGTCCCTGTCTAGGAGCAAGCGCAACTGGCGGATTACCCGAAGTTGTGCAAAAGCCCTCCTGGCCACGACTGCCACCTGCTCTTCAAGCAGTAGTCGTGAGTCCAGGAGGACCCCCAGATTGCACACTGGGTCTGTCTGGGACAAAACGGCCCCATCCAGAACCAAAGGTAGTAGTTCCCTAGGCATTGCAGGACCCCCCAACCATAGCTACTCAGTCTTGCCAGGATTCAGCTGTAGCCTGTTGTCCCCCATCCAGACCCCAACAGCCTCCAGACACCTGGATAGGACTTCGACAGCATCGTTTGGATCACCATGGGCCGAGATGTACAGCTGGGTATCATCAGCATACTGATGATACCTCACCCCATGGGAATGGATGATCTGGCCCAACAGCTTCATGTAGATGTTAAATAGGAGAGGAGAGAGCACCAAGCCCTGAGGCACCCCACATTGGAGGGACTTAGGGCTGGACGTCTCGCTCCCCAACCACACCGACTGGTTCCAGCCCCTCAGAAATGAGGAAAACCAGGACAACACAGTGCCCTGGATCCCCAATCCTTTCAGCCGTCCCAGAAGGATACCATGGTTGACGGTATCGAAGGCTGCTGAGAAGTCAAGAAGAGCAAGGATGGGTGCCAGAGATCATCCACCAGCATGACGAATGCCATCTCTGTACCATGTCTGGGCCTGAATCCTGACTGAAAAAAGGGGTCCAGATAATCCGCTTCATCCAAGACCCCCTGCAACTGACGCACCACCGCCTTCTCCAATACCTTCCCTAAAAAGGGAAGATTGGAGACAGGCCTATAGTTGGTTAGGACTGCTGGGTTGAGGGATGGTTTCTTTAGGAGGGGGCGCACCAAAGCATGTTTTAGAGGTGCAGGAAACACCCCCTCCCATAATGACGCATGAATTATTGCCCCGACCCAGCCTCCTGTCGCCACCTTGAAGGCTTTCACCAACCAGGTGGGACAGGGATCCAAGGTGCATGTAATGGCACAAACAGCTGCAAGGAGCCTGTCCACTTCCTCAGGGACAACTGGACTGAACCGATCCCAGATAACATGGCCAGACTAGGCTCCGGTCCCCTCCAGACCCTCCCCATCCACGCCAGGATTGAACCCCGAGCGAATCCGAGTGATTTTCTCCAACAAATAGTCAACACGAACCTCAGCTGATCCCTGCCAACCGGGCACCATTCCCTCTCTACCCAGGAGATACCTGGTTACCCGGAAGAAGGGTGGCTGAGCGATTATCAGCGGAGGCAATAAGTGTGGTGAAATATTGCCATTTCACCATCCTTATTGCCACTTGGTAGGCCCTAGCAAGTGTTCGCTTGGCGTCACTCTGAATCTTCACCCAGCCGTGCTCTAGCCATCTCTTTGCCCATTTGAGCTCCCATAGTTCTTCCATGAACCATGGGGATGGTCGAGGCCCACAGGCTCGGAGAGGCCGTAGTAGTGCGATTTCATCCAAGGCCACTGTCGTTGTCCTGTACCATAGGTCGACGAGCGCCTCGAGTGAATTGAATTGCTGATCTAGAGGAAAACACCCCAGTTCTCTCTGGAATCCTTTGGAATCCATCAGTCGCTGGGGCCGGGCCAATTTAATAGGCTCTGCCTCCCTACGATGAAGCGCCACCCCCAGAAAGTCCAGAGCCACCAGTTAGTGATCTGATCATGGCACAGGTATAATACCTAATTTCTGTAATCTCAGATCACTCTGCCACTGCTCCAACAAGAAAACTAAATCCAGCATGTGGCCCCTGCCTCTGGTGGGACCCTGAATTACCTGAGTCAGGCCCATAGCTGCCATGGAAGCCATGAACTCCCATGCAACCTCGGAGCCAGTCCCCAGCGAAGGCAAATTAAAGTCCCCCAGAAACATTAGCCTAGGGAACTCTAATGCCAACACTGAGATGGCCCCGAGGAGCTCAGGCAGGGAGTCCCTTACACTGCAAGGGGGAAGGTACAGGAGTAAGACCCCCAACTAATCCATAGGGCCCAATTGCAGGAGCAGAGCCTCACAACCCTGAACTTGCAGAACTGAGCAGCCCCAAATATTTCAACCTTTCCTCACAAGGGAGTTGTTCAGCACTCCTGCTGCTCAGGGCTTTTGGGAATTGAAGTTCAAGACACCTGGAATGCCAAGGTTTGCCGTCACTGTATCTAGTCCCTTCAAAATTTTACTTGTCCTATTCTGCACCTTTGCCAGCTTTATATTATTTGTCTTTCATTTTTCCCTGGGGTGACCAGCACTATACGCAGTATTTTAGATGGTCATATTATAGTTTTGTAAAAAAGCTGTACCACAGTGACAGTTTATTTTAGAATCCTTTTCTAATTATGCTCCACAAGGAATTTATCTTTTTACAGCAGCTGCACACTGAGTTGACAGCTTCATTGAGCTAAGCACCAGAACCCCAATATTCCTTTCTTAGGTCATTAGCTGCCAGCACAGATCCCCTCGGTATTAAAGATGGGATTTTTAAAAACAAAAATTCTAACCCCCTCTATTTCAGGACTAGACTAGTAACACTTTTTAAAGAAGTTTAATAGTTACTGAAAACAAGAAATAGTAAATTTCCCCAAACCACAAAGCACATATAAATTGTGTTCTAAAAGTCTATCTATCTACACACACACACACACACACACACACACACACACACTAGCAGAGGTTGCTCGGCATTGCCAGACTGTTATAAACTGTGATCAGCTTTTTTGGGGGTTTTTGTGGATTAAAAAAAAGAACAAAGGATGATATAATTTTTTCAAATTGTTGTATTTATCCAAATAATGGTTTAGTTTGTGTTTGTTTGGTTTTTTTGTAAATAGTTGTACCATAGGTAATATTTTTGAAAATGTGAAAGTACATGTTTTTTACATTCAATGTTTTAAAACTGTTTTTAGATGTTTTGGGTTTTTATTTGAGTTAAAACTCAACACAAGATGTTATAAATCTTTTTATTTTATTTATTTAACATATGTTTGTGATTTGTGTAAACTTTTGATTTATTGTTATGTTTTTGACTTGTTTTTACTCTTGTGGCCTCTAGGTGGGGCTTTATTGCTTTTGAGTTGTTTTTACTATTCTGCCCTGCAGGTGGGGCTGCTAGTGGTTCTGTTTTAGTTTCACGGTTTTTTCTCTCCTGGCCTCTGGGAGGGGTTTCTTCCCATAAGTAGTCTCTTTGTTTCTTCATTTCTATTCCGGTCGTCATGGAGGGAAGACGTGCTGGTGAGTTGTCTGGTTTTCTTTCTTCTGGGTTTTTTCTTTGTTTTGTTTTGTGGTAGAGGGCTGGGAGGTGTTTCTGTTTGTTCTTTTATGTCTTGGTTGGGTTTTAGGTTTGTGTAATTGGTTTGGTTATGTCCGGTTTTGTTTAATTTTTATTATTTTGTTGTTGTTTATTTTTGTAATTAGTTGTTGCTTGTTTGTGTAATTTGTGGTTTTTTTGTGTTGTAGTTAGGTGTTTTGTGTGTGCTTTTGTGGTATTGTGGGTGTTTTTGTTTGTGTATTTTGTAGTTTACTTTTTTGTTTATTAATGGGTTTTTTAATTATGTAAAAAAAGTTTTATTATTTTTTATTAATTTTGGTGTTTGTTTTTGGTGTTTACTTCTGAAGAACAGGCTGCCTGTCGGTTCCTCTTTTCCCCATTGCTGCTTCGAATTTTGGTTTTGATGCAGCAATGGGGGAAAGGAGGAGGCGGCAGTCAGCCCGTTCTTCTCCTGGGAAGGTTTGTTAGGTAGGTTGGGGGAGAAGGAGGAGGCAGAGAAGAGCTTTCTCTGCCTAACGATGGTTCTCTACTCTATCTCCTTTTTCTCCTTGCTTACCTAACCGGAGATGAGCAGGCGGCTTTCCGTAAGGGGTGGTGCTCTTCCTTCCGGATTACTTGCTGCTACTTTTGTATTCAGATGTACAAAGGCATCAGCCAGTCATCCGCCAGGGAGGGTGCTTCCCCTGACAAACTGCTGCCTGTTTTGGGGTTTTTTTCCACCCCGGCTCAACTTTCCTTGAGGCTGGCGGTGGTCTCGGCGTGTCTTCAGTGGGATAGCGTGGTGGAGAGGGAGTCCCTCTTTTCCCCATTGCTCTGGGAAAGAAGGCTGGCGGGTGTCTCGTGGTGGAGTTGTGTGGCTTGTTTGTTTTGCGAGGCTGTGAGGCGCTGCTTCGACCTGCTGGGGACTTGCGCTCCTGTTGCGTTTTGTAATTTTATTTTTCGTGCACCGGTTTTCTCAGCGTTCTGCGCACTCACGGCACGCAGGACGATGGGACTTGTAGTTTTGCGTTTGTGTTTTCTGTTCGTGTGGCATTTTTTCCCCCTGTGGCTCAATTTTGATTGGTCGTGGCGCCTCTCACAACGTTCTTTTTGCTCGCACCTCTCAGCCTGATTGGTTGTGGCACGGTGTGGCACAAAGAACATTGGGAATTGATGTTCTTTTTCTTTTTTTGCGTTCGTGGGGCTCTTGCCCCACTGGTGCATTTCTCAACCATTTAGTGACCTCCGTACCAGGTTCGGGCGAGTGCAGGAGGCTCAGTACGGGATAGGATGGATAGGTGCAGAAACATATAGCAAGTTCCAAGGGTTAACCCTTGGATATATATATATGGGAAAAACACATCAGTTGTTTCGGTACCGGCTTATGTCCTCCATTTTTAAAAAAACAAATATTCCACATATGGTTTCCAAATTTTATTTTCTTTAACTATTTCTTTCTTTTCGTTTAATTCTCAAATCAATTTGCATTCAGGGCTAGCTGCCAATTTTCCTTAAACCAGTCTTCCAAATTCAGTTTCATCGGGTCCTTCCACTTTCTTGCCATGCACTGTCTTCCTGTAGACATAAAAAACCGCAAACGGGGGGAGGAGCATCATGGCAGACTGAGCACATCGTTTCTCTCACCACTGCCTGGAAAGGGGAGCCACAAATGTGGATATATAATGCTAAACTGTTACGTTTTTGAAGGAAAATGTTTCTGGAAGGAATGTGAAGTTGATGGATTGTAATTGGAGGTATTTGGAGCCTGGAGGACAACGGAAAGGAGTAAAACTGTTGCAGCTGTTTCTCAAGTGCCGAGAGCTGAGTTAGTGGTGCTGTTGGAGAATGGAGTTTATGAGCAGAGGTGACAGCAAAGAGAAGTGCTTCCTTGGGAGCTGGCAATAGCTGTGTTCGAGAGAAGTGAATTTTGGCAAAGTCTGGGGTTCGGCAGTGCTTGGAGGAGACTCGAGTGGCGGAGTGGAGCAGAGGAGAAAGGAGGAGAGTCGAGCACGATCTCGCGTGCAGAGTTCCAGGGTGGAAGGAAGTGGCGATTTTGGTCACGGCTGGAGTGGCGCTGCCGGAGGACAGAGGACGGAGTTTAGGAGGGAGGTCTCGGCAAGGAGAAGCGCTTTTGTGGGCGGCTGAAGTCTCGGCGCCGCTTGGAGTTTGGGGACGCTGGAACGCAAAGTGGTCAGGAGAGTGCTCTGTTGTGTCGGGCGGAGAAGGAGTCGTTACTCTGTGGGGATAGGGGTCTGAGGGGAGTCAATTGGGGGGTGCGGAAGTGAGTCCCAATTGATCCCAAAGGGCCCTAATCCGGAGCAGGAGTCTGGGCAGCCCGTGTTGACCAGTGCATTGGTTGGATGTGCGTCCCCTGAAATACTACTGAACGTTGGCTGAAAGTGTGGAAGTCTTTAAGGAGCTGTTATTTCTTCTACCCTTGGAACTTGGACTTGGATTGTGTTGAACTTGTTTTACAAGTGGTGTGCTGGAAGGTCAGAGGATATTCTGTTTGATTGATTGTCGGGCAGGGTCCTTCCATGAGCCCTGATCATTGGACCATTGTGGGGGTGTAAAATAGAGCTGGTGCTTAGGTGGTGGAGGGCAATTTGTGACTGTGATTTTGACTGCGGCAGAAAGAAGAGAGAAAGTGAAGGGAAAAAAAAGAAAATTAGTTTTCACAGCTGCTGTGCCAAGGACAGTGATAAAATCAAGGCTAGCCCTGGAGTTGCTTTATCATCAAGTGCAGCTGTGTACTGCTCAACTGGTTGGACTATAGGAACAATTATTTTTTTCTTTCTTCAAGATCTGTGTTTTGTATATATGCCTTGTGTAGAGTAATGAGCTGGATTAACTTGAAAGTCCATAGTGGTTGAAGTTAATTATAAAAGGGATTGTAAGCTATGGTTGTTTATGTATTGGGGCATAAGGAGATAATTGTATAGGGTATTGGCTAAAAGCGTGGATAAAGTTGTATAGACCTGGTTAGACTATTTTAGAATAGAGTGAATGAGTCGAAAAGAAAAAAGAAAGCAGCAGAGAGAAGAGATAGAAATAGATCCAATTTGGCTAAGAACAGGTAGATTAGTAAGAGCAGGCGGTGAGGAACGAAGGAAGTCCTTAAAGGACGAAATTTTGGAAGCTGAGCAGCTGGATAGGCTTAGAGCAGGCATGGCAGCAAAGAAGAAAGTACAAGAGAAACAGCAATTACAACAGTTAGATATAAATCAAGAAGATCAGCAAATTGAATTTAAAGAAGCCAATGCTCGGGGAGCTATAAAAAAGAAAGTAATAGAAGGAGATGTAGAGGAAAGTGTGGAAGGGGATAGCCCTGATGTGAATGAATGTAGAGGCTCTATCGAAATGAGATTAGATAGTCTTGAGAAGTATCTTCAGACCAAGTTTCAAAATTTAGAAGAGCAGCGAGCGAGGGATAATCAAGAATTTATTAAACTGCAGCAAGAGAGTTTTGAGGCTTTTCAGCAAAAAATGCTGTCAGTGGTGACAGGTTTGATGGAATCAGCTAAAGTTGAAATTGCCAAGATAATGGAAGAGGTGAATGATGTAAAAGAAGGAATGGGTTCAATTTCAAAGGAGGTTGAAAATGTAAAGAGACATGTCCAAGAGGTGCAGGAAAAAGCTAAAGGGAGAGAAGTAAAAGTGGATGATCATGAAGTGAGACTGGAGTTACTTGAAGACCAATCTAGAAAAAGAAATATTATAATTAGGCATGTTTCTGAGGCCCGCCCTGATCAGCTGAAGGCCAGAATAATGAGTTGGTTAAATGATTTAGGTATGGATAGGAAGTTCGAGGCTGAGGATGTATTAAGTGTGCATAGATTAGGGTCTAAGAAACATAATACAGCAGACAGAAATGTGCTATTGAGGTTTGCTAGTGAAGGTTTGAAGGTGATGTTAATGCGACATATCAGGAAATCTGGGTCAAGTATATTGAAAATGGAAGGGAGTAGTATAGAGATCTATAATGATATTTCTATTGGCGAGAGAACATGGAGAACACAAATCAAACCAGTAACCAGGAAGTTGAGGGAAAAAGGAATTGTTTATTTTTGGCTTGCCTTAAAAAAGCTAAAATTCATAGTATCTGGAAAATCATACGTGTTGAGGGATGGGTCATATGTCTTAGACATACTTGCAGAGGCAAAGATAATCGACCGAAACTCCAAGGAATGGGAAGATCTTAAAGAGGAGCTGATAATAGCAGGGGTTTATACAACATATGACAGGGAAGAGGAAGAGCGGATGAAGGATATGAGGGTTGCGTTGTCTAGCCAGGATGAACTAGGTAGTGTGGAATGATATAACGGTGTAAAAATTGCAATTGAAGTAACTGTAAGGCACAATATAAAGCGATGATAGAATCCTCATGTGGAAATGGTGGCATGAAAAATTAAATAGTATTTAGAATGGGTAATTAGGCAGGAGAAGTGGTGGTTTGGTTTGTGAGTGTTGTCTCCCCTCCCCCCTCCCCCCCTTGTTTGGCAGGGGTGTTTTTCTTTTTTGTTTCGAAATGGCGGGGAGGGTGATGATTTATTGTTTTATGTTTTGTGTTCAGCTGTTTGCTTATGTTTTGTGGGTTGGATTAGCACATGCTTGTAGGAGATGGAATTGTAGCAAGCGAAAAATAATAAAGAATTATGAAATCGATTAGGGTGTTATCATGGAATGTGAAAGGCACGGGCAGTATTATTAAGAGGAAACGTTTGGAAGCGGTAATTAGGAAAGATAGGCCAGATGTGATATGCTTACAAGAAACGCATCAAAAAAGTGAGGATGTAAATAAATTGTATATAAAGGGGATAGAATATTATGAGAAGGCATTGGGTACGTCTAAGGCAAGAGGGGTTGCCATATTAATATCAAAAAAGTTAGGATTTACAAAAGTAAAGACAGTTGTAGATCCAGAAGGGAGATTTCTTATAACAAGGGGATTTATTAATAATGAGGATATAACCTTTGTTAATGTATACGCGCCAAACGAAAAACAGGAGGAATTTTTAGATAAGGTGTATCAAAGTATAGAATCAGAAAGGGTGTCCAAGTTAATAATGGTTGGAGATTTTAATTTGATCAGATCAGGTTTGGATACTACAAATGTGGCTAAGCGTACATGTACTAATAGGGTGATGGATAGGTGGTTAAAAATAACGGGATTACTGGATGTTTGGAGGAAAATTAGAGGCTCAGAACGGGGATATACATTTTTTTCGCACGTGCACAATTCTTATTCACGAATTGACTATGTTTTGGCTTCAGAAAGTATGATAGATAAGGTTGAAAATATTGAAATTGGTATGATTAAGGAATCTGATCACGCTAAAATAATTACAGAATTTAAACTAAGTGATGGCAAACAAAAAAGGGGTACATGGAGCTATGATACAAGGTTATATAGAGATCAAAAGAGTAAGGAAACGATAATAAAAAGATGGGAAGAGTGCTGGGAAATTAATGATACAAAGGATGTAAATGATGGAATATTATGGGATACCATGAAGGCAATATTCAGGGGAGAAAGCATTAGGCTCTCTTGTATTAATAATAGGCAAAATAAGGAAAAGGAAAAAGTTAGAGGACGAAATAAAGAAGTTGCAGGATATTCATGCAAGAACGGGAGATAGGGACATATTCGATAAAATGCAAAAATTAAAAAGAGAATTTATTGAAAAAGATATTGAAAAGGTAAAGAAGAATTTAATTTATTTGAAAAGAGATTACTTCGAGTACAGTAATAAAAATTCTAAGCTATTAGCTAGAGCCGCTGAAGAAAAGAAAGATAAAAGAGGAATTTCAGTTTTGATAGATAAGTATGGCAGAAGGTGTAATAAGTTAGTAGATAAAATTCAAATTGTCAAGGCTTTTTATCAGGAATTGTATTCGAGGAAGGACGTAAATACGGATGAATTAGAGCGATATTTAGATAAGTGGTCAAGAATAAATTTAAGCTTGGAGCATAGGAG
Source organism: Bradypodion ventrale (assembly GCA_035047345.1). Classification (NCBI taxonomy): domain Eukaryota; kingdom Metazoa; phylum Chordata; class Lepidosauria; order Squamata; family Chamaeleonidae; genus Bradypodion; species Bradypodion ventrale. Next base: position 237,979,636 of record JAWDJE010000001.1, read on the forward strand.
TTACATGGATGAAAAGATAACACAAAAGGAAATAAAGGAGGTCATAAAAAGGTTAAGGATAGGCAAGGCTCCAGGCGAGGATGGTTTATCGGTGGAGTTTTATAAAGATTTTAAAGAGATGCTGTTACCAAAAATGGAAAGGATTTTTAATTATATTTTGGAGGGAGGGAGAGTTCCTAAATCGTGGTATAGTACAATTATAATTTTAATTCCAAAGGTAGGGAAAAATCTGGAAAAAATTGAATCCTATAGACCAATTTCCCTGATGAATCAGGACACAAACATTTGTACGGCCATTTTAGCTAATAGATTGAATAATTTTAGTGGCAAATACATTAATAAGGATCAAGTGGGATTTATGAGAGATCGGTATATGTCGGATTTGACGAGAAGGATGGTTGACTTGACAATTATTGCTCAGGAACAAGAGGAGCATGTGGGTTTCTTCTCCCTGGATATATTCAAAGCTTTTGACTCGATCCAATGGATAACTATAAAGGAAATTATAAAGAAATATGGATTCGGACAAAAATTTTGTGGGGTAATTGAGCAGTTGTATCAGCAAGGCTCGGCTAGGGTGGGGGCGTGACTAAGATGGCCGCTGTGTAACATCTAGTTTCGGACGCTCGCGCTCAACAAAGTGGTGAACAATGTGAAGGAGCGGAATAGAAAAATTTTAAAGTGGTAAAGCTTAAAGATAAGATCCTTGCCTGTCTCCTTGGGAAGTTTGCTGAGCTTTTGAAGCTGGATGATCGAAGTTCGGGAGGTTTTCTGCGCGGTTGAGCTGTGACGGTAGTCGCGGCTTTTCCGCTGGAGAGCCGAGGAACGGGATCAGCGAGATTGTGGGGAAGGCTTTGGAACTGGTTTTGGAAGTGGCAAGAAGCGGCTGGAGTGAAGGCAATTTGTGTGTAAGTGCCTGAAGGGAGCTACATTCCTAGCTGCAAGCCATAAAACCGGCTGAGTTTCTCAAAAAAAAAATAAAAGGGGGGGAAGAGGCGGAGGTACTGTAATGGCGACGGTCAGGGAAAACGAAAGTGATCGTGTATAGACTGTGGTTTTTTTTTCTACATACCAGAGGACCGCGCCACATTCAGAAATCAATAAGGTGGATTAATCTTCCTTTTTCTTTTTTCTCTCTCCTCTCTGGACTGGAAAAGTGGAGAAGCTGTGGGAGTTTTTTTTTCTCTCTCTTCTGCGTAAGCTGCCTGCTCATTCAGGGAAGAGGGGGAAGAGGGGGGGCTTCTTCTCACTTCAAAGTTAAGGCACTCGCTGGAAAATGGTGCTTTGATTATCCACTTCAAAGGAAGGATTATGTGGCTTTGATTGTATGGTTTCATCACCGTGTGGATTACAAATAGCTGCTCAACTTCTCACCTTAACCCCTTGGTGGCTGGATTTTTCTTTCCTTCTGAGCTCCCCCCCCCCCTTCAGCAACCTGATTAACTGTTTCTCTGAAGCCTTTTTGCTGTGGTTGGAAGACGTCATTTGACTGCTGGCTTTGTGGGAAAGGATTATTTGTGGTTAATAATTTTTACTTTTAAACTGCCTGTTTGGAGAGCTGTTTTCTTTTGTTTTCTTTTGTTTCATCGTTGTGGATTACAGTAAATTTTGGATCTTCTGCTGACATAAGAACTTTCCGGTTGTATCGGTGGAACCTATGGCTGCAGTGTAGTAAGCCTTAATGTATTGGCATTTGTTACAGCGATCTGCAACATTGGGTTTGAAATATATTACATCATTATGGATAAAGGTACGAGAGCGAAAGCAAAAGAAGAAGAACAAGTTGTAAAACCTAAGAAGATTGAAAAAGCACCAATGGATGAATCTGCTCAGTCAACATCTGTGCCCACAGTGCTATTGGACCAGACTCAAATTATGGTGGAAATTGGCAAGTTGATGCAAAAAATGGAGAAAAATGAGGCTTCAAGGGTGAAAGATAAAAATGAAATGTTTAAAAGGCAAGAAAAGATGATGTCAACACTGACAGATTATACCAAAAAGGTGGACTTAAGTTTGAATAAATTTGAGGGAATGCTGAAAGTGGTTCAAATCGAGGTGGATGCTGTAAAGAAGGAAGTAAAAGGGACTCAGGAGGTGGTGCGGGACAGCAAGTTAAAACTGGAGGAACAAGAAATGAGGATAGATGCTGTTGAAGATATGATGAGAAAGCAGAACATTCTGATCCGTCAGGTGCCGGAACGCACTCCGGATTTGTTAAGAGAGAGGGTGGTTCAGTGGTTAAATGGTTTAAAAATGGGGAAGGAATTTGTTCAGGAGGATTTAGGAAGTGTATTCCGGGTGGGTCCAAGAAGAGGGAGAGTGGTTCAAAGAAATGTGTTGGTTAAATTTGCAAATTGGGCAGATAAATTAAAAGTAATGGCTCATCTGAAAAGAGTTGGTTCAGACGCGTTGAAATTTGATGGTTCAGATGTAGAAGTCTACAATGATATTTCATTAAAAGAAAGAACATGGAGGTATAAGATGAGGCCTGTTACTAAATTATTGATGAGTAAAAATATAAGGTATAATTGGAGATTTCCACAACAATTGCGCTTTTTCTATGATAAAAGAATGCAAGTTATTGATGAAGGCACTAATCCATTGGAATACTTGAGTTTGTTGGGATTGGTACAAGTAGATTCGGAGGAATGGAAAAATCTTAAGAAGGAAATGACGGATTCTGGAGCTTTGGGGAGGGAATATGGGAGGGAGGAGCCCGGTGGGGCAACAGGTGGAACACCACAGCGAGGGGAGGAGGAGGAGGAGGCGTCCTTGATTATGGTGGAGGAGGAGATAGGTAAGGAATAATGAGCATTAGATAGTAGTAATCTTAATTACCTAATAGAGGTAGAATGGGTAAATAGCGCATAGCGCCGGCAGTAGGGCGCATCTTGCAGGTCCCCCCTCTCCCCTCTTTGGTTGACAGAGGCGACTTTTCGTTGGAAGGTGGGGAGAGTGAATATGTGTGTTTTATGTAGTGGGTATGGTGTAGGGTTCTTGGTGGCACGCCCGATGGAGAGTTTAAAGTTGGGAGAAGAATTTGGTTATGGGTAGTATTAAAATAATATCGTGGAATGTGAAAGGTACAGGTTCTGTTCTTAAGAGACGGAGGCTGGAATCGGCGTTGAAAAAAGATAGACCAGATATTTTATTTTTACAGGAAACACATCAGAAATCAAAAGATACGAATAAACTTTATCTGGGTTGGATGCAACACTATGAGATGGCGTTTGGAACATCTAAAGCAAGAGGGGTGGCAACTATGATTTCTAGAAAGTTAGGATTTGAAATCACAAAAAAGATTGCTGATCAAGAGGGTAGGTATTTGTTGTTAAGAGGAAAATTGGAGGATGAGGAAATATTGTTGGTAAATATTTATGCTCCGAATGACCACCAAGTAGTGTTTCTTGAAAAAATTCGGAGAATAGTGGAGTTGGAAAACGTTGCAAAAACTATTGTGGCTGGTGATTTTAATTTGATCAGGTCAGGAATAGATTGCACAAACATAGCTAGAAGTGGAATGGGTGTGAAAGGGAAGGCGATGGACAAATGGATGAAAGTTATGGGTTTGAAGGATTCGTGGAGAGAGTTTAAAGGCTTGGAAAGGGCATATTCCTTTTTTTCGCATGTACATGGGACCTACTCGAGAATAGATTATGTTTTTCTGTCGGAAAACTTAATTGGGGATATAGAAGGTACGGAAATTGGGATTATTAAGGAATCGGATCATGCTAAAGTATATTTGGAATTGAAAGCACCAAAAAATATTCAAAGAGTTAGAAATTGGAGGTACGATCCTAATTTGTTCAAAGATCAGAAAAGCAAAGAGGCAATTGTGGAAAGCTGGAAAGAAAGTTGGCAATGGAACGATAATAATGAGGTTAATTTTAACATTGTATGGGATACCATGAAGTCAGTTTTTAGGGGGGAAAGCATAAAATTGGCAAGCCTCAAATATAAAAAGTATAAAGCAGAACATATAGAAAAAGAAAGGGAAATAAAACAATTACAGGAAGAACACGCAAAAAGTAAAGATAAAAAAATTCTCTTGAAACTACAAGGACTCAAGGCAGAAGAAATGGGTAAAGATATTGATAAAGTTAAACGAGATTTGATTTATTTAAACAGAGAATATTTTGAATTTAGTAATAAGAACTCAAAACTATTAGCAAGAGCAGCTAAGGTTAAAACGGAAAAAAGAGAAATTGGGGTGTTAGTCGACAGGCAGGGTTCAAGGTGTAATAAGAATAGCGATAAATGTAAAATAGTTAGGGAATTTTACCAGGTGTTATATGCAAAAAAAGAAATAGATATGGAAAAGCTTAAAAGGATATTGGAGAGGCAGTTAGGGAATGGGATAAAACAAGAGCATAGGGAGAAAATGGAGGAAAAGATAACTGACAAAGAGGTTAAGGGGGTAATAAGTGGATTGAAGATGGGGAAAGCCCCGGGGGATGATGGATTATCAACAGAGTTTTACAAAGAATTTAAAGAGGTGGTGGTCCCGAAATTGGTGAAGTTATATAATTATATACTAGATGGAGGATCAATCCCGACTTCATGGTATAACACCACAATTGTTCTTTTGCCAAAACCTGGTAAGAATTTGGAAAGAGTGGATTCGTACAGACCAATTTCGCTTATAAATCAAGATGCGAAAATCTTCACGGCAATATTGGCTAATCGTTTAAATAGTTTTATGGGGGAATATATAAATGTTGATCAAGTTGGGTTTCTAAAAGGACGACACATGGCGGATTTGACTAGAAGGGTATTAGATTTAATAGACAATGTCAATCAAACAAAGGAAAAAGTGGGATTACTATCATTGGATATTTTTAAGGCATTTGATTCATTGCAGTGGTCTTCAATTAAGGAAATAGTTAGAAAATATGGGTTTGGAGATAAATTTAATAGGGTTATAGATTTACTATATCAAAAAGGAAATGCCAGGGTTAGAGTAAACGAGGAGCTCACGGATGTGGTAAAGCTAGAGGCAGGCACTAGGCAGGGTTGCCCATTATCTCCTATCTTGTTTATAATGGCAATGGAGATTTTAGCTAAAAGTATAAGGGAGGATTCAAATATAGAAGGGATTATGGGTAATAAAGTGAGCATGTACGCTGATGATACATTGCTTATGGTGAAGCACCCGGAACAGGTAATGGACAGGATTAAAGATCATCTACAAGTATTTCAAGCTATAACTGGATTAAAGATAAATTGGGATAAATCTGAATTGATGTTGTGTAATTTGAAATTGAGCGAGATGGGTAGGACGGTGTCGACACTTAATATACAAATCAAAGATAAGTTGAAGTATTTAGGGATAATTATTTCAAACAAATTAGAAGAACTTAAACGATTGAATTATGACAGCTTGAGAATTGAATTTAGGAATAAAATACGAGAACTTCAGAAGTTAAAGCTGTCATGGTTCGGAAGGATTGCTATGTGTAAAATGATACTGTTACCAAAGATTAACTTTTTATTTGATACGCTCGCGATCCACTTAAAAGAGAAAGAAATTAATGAGTTTCAAAAAATGTTTAATGATTTTTGTAATGGAGGAAAAAAATCTAGGCTTCCAAAGAAACTATGGTATTTGTCTCAGAAAAAAGGGGGGTTGGGTATGCCAAATCTGTTAGTATATTACCAAGCATTTCAAGTCAAGAATGTTGTGAAGATCTTGGCAAGAGAAAAGGTAATTTGGGAACAATTGGAAATGAAAGAATACAGAAATATTGGAAACTTGAATTTTCTGGGAATGAAGGATAAGGTGAAAAGGTCAAATAATACTATGATGAAAGGTCTCATGGAGGTGTGGAAGAAGGTAAAAAAAAGATATGGTTCCGAATCTCTCCCCAATCTTGGAGTTGACTGATATGATGTGTTTCCCAATAAAATTAGACAAAGAAAAATAGAAATATTGGATAAAAATGGGACGTTGTTACTGAAGGATTGGTTAAAAGCATGTGATGTTGATGCCGAGCGGAAAAAAATGTTTGAGATACTAAATTTGAATTGGTTTCAGAAGTTAAAGATGGACAATTGGAATAAAAAATATAAAAGAGAACTAGGGTCAGATAGAGTACTTACGGAATTTGAGGAATTGGTAAGGAAGATTAGAAAAGGGGAAAGTAGTATTAAGGGTCTTGTAAGTAAGCTTTATAATATATTGAATAGAGGTGCAGATCCACAGGAGGATTTGAAACGGAAGTGGGAACAAAATTTGAATATAAAAATTGGGGAGATTGAATGGAAAAATAAATGGAAAAAGAGAATTATGAGAACAATGTCTGTAAGAATTAAAGAACATAATTTTAAAATGTTGTGGCAATGGTACCTGACACCATTAAGACTTTACCAGATGGATAATAAAAGAGATAAGTTATGTTGGAGATGTAAAGAATTTGATGGAACATATGAACATATGTGGTGGAGTTGTAAAAAAATAAGGGATTTTTGGGGAAGAATAGAAAATGAATTTGGTGAAATATTGGGTAAAAGTGTTAAGTTGGTGTCGGGTACTATTCTTTTAACGAATGTGGAAGATCTGGGTTTAAACAAGGAGGAAAAAGAATTACTGGAAATTGTACTGACAACGGGTAGACAATGTATAGCCAGAAATTGGAAAAACGACGTAGATATTCAGGTTGGAGAATGGTATAAAGAAATGTGGAGTTTAGCATTGAACGATAAATTGACATGGGAGATTAAAGTCAAAAGAGATAATTTAAAAGAGAATAGATTTTGGAATATATGGAAACCGTTTGTGGATCATTCTACTATGGCAGGTGATAGTTCAGGACCAGTACCATCTCAAAGAAGTTTCTGGAGCTGAGTAGAAAATAAACTCTCCGGGCATTGTATATATTCACAGGGTGTTTTTTATTGGTTAAAAAGATTAGTGGTAGTACAGAAAGTTTCTTTCTATTATTTTGGACTTTGAAATAATGGTTCTTAATATTTGGTGGTTAAATAGTAGTTAATGAATATAGATATTGTTATGTGCTAGCATATAGTAATGTTTGTTAGTATGATATTATGGACTTGTTAGTGTAATGTATTGTTAATGTACTGTTAATGTTTTCTTTTCTTTTTCTGTATGTCTATTAAAAACTTAATAAAAAATTTTTTTTTAAAAAAAGGCTCGGCTAGGGTTAAATTAAATGAGGATTTAACAGGGGAGATTAAATTGGAAGCGGGCACAAGGCAAGGAGATCCATTGTTGGCATCTTTATTTATAATGGCCATGGAATTGTTAGCTAATGTAATAAGGGAAGATAAGGAATTAATTGGAATTGAAGGTATAAAAATTAGCCAATATGCTGATGACACCCTAATAACAATAAAAAATCCACAGAATACACTAGGGAAGATATATGGGCATTTAGAGGAATTTCAAAGGGTGACGGGACTTAAGGTAAACTGGGATAAGTCAGAAGCAATTCTTTTTAATGTGGATTTGGACATACAAGAAAGTTTAAAGGCTAAATTTAAAATACAAATTAGAGATAATATAAAATACCTGGGGATAAACATTTCAAATAAATATGATGATTTAAAAAGGTTAAATTATGATAAATTGGAAAAAGAATTAAAAGAAATGATTTTACGGTATAAGAAGCTAAATTTGTCGTGGTTTGGACGCGTTTCGCTATGTAAAATGAAGCTTTTACCCAAATTAAATTTCTTATTTGATACCCTGCAAATATATATGAAAGAGAAGGAATTAAAGGTTTTTCAAACTATATTAAATAATTTTTGTAACGGTGGAAAAAGGGCCAGGATACCAAAGTTTTTATGGTATTCATCACAAAAAAAGGGCGGGTTAGGAATTCCAAATATTAAAAATTATTATTGGGCATTTCAACTGAAGAATATTTGTAAAATTTTAGTGAAAGAAGAATCGATTTGGGGAAAAATTGAATTGCGAGAGAAACTGGGTGAAGAAATATTAATGTTTTTGGGCAAAGGGAAAGCAAAAATTAATGCTACAAATAAATTGTTAAAAGCTCTTTTAAAAACTTGGACATTACTGAAAAATAAATTGGCACCAGGGTTGTCCCCAATATTAGGCCTGAGTGATATGAAATCATTCCCACTGAGAATGGATAGGAGCGTAGAAGAAGTATTGAATAAGAATAATATAACTCTATTAAAGGATTGGATAACAGCATGTAGAGACAAGGAAAGAAAGTTAGATATAGGTAGACAACTTAAATTGAATTGGCTTCAATTGATGTCTATTGACAGTTGGAATAAAAGATATTTAGATGAAATGAGCTTGGATAGGGAGCGGACGAAATTTGAAGAGTTGGTACTTAGTCTAAAAAGTGGGCAGGTAAAAGTTAAGGGGTTAGTAAGCAAAATATATAAGGTTTTAGATGACTCAGATCGGCATCAGAAAGCTTTAAAAGAAACATGGGAGCTAGATTTGAATATCATAATTACAGACGAGCAGTGGAATGCTAAATGGAAAAGGAGAATAATGAGGTCTTTGTCTGTAAGAATAAAAGAGCACAATTATAAATTATTGTGGAAGTGGTATTTGACTCCGGTACGACTATACCAAATTGACAATACAAAGTCGAAATTTTGTTGGAGGTGTAAGGGGGAAATTGGAACATATGAGCATATGTGGTGGGGGTGTAAAGAGACGAAGTCATTCTGGTTGAAGGTGGAACACGAAATTGGGAGAATTCTAGATGTAAGAATGAAATTGGATGTAATTTTAATTTTGTTAACAGATGTGGAGGTGGTAGAGCAACAAAAAAGGGAATTATTAGCAATTATGTTATCCAGTGCTAGACAGTGTATAGCGCGATATTGGAAATGTGATGTTACCCCAAAAATAGAGGATTGGTATAAGGAGTTGTGGAATACTGCGCTGAATGATAAGCTCACCTGGGAGTTAAATTTAAGAAAAGGGTTAATTAAAGAAAGCAAATTTCAGGAAATTTGGAAATGTTTGATAGATTATACCTTGATTAATGGTCATGGGCAACTGCCGGTGCCAGATTACATTGCATTTTTGAGACGATAATAGATAAAAGGGGAAATTCTGTCTCCGTAGCATTGTATATAGCACGTGGTGATATTTTGTTCTGTTTCTTTTTTTTCCTGTTCTCTCTTTCTTTGCTTATTTATATTACTGTGTATTTTGTCTTTTATTTTCTTATATTGTTCTGTTTGTTATCTCTTGTTTTTTAATTATTGGACGTGTATCGAGAAATAAATTTTTGAAAATTTTAAAAAAAAATCGCAAACAATTCTTGTTCCTCCTTATCTAATTTTAAACCCTCTAAATCTGTAAGCATAGCAGCACCTATTCCAACCCTATTTCCCATCATACCAGCTATCTCTTTCTCAATCTCTTTCCAAAAAATCTCTGATCTCTTTACAATTCCACCACATATGATTTTAAGTTCCAAAACTTTTATTACATCTCCAACACATATTATTTTTTCTCCTGTCAATCTGGTTCAACCTTACCGGGGTCAAATACCATCTCCATAACATTTTGTAATTGTGTTCCTTAACTCTAGTTGACAATGTCCTCATTATCCTTCGTTTTCAGAGAGATCGCCATTTTAATTCTGATATTTTTATATTTAAATCCTCTTCCCAAATTTTTCTCAGTATCTCTTGTTGGTTGCAATCTTTATTTAGAATCTTATAAATTTTAGCCACTAACCCCTTTAACCCTATATCACATTGTCTTATTTTAAATAATAATTCCTCAAAATCTGTCCTAGCCCTTTCCAAACTTTTAAATATTTTTTATTCCAATTATTTACCCTTACCACTTGTAACCAATTTAGTCTTATTTGTTCGTATAGTTTAACTTTTTTCTCCTCATCATTACATATTCAAATCCAATGACTCAACAGGCACGCATCATTTTTTGCTAACACTGATCTCAACTGCCCATTTATTTTTATAGGAAAACTTTTTATTTCTTCAATTTCTATTAATGGAGATATTCCAGGAGCTAATTTCCCCTTCATTTTCTTCCATACCTCCCACATTGACTTTAACATGCTATTTTTTATATTAGGTCTACCTATTTCTTTATCTAAAAGGCTGCTTTACCAATTTGCTCAAAATCTTCCATCTCCAAGTCCTCCCAAATCACTTTTCCCTTCATCAAAATCTTGACAATATTTCTAATTTGAAATGCCATATAATAATTTTTAAGATTGGGAATTCCGAGTCCCCCTTCTTTTCGTGATATGTACCACAAAAGCTTTACCAATTTATCTCAAGGATAGAGAGAGAAAGGAATTTCAAGATCTGTTAAATAGGTTTTGTAATGGTGGGGAAAAAGCTAGAATTACTAAAAGGGAGTGATTTATATATTTTTACAAAACCTGGATTGAGCTATGATAAATGTTGAGACTATCTGATATTTAAGATGTGTTTTTTCAGGTATTCTGTTGTGTAATTTATTTTGTTGTTGTTCTGTTATGTTGTTTTGTTTATTTGTCTGTGCACTGCCCAGAATAGGAAATATCCCAGATGGGCGGCATTACAATGCAACAAATAAGAAGACAGTAACAAATAATAATAATAATGTAGAGCTGACATTACGCAGCAGCAAGCTAAAGACAATAGTATACTGAACTGTGTCCAGCAAACAAATGCAAAGCAACAACTGCAGAACAGAGGCAATACCTTTTATTGGGTCACTTAAAAAAATAAAACATTGCAAGCTTTTGTGACTCAAAGGTCACTTCTTCAGACAGATTCTCATGGCATGGTGTTCAAGCCAGGTTGGTTTGCTTAGATGTTGCATGAGAAAATAGACAGCAGGCTATATCTTTTTACAATCCGAAGGCAGGAAGCCAGGGATTTGCAGGTTAACGTCCCCAAATGGCCCTCTTTGAAGCTAAGAGCTTTTTTTTGTGGCCGGGTGGCTGCAGCAGTGCAATTCAAACTCAGTCCTCCAGAATTGAGCAACAAATTTACTTTACCCACTAGGTATGCCAAATTAGTCCAGACCAGACCAAATCAGAGTCATTTAGGAATATTACACATGGACCTCTAGTTTACTCTGTTTTTATCTGATGTGACCTGGAGAAAAAAGGGTTTCTCTCATTAAGGCCACGCGGCAAGCCCTAACCAGTGGAGGACAGGCCGCTTGTGTCATTGCAGTGCACCACCTAAGCTCCCTTCTTGCGGTGGGGGTGGAAAACACCTCCCCCAGCTGGAGATTAGCCAGATTTGGGGGGGGGGACACATGCTTTTATGAAATGCATACCTGTCAAGTTTCAGGAAATCTTTGTCAAACCCCTATATTTTACACTATTTCCTGCCATCATTCCATATTAGTTAGACTGCAACTAGACTGGAGTTAGACTAGAGGCCAGCACAGGATAAGCATAGCTGTCCAGTTTCCCGTTTTGGATGGGAAATTCCCCTTATTTGACAGAAATTTCTCGAAACTTGACAGGTATGATCAAATGTGATATGGACATAACATTGACCCTTCAATCATCAGCAGCCTGCTGCGATTGCCGTTGTCATGCTTGTTGAGCAGGCAGACCTAAGCCCCTTGAACCTCTCTAGCCCAGCTTCATGGATTTCAGAAAGCCTTGTTTCGGTTTTACATTAACTTATTTAAGAACTAGGTCGCTCTTGCTCGAAAGCCAGTCGTATCTGACTCTAGGGTGTGGTGCACATCTCTGTTGCCAAAGAGCCAGCACTATCTGTATCTGCAGACATTTCTGTGGCCATCTGGCAGGCACCAGAGCACACAATGCTACTATCTTTCCCACCGAAGTGGTACCTATTTATCTACTTGCAATTTCTTGCTTTTAAACTGCTAGGTTGGCAGGAGCTGGGATAGTTGATGGAAGCTCTCTCCATCCTGCAGCACTCAAGTATTGAACTGCTGACTTGCTGACCTTCCAGTCATCAAGTTCAGTGTCTTAACCACTAAGACATGTTTGCCAATAATTAGCTGCCAATTGCTTTGTCATAGCCTTGGCAAAGAATCAAATAGAGTGCATGTAAGCTGAAGTTTCGCTAAAGCTTGTTTTTGTGTTGGACACAATTTTTATTGTTATGTTGGAGTGTAACCACCATATACTAGCTTTATGCAGAGTCCGTAACAGTTAGAAGTCAAGTGTGGGATATTATTAGAGGTTTTATGGCTCAACAGTATTATGTACCTATGTGTATTAAGTGCTTTTCTCACTTTTCAGTATTGAATTGCATCAGAAAATCCTTTATGTAAGATTACTACAATTTGTTGTGCTGAACCACATTTTAGACAAGATAAGTAATACTGTATCACCAGAATAGTTCTTCTCTGTCACACACAAAATGGGAGGCTTTATCTTAATAGCCTACAGGTAATAAGAGCATGGAATTGAATGGATTTAATTAGACTGATGTATTTATTCTTACTTGCATATGTTTTTATTTATAACGCATCTGGAAAATATAATATTAGTAGTAGTAATACAGCTTGTTTGCTTTGTCCATTTAAGCTATGCTCTGTTCTCCAAATTTCCACAGTAAAATCATTCGTTCTCCTTCGTATAGTTTGTGAATCCCCACTATTGGGTTATGCGCCTGCGCAGACCATTGATCGGAGGCTTTAAAGCTGATTGGTCAAAAGTTTAGGCAGTAAGACCGCCCTCTGTACCGCCCACCCTCAGGCGGCAGTTCGCCATTTTACCTCAGTTCTCTTCTTTCCGCCTCAGTAGCAGGACGATCGTTGAGAGCTTCCTCAATTTTTTCTTGCCATTTCCTCAGAAACGACGATTTTCAATAAAAAAAAATTCTGGCGATCTTGTCTTTAGGGCAGGATCGCTGCCCCAATGCTGTTTCTTCTAGTAGGACTCAGTCACTTTTTTGATCAGGTCACCGGTTCCCCCCTCAAGGGGGTGGTGGTAGGCCGGCCCTTCGGCCTACTTATTGTTTAATGACTGGTTTTGATTTGATTTGATATTCACCAGTATTTGTGCATATGTTCCAACTGTTGATATTGACTTTTTAATATAAGAACATAAGAACAGCCTTGCTGGAACAGGCCACAGCCCATCCAGTCCAGCATTCTGTCTCACACAGTGGCTCACCATTTGCTTCAGGGTGTTATTCCCAAGCAGATGCCTTCACCTGCTTAGGATTCCCTGGAAATGGCATTGAGAGATATCCTGCCTATCTCTCCAACCCGGAGGTTGTCCTTAAGTTTCCATAATTATAGCCATTGATACTCTTGTCCTCCATGAACTTGTCTAATCCTTTCTTAAAGCTGTCAAGACTGACAGCTGTCACCACTTCTTCTGGCAGGGAGTTCCATAGACCAGTAATCCTCTGGGTGAAAAAGTACTTTCTCTTATTTGTTTGAGAACTAGTACCCAAAAGTTTCATGGAGTGTCCCCTAGTTCTAGTGTTGTGCGATAGGGAAAACAGTTTTTTCCTTATCTACTTTGTCCACACCGTGCATGATTTTATAAACTTCAATCAGGTCACCTCTTAGACGTCGTCGTTCAAGAGTGAAGAGGCCCAACCGTTGCAGCCTCAGATGGTAAGGAAGGTGTTCCAGTCCCCTAATCATTCTGGTTGCCCTTCTCTGCACTTTTTCCAGCTCCATAATATCCTTCTGGAGGTATGGCGACCAGAACTGTACACAGTATTCCAGGTGGGGCCTCACCATAGATTTATAAAGAGGCAAAATGACACTTGCTGACTTATTTTCTATACCCTTCCTAATGATCCCTAGCAATGAGTTTGCTTTTTTCACTGCTGAGGCACACTGGGTTGACACCTTCATTGAGTTGTCCACCAGGACACCAAGGTCCCTTTCCTGGTTTGTCGCAGAGAGTTCAGACCCCATCAGTTTATAAATGTAATTAGGGTTCTTTGCCCCAACATGCATCACTCTGCACTTCTTTACAACATTCTCCAACTGCCAGTCTCCCTCAAGAGTTTGGGTCGGAGGCCGATAGTATATGCCTACTGTTAGACCATCCTTGTGGCCTGGTACTCTTACCCACAGAGCTTCTAATGGTGACTCCAAATCACCTAGATATTGCAATTCATACAATTTTATCACTACTTTGACATACAAGGCTACACCACCTCCCGTTTGCCCCTTCCTATCCTTCCTGTACAGTTTGTAGCCTGGGATAACTGTATCCCATTGGTTATCATCCGTCCACCAGGTTTCAGTGATGCCAATAATATCAATATTCTTATCTATTGCTAAGTATTCCAGCTCCCCTATTTTGTTCCGGAGGCTTCTGGCATTTGCATACAAGCATTTATATATGCTTTCCTGATACAGTCTTTTGAGTCCAGTTGCATTGTTAGACTGCCTCTTGCATCCTTCTGCTAGAGTGCTGGTGACTAGCTCCTTGCTCTGCTCAGTAATTTTTGCATCCTCCTCACTACTCAAGTACACACTTTCCCGAACCGGATGCTGCCCAGCTCCTGTCGGCTTTCCCCCAGTTATATGCCCTCCATCAATATGAAAGCACTACTGTGATTAGGTGAGATTCAGGGGCCATATGGATAGTGCATTACTTCAGCTTTCTTTGTGCTCATTACTGCATCCTGATGACCTCACCAACAAAGTTGAAATTACTGTCAAGAGAGTAAAACTTGCTGTCTTTGCACTACTGCCAACTGGCATTGCATTTTTCTTATGATTTGCCCTACAGCAGGATCTGCTTGCGTGGACCCAGTACCACACTGATGCATGCTCATCTTTGTATTTTGTGTTTTGTCATTTTATGCTGTTCCCTTAGGGGCATGTTTCAGCTGTTCAGTCTCTACCCCTCTACTACTTACTGCTACTTATGTTCACTTTTGTTAAGATATTAGATGTTTGTGTGTATTGCTTTTTATTTTTATTTTAATGTTATTATTTTACACCATAGCACGAATGAGAAAAACAAAAATAACAAAAATAAAAACATGAAGTTTCAATAATTATTTTCATTTTAAAGCTAAAATATAAATAGAAAGCATTCTGTCCAAAATGTCAAAGTTTGAGAGTGTGAGACAGGTGAAATGAGGGAAGAAAAAAATGAAGAATGCAGGGAGACAGGGAAGAAGACAGGCAAAAGTGGTTGGTAGTTTGTGTAGCAATTCTGGATGTGAATGGAACACTATCAAGAAATGAAGCTGTATATGTGAAATCAGTGTAGATGTTGGCAGTACTGAGTGGGAGGACAGGCTAAATCATACCCTAACCTACCAACATAAAGATTTGCTCGTTTTCGTGGCAATTTCAACTGTGGCAATTTATTGGTATGCCACATTCTTAAACATTTGCAATCAACTGTGTTGCTGCTGTTGTGGCACAGTCTTCCTAGGATGGTATAATGTTTTTGGTAATGAGTTGTTGTACTAATTAGATTGCACCAATTTCTATACCTTCAATAAAATTGTTGTTTGCTGCATAGCTAGCCTTAGACCAGCTATTCATTGTTTTGAATCAAGAACTTTTGCCTGCCCCCTTCTTTTTGGCATAGTGTTGCAAAAAAGAATATGTCCTCTTTGTTTTTTGCACACATTTTGGAAACCTACTATAGGTGAAGCATGAAGTACTTCTTCAGTGAATGGATTTTAAGTGCTACCCTGTATTTTTGTTCCTGTAGTTCTCTCAATAAATTTCTCATTACATTGTGCCTAATGAATGTTTCTCTGACAGTCATGCTTCCTCTTTCTTGCTTTAGTCTGCAGAATAAGAAATAGAGGCCAGAGGCCCACAAAGGGAATGTATAGAAAAAGAGACACGACTGAATGATAAAAGAGCTTCCTTGCTGGGAGCATCAAAAACACTGATACTTTAACTGTGTGTCATAAAGAGGTATGCAGTTAGGATCCATGTTAAGCTTCACTACATGAAATAAAATACCCATTTTCTTCCCTATAGGAACATAAAAATATCTTCTTTTTATTTAAATGTAATTGCTCTGTTTATAGTTTTTGTCTGGGCTTATTATATCCTTATCCCAAGTTTGTACAGAAAATGTAAGCACATTGAGCAAAATTCAGAGCAACAGAAATTGGAGATGCAAATGCTATAGGGAGTACATGATAGAACTCTATTGATTGGTCATGTTTATGTTACATGATTTCTTGCGACAGATGATCAAGAGTATTAATCTATAATTAGTAAGTGGTCGTTTCTGACAGGTATGCCTCGAAGCATAGCCTTCAATTTCAGAGGATGTTGTTTATTACTAACTGGTGCTTTGGTTGCACAACAGTATCACAATGTGAAAGTACAATATTTAGCTACAGTAATATAAGATCAGATATATGGCAAAAATAGCTCTTAACTGGAGACATAAATTACTCTACAAGATAGTCTATATTGGGGGTGGGGGTGGGGTGGGGTGAGCCTCTGTCTTACAATCTTCATTATGATGGGAGGAAGTATCTCCCAAAATGAAACAAAAAAAAAAGCCAGCCAGTATTTATTATTCCAAAATACAAATGGTATATTACAAATGACAGTAGCACTTATGTAGTAGTACTTTAAAAGTAAACTAGCAGAGGTATCCACTCCGCCCGCCGTGCAGAGGATAGGTAAGGCTGCACTACCCTGCGAAGCGGATACCTCTGCTAGTTTACTTTTAAAGGACAAACTTACACTTTCTTTGTATTTGTCTGTGTCTAATTGTTGCTTGTGGAGGAATAATTGTGTTTCCAGCTTAATTTTGCCCGTTGTACCTAATTACTTTTGAAGTGGTATTTTACATTAGTTTTATTTGTTGGGCCTCAATTTATTTTTAATATTGATTTGGAAATGTTCTCAAACTCTGTGTTATTATGTTCATGTCTCAAAATAATTTCCAGGTGTGTAATAAAATGCATTTACAGTATTAGGAATTAATTTCATGCTGATTTCAGTGGAAAATAGCAACAAATATTTTAAATTTTATATGGTTAGCATATTGAATAAAGTCCTGTTGCATAAAAGGTTTCCAGAGTACAACTACACTGGAAAGCTGAATTGGAATGTTTTGGCTTTGTTGTGATTTGATTTGCAGCATATCCTTCTTCTTCAAGTGCTTTATCTGATTCCAAATATTGATGATCATCATGGCGATCAGCCATGAAGCTTGTCCTGGGAACAATATAATGCAATGGCCTTCTATTTTCATTCCACATGACCCCCATACCACTGATCCAGTTCTCTGAGTCATTTTCTGCTACTGAGCCATTTTGGCTTGCAGGCCAGTATTGATGAGGCTGTTGCCCTCCATCAAGATGGATTCAAGTGGGATTTAATCCACTTGGGGACCATCACCCTTTCCTATGGACTTCTCCTTCCAAGGCCGTTAGTCCTCAGTGTTGTCAGGTTAGTTAACCACCACCTGACAATCGACGTTGAGTCACTGGCAGTATGGTCTACTCAAGTGTTTCCCAATCTTTGTTTTTTTAGACTTCATTTCCCAGAAACCTAAGTCAATTCCCCAAAGCACTGATCAGCAATGTACTGACTTAGGCTTCTGGGAATTGAAATGCACCAGTGTTCCGCAGAACATAATTTGGGAAATGCTGGTATACTCTATTCAGTGGTGGGATTAAATTTTTTTACTACCTACTCTATGGACGTGGTATGGTAGGTGTGGCCAGGGGAAAGCCCTGCGTTGCACCCAAATTAGGACGACTTTATTTCAGAACTTGGATGGGTGGGGCCAGCCAGAATTTCTGCTACCGGCTCTGGTGAACTGGTGAGAACCTGCTGAAGCTCACCACTGACTCAATTTCCATAACAGAATAACCTGGTCAGACTTTTGCAACCTTTGAAATCAAAATCAATACTCACACAGAGGCTGCAGATGGATTTAGAAGTTCACCATTCAAACCAGCCCAAATTTTAGATATTCTGTATTCTTTCACCACAAAATACCTTTGTGTTTTCATTCTTTATAGAAAAGTTTCTGGACATTTTAGTTGTTTGCAGCTTTAAGTCGGAAAGTGGCTTCACTGCAAACCATAAAAGAATCCCAAGTTTTGGATTTGAAAATTAGGGAAATCCAACAGCGCTGGGTAGGCTTGCACAGTACGTGTTTTGCCTTTTCCTTACATGCAAGGCACCAATGTGGCTGTAGTTCCTGGTCCATTTTGCACCAGTGCGCATTCGCACTACGGGTTTTGCCTTTTTCTTCTGCGCAAGGCATCATGGAGGCTGTAGTTCCGGCCCATTTTGCACCAGTGTGCATGCACAGTACATGTTTTGCCTTTTCCTTCCACATAAGGCACCATGGGGGCTGTAGTTCCTCTCCCATTTTAAATATATATATAGAATATGGGAGATTTGCAGGAAAATACAAATACGGGATAATGGCGGGAAAGAGGGGTAAATAACGGGAGTTTCCCGGCCAATACGGGAGACATGACAGCTATGATCCCATTGCAGCTCTGCTTTCCTGGAGTATGGTCTTTGTTCAAAGTGATATTGGCATAAGAAGGAATGGAGGGAGAGGATGATCATTAAAAATGTTTTCTCTCATTTGGACAAGTATCGGTTGGTGACCGCTCAGAAAGGGGATGGAGAATATGTTCATTGGAGTAGGCAACCTGAATAACGCTAAAGATTTTGCATCTCCTGAGTAGGGATGCCATAATTCTCTCCTGCCAAACTGGGACAGCCACATGACATCACTGCATTCTTCAAACTGTGCCTGCATCGGACAGGGCTGTCAGGGAGACCATGGCTCTAAGACCCCGTGGAATCCCCATCTGGGGCAGACAGCCTTCGTCAGTTTAAAATAAATTATAGTCAATAGGTTTTTTCCAATGCAAAAGACTATTCTTGATGGTTCTATTTTTATTTTTGAATAAAATTTCTTGGGCCACTCTTGAAGCCACCCTTCCTCCCCCTGAGGTCATCCCACCCTCCCCTTCACACACACACCCCACTAAAGTAGACTCACCCTCAAACCCCACACAAAGATCCCTTGGAATAAAGTTATAAAGAGGGGCCCGGAACAGCAATGCAGGCCATGGCGCCTCCATTTCCCTCCAGAAAGAGAAAAGCAAGAGACAAGAAGGGACTTATTTTGGAGGAGAACCTTTGCGATGGAGGACACTTCTCTTTCTGTCCACCCTGTTCCCTTCCTCTCTAGGAATACTGACCCTATGCAATTAACCCTTTGCGGTCACGTGAAGAAGGAATCCTCCATCTCAGTGTATGGTGGAGGTTTGGCTTCTTAGATATTTCTTGCTCCCTCCTGGCTTTTGAGGAAAAGGGCTGAGGACAACTCCTTGTCCCCCAAACTTCAAGGTGAGCCAAGTGATTTTTGCAAAGAGTTATTTCACTGCCTCCATGCCTTTCTTTCAATTATCTCACTTGCAAGTGTCTCCCCTCCCCGATAGGCTTCTCAGAGTGCTGTTTTGCCTTTGTCGCTTTTAAGCAGGATAATTGAAAGGCAGGGAGGCAGTGAAATAACTCTTTGCAAAATCCCTTGGTGAGAGGTGATCTTGCTTACTTTGTTCAAATTTAAAAATCCGGGACTTTTACAAGTTTTTTCTTGAACCGGCCAGGACAGCTTGATCCGGGAAAATCCTGGAAAACCGGGACATATGGCAACCCTACTCCTGAGGCTTGTTGCATCTTGCCTTGAGAATACGTTTGTGGGACTTAGAGTGCATACAACATGACACATGCAGGACTAACATATGTGCAAATGAAAAATGCACAAACATGCATTAGCCCAAGGAGGAATGTTTTAATCAAGTAAATTATCTTTAAAAAAGAGTCTACATTAGGCAAAATGGATGGATTCACACATTACAGTTTGCATAATACAGAGAATGGTCCAGAAGATGATGGAAGCCAAAGTCAAAGAAGCACTGTGGAATAAAAATCGAGAGATTGTAATAGCTGTAATTCAGGGCAATGGTTGTCATTTTCAAAGTTCACATCTTGTGATATTCTTGTCTGTCCTGACATACAGTTGTGGAAATGACATGTTATTGAATGTAGATGGGTCAAAGCCAAATGTGAAATGAACATATTCCATTGTTTGCATGGCTCTATTATAATTTTCTGATGTATTTCTTCAGTTCTACCATTTTAATCAAGTCAGATACAACAGGAGGCAAAATAGGTTACATTACTGCTTTTTAAACTACATTTGAGTAAATCTCACTTTTATTCACTTGCTTGCAGTCTAATATAGTTAAAATTCCCTTTGTGAACTATGCTCTTCTATTGAGATATAAGACACCCTTTTAATTGGCATCTCTAGTTTCCCTAACAGCACTTAAAGTAAGCATCTAGATAAGAGTGGCTGTCTGAAGATATATTTCACTTCGATTAGCAAAGAAAAAGATCAGTAACATTTTCATGGTAGCAGTCATTCTCTGTATGTCTTCATCTAACAATACTCTTGTTTTCCTCATTAGTTTATTATATCTGTGCTACTTCTGGTATAGAAAAATTAATTCTGAACCCTGTGGACTCTTTTTAAATGATTTCTTTTACCTACCATGAGAAGTAATCCCCTTTGTAACAAGAAACTGGACTAGAGTCCCCATTTTTGTTTTATTACTTTCATAATCTGCTGACTGTAGTACATATACTTGATATATTATGGTAGAGCTTTAGGGGGCTGTCAGCAAGTCATTCCATTAGATCTGATTAGTACTTTCAAAGAGAGCGCTAAATATTTGGCAAAGTATTTCCATTAGTTACATAGAAAAGACAAAGCCCATTTGAATTGCATTCTGGTAAAAACAACTATTTTTCTCCATACAAATAAAGTTAATTTAGCATTAATATGTATATTGGAGCAGAGTTAGTCATGCTTTTTTCTTGAAGTTACTACAATGAAGAAAATGAAAGTCCTTTTATAGCTCAAGGCACAGAATCCACATTTTTCTTATGTCAGCTGCAAAAAAAAACTTTTATATCTTTGTAAGACATCATCATTTGTGAAGAACAGTGATTTCACTTCACTTTTTGAATCTAAAGTAGGACTGTTTCCCTATACACCAAACATGTTTGCTCTGGTTTGTGCCTTCTAGATTTTTTTGTAGAATTTCTGGAGTTAATTTTTAAAATTGGTACAGGCAAAATTTGGTGCAGTTTTCCATACTTACTGCCCTTGATCCTGACCTAGACAGTAGCAAGTACTTTGCCTGCAAGCCAATCTGCTTTACAGTACAGGTATCCTTCTTGTTCTCTAAGCAGTCTTGTCACTACTATCAGTGATGTTCTCCAACACCTTGCATGAGTTGTGGGCATTAGCAGGGCTAAGACCAAGACTGATTTCAATCTAGATGACCTCAACACCAGGGCATTTAACAACTGGTACCAGGCTAGTACTTGTTATTGTCTTAACCACAATCTACAACATCCTCTTTTGGTCTTTTGACACATGCCTTGCTAGTGTACAAGATCTTTTGACCAGCCTCTTGCCTGTGACCATGGTGGTGGAAACAGCATACAGTCTTCCTTCTGTACCAGTCTCTTCTCAAAAATTAACAGCTATGATATTGACTCTGAGTTAGATTATGCATGATGTAGATCTTATTTTTTCTGGACCACCAGGGTACTGATTCTACTACGTCAGAGTCTAATTTCACATTGGACACTTCCAAACTGATTTCTGTGTCATCTCTATCAACTGCATGTCAAAATGACCTTTTAACATATATATTCAGACTTTAAAAGGATGTGACACTTTTTATCCTAGAACTATTTGCTCAGTCCCTCAGCAAGTTCAGAAGCCAATCTGTGCATAATCCAAGTGGAATCCTAGAGAGGTTCCAGTATCTTATTTGTCACACCAATTGCTTTTGCTGGTAACTTTACCTTCTACTGAAGCCTAATAATATTCTCAAATTGATGAAAATTTTCTTGTTCGCTGAATTATAGCACCTAGATTTACACTTCCTTAGTGTGTTCAGAAAATGATCTAGAAACCCATTTCATCTGTTATTCTAACAGATAATATTCAGTAAAACAGTTATAATTTTCTTTGCTTTTGGAAAAAACAAAACACCACATTATGTATTCTGTTATATGAAGTATAGTTTTAAGAAATATACTAAAAGTTTTGTGAGCACTGAATTCAAATTCCTACCAGTGTTGCAGTCAGGATTCTTTATTTGGCTTGCATAGATTTGTAATGAGGCCAGGAGGAGAACAAGTTGCAAATTGAAGTATGGTCTGGCTGAAATATATTGTGCGAAAAATAGTTTGAGAAATCTTTGCCTAGATGAAATTGTAAAATATGTCAGAATTTTGTTGTTCTTCAGTCACACAGTCGATTCCGACCCTTTGCGATCTTATGGACCATTGCCTGCCAGGCCCCTTTGTCCTCCACCATGCTATTCAACCCGCCCAGCTCTGTTCCAATCGTGTCCACAATACCATCTAGCCATCTCATTTTTGTCCGACCCTTCTTCTTTTGCCTTCCATCTTTC
This sequence comes from Bradypodion ventrale, assembly GCA_035047345.1. Classification (NCBI taxonomy): domain Eukaryota; kingdom Metazoa; phylum Chordata; class Lepidosauria; order Squamata; family Chamaeleonidae; genus Bradypodion; species Bradypodion ventrale. The sequence continues at coordinate 238,002,049 of JAWDJE010000001.1, forward strand.
CCAGTATCCATGCTTTCTCAAGTGAATCCTCTCTTCTCATTTGATATCCAAAGTACTTTATCTTTATCTTTAGTATTTGACCTTCTATGGAGCAGTCAGGGTTGATTTCTTCTACGATCAACCTATTCGTTCTCCTCGCTGTCCAGGGTATTCTCAAAACTCTCCTCCAACACCACATCTCAAAGGCATCTATTCTTCTGCACTCAGCTTCCCTAATGGTCCAGCTCTCACAAACATACATTGCCACCGGGAATACCATTGCTTTTACTATGCAATTTTTTTTGCAATGTGATGTCTCTACTTTTCACCATGTTCCCAAAGTTTCTCATAGCTTTTCTCCCAAGAATCAGTCGCCTTTTTATTTCATGGCTGCAATCACCACCTGCAGTGATTTTTGATCCTAAGAAAGTAAAGTCTGTCACTGCTTCTACTTCTTCCCCATCTATTTTCCAGGGACTGATAAGGCCTGTTGCCATTATCTTGGTTTTCTTGATGTTGATTCTTAAGCCACCTTTTGCACTCTCTTCTTTCAACCTAAGCAGGAGCTTCTTTAGGTCTTTCTAAAGGTCAGAATATAAATGCTACTAAGGGCCTGGCTTTGCCCATGGGAGGTTTTAGTGTTTTGGGGTCTCTCCCTGAGGTGGCGTTGGGGCACGTTTATCGTGGGCTGGCGGGGCTTTGTGGTTATTTTGCTGGCTGGTCTGGGCAACAGACGTGACCCCGGCAATGTGTTCTCCAGCGAGGAGTGTACACGAGTCCGGTGAGTTCACGGCCTGCGCTTCCGCCCGTCCCGTTCCTCTGTCCTCCCCCGCTGCTGCTACGGGGCAGGGCCATCATCAGCAGACCTCACAGTTGCAGATGCTACCCCTGCGTGTGATGCTACCCTAGCAACACGGGCCCCGCTGAGGAGGCTACGCGAGGCTGGGGATTTCTTGGCCTGCTCTTCCTCCTATCCTTCCCTTTGCGGGGCCTGGCACTGTTGGGCCTAGTCAGCAGCAGTCTGAGGAAAGCATGGTGAGAAGAGCAGGCCACAAAATCATTGGCCTCTCATAGCCTTGTTGGCGGGGCCCGTGGTGGTGGGGTTGCATTGGTTGCTGGGCAGCCCAGGAGGCGAGGGGGTGATCTGCTCCTGAGGGGCTTGGCAGGCATCTGCGGCAGGAGAGGGCGGGGGAATATGTGGTTGAAGAAGCATGGGCCGCAAAATCCCCAGCATCGCATACACTCCTTGCTGGAGAATGTGTTGCTGAAGTCATGTTCGTCGCCCAGCCCTGAGCACGTCCGTTGCTCGGCCCCTGGCCACAGGCCCTACCAAGGATGCTAGGCAAGGACAGGTATTTTGTGGCCTGCTCTTCCCCCATTCTTACCTCCGCCCTCCCCCGCCGCCGCTGTTGGCCAGGCCAAAAACAGCACACCCTGCACCCGCTTCCAGGGCTGCCTGGTGGTGAGTGTGGGGCCTGTTGCTTTTGCCCCTGGCCGGCAGTGGGAGGGTGGAGGGAAGGATGTGGTGAAGAGCAGGCTGGGAAATACCCATCCTCGCATAGCCTCCTGGTTGGGGCCCGTGGTTTTCAGGGTAGCGTTGGTTGCCGGTCAGCTGAGGAGCCGAGTGTGAGGTCTGTTGCTGATAGGCCGGGCCGGCAGGAGCGGCGGAGGAGGGCGTTGGGATGACCGGCGTCCATCGGCCTGTTGTACGTGTGGCCATAGCCCCATCCCTCCCATGCTCATGCCGGCCTCTCTGATTGAACAAGTGGAGGCGGCAGGGTGTGAGTGGTTACAGGGACCAGGCAAAATGCAAACACCCAGATTATAGAGTTGAATATAGAGCGTCTTCCATAACCCTTCCTCTGTCACAGATTTCTTGAACTGGATTAATTCTTTACATGATCACTTAACATTTACTCATTCTGTGAATCCTCACTCTTTATCCTTTCTGGATTTAGAAATGTTCATTTCCAACAACAAACTTAACATGTGATTGTTCAACAAGCCTACTGATAGGCATGCTTATCTACAGTTTGGGTCCTACCATCCCCACTCCTTAAAAAGTAACATCCCTTATAGCCTATTCTTGGGAGCCAAACGGAACTCTACTAATGATTCTGACTACCACAAGGCTGCTATTAAAATTCAACAGTCTTTGCATAACAGGGGCTATCCTGATTATATCATCAACACTGCTTATAAAAAAGTGACATCTAGACCCAGACGATCCCTTTTTCAGCGGAAGGATTGCTCTTTGATGACCAATATTTTCTGGTCCCTCGATTTCACACCTTTAGCACATAAAATAAAAAATACTATCATCAAACATTGGCACATCCTATACTCTGTTCCGGGCTGTCGTGATAAACCCACTATAGGGTTTCGCAGAACTAGAACTATTGCTGGCATAATATCCAGAACAGATTGCCTTTCTAAACAAACTTTACCGTCTAGATTTCCCGCAGGACATCACCCGTGTGGTCATTGTAAATTTTGCCGATTTATGTGGAGCACTGATGAGGTTGCTATTCCTAGCAGTACCTTTAAATTACATCTCTCACAGTTCTCTAATTGCAACACGCGGGACTGCGTATACATGATTACATGTTCTTGCCAATTAGCATATGTGGGCCAATCCAGTAGACCCGTCAAGACCAGATTGGGGGAACATCAGTCGCGTATCAGAAACAATGTGATCACAGCTCCGTTGGCATCGCATTTTATTGACAAAAAGCATTCTTACATGGATATGCGGGTGGTGGTACTCGAATCTCCCCCCCCCCCCCGCCCCATCAATATCACATTTTGGACAAAGAACGCTTCTTGTTACAGAGGGAAGCTTTTTACATCCATCGTTTCTTGACCCTTAGTCCACGAGGTTTAAATACTGACCAAGATTATTCTGCCTTTCTTTAAGTATTTAGCATTGTTTCTTCAGTTTCATGCTCCTTTCCCTTTAATATCATGGTTTTACCTTGTTTCCTGCTCCTTTGGGTAATTGGTACTAGTCTCCACATGTGTCCCCTTGGAAACTATATTAGTTGTCATAATTTGTTCTCTTGTTTAACGCTCTGACCCTATATGAGACTGCAACATGAGGTTATTTCGAGCGCGTCAATGTAATATATTATACAGGTACTATTCTTATTGTGTCATTTTGCTGTTTGAGTATCATGGTATCTTACATATATGTTATATGTATACATATTATTGGATTTTTGGCAATGTGTTTTACTGTTGCAGATCTTGATAAAGTCTACGAAATATCCGTTTCACCCGAAATATCCGTTTCACTCGAAGATTTATGATTGCAGCTTTACCCGGCTCCCGCAATCGTGCTTCAGCTATTTGTGGACTTTTTCTATCTTTTTGTTGATGTTATATATATTGTTCTATTGCATCCACACGGTTCTTATATATTACTTCTCAAGTAGCTGTTCTTGTACATGTTTCGGTAGTTTTGCATATCCTGATGTTACTAGCGTTTTCCTAGGCTGTTACTACTATTTATCTTATTGGTTGGTTTATGATTGTGCCTTCCAGCATTGTATATACCCTGCTTCTCTTAGATGTTACATGCTATTATACTCGTTCTTACTTTATTAACATGTTTGCCAGACTCTTAGATCTGTAACCTTTGGTTTTACTTACCGCGGAGTGCTTTCTCGCCGTTTGCCGTGGTATCCCTGCACGTTTTGCATTAAATATATTCACTTTTATTATTTATTCTTTTTTTGACTCTATATTCTGGGTGTTTGCGTTTTTCCTGGCCTCTCTGATTGGTCAGCACAGGCCGCAGGGGCTGCTGGTGGTTGTAGTTTTTGTTGTTTTAGCCACTTTGTGGGGCACAGGCCCACCCGGAGTGCCGGGCCCTGCCATCCCAGAAACAGCCCACACAAGGTACGTGTGTGCCAATTGGGGGGGGAGGGGTGTGGGAGCACATGCTGGACCCACAACATTACACCTCTCTTTTATATGTATATAGAAATATTTTTGACATTTTGACTTTCAGCCTTCCAAATATTTTTTTTAGAATATTTGCCTTATGAAGCAGAACCAACAGGCTCTTCAGTTCTTTTGTAAGGTTCAAATGATACCAATTGAGATACTAAAAATGTGTACCAAATGGAGCTAGAAAATGTACTCTGTTGAGAAGCATCTACAACTGCCATAGGTTTGTGCCAGAGAATTAACACAAAACAGCGAATGGGTATTAAAACTGCAGGTGGCTTTAACATTTGTTAACTGGAAATTGTTAGAAAGTGAGATTCAATTCTGAATTCAAAGCACAAGACACCTCTCAGGCATCAATTTTATGGTTCCGTGGAACACTTTCCAAGGATGTAAGGATGAATCAGAAATCTCCCTCTGAGAACAGCAATGACATGCAAACTCTAACTTTAGAACCAACTACAGGTGAAACTTGGAAAATTAGAATATCGTGCAAATGTTCATTCAGTTCAGTAATGCAACTTAAAAGGTGAAACAAATATATGAGATAGACTCATTGCATGCAAAGCAAGATAGTTCGAGCATTATTTTGTTATAATAATGATGCTTATGGTTTACAGCTTATGAAAACCCAAAAAAAACCCAATCTCATGTACCCCATAATCATCACATGATCATCACAATTATAACAAACTAGCTTGAGTGCCCAGCTCCGCTTGGGTGATGTTTGGGGGGGGCTCTGCCCCACATCTTGGCACCCTCCCCCCTCTTCCCAGCTTCCATCTCCCTGTGGCCTGTCCTCCAGGCGACTACACCTCCCAGCAGGACCTCTTCCGCGCGGTTCCTGTTGGGTGGTGTAGTTGTCTGGAGGGCAGGTGAAAGGGAAATGGAGTCTGGGAAGTGGGGCAAGTGTTTGGGAGCATGTGCGGTAATACATCTCCCAGCAGGCTCCGCTGGCCCCAGACCCTGCCCCCTCCCCCATGTTGTGCAAGCCGTTCGGTAGCTGCACGACCCCCAGATGAATCCTCCTCCTCCCCCAGTGGTGGCGCTCCGGGGTGCTCCGTACACCCTCAGGGGCTGGCCTCGGACCCCTCCCTCCTCCCCCCATGTTGTGCAAGCCTTACCATAGCTGCGAATCCTCCTCCTCTTTCCCCTGTGGCGGCGCTTCGGACACTCCTCAGGCGCTGGCCTGCGCCTGTTCTGCAGCCTTGGTCAGCCTCGGCCGTTGGTCATGTCGTTCGCCTCAGTCGGTGCCTCCTCCTCCTTGCGTGGGCCTGCTCCGCAGCCTTGCTCGCTTCAGTCAACGCCTCCTCCACCTTCTCTTCCACCGCTGTGGATGGTTGCGTGGCTGTGGTCACTGCATTTTGTTTTTCATGTGGGCGAAAAACAGGGCATGGCCAGACGTTTGTGCATGCACACTGCTGCCCAAGCCTGCCACGCATGCACACAGCTGCTTGAGCCAGCCGGTTTCCCCGTTGGATGGGGGAACTCTCACAATTGTGCAGTTCCTCCTACCCTTGCCATTTCTCCCGGTGGGTAGGGGGGAGCCTGCGTGACCCATTTTGGGGTGCAGCAACCCTGAAGTCAGCTGCTGGACACTTTTGTTGACCGTCTCACCTGCACAAGGTAAGTGCCTGCGAAGTTACAGGGCGATCGGTGAAGAAGTGTGGATTTGTATAAAGAACATACAAGACCACACTTCTGTTTATATATATATATCTACTAGCATAGTTTACCCGGCGTTGCCGGGCTGTTTTAAACTGTGATCAGCTTTTTTGGGTTTTTTTGTGATAAAAAAAAGAACAAAGGATGATATAATTGTTTCAAATTGTTTTATTTAACCATTATTTTTGTTAATAGTTGTACCATAGGTAATATTTTTAAAAATGTGAAGGTACATGTTTTTTACATTCAATGTTTTAAAACTGTGTTTAGATGTTTTGGGTTTTTATTTGAGTTAAAACTCAACAGAGGATGCTATAAATCTTTTTATTTTATTTATTTAACATATGTTTGTTATTTGTGTAAACTTTTGATTTATTGTTATGTTTTTGGCTTGTTTTTACTCTTGTGTCCTCTAGGTGGGGCTGTTGTGTTTTTGACTTGTTTTTAATATTCCGCCCTGCAGGTGGGGCTGTTAGTGGTTTTGTTTTCGTTTCACGTGTCTTTTCTCTCCTGGCCTCTAGGTGGGGCTTCTTCCAGTAAGTAGTCTTTGTTTTTTCATTTCTGTTCCGATCTCGTGGAGGGAAGACATGCTGGTGAGTTCTCTTGTTTTCTTTCTTCTGGGGTATTTCTTTGTTTTGTTTTTGTGGTGGTGGGCTGGGAGGTGTTTCTGTTTGTTCTTTTGTGGTTTGGTAGGGTTTTAGGTTTCTTTAATTGGTTTGTTTATTTCTGGTTTGTTTAATTTTTGTGATTTCGTTGGTGGTGTAATTTGAGGTAGTTGTGTTGTCAGAGTTAGGTATTCTTGTGTTGTAGTTAGGTTTTTGTCTGTGCTTTTCTGGAATTGTGGATGTTTTTGTTTGTGGATTTTGTTGTTTTGTTTTTTGTGTATTAATGGGTTTTTTAATTATTGATTTATTTGTGTTTTATTAATTTTTACTAATGTTGGTGTTTGTTGTTGGTGTGTACTTTTGTGTGAAGAATGGGCTGCCTGTTGGTTCCTTTTTCCCCCCATTGCTGCTTCGAATTTTAGTTTCGATGAAGCAATGGGGGAAAGGAGGAGCAGGCAGTCAGCCCGCTCTTCCCCCAGTACGGTTCGTTAGGTAGGTCGGGGGAGAAGAAGGCAGATAAGAGCTATCTGCCTGACGATGGTTCTCTCCTCTCTGTCTCCTTTCTCTCCTGGCTTACCTAACTGGAGATTGGCAGGCAGCGATCCGCAAGGGGTGGTGCTTTTCCTTGCGGATTGCTGGCTGCTGCTTTTGTATTACCTCCACTGCTGTTTCGTGTTAGTTCTCAAAACAGTGGCGTCGGAAGTACAAAGGCAGCAGCCAATCATTCGCCAACGAGGGTGCTTCCCCTGGCGAACTGCTGCCTGCTGTTGTTTTTCCCCACCCTGGCTCAAGGTACCTTGAGGCCGGCGGTGGTCTCACCGTGTCTTCGGCGGGGTACCGTGGAGGAGAGGGAGTCCCTCTTCTCCCTGTTGCCCCGGGAAAGAAGGCCGGCGGTGGTCTCGTGGTGGTTTTTTGTGGGTGTTTGTTTCGTGAGGCTGTGAGGCACTGCGTCCACCTGCTGCGGACTTGCGCTTCCGTTGCGATTTGTAACTTTATTTTTCGTGCGCCGGCTTTCTCAGCATTCTGCACGCTCACGTTTTGCGTTTGTGGTTTGCGTTCCTGTGGCAGTTTTTTCCTGCGGCTTAATTTTAATTGGCCGCGCCGCGTTTCCCAACGTCCTTTTTGCTCGCGCCTCTCAGCCTGATTGGCTGTGGCACGGCACTGTGCAGAAAACTTTGGGAAGTGAAGTTCTTTTCTTTTTTTCACATTCATGGGGCTCTTGCCCCACTGGCACCTTTCTGAACCCTGCAGTAACCTCCGGATTGGGTTCGGGTGAGTGCAGGAAGCTCGGTACGGGATAGGATGGATGGGTGCAGAAACGTATAGCAAGTTCCAATGGTTAACCCTAGGGTATAATTATATATCTATATCTATATTTATATCTATACTAGCAAAGGTTGCCCGGCGTTGCCGGGCTGTTTTAAATGGTGTTGGAAAGTTTTTGTTGTTGTTGTTGTTAATGTTTGTGAAGAAGAGGTTAATCTGTATTTGAAATTTTTAATTTTTTTATTTATACAAATTTTTTTGATGGCCTGTTTTAAACTGTGATGAGTTTTGTTTGGTGTTTTGGTTTTGTGGATGAAAAAAAGAATAAAGGATGATATACTTTTTCGAAAAACTCTTGGGGCCTTTTGTGTGGGGCTATTGTGTCTTTTTGAATTTTTTTTATTATTGTGGGCAGCAAGTGCTGCTGGTAGGGGTTATCTTGTATTTTGACTGTTTTTTCTCTCGTGGCCTCTGGGTGGAGCTTCTTCCAGTAAGTAGTCTCTTTCTTTATTCATTTCTTTTCCAGTCGTTGTGGTATGAGGTCGTGTGGTGGTGAGTTAGCTGTTTTTCTTTATTTGGGGTGGTGTTGGTGGTTGGATTTTGTGGTGTTTGGCTGGGTGCTTGGTGTGTTTGGAAATGTTTGTTGTTGTTTACTTTTTTGGTGTTATTTTTGTTTGTTCTTGTGTATTTTTGAATGTTTTTGATTGTTTGGGGGGGTCCCCTCTCAGACCTACTCCTTTGGTCCCCCCAACCCTCTCAACCCCAGGGGAGCCAGTAGAGAGGGGGATTCCCCCCCCACTCCGTTTTTAAAGAGAAGTAACCGCTTGGTTTCTTCTCTTTAATATGGGGCGTGTGTGTGGGGGGGAGGGAATCCCCTCTCTGCCGGGTCCCCTGGGGTCAGGAGGGTGGGGGAGACAGACTCCTTTTGTCCCCCCACCCTCTCAACCCCAGGGGAGCCAGTAGAGAGGGGGATTCCCCCCCAACTCCGTTTTTAAAGAGAAGTAACCACTTGGTTTCTTCTCTTTAATATGGGGCATGTGTGTGGGGGGGAGGGAATCCCCTCTCTGCTGGGTCCCCTGGGGTCAGGAGGGTGGGGGAGACAGACTCTTTTTGTCCCCCCACCCTCTCAACCCCAGGGGAGCCAGTAGAGAGGGGGATTCCGCCAACTCCGTTTTTAAAGAGAAGTAACCACTTGGTTTCTTCTCTTTAATATGGGGTGTGTGTGTGTGTGTGGGGAGGGAATCCCCTCTCTGCCGGGTCCCCTGGGGTCAGGAGGGTGGGGGAGACAGACTCCTTTTGTCCCCCCAACCCTCTCAACCCCAGGGGAGCCAGTAGAGAGGGGGAGCACAACACCCCCCCCGGTGATATTAAAGGGGAAACTCCGATTAGGAGCTTCAGGCGCCGTTGGGGAGGGGGGCTTTGGTTCCCACGGCTTGGTGGACTTGCTCTCCCGGTGTTTTTGTTTTTGTTTTATTTTTTGGGTGCCGGCTTCCTCAGCGTTCTGCGCGCTCATGGCGCGCAGGACGCTGGGGCTTGTAGTTATGGGTTGGTGCTTTGTGTTTGTGCTGCGTTTTTTTAAAATGGTTTTCTTTTGATTGGCTGCGGCGCGTTTCCGAACGCTGCACCGTGCAAGAGCCTCTCAGCCTGATTGGCTCTGGCGCGGTGCAAGGAATGTTGGGAAGTGAAGTTGTTTCCCTTTCTTCGCGTTTGTGGGGCTGTTGCCCCACTGCCGGTTTTCTCAATCCTTCGTTGACCTGCGGACCCAGATCGGCCGTGTGCAGGAAGGGTGAGTGCAGGCAAGTAGGGCGAGGCATAGCAACCTATAGCCAGTTCCAACGGTTAACCCTTGGATTTTTAGGTTAAGATATAGATAGATTAAGGCATGACATATCTCGCTTTGCATGTAGTGAATATATCTCATATTTGTTTCACCTTTAAATGAAATGAATGGACATTTGCAGGATATTCTAATTTTCCAAATTTCATCTGTATAAGCACACACAACCATTTTGGACTTTTCTGTGTTGGCTTCTTTTAAATGGTACGAAGGGTTATATTATGAAAGTGGCAACTGTTGGAGAGAAGAGAGCAAGGATCTATTAGAGTATGTGCTCAGAGCAAATATTTAGCATGTGTTTCAGAGGACATTTAATTTTTTCCTCTTCCACTGCTTGCTTTTTCATTGGAAACAACACAAAAACTGTGGAGAAGCAAAAGAGTAAAAATAATAATCAGTCCCATTGTTAGGGAATCTCGCATGCTTTGGATGGAATAAAGCTTCTGAGATTGTAGTATACAGATCTTTTCTCTTAAGTTCCCGTCCTTAATTAAATGCAGAAACTCTGAAGAAAATTTATGTTGTTGTTCTTTCTTTCCCTCCCTCCTCCCCATTTTATTTGGAAACAACAAATCTCGCTAATATCAAAAGGGAGAAATGGCTTGCAGTTGTATGCTAGTATTTCAATGCTTAGCTCCATCCTTACCAAGAAAGTGGAGATATAATTTGTAATTATCTGCATGAGTTGTTTTAGTTGACAAGAAGTGAAATATAACTTCAGGTTTGGGATAATAAGTTCGCTTTTCTTAGCTGGTTTATATAGATTTGCCTTTGTAAATCTAACATGCTTGCTAGGTAAAGGTCAAGGTCACCCTTGCTCAAAAGCCAGTCATATCCAACTCTAGGGTTCAGTGCTCATCTCTGTTTATAGCCAAAGAGCCAGCGCTGTCTAGGTCTGCAGACATTTCCGTTGACATGTGGCAGGCATGCCTAGACACCGAAATGCATGGAACACTGTTTACTACTTCAGATCATACCTGTCAACCCGCAGCTCCGGAAAAACGGGACCTGCACACATCCCTTGTGCGCAGGTCGCGTTCCACGCATGCGTGGAAAGGTTTTTCCCCCTTCCACGCATGCGCGGAAGCGCTACACCGCTTGCGCAGCCCTTACGCAAGTTACGGGGTTTTGGCAGCGGGGGCCGGGTTATGACGTCAATCGACGTCAATTTACGGGGTAATCCCGGCCAAATCGGGAAGGTTGACAGGTATGCTTCAGATGCTTGCTACTTGCACTGAAATTCTCTTGAGAGTTTCTGGTGCTTTGTAATTTTCATCTTCATTGGTCCCATTGGGATTGTTTGCAACAAAAAGGGTAACCTAGGCAGAAAACACTATTTTTTGTAGTCATTCATTAAGCAGTGAAAGTTTAAAGGCTGGGCCAGAGTTTCAGTTTTTCTTGGATCCATTGAATTTTTGGATTAATGATTTTTTGCATATTACTTGTTTCACATTTTTTGTTGTTATTCAAATGTATTTATGTCCAGAGAAGCACAAGGCAAAGCCTAACATCTTTTATAATGAACTCTAGATTTCACGTAGGTTATTTTAAATTTCATATATATTTGTATTTACTTTAATGCAGGAACAACTCTTTTGTTTGTGTGAAAAACAGGAGAACATAATCTGCATATAGATTAATAAAATGTATATGCTTATTGATATCAATCTCTTTAAATTATGAGCTGGATCTTATTAGGTTAGTCAGAGACATAATTGCTATTAAAAAACCAGAAGGACAGACAGAGGGCAACTTTGCCTTGTTCCAGTGCTCAGAGAGAATTATATGAGCCTATCTGATTAGGATGTATACACCTTCCTGTATGTGCAGGTCTGTAGGCAGGATTCGAGATGTTTTGGGGAGAGGGGCAAAAAAATTCAAGGGGGGGGGCAACAATGTCACACTCATATATATAACATTGGCATCATGGGGTGGGATGGGGGACGGGCTGTTAGTTCGGGAGGGTCCCCCCATCCCCCCTGTCTATGGCCCTACCTATGTAACCCTCATAAACAGGTTATAAGAAATAAAAGTTGCTTTTCTAAAACCCAGTTTTTCTAGAAGTTTGAATAAGTCTATCCATTCAGTCTGATCAAATGCTTTAAGGGTATTAAGGGAGTCCTTCAACATGCCCTTCAACGTGCACTGAGGAGGACCTTATGTTGGCAAGAGGAAATGATTTTGAGGTGGCCCGATATTGGGCAGATGTCATCTAGTTCTTTTAATTCATTTTTGTTTTAGATATGTTAATTTTAGCTTTGTATGTTATTATATGCTGGTGGTGCCTCTGACACAAATAATAAAGATGGGATAATATAATAGTACAATTGTCTAATATTTTTACTCTGATAGTGGATGACATTAGTGACTATACTGTGTCTAATTGTCTAGTGGACATAAAACCTTTTTGATCCACTAAAATCATTCAGCTTACCAGCAAGGATGTCAATTTTAGGGTTGGATACATCAATGAAATTGGGTGGCATAATGAAATCAGATTACTATCTCCTCCAGGTCTAGGATTGCTACCTACCATGTCTTCAGCTAATTTTTGCGGAGCTCTTTCCTTTTTAAAGTAACTGGGATGCTTGTCCTTTGGACATCAATAAGAATGTTCTTCATAAGAATAGCAGGCAAATCACTCAGGCCTTTAAAATACTGTTTTTTGATTATTCAGTAGCATTAATTAGAATTAATCTATTTTTTGCCCCTTAAGATCTAGTAGGGGCATAGGCACATTAATGGAACTAACATATTGGATTATATTGCTAGAAATAACTCTGCTCTGGATTTTTGGCTCTGTTTCTGCCTGGATGGGTTTGGAAGACTTTGATTTTCACTTAAAACAGCTATTTCTTCCCTGCTAAAATCAAGTAACATCTTGCTAGCAGTCCCTGGAGTATCATCTGATGGATTTGACAGAGGACAGTATTGAACCTTAAATTCTCTGCTGCATTATTTTGGGAGGAATGAAAGCTTGAACTGTGTTGTAAAAACACATTTCACATTTATTCTAAATGTAACCATAATTTATGTTCCTAACAAGGCTTGGTAGATCTAGAGCAGTGGTTCCCAACCTTTTTTGACCATGCTCCACCTAAGCATCTCTAAAATATTGATCCCCCTCAACATATAATTCTTATTGTTCAAAAAGTGAACTCCTACTCACATAGAGATGCCTAAAAAAACATTAATAACTAATTCTTGAATTACCACTCTTAAAAATGAAATTGCTCCCCTGTGGGGCATGTGCCCCACATTAGGAACCATGGATCTAACATGCATCTGTAATGTGTCTTGTGGAAGGAAGAGTCATATCAGATTTAAGTTTTTTCACACAGATACCCAGTTGCAAACATTCATTTAAGTCAGGGGTTCTCAACCTATTCAAGTTGGGGGCTGGGTCATGCTCCCTCAAACAGTTGAGGGGGCCAGACTGGTTTCCCCCTGCCATTTACAGCTGTCGTAAATGCATTTACAAAGGCCACAGACTCATTTACGGCTGCTGTAAATGCATTTATGAAGGCTGTGGACCCATTTACAGCTGTTGTAAACATGATTAAGAAGGCCATGGACTCATATATGGCTGTTGTAAATGCGTTTATGATGGCTGTAAATGATTCCGTGGCTGATTCCGCCTTGACGTGGCTGGAGTGGGGGCAGGGGCTGGATTGTTTGGCACCATGAACTGGATCTGGCCCACGGACCATAGGTTGAGAACACCTGATTTAAGTTATTAATTATAATAGTTTCCCTCACCAATTAGATGTAATTTCATTTGACAGTGGGAGAATTTCCATTACCTCCTGGTCTGGTCGTAAGGATGGCGGACTCTCTTGTCTTGTTGAAACAGAGCAGAGTTTGCCAAAGTATTGTGCATATAGAAAAGATTTAGATGTAGATCCATGGGTTGCTTATCATTTTGCCTTAATCCTACAATTGATTTTTTGCATGAGATGAATTAAAGCATTCACCTGTTCCAAGCATCTAAGCAAGGAGAGTTATTTTATTATTTATAAATACCATGCTTTCATACATATTTGTCGGAGTCTTTATATTCAATAGCATTGGTCTGTCATAATTTCAACCATGGAGGTATCTTGATATTGACTCACTAAGCTTAGAGGATATATGATTTTTTCCCCTTCAACCTGAACAGGATGGTTGTTGAGGGATTTTAGAGATGGTGCAGAATATATAGGAACACCTGGATTCTTAGTTATGCAATCATTATTATTTTCATTATTTGGTGACGCTGACAATCCTCTAAATCTCTTTCTCCCTTTTGGTTATTATTGAGCACAGCTGAGGCCATGTTCTTAATTACAGCAAATCCTATTTTGTGTCTTAAAGGTAAACTCTTAAAGCAGGGGTAGACAACCTACGGCCCATGTTGCCAAATAATCGAGCCCTCGCCCTTACCTCCACCAAAATCGGCCACAGACTCATTTACAACAGCCATAAATGAGTCTGCGGCTGTCACAAATGTGTTTGCAATAGCCGTAAATGGCGGAGAGACCCCCAGTCTTCAACTGTCTGAGGGAGCATGACCCCATTCCCTGGCTGAAAAAGCTTGACAACCCCTGTCTTAAAGTATACAGTATATAGTTTTTAAAAATGATACTTTGATATTCCTCAGCACTTGCATGTATTATCTCAGTCTTTCTTTACAGAGTTATTTATATATATAAAAAACTTCCAACTTGCTGTATTTTAACATTTTGAGTTAATGCTGAATATTTAGTCGATTGAAAAACAAGAAGGTTTTTTTAATGGTGGCCTGGAACGATGGTGGCTAGGAGGTTGTTCAGTAAGTATTGGGCTCTGTTTAATCAAACTGTAGGTTTCTAATTCCCTTTATCTAGTTTTTTTTTAAAATTTAAGTTTTACATTCTGCATCCATTGGTTGCACAATTGGTTGGTTGCTTGAAAAACAATGTTGTTGATTCCATATACAACGGCTCAAAATGAGGAATGCATGAGTTTATTACACAAAACAAATCGTATGCAAATTATGGTTTTGGTTTCCGTGAAGCCTTATTCCAAAATGTTCCAGGTGACTCAGCTCTTTTTTATGCTTATATATTGGTATCAATAATATTAAAATAGCTTTCAATTTCTGGCACAAGTATTTCAGGGCTTTCATTTTTACAAATTGAATAAGGAAATTGGTTTCTCACTTGATCCTAGCTCTGACAATTTCTATTTCAAATTACTTTTGTAAAGCTGGATGAAAAACAAAAGTGTGAAAGTATTTCCACTTTACCAAAACACCAATATCACAAAATAAATAGAATATCTCTACTAGCATTGGAAACTTTTACTTATTGAATTAGTGGCAACAAGTTTCATGTATTCAAGCATTAAGATTCTATTGGTAAAAAAAGAAGCAGGGGGAGGGAGCACTAAGGAGGCTGGGTGAAAATAAGCCATATTTTTATTTTTAAAAGTATTTAATACTTAAAAGATTATAGAAGCTAAGCTGTTCCTCCCAATGCAACATTTCTCCCCTATTCACCATTCCTGTTACTGCATACAATTATACTTCTTCCTTTAGTGACAGATATGTCTACAGTACTCAAGGGTCCATATACTGTACAGTAAAACCTCGGATAACACTAAAACTTGGTTCCACAATCTTAGCGTTATCCTATTTTTAATGTTATCTGATGCATGCATCAGATAACGTTAAACTTCTATGGGATGAATCACATGACATTAAAACTCCATAGAGATACATTGTAACCGGCAAGGCTTTAGCGAACATTATCCGATGCATCCCATAGGATTTTTACGTTATGCGATGCAATTTCCCCCCAGATTGCTTAACGTTATGCAATTTTAGTGTTCTTTGATGCAAACGTTATCCGAGGTATTAATGTACTTCCTGTATATGTGTTTGAGCCAGTTAACCAAAATATAGTACATCGTAAAAACCCTAGGTAATATCAGGTAATACCCTTTGGGGTCGCAAAGGGTCGGAGTCGACTGTGCGACTGAACAACAACAACAACCAAAATATAGTACATCGTAAAAATCCTAGGTAATATCAGACACTACACATGGGAACCTCTGCACATTCATTACAGCTTTTTCTTCAAGTCATTCCTCCAGCTGCATTCCTTTACCCCTATTTATTCTTGAGAACTTCCATTTATCCAGACCAGATTTCAGAAAACTGAAGAGGTGGAAGAGAAAAGGGGAGTCTCTTATAATGGTAGATTGCATTCTGTCAGGAAAGGCAATTCTTTAATGTCATCTTTCATAGAATCTAAATATATATATTTAACCAATGGAGAACAGGATCCAAAACTGTAGCCAATCACAGGACTTTGATTAACATAATGAGCACACCCTGTGCAGGGGATTTCGCGCCACTTTCTGTTCCTAATTTGGATGGTGGGAAACTGCCATTTTCCTCTTACAAAGGCGCTGCCCGTGCTACTTGCAAATGTGCCTGAATGCACAACATTCCTCCCCCCCCTAAGATTTCAGTAGGGACCCCCAGGTAAAACTAAGATATGGAATCCTCATCTGAGGAATGAACTATCTTGTGATCATGAAAACGCTATGCACCCTCCCAGTTTGTGTTTTGTGGCTCATATGTTTTACTGGTGCTCCGCGGTGCAAACAATGGACTTTGTATCCATGGGGTTTTTGTGTGTGTAACCAAAGGCAAACCAATCCGGCGAATGGCTTAGCTCCTTTTCTTCCTGAGCCAAGTTAACTGTAGATTATCCCAAATGTGGTGCATGTAAAGAGCTCTCATGTTCCAAACCTTTAATCCATTTCCCTACAAGCAAACCAGCGAGCCCACACCCAGGTGCTCCTTCTTATACCAGTCTATGTTTGGGGGTGATGGTGATACTTGCATCCCCCCTCCAACCCCCGGAGATGGTGAAGGCTTACCCGCCGCTGGGGAAACTGAGAACCTCCCAAAACAAGATGTGCTCCCAGTATCGTGTTGTAGCCCCCAAATCTCAATGGCGTATTCGATCCCCGGCCACCAGAAATAGCTACGTATAATGTCTTGGGAGTGGAGAAAATCTTGGGACCCGCTTAACAAGTGCTCAAGCAGTTTGGCCCGCAACCAACATGGAAACACTGTCTTGCAAAGCCTATATAAGCACCCTCTCAACACTGAGAGTTTTGCTCGGTCCTGATAGTACACACTTGCCTCTGCATTGTATGGAGGAGGCGGCCACCCAATGTCCACCCACACAATAACATCAGACAACAAAGGTTCAGTCTTAGAAGCTGCAGAAAAGTTCAGGGACATTTTGAGCGAAGCAATGGCCAAATCGTCCCAATTGTCAGGATTTTCAAAGTCTAGAGCATCAGGTGGCAAAAGTTCTTGCAACTCAAACACATCTGACTGTCCAGTCTTTTTGGCAAAGTCACTTTCTTTGTGCACAACATGCGCGTGTTGGGAAAACAATGCACTTAACTCTTCCATGGAGGAATCACTTCCAGGGGGCCTTTGGGACAAACCCTCCCCGGGTGGTAACAATGCTTGGGGCTCGTCCTTGATACGAAGGACTGGTTCTCCCCCCAAAATTGGATACCCGTGAAACAAATGCCTAGGGCCCTAAACCACTGGGACCCCATAATGTTTATCTTAACTGCTTTTGCAACAACGAAGGGAAGACTCGCATAGACACAGTTATAATGGACTTCAAAGTTCCCTATTCCCAAACTAGCACGTTGCAACCCCATAAGTCCACTAACTTGCGTAGAAGACTCTTGAGCTTGGGCTGCAGGTCAGGCGGAATACGACAATACTCTTCTTTGGTCACGATGGAGAGAAAAGAACCGGAGTCCACCAGAAGACGGAAAGGTACCCCTTCGATGCAGAGGTCCACGCTGTACTCGTCCTTCAGGTCTCGTCGCTCGTCGTCGACCCTGTAGCTTGTAAAGACCTTGGCAATACAGAACTGTAGCTTCGGTGAACTTTCGATGCGTTGCCTACAGATCTTGCAGATGTAGCCTGTTTTCCCGCAATGATGACACTGGGTGCTCTTGAAGGGACACTCGGTGCGAAGGTGGTGCTTCCTGCATCCTCAGCATGGCGCAACCGACCCAGGCGTTGGCGCCCGTGTTCCCTGTGGTGAGCTGTCGCGGTCTTCGTGGACATAGCCGGAGGCTTCGTAAAAGGCGGCCATGGTCGTAGCTGGACCCGGCGACTCTTTATCTTTGAGGGCTGACCTGCACTGGAAATGCTTGCGCAGGGTGTGCAGTAAGGCCAGTAAGGAGACTTGCTGGAACACATCGGGTGGTAGAAGCTTCGAAACAACGTTGAGAGTCTCTAGCCCACAGTGGGCCAAGAACATTGCCTTCTGCAGCACCGGCTCAACTTTCCTTACTGTGAAGTAGCTCTCCAGCTGGACTTTGTAGTATGGCCATAGGCGAGGTTTGCTGATGTCAAACGGACGCAGCCAAAGGGGGACTTGGTCAGCCATCTTGTTGTTCATCAATCCCATCCTCGTTGCCAATGTTATGTCCAGCCCTTGCAAGCAATAGTCCAAACAACGATGAACAAAACAGCAACAAGTCTTTATTCACCAGTCTATTCAAGATGAGCTTACAAAGCATTCCAGACACAGAGATGGCTATACAGTCCCATGGAATCAGTCCCTCCAGAGTGTACCTAGGAAGGAGGTAATACCTAGCTACATTTGGAGTGTAGCATAATGGAGGAGACCCAGACTAGCATGTTACTGGCTACCTATATGGAGAAGGAAGTATAGATCCGGTCCAGCCCCACCCTTGTTTATCTGTGGGGTTTGTATAGTGTCTCCCCGGCAGTGGCTCCTTGATACTAAGTAGTGACCCACCAGACAACCATAATTAACCAATCATAACAGGGAATATATGTATTTAACCAATGGAGAACAGGATCCAAAACTGTAACCAATCACAGGACTTTAATTAGAATAATGAGTGCGCCCTGTGCAGGGGTTTCCCCGCCACTTTCTGTTCCTAATTTGGATGGTGGGAAACCACCATTTTCCTCTTGCAAAGGCACTGCCCGCGCTACTTGCAAATGTGCCTGAATACACAACAGTCGGACAGTTGAGTCCGACCCATTGCGACCCCATGGATTTCCAGTTTTTCTTTATTTTTTGCATTTCTTTTGAGACACCATCTGGTTCATATTTAGAAAATATGGAACATTATCTGAAAATATGTCCTTATTTTCTAAAGAATACAACAGTCACTGTTCTAATTAGCACCTTCTCTAGTAAATTACACTCCAAAACATAGTACATTTGTTTTGCTGGTGTCCTGTATTACTCAAATGTTACATGAGCAGATAAGAACATAAGAACAGCCTTGCTGGAATAGGCCACAGCCCATCCAGTCCAGCATTCTGTCTCACACAGAGGCTCACCATTTCCTTCAGGGTATTCCCAAGGAGATGCCTTCACCTGCTTAGGATTCCCTGGAAATGACATTGAGAGATATCCTGCCTATCTCTCCAACCCGGAGGTTGTCCTTAAGTATCCATAATTATAGCCATTGATACCCTTGTCCTCCATGAACTTGTCTAATCCTTTCTTAAAGCTGTCAAGACTGACAGCTGTCACCACTTCTTCTGGCAGGGAGTTCCATAGACCAGTAATCCTCTGGGTGAAAAAGTACTTTCTCTTATTTGTTTGAGAACTAGTACCCAAAAGTTTCATGGAGTGTCCCCTAGTTCTAGTGTTGTGCGATAGGGAAAACAGTTTTTCCTTATCTACTTTGTCCACACCGTGCATGATTTTATAAACTTCAATCAGGTCACCTCTTAGACGTCGTCGTTCAAGAGTGAAGAGGCCCAACCGTTGAAGTCTCAGATGGTAAGGAAGGTGTTCCAGTCCCCTAATCATTCTGGTTGCCCTCCTCTGCACTTTTTCCAGCTCCGTAATATCCTTCTGGAGGTATGGCGACCAGAACTGTACACAGTATTCCAGATGGTGCCTCACCATAGATTTATAAAGAGGCAAAATGACACTTGCTGACTTATTTTCTATACCCTTCCTAATGATCCCTAGCATTGAGTTTGCTTTTTTCACTGCTGAGGCACATTGGGTTGACACCTTCATTGAGTTGTCCACTAGGACACCAAGGTCCCTTTCCTGGTTTGTCGCAGAGAGTTCAGACCCCATCAGTTTATAAATGTAATTGGGGTTCTTTGCCCCAACATGCATCACTCTGCACTTACTAATGTTGAAACTCATTTGCCACTGTTTTGCCCACTCCCCCAGTGTCAAGAGATCCCTCTGGAGCTCCTCACAATCTCTCACAGTTTTCACTACCCTGTATAATTTAGTGTTGTCAGCAAATTTGGCTACCTTGGCTTAATTCTTCGGTTTCCCTCCCTACGAAGATAGGCTCTGTTTTGGGCATGTGGTCTCTGTCTTCTTCAGTGAATACTGAAGCAAAGAATTCATTGAGTCTCTCTGCAATCTCTGTTTCCTCTTTAATAACCCCTTGCCTTCCATTGTCATCTAATGGTCCAATGGCCTTCCTAGTTGGGTTCTTACTTCTAATGTACTTAAAGAAGTCTTTGTTATTTCTCTGAGTATTTTTAGCTATACGCTCCTCAAAGTCTTGCTTTGCTTTCCTGATTGTTGCCTTGCATTTGTTCTGCCAGAATTTATGTTTCTTCCTGCTGTCCTCATTCGGACAAGCCTTCCATCTTCTAAATGAGCTTTTCTTGCTCTTGATCACTTCCCAAACAGCTCCTGTAAGCCACATTGGAGTCCTCTTGGACCTGGCAGTGCCCTTTTTCCTTTTGGGTATGCATTCTATTGTGCCTCTGTTATTGTTTTTGTAAACAGCCTCCATTCCTCTTGGAGTGTTTGGACTCTCTCAATTTTCCCTTTCAGCTTCTTTTTTACTAGTTTCCTCATCTTTGGGAAATTTTCTTTTTGAAAATTTAAGGTCTCTGTGTTAGATTTTATCAGTGACTTGCGGTCTATGATCAAGTTAAACATAATTGAGTTGTGGTCACTGTTCCCTATTGGATCAGTCACATTAACATCTTGCACCAGATCCTGAGTATTACTCAGGATCAAGTCAAGGATTCTTGTACCTCTAGTTGGGTCTTCAACCATCTGTCCCAGGGAACAATCATTTAGCATATCTAGGAACTTTATCTCTTTATCATGTGCTGAACAACAGTTCACCCAGTCTATGTGCGGGTAATTGAAGTCCCCCATTATAACCAGGCTTCCCTTCTTGAATGCCTTCTTTACAACATTCTCCAACTGCCAGTCTCCCTCAAGAGTTTGGGTTGGAGGCCGATAGTATATGCCTACTGTCAGACCATCCTTGTGGCCTGGTACTCTTACCCACAGAGCTTCTAATGGTGACTCCAAATCACCTAGATATTGCAATTCATACGATTTTATCACTTCTTTGACATACAAGGCTACACCACCTCCCATTTGCCCCTTCCTATCATTCCTGTACAGTTTGTAGCCTGGGATAACTGTATCCCATTGGTTATCATCTGTCCACCAGGTTTCAGTGATACCAATAATATCAATATTCTTATCTATTGCTAAGTATTCCAGCCCCCTATTTTGTTCCGGAGGGTTCTGGCATTTGTATAGAAGCATTTATATATGCTTTCCTGATACAGTCTTTTGAGTCCAGTTGCATTGTTAGACTGCCTCTTGCATCCTTCTGCTAGAGTGCTGGTGACTAGCTCCTTGCTCTGCTCAGTAATTTTTGCATCCTCATCACTACTCAAGTACACACTTTCCCGAACCGGATGCTGCCCAGCTCCTCTCGGCTTTCCCCAGTTATCAGTTTAAAAGCTGCTCTGGAGCCTTTTTGATGTTGAGTGCCAGCAATCTGGTCCCATCATGGTTCAAATGCAACCCATCCCTCCTGAACCGATTTGGCTGCTTGGTAGGTCCTGCGCGAGGGACAGGCAGCACTTCTGAAAATGCTACCTTGGAAGTCTGGGACTTCAATCTTCTTCCTAACAACCTGAATTTGGCTTCCAGGACAGACCGCTTGGCCTTCCCAACATCATCGGTATCAACGTGTACCATGACCACTGGCTCTTTCCCAGTTCTCTCTAACAATCTATCTAGATTTCTTGTGATGTCTGCAACTTTTGCACCTGGCAGGCAAGTCACCATACGGTTATCATGTGCATCACAAATCCATTTCTCTGTATTTCTAATTATTGAATCGTCTAGTACAAGGAGCCTCTGTCCTGCAATCTGTTCATCTACATGCACCTCATCAACCATATTAAGGAGAGAACCTCAGTTTGTTCCTGTTGTTTATCTTCCTGGATCTCATCAAGTGTGATGAAGGAGAGATCATCAGGCGGAACCAGTTGTTCCTCTGTTGCTGTTGCTATAAAGCTTAAACATTCTTAATTAAATCATAATACAGTACTTTATCTAAATCCCAGCTGCAAAACAAATGCAAAATAAAATAAAAGTTTGATGAAACATATTTTAAAAGTATTAGCAGATTAGAGGAAACACTTAGTGCTGTCATGATGGGATGGTGGCCAAATTGTTGTAAATGTTGACCTGAGTTTTTAGATAAGCACTTCGTTTCTGTTAGGTAAAGGTAAAGGTTTCCCTTGCTTGAAAGCCAGTCATATCCGACTCTAGGGTGCAGTGCTCATCTCTGTTTCAAAGCCCTGCAGATGTTTCCGTGGTCATGTGGCAGGTATGACTAGACACCGGAGCGCAGGTTATCTATATTTAATAGATAAGACAACAGCCTCCGACCAGCTGAGGTGAGCCCCGCCCCTCCTCTCTTTACCAGGAGAGGTAAAGGGCCATCTGGGCCGGCAGAAAACAACAGCCTCCACCACTCCTCCCTTTGCCAGGAGGTCGTTGGGACCACCCTCACCATTGGCGTCCCGGGCTTCCGCCCCCCTGCGGGGGGCTCAAAAGGCTGGCGGCCATGGATGAACTTCCACCGCCGCCCTGGAGACACCTGTGGCCAGTTTGGAGCTCACTGGGACCACCCCCACCATCGGCGTCCCGGGCTCCCATCTCCTTGCGGGGGGCTCAAAAGGCTGGCAGCTGTGGAAGAACTTCCACCACCGCCCTGGAGACACCTGCGGCCAGTTTGGAGCTCGCCGGGACCATCCCACCATCGGCGTCCTGGGCTCCTGCCTCCCTGCGGGGTCTCAAAAGGCTGGCAGCCATGGCGCGATTTCCACCCCACCCTGGAGACACCTATGGCCAGTTGGAGCTCTCTGGCACCACCCCACCAATGGCATCCCGGGCTCCTGCCTCCCTATGGGGGGCTCAAAAGGTTGGCAGCCACGGAGGAACTCCCACCGCCACCCTGGAGACACCTGCGGCCAGTTGGAGATCGCTGGGCCCACCCCCATCATCAGTGTCCCAGGCTCCTGCCCTCCTGCGGGGGGCTCAGTAGGCCGCCAGCCGCGGCGGAGCTTCTGCCGCCACCCTGGAGACACCTGCAGCCAGTCAGAGATTGCTGGGACCACCCCACCATTGGCGTCCCGGGCTCCTGCCTCCCTGTGGGGGGCTCAAAAGGCTGGCGGCCGCGGCGGAATTTCCACCGCCGCTCTGGAGACACCTGCAGCCAATCAGAACTTGTTGGGATCACCTCCACCATTGGTGTCCCATGCTCCCACCTCCCTACAGGGGGCTCAAAAGGCCGGCAGCCGTGGCGGAATTTCCACCACCACCCTGGAGACTCTTGCGGCCAGTCGGAACTCGCCAGGACCATCAACACGGGTAGAGAGACTGAGAGAGTATGTTTTAAGTGGGTTAGGGAGGGAGGGAGGGAGAGATGGCCTTGCCAGCCAGGAAGACGGGCGACACTCCGTCTGGGTTAATGGTGGAGGTTCCAGGGGCCCATTTAGAGGTTGTGACGGGCATGGGGCGTTATAGTGGGAACCGCGGGGTGGGCCGCACTCAGGGAACGCGGGACCGATGCTTAGTATTTGTCCCGCGTTCTGGCCCCCCGGTTTCACCTCTAAGTCCTGAGCAGCTGATCCAGGGTGACCCCACCCTTAGGCTGCTGCTGCTGAATGCCAGGTCAGTCTGTAGTAAGGCGCCCCTAATACAAGATTCTTTTCTGGGGGAGCGGGCCGACCTGGCATGCATCACTGAGACCTGGCTGAGACCAGAGGATGGGGTTCCTCTATCAGAGATGTGTCCGGCCGGGTTCGGTGTTTGGCACCAGCCTAGGGATGAGGGCAAGTGCGGTGGTGTTGCCATTATAGCCAGGGATCACTGGGAGTCACCAGGGCCACTGCTCCACAAATTCTGGGTTGTGAGGCCCTGCTCCTGCGGCTGGGCCCAAAGGGTCAGTTGGGGGTCCTACTCCTGTACCTGCCCCCTTGCAGAGTAAGGGACTTCCTGCCTGGGCTCCTCGAGGCTGTCTCAGCGTTGGTGTTGGAGTTCCCTAGGCTGATGGTTCTGGGGGACTTCAATTTGCCTTTGCTGGGGTCCGGTTCCAGGGTGGCTCAGGAGTTCATGGCTTCCATGGCAGCTATGGACCTGGCTCAGGTAATTCGGGGCCCTACCAGGGGAGTGGCCACACACCAGATTTAGTCTTTTTGCCGGAGCGGTGGCAGAGTGATCTGAGTTTACAGAAGCTAGACATAACACCTGTGCCATGGTCAGATCACTATCTGGTGGCTGTAGACTTTCTGGGGGCGACACTTCATTGTAGGGAGGCAGGGTCTATTAAAGTGGCCCACCCCCGGCAACTGATGGATCCGGATGGATTCCAGAGGGAACTAGGGGATTTCCCCCTGGATCGGCAACACGATTCGCCCGAGGCACTTGTTGACCTGTGGTATGGGTCGACGTCAGCTGCCTTTGATGTAATCGCTCCACTACAGCCTCTCAGAGCTTGCGGAGCTAGGTCATTCCCCTGGTTCACTGAAGAACTACGGGAGCTCAAACGGGCAAAGAGACACCTAGAACGCCGCTGGGTGAAGACCAGGAATGATTCCGATTGGACACTAGCTAGAGCCGCTATTAGGGCCTACCTAGTGGCGATGGGGGTGGTGAGGAGGCAGTACGTCACCACCCTTATTGCCTCCGCTGATAATCGCCCAGCCACCCTGTTTCACGTGACCTGGTCCCTCCTGGGTAGGGCGGGGCCTGTGCCTGGTTGGCAGGGATCGGCTGAGGACTTTGCTGACCATCTGGTGGAGAAAATCGATCGGATTCGCTCAGGGTTTAATCTTGGCGTGGATGGGGAGGGTCAGGGGGGAGCCAGTGCACAGTCTTGCTGTGTTATCTGGGATTGGTTTGATCCTGTTGCCCCAGATGAAGTGGACAGGCTCCTTGCGGCGGTCCACACCACTAATTGTCCATTGGATCCCTGTCCTGCCTGGCTGGTAAAAGCCTCTAAGACGGTGACAGGTGGCTGGGTTGGGGCTATAACTAAAGCGTCTTTTCGGGAGGGGATATTTCCTGCACCGTTGAAACATGCTTTGGTGTACCCCCTCCTGAAGAAGCCATCCCCTCGATCCAGCAGTCCTAACCAACTACAGACCTGTTTCCAACCTCCCCTTTTTGGGGAAAGTATTAGAAAAGGCAGTGGCGCATCAGTTGCAGGGGGAACTGGATGAAGCGGAATATCTGGACTCCTTCCAGTCAGGATTCAGACCTGGATAAGGTACTGAGACTGCATTGGTCGCGCTGATGGATGATCTCTGGCGAGAGCAGGATGGCGGTCATCCGTCCGTCCTTGGTCTTCTTGACCTCTCACGGCTTTCGATACCGTCGACCACGGTATCCTTCTGGAACAGCTCCGAGGATTGGGGTTCCAGGGCACGGTATGGTCCTGGTTTTCCTCATTTCTGAGGGGCCGGACCCAGTCAGTGTGGTTGGTGAACGAGAAGTCCAGTCTTAGGTCCCTAAAATATGGGGTGCCTCAGGGCTCGGTACTCTCTCCTCTCCTATTTAACATCTACATGAAGCCACTGGGTGAGATCATTCGTTCCCACGGGGTGCGGTACCATCAGTACGCGGATGATACACAGTTGTACATCTCGACCCGTGGGGACCCCAGTGATGCAGTCAAAGTCCTTTCCAGCTTTCTGGAGGCGGTTGGGGTCTGGATGGGGGCAAATGGGTTACAGCTGAATCCTAGTAAGATTGCGTGGCTGTGGATGGGGGGTCCTTTGCTATCCCGGGAGCTACCATCTTTGGTTTTGAATGGGGCTATTTTGCTCCAGACCGACCCGGTGCGCAACTTGGGGGTCCTCCTGGATTCACGGCTGCTGGTAGAAGAACAGGTGGCGGCTGTGGCCAGGAGGGCCTTTGCACAACTTCGGGTGATTTGCCAGTTGCGCCCGCTCCTGGACCGGGACTCTTTGCTCATGGTCACTCATGCTCTGGTGACCTGCAGACTAGATTACTGTAATGCGCTCTACATGGGGCTGCCCTTGATGACCATTCGGAGGCTGCAGCTGATCCAGAATGCAGTAGCCTGGGTGGTGATGGGGTGTGGACGTTATGCCCATGCCTCACCACTACTTCGGGAGCTGCACTGGTTACCCGTTTGCCTCCGGGTGCAATTCAAGGTGCTGGTTTTGACCTTTAAAGCCCTATATGGTAGTGGGCCAGGTTACCTTAGAGACCGCATCACCCTAAGGACGTCTGTCTGTCCAACCAGAGCGGACCGGAGGGGCTCTCTAATAGTGCCATCGGCCAGGGGGCTCGCCTCTCTGGCACAAGGAGGAGAGCCTTCTCTGTGTCCGCACTGGCCCTTTGGAACCTCCTGCCAGTAGAACTGTGTCTCTAGACGGAGTTGTTGACCTTTAGAAAAGAACTAAATCCTGGCTGGCTGGCCAGGTTTGGGGTGCAGGTGGAGGGGTGGCTTCCGTTGGGTGGTTAATATAGGGGAGGATGCCTGCCCCACAGTTTCTTCGGTTCCTGCACCCCTCTCTTTTTAGGGGTGGGTTCTTATTAATGTTTTTTATCTGTTTTATTTGTTTTTATCTGTTTTTACCCACTGTTGTGAACCGCCCAGAGTCGGCTTTGGCTGAGTGGGCGGTATAGAAATGTAACAATAAATAAATAAATAAATTGAAGCAGCCTAGTAGGTAATCTTTTTCTTTGTATGGAAGTGCACTTTCCCAAAGGATCCAGTAAAATTCCTCCGTAGAAGTTTCTTATTAAGCCATTCTTAAATAGCAAAACAAGGAAAATGTTTTATTTCTCAGAAGCTGCAATTGCCAGAAGGTAGCACAGAGAGATGAAAAAAGATGATGTTTAAATTTTACTTATCAAGACTCTTCATTTTTTCTTGATACTACAGTAAAACCCTAGCTTACATATGCCTCGAGTTACATAAAATTCGACTTACATAATGATTTTGTGCTAAAACCATGTCCCAATTTACACGATTTCTTATGGGTTTGCTTCGAGTTACATAAAGAATCTTTTTCCTATGGGTTTGATTTGAGTTATGTAAAAATTCATTTCCCTATGGGTTTGCTTTGATTTACATAAAAATTTCATTTTTCCTATGGGTTTGCTTCGAGTCACATAAAAAATAATTTTCCCTATGGGTTTGCTGAGTTACATAAAAAAACGATTTAAGCAAAAGCCTATGGAATGGACTTTTTCCGTAAGTAGGGGTTTTACTGTACTTAGGGGAGAAGAAGTGAATACAAATTAGAGAAAATTTTGAGTCTTACATATCCCTGCAAATGCCTTGGATGTTTTCAACTGAATGTATTATGTGCCATCAAGTTGCTTCCAAAATATGATGGCACTTTAGGTATCATAGTTTTCAAGGGATGAGAGATATCTAAGCAGTTTTTTCACTGTCCCACCCCTACCCCCATGAGTTTTGGTAGTCAAGCAAAGATATGAAATCAGGTCTCATGGATCTTAGTCAATCATTTCATCCACCACACCACATTAGTTCTCATTCAATTGAATAGAATCCTGCATATCTAGTTTGAATGTCACCATCATCAAAGTTTCTTTTTGAATCAAATAATAGAAGTACCGATAATTAATAGAAGGAGCCCAGTTTGGTGTCTTAAGAGCTCCATTCTGCATGCTAACACTGTACCTCCCTTGGAAGCTGTCAATGCCCTAACCCTTTGAATTTCAAAATACTTTAGCTTGTAAAAAAATAAAATAAAAATAAAACTGTTTTGGAAGCTGCATTTCTACTATGCAAAGAATAGACCTTGAGCTCCTTATTTGTTCCAAATATAATACTAATGCAGAACAACAGAAATAACTGGTGGCTGCTGCCTAGTGCTTAAAAAATGCACACCAAATAGTCTAAAAAATGGATGCTGGATATTGTTGTCCTGAGATGTTAGAGCCAACACCTATTACCTTAAAGTTCTGCAGGTCCCGGTGGCTCAGTGGGTAAAAGCACTGTTCTTGGAGACCGAAAGGACGGGGTTTGATTCATGGAGAGCTGCACGATAGGGGATATGAAAAGAGCTTCACTCGGGTGTCCCCTGCAAAAATCTTTTCAATCCAGAGTAATCTCTGACATGAAAACACACACACCTTAAAGTTCTCATTGGTAGAGAGCAGAGCATTTCTCTCTTGAAGTTGTGAGGTTTACTCATTTTTAGTGTGATGTTTCTGAGTGCTCACAGTTTTGTGACAATTCACAAAAGAAGAAGGAAGGCCAACTGAAAATGCAAGTCCTCTGCAACACCTACATATTTTTCATCAGGAATCCGAAAGGAACTATGTCCTTCAGGCAGTCATCTTAGTCAGATGTAGCCTGGAGCTATTGGCATAAATGTAATGTCATGTGATGAATTTTAAAGTTTTGCCATTGTTTGAAATGCACATTTTTAAATATCTTGTTCTTATTATTAGGCATATTTTGTCTCAAACTGGAAGGCAGGATATAAAATTAGAAAACAATCTAAGGGTCATTAGGATGAATGTTATTTGCATGGGTGGAATACGAAGATTTTGTCAGAGAAAAGGTACAGTCCTTGCTGCAGTCCCAATGAGCTCCTGTTTTGACCTAAGGTCTGTCCACACTTTTTCTTTTGGTACAGGCTGGTCTGTTGTAAACAGGGTCACGTGGTTGGTTGGGAGAGTGATATGCCATTTAGAGTAATCCTTAATATTCATATTACATATTGACCTCAAGTAACCATTTGGCTCCTTCCTCTGCAAATTAAATACTTCCCAGGGAGAGGTTTTGTTTGCATCTCTAAATCACCACTTGTGCTGATTCACTTAGATTAAATTAAAATAGAATGTTTTTGTTTGCCATTCTCTGTACCACCACTGAAACCACAGCTGTAGGCAGTTTCTCAATCAGAAGAATACAGAAAATGAAAGGAGAATATTACTTAAAATTTAATCCAATTAGTGCATGAGTACTTATGAATCTGGTAGACACAATTAAAAATAATTTCATTTCCTCTCAGACAAACAAGGGAAGTATTAAATTTGCTGATATCCCAAAGAGGCTCATAAGCCACTTGGAGATATTATAACAGTGATGGCGAACCTTGGCACTCTGGCTGTTCTTGAACTTCAATTCCCAGAAGCCCTGGTCAGCAGTAGTGCTGACTTGGGCATCTGGTAATTGTAGTCTAAGAACACCAGGAGTGCCAAGGTTCGCCATCACTGGACTATTAATTAACCCTGAAAAGATCAAGCTGTAAGGCTCTAGTTTGGTTCATTCCAGGTAATCATACACACTAGAATGGACTAAACTAGATCCCACAATTGTGCAGCAGAATAGTAGAACCCTCTGACAAGGGCTCTGAAAGATGTGGGTTGGGACAAATTGGTCTATTCAAGCAATTTGCATGTGTGAATGCTGGTGTGTGTGTGTGTGAGAGAGAGAGAGAGTGAGAGCCCATCAGCTTACCAAACAGTGGGACAAATGCCCACATGGACCAGCTCTTAGTGGCATATCTTCTATATTTTGAATGAGTTTCCCCAAAGTGGAAACTACAATGTTCCAATGAATCAGGAAATCCTGGGGTCCCAAGAGTTTTAAAGAATACCTTCATCTTCAAGAAAACTCCTGCTTTCCCCCACAGTACAAATATATGAATGAGATAGCAATGGGGTAGAAGGCACAATACTTGAATTGATCATAGCTTTGTACATAGAATTAATACGAGTTTAATGCCTGGAGACTATTGTTGTCTTCTGGACATGGTAGTTTATAGTACTTCCATATTGGTTGTGATCATCAGATGATGGGAAACATAAGCAGAAGGATGTTAATACATTCATGCCTTGTTTGTGTAGTTTCTGTTGACATCTAGTTGATGTAGCATAGGTCTTCTATTAATAGATGATGTGTCCATCTTGCAAGTGTCCCCGGTAGGCATAAGAAAAAAGGCAAATCCATAATGGTTTCATTTCATTCCTTTATCTTTTAGCCTTCCATTATTGTATTTTGTAATACTGTTTATGAATGCTTGTGTTCTGCTGCCAGAGGCAGGTTGAAAACCTTCCTTAGCTAACAGCCCGCCCCCCCAACCCACCCCGTGATGCCAATGTTATATATATGAGCGTGACATTGTTGCCTCTCCCGGAATTTTTTGCCCCTCCTGAATTGCTGCCCTTCAGGAAAGGATTGAAGACCTGGCTGGCAGGGCAGGTGTGGGGCCCGAATGGGAACACGGCCCCCGCCTGCTGGCTTATGTAAAGAATTAAGAACTCTCTCTTCTTCTTTTTATAGTGGGTGGGATGGGTGGGTGGGATATGGGTCTTTTAAAGTGGGTGGGATATGGGTCTTTTAAAGTGTTTTTATGTGTTTTTAAAACTTGTTGTAATGCCGCCCTGAGTCGGGTTCTGCCTGAGTGGGTGGCATATATAAATATGACTATTAAATTAAAATTAAATTAAAATTAGCCGCCCCCTCCCTCAATTCTAGAATCCTGGCTACGACCCTAGCCAGAGGTCAGCAGATTGAAATCATCATCATCATCATCATCATATTTATTTGCCGCCCCTTCGATTGCTCGAATCTGGGCGGGTCACAGAACAGGTAAACATCATAAAATCATATATGGCATAAATACAACATTACAAAATATCATCATAAAAATACAACATTACAAAATCTATACCTATAAATCTGTGCATTAACCGTTGGAATGTGACAAAGGATGTTGCACCAGGCCCCACTAGCCCCGACCGAGCCTCCGTGCACTCGCCCGACCGGGGTTCGCAGGTAACTATCAGGTTGAATTTTGCGCCAGTGGGGCAGGAGCCCCGCCTGACCGCAAACAAAAAGAAAGGACTCCATTTCCCAACGTTCCTTGGGCCGCGCCGCACCACAGCCAATCAGGTTGAGAGGCACGAGCAAAAGGAACGTTCGGAAACATGCTGCGGCCAATCAAAATGAAGCTGCAGGGAAAAAACCGCAGAACGCTGAGGAAGCCGGCGCACGAAAAATAAAAATGAAAAACACACTGGGAGCGCAATTCCGCCGCAGGTGGACGCAGTGCCTCAAAGCCACACAAACACCTGCCGGCCTTCTTGCACGGAGCAATGGGGAGGAGAGGGACTCCCTCTCCTCCACGCTACCCTGCCGAAGACACGACGAGACCACCACCGGCCTCAACAAAAGTTGAGCCAGGGTGGAAAAAAACCACAACAGAGGGAGTTCAAGGGGGGGAAGGTATTGATGCCTTCGCCCCCCCCTTGAAAGCAAAACAATTCCTCCGGAAAGGAAAGGCACCGGACGGCGCTCTGCCCGGTACCTTTACTTGCCGAGTAAGTGTTTTGCTTTCAAGGGAGGGCGAAGGCATCATTGCCTCTCCCCTGAAAACGAAACAATTCCTCCTCTGTAGCATGGGGGGTGGGGAAAGAGGATACCCCCCCTCTTCCACCACCCCCATCCATGCTTCGGCGAGGAAATGGGGAAAAACTATGTTTTCCCCCGCAGCCTCAGAGGCCTGCCCAAGCCAGCCCATAGCTTGGGGGGAGGGGATACCCCCCTCTTCCCCCCAAACCCAGGCTACGGCAAGGCACTGGCCAGCCCAACTGTAAAAACACCATACATATAAATAAAAGAATCCCCACCCCCACCCCAATGCAAGGATTTAACATGGCCTGGCCAGCAAGGCAAGGTCACGTTAAACCCTCCCAACCCCCCCCCCCCACACACACACACACACATTGAACCCATTCCAAGGTAAGGGAACTTTACTTACCCCAAAAATAAAACACAAAAATCAGAATCAAAAACATTCAAAAATAATCAAAATCAAACACAAAAATAAGAACAAGACAGAACACACAGAACCCCCCCCCCCAAAAAAAAACACCAGAGAAATTAAACCAGAGAACTCACCCCCATGTCCTCATTCCACGACGTCCGAAAATGAAATGAGGAAAGAAAGAGACTACTTACCGGAAGAAGCGACACCGAGAGGCCAGTAGAGAAAAACAGTCAAAGCAAAAGAAAACCTGAACAGCACCACCCAGAGGCCACAGGAGAAAAAACAGTCAAAAATATTCACAAAAATGATTCACACATTTCTAAAATCCTGTGTTCAGTTTTCACTCAAAAATAAAAACACAACATTTTAAAACATTTTTTAAATATTAAATTTGAAAAAACATATACTTACACATTTTTAAAAATTTTATCCAAAGTACAACTATTAAAAAAAATTCACATAGTAAAACATTATTTGGTTAAAAACAAACATTGTAAAAAATTACATCATCCTTTCCTCCTTTTTTTAATCCAAAAAAACAAACCAAAAAAAGCTGATCACCGTTTATAACAGCCCATACATATAAATAAACATTTTAAAAATCACAAAACCTTTCAGCACCATTTAAAATAGCCCGGCACCATTTGTTCAAGAAAAAAACAACAAACCCTTTACTATCCAACACACTTTTACGTCTTTTTATATAACAATACACATAAAAAAACCTTCCAAAACAATTTAAAACAGCCCGGCACTGCCGGGCAAAATCTGCTAATTTCATCATAAAAATACAACATTACAAAATATCATCATAAAAATACATTACAAAATATCATCATTGCAAGAAAAAAGAAAAAAATCCTTCATTTCAAGTCCATACATTTTAATTAACAAGTCCACGCCAACAAAGTAACTGTCTCAGCACAGATCATGCCATGCCATAGGTGGGACCCAAAGAATGGCGACAAGGGCAGGGGGGAGCAAGGTCTTCCAGCATTAGGGCTGCAACATCCTTTTTATCCCTGACCGAAGGCGGGGCTCAAAGGACAGCAACCGCAGGTGCTTCCATCCCCTGACCGCTTATATCTTTACCTATAAGGTAACTGTTGGAATCTGGCAAAGGCTCCCACACCCGTCCCTACTATCCCCTACCAAGCCCCCTGCAATTGCCTTTATCCGGCCCAACCATCACCGCAAGGGTCTGGCTGTTGACAGTGGGGCAACTGCCCCACGAACGCAAACAAAACAACTTCAAGTTCCAATGTCCTCCGTGCCGTGACCACTTCAGCCAATCAGGCTGAAGGGAGCGAGCGCACAGAACGCTGAAAAAGCTGGTGCATGAAAAATAAGATAAAATAACGCCTCACGCAACGGGAATGCAAGGCCGCTGCAGGCAGACGCAGCGCCTCATGCAATGGAAACGCAAGGCCACCGCAGGTGGACTCAGCGCCTCACGGCCTTGCTAACCCAAACCTGCAAAAAACCCGGGCGAGACAACTGCCGTCCTTTCCTGGACCAACAGGGAGAAGAGGGACTCCCTCTCCTCCCCGCTATCCCGCCGAAGACACAGCGAGACCACCACCTGCCTCAAGGTAAGTTGAGCCAGGGTGGAAAAAATCCCAGCAGTAGGCAGCAATTCATCAGGGGAAGCACACTCCTTGGAGAATGACTGGATGCTGCCTTTGTACTACCCACACTGCTGTTTTGAGAACTAGCACGAAACAGCGGTGGAGGTAATAGAAAAGCAGCAGCCAGCAATCCGCAAGGAAGAGCACCACCCTTTACGGATTGTTGCCTGCCAATCTCCCGTTAGGTAAGCCAGAGGAAAAGGAGGCTGAGAGGAGAAAACCATCGTGAAGCAGATAGCTCTTCTCTGCCTCCTTCTCCACCGACTGACCTAATGAACCTTACCAGACGAAGAGCGAGCTGACTGCCAGATCTTCCTTTTCCCCATCGCTGCATCAAAACCTAATTTCGAAACGGCAATGGGGAAAAGAGGAAATGACAAAACACAACAACAACAAAACAAAACAGTTAACCAAAACGCCAAGCATAAAAAATAAAACACAAATAAATAAACAAATAATTAAAATAAATCCAGTAAACAACAAAACAATAAACAACAAACTCAACAAAAACACCCGAAATACCAAAGGCTAACGAAAAACATGAAAACTCAATAAAAACACCTATCTACAACATGAAAACAACAGTATCACAAATTAAAAAAATAAATAAGAAAAAAAATAACAACCAGAAATATCCAAAACAATAAAACACATCTAAAATCCAAAATAAACACAAAAGAACAAGCAAAAACACTTTGGGGGGTTAAAGTAGAAACTCTCTACTTAAACCCCAGCCCAGCACCCCAAAATCAATCAATAAATAAAAATAAAATAATAAATCAAGAGCACTTACAAAAGACATCTTCCCTCCATGCCTCCGCAACAGAACTGAAGAAAGAAAGACAAACACAGTACTCTTAATCACAGCCCCACCTAGAGGCCGGAAGAGTATGCAACAGTCAAAAATATTTTAAAAATCCAAATTAAAAAATAAATAAAATCAAATAAATCAAATAAATTCAAAAACCACAAATTCAAATCACCACCACTCAAATCACCCCAACAAAAAAAAAAAACAACCAACTGTGTGGCAAGGCCAGGCAGACAATGCTAGTATATTCATATAATACAATGCAGAATCTGTATGGAAGTTCTTCTCTAATGCCACTTTCTCTTCTCTTATTGTAGAGGCACTGCTATTGGATTGATGGCAGTTCCTAGGCCCACAGCCTGCATCTACAGCAAATATTTGTCATATGAATCATAGAGATTCCACCACTAGCTGCTCCCCACCACATTTCATCCCATTTTCCTTTAAAGTACTGTACTGATATTTCTTCAACTTTGAAAGTAGAAAATTTTGAAAATGCCAGGACAAATGTCAATTACCAAAGAAGAAACCTTTCATACCATTTGCATTTAGTAGTATCATGTTTCCCAACCTCACTACATAATTTTTGGCTTTACATGTAGTTAGCTGCAACCATAGGCTGACAGAGCTAACAGCAAGATAAAGGAAACCGCCCCAGCTGTAGTAGTTGGGCAGTCAGAAAATAGTGGCATGAAGTAGAAGTCTTAAAAAGATTGAGGGTTGGATAGCAATTTAGAAAAGCAAAAAAAAAAAAAAATGGGGGTGGGGGGAAGGGGGAATCAGTGATGTGAAAGAGATGAGAAGGTCCATTTAAACCTTAATCAAAAAAGGTTGTTGACCTAAAAAAGAAACCATGGTTGCAGCTCTGATTGGAGTTTTTAAAAGGGGTGGAGGTTACTGCATAAATTGTTTTTCTTTAAAAGAGTTTCCTCAGTTATTTCCCCCCTTCTCTCCACATTTCATTGTACATCTAACAAATGTGGTCAGCATAAGAAATAAGCAGGGGAACTAATAAACTGTATCCATGTACATCAGAAATTTCATGCATAGGGAAAATGAATAAATAAATATGCTTATATTTTTTTTCTTTGATCAAACATGTTCAAGAAACGAGTTCTGCAAACATTGTGAGGTGAAGTTCTGCTCAATTAATACTTCTCCTTCAACATGCATACATAGTAAAAACGTACATTCCCTGGAAAATAATTGGTATGATATATACTTAACAATGAGAATGAAATTTGCACTCTGCCCCGCTGTACATAAATGAGTTTTGTCATCTTTAAAACTGATTTCCATTTCTTTGTGGTTTTAGTTTAGTTTTGTTTGACGGTTTATAATCAAGGCAAACAATAATAAAACATTTGTAAATTAACAAGAGGTCAATCATTTTTTATTTTTTAAAAAACAATGTTTAGTTAAAATATAAAACACACAAAATAAACAAAAAATCGCAACTACAAAAACATACACAAATCTTAACAAAAGTACATATACTACAATAAACCTACTATGTACACGTGCCATCAATAGGTCTTATAAACCTTCTCAATTAAATGTTCCCAATATTGTTTCATTTTTATATATTTGTCTCCTCTATCCAAAAAAATTATACCTTGCTCTGGCTTTATTCATCCCCCTTTCACTAATACATAATCTAAACATTCTCCTCATATTTCTCCAAAATCGTTTTTTTAAATTATCCTTCAACTCACATGTTAATTTATCATTTATAGCTATATTCCTTTATACCAATCGTCCAAGTCAGATTCACAATCCACCTTCAATTCTTATGTAAATTACTGATCAGTATTGGGGTGTGTGTGAGCTTAGTGTGTATTTTACATTAGCAGTTCAC
Organism: Bradypodion ventrale; assembly: GCA_035047345.1. Lineage (NCBI taxonomy): Eukaryota > Metazoa > Chordata > Lepidosauria > Squamata > Chamaeleonidae > Bradypodion > Bradypodion ventrale. Next base: position 238,037,796 of record JAWDJE010000001.1, read on the forward strand.
TCCACAAATCAAAATGACTAACTGTAGAGGTTTGAGATCAACCAGTACCACTGAAATATTGAATAAAAAGAAACCATGTAGCAAACACATCACAATTGTTAGCTCTTTTCTATGTCTAATGTAGCTTTGCAGACAATTTCTTCAACTGTGGTTATCATTTGAAATGATGAACTAGGACAGTGTTATCCAGTATGCTATCAGAGCTCATGCATGAACTCACGTGTGCTGCGGCAAATAAAGCACATTCATAAAAAAGTATTCATATTGAGACTTCTACTGGACTCACATGTATTAAAATGATACAAAGATTGCTTTGAGGAATAGCAATGTAGAACTACATAAAATGGCAGACAACAAGTAAATGATTAAGATATTATATGCACTTCAGAAATTCTGTAGGGGAAAGTTCACTCAAAGCAATCGCTCAAGACTGATGAGTTTCTAAGATTGAATCTACATCTACATATTTCAAGGTCTGGGGAAATTATAGGGATACAGTATGTTAATTAAAATTCCAGGAGATAGCAGAGGTCCAGGGCTAAAAAAATTGAGGTACACAGGTTGCTACAGGGATTGGGGGGGGGGGATGCAACAGTTTCACCCTAAGAGCAATGTGAAGAGATGGAGAAATTATTTCTCCTTGGTTTTATTAGATACATTAGACTGTCATGAAGAGAAGAGGGAAAGCTCTGTTTGGAGTAGTGCAAAGAAAAGGAAATATTTCTTGAGTGCAAGCCCCAAGAGAGGACCAGCACATGGAAATATCTCATATATTTAATGTGCTAATGTTACATTTGTAATTTTGGGGAATATAAAAAGAGCCTCCTCAAAGATTGAAAAGCATTGAAAGTACTCTTGGGTGCCCCCTGGGCCAAAATGTGCACCTGGCTAATCCTTCCGTTCTGGAAATATTGCACTATATGTTGCAGAGTTTTGATAACATTCCTGTTAGCTGTGCAGTAGAAGTACAGATACCCACAGAGGAGAGTAGCATGATGTCTCTCAGAGTCCACTTCTTTCTCGTTAATTGGCACTCAAAATCTCAATAACTTACTTTGAGACATTTGTATGGGAAAGAATAAAAAACGGAGGTGCAGGCTTGCTGATGTAACTGCTTCAAGGGATTATTGGAGGCCATAAAAGAAGCCTCCCCAAGGAGGAGAAACCAATTGCAAGTACCCTCGGGCATTCCCTAGCCAACAGCATATAGACAGCTAATCCCTCCAATCCAGAAGTTTTGTACTGTAAATTTGCTGACCTAACAGAATTTTTCAGGACCACAAAATGGCAGTAATTTATACTCACATAGAAGGTATCTATTCATCTCGAGAGGAACCTTACATTTGCTGGGAATGAAACTGATGCTCTTTTTGTCCAAGAAACTAACAGAAAACTGACCAGCATCAAACATAGGTTCCTGGGATATGTCTTGTTGCTGAGAAGCCCCACAAACAATATGGAATTTGTTTAAGGGGGCGTGTCAACATGGTGGGCTGAGCAGCTGCAAATCCCATCAGTTCTGCAAAGGATGGCCGTTAAAAGTGGTTAAAAGTAGATAAAATGATATAAGAAGTATTAAAAATTATATGTACTGATTTCAAATCTAAATTTTTTTTTGAGCCATCTGTTGTTGGGACGATCAGGAAGGAGAGCTCACAGCTCTGGGGAAGAACAGGTCTCTTGGCCTCTCTCAGCCTCTCTCGGCCCTGAGTGAGAGAGCGAGCTGGATGAACTGAGCGTTCAAGACTGAGCCGGGAAAAGCGGATTTCCCGGCCCCTCTCGGCCCTGAGAGCGAGTGAAAGAGTGAGCTGGGTGAGCTGAGAATTGGATATTGAGCCGGGAGGAGCAGGTTTCTTGGCCCCTTTCGGCCTTGAGAGCAAGAGCAAGCTGGGTGAGCTGAGCACCGGAGATTGAGCCAGTAAGATGAGTGGTTGAGAGCGAACTGAGGCTGAGCAGCTTAGTGTTGGGGCCAGTTATGGGGGGCCAGTTCCAGAGCTGAAGCGGAGAGATTGCAGAGAAGTAGAGGGTGGATTGGAGGAGGATGAGTGGACGAGTGGACAAGCTGAAAAGCAGACAAGTGAAGACAAGCAGCAAGCAGGCAAGCGGGCAAGCAGAGCGGGGTAAGTCCGGGGGGGGTGTCCCGATGGGTGTGTGTGTGGAAGCAAGCCTCAGTCAGCCCCATCAGCACCTAACAGGAGCTAAGCGGTGCTGCGCGGAGCTGTGTGGAGCTGCGGAGGAGGTGCTGCCGTTGGGTACAAACTGAATTTGGCTGTGAACTGTCGGATAAGAAAGTGGGGTCTTTGTTGTTGTTGTTTTCTTTGTTACAAGTTTTAACTTTTTTACAGCATGTTTAAAAATCTTCAATTTTTTGAGGAGTCCTTCTCCTGACAGTCACAACACTGGACTCTGCTTCTCCACTTTATAAGGAGTTTAAGATGGCGCTGTGAGCCTGAGAGCTGTGTGTGATGTTTTGAAAACTTCTGTTGCAGCTTAATAAGTCTCTTCTCTGCTTTTCTCCCGAGCTGTGGACAGCGAGTTGTGATTTTTTTTGACAGACTTAAAACAAATTCCTTCTTTTTTTTCTCTTCTCCGCCAGTTACTGTACTGGATCTTTTTTGACAGTTTTACTATGGAGGTTAAGATGGCAACATGAGACTTTGGTGGCACTGATTAAAATAAGTCTCTCCTCTTCCTGGCCCCTTTCCATGCCTACTTTTATTACTTAAGGTCTCACTGAGAGTGCACAGCATAGACAGTTACAAGATTGAGAGACAGACTCAGAGGCTCTCAAATTAAGTTTTTTCTTTTCTCTTTCCTTTTTTTGATGACTGCTAAAAAAGTTTCTTTTTTAATTTTTATTAATTTTTTAACAATAATACAACTTAAAAAAATCAATAACTATGAATAAAAATACAGACATACTTACAAATACAATATATATGACAAAAAATAAGAAAAGAAAAAACATGGGAATACAATTAAACTACAACTTAATAATATACTACCTTCCCCTTTCTTCCATACATCTTTAATTATATTTCCAATTTTTTTAATACATTATAATACTCTTGCAGTTATCCTAATATACATATTCAAACTCTGTTCTTAAACTCATCAGTTTAATACAACTACTAAGTCAAAGTAAAAATACAATAATTAAAATTCACTAAACACTTTTCACATAATACACCCAGTATTATTTACAATGCCCTGGAGAAAACGGAGTATCACAGTCGTTTTCTAACCCCAAAAACTCATTTGATCAGGTACTGGTCTATTCCCTTTGTTGGCAAAGGCTATAAGAGAAGATAAGGATATTGAAAGAATACTAGGAAATAAGATAAGTTTGTATGCTGATGATACTTTGATAACAATGAAGCATCCTAGGAAGGCACTAGAAAGAATACGAGCAGTTAAAAGATTTTGAAGAGATGACAGGTTTGAGAATAAACTGGGATAAGTTGGAAATGATACTGTGTAATATTGATAAGGAGGAACAACAGAAAATAAAGGGTAAATTTAAATTACAGGTTAAAGATAATTTGAAGTATCTGGGAATAAATATTTCAAATAAATTTGAGGATCTTAAGAAATTGAATTATGGAAAACAGAAAATGGAAATTAAAGAAAATACAGCAATATCAAAAGTTGAAGTTGTCTTGGTTCGGCAGGATTGCGCTATGTAAAATGATGTTGTTACCGAGAATTAATTTTTTGTTTGATGCCCTGCCGATCCAATTAAATGATAAGGAAATTAAGGAATTTCAAAATTTGTTAAATAATTTTTATAATGGTGGAAGGAAAGCTAGAATTGTAAAAGAATTGTGGTACTTATCTCAGAAAGAAGGAGGATTAGGATTGCCAAATTTGAGGAATTATTACAGAGCTTTTCAAATAAAAAATACTGTGAAAATTTTAGCAAGGGAAAAGGCAATATGGGAAGAAATTGAGATTAGGGATCTAAATCAAATGGGGAAAATGGTATTTTTAGATAGTAATATGGGGAAATAGTTACAAAAAATAAAATAATGAAGATATTATTAGGAGTATGGAAAAAATTGAAGATGGAATTGGCTCCAGATACATCTCCTATAATAGAAATAGAGGATATCAAAAACTTTCCAATACAAATTGACAAAAGGGTGAAAGAAGTTTTTTTTAGAAATGATGTTTTCCTGTTGAGAGACTGGATAGGGGTTTGTAAAGATGGAGGGAGAAAAGTAGATATGTTTGCACAACTGAGGTTGAACTGGCTCCAGATAGTGTTGGCAAATATTTGATGGAAGTCAGTTTGGAAAGAGGTATGACCGAGTTTGAAGAATTGATATCAAAGATAAGAAAGGGAGAAAGGGGTATTAGTAAGTAAAATATATATAATGTTAAATAAAGATGGTAATCCACAAGAAGTGTTGAAAATAAATTGGGAACAAGAATTGAAAATAAAGATTGTAGATGAGGTTTGGAAAAATAAATGGAAGAAAAGGATTATGAGAACAATGTATGTTAGAGTGAAAGAACATAATTATAAAATGTTGTGGAAATGGTACTTGACCCCAGTGAGGTTACGTCAAATAGATAAAAATAAGGATAAAATGTGTTGGAGATGTAACGATACACTGGGAACATATGGACACATGTGGTGGGGTTGTAATGTGGTAAAGGATTTTTTGGGGGAAATTGAGAAAGAGATTTGTGCTGTTATGGGTATGAGACTCAAATTGGGGCCAAGTATTGTTTTGTTGACAGATGTGGAAAATATGGAATTAAATAAGGATAAAAAAGAACTGTTGTCGATAATGTTGACAACGGGCAGACAGTGCATTGCCAGGAATAGGAAAAATGAAGCAATTTTGAAAATAGAAGAATGGTATAAGGAGATGTGGTTATCTTGCGTTGAATGATAAGCTAACATGGGAAATGAATAAGAAAAAGGGTATAGTTAAAGAAAATAGATTTCGGAAAATATGACAATTATTTGTGGATTACTCATTGAAGGGGGGAAGTCTTTCTAAGGTGGAATGAAGAAGTTGGGACATTGATTGATTATTAACTGATTATTAGCTGAATTGAACTAAATTGAACTGAACTGAATCAGGATAATAGTATCATGGAAAGTGATTCTCTGAATATTTATATTTAATTGAGAAAACATCAAGTGTTCAGAAAGAGAGTGTGTTCATTCTTTAAGTACATTAGAAGTAAGAACCCGACTAGGAAGGCCATTGGACCATTAGATGACAATGGAAGGCAAGGGGTTATTAAAGTGGAAACAGAGATTGCGGAGAGACTAAATGAATTCTTTGCTTCAGTATTCACTGAAGAGGACAGAGACCACATGCCCAAAACAGAGCCTATCTTCGTAGGGAGGGAAACCGAAGAATTAAGCCAGATAGAACTAACCAGGGAGGAGGTCCTTGCATGTCTTGTTAAACTAAACACTAACAAATCACCAGGACCAGATGGCATCCATCCACGAGTTCTCAGGGAACTTAAAGATGAAATTGCTGATCTCCTAGCCAAAATATATAATCTTTCCCTCAAATCAGGCTTTGTGCCTGATGACTGGAAGGTAGCGAATGTAACACCAATTTTGAAAAAAGGATCCAGGGGTGATCCAGGAAATTACCGACCTGTCAGTTTGACATGTGTCCCAGGTAAAGTGATGGAAACCATCCTAAAAGATAGAATTAATAGGCACATAGAAGAGAAGGAGCTGCTAAAGAAGAGCCAACATGGCTTTTGCAAGGGCAAATCATGCCTCACTAATCTGCTGGAATTTTTTGAGAGTGTAAACAAGCATGTGGATAAGGGGGATCCAGTTGACATTGTTTATCTGGACTTTCAGAAGGCTTTTGACAAGGTCTCGCACTTAAAGGCTCTTGAATAAACTTGCCAGTCATGGAATAAATAGACAGGTCTTGTTCTGGATCAGCAACTGGCTAAGGGACAGGAAACAGAGTGTAGCACTCAATGGACACTTCTCCAAGTGGAGGGAAGTAAAGAGTGGGGTCCCCCAAGGTTCAGTACTGGGACCCCTGCTTTTCAATCTCTTCATAAATGATCTAGAGGTAGGAGTAAATAGCAAGGTAGCCAAATTTGCTGACGACACTAAATTATACAGGATAGTGAAAACTGTGACAGATTGTGAGGAGCTCCAGAGGGATCTCTTGACACTGGGGGAGTGGGCAAAACAGTGGCAAATGAGCTTCAACATTTGTAAGTGCAGAGTGATGCATGTTGGGGCAAAAAACCCCAATTACATTTATAAACTGATGGGTTCTGAACTCTCTGCGACAAACCAGGAAAGGGATCTTGGTGTCCTGGTGGACAGCTCAATGAAGGTGTCAACCCAGTGTGCCTCAGCAGTGAAAAAAGAAAACTCAATGCTAGGGATCATTAGGAAGGGTATAGAAAATAAGTCAGCAAGTGTCATTTTGCCGCTTTATAAATCTATGGTGAGGCCCCATCTGGAATACTGTGTACAGTTCTGGTCGCCATACCTCCAGAAGGATATTATGGAGTTGGAAAAAGTGCAGAAGAGGGCAACTTGACAGCTTTAAGAAAGGATTAGACAAGTTCATGGAGGACAAGGGTATCAATGGCTATAATTATGGATACTTAAGGACAACCTCAGGGTTGGAGAGATAGGCAGGATATCTCTCAATGCCATTTCCAGGGAATTCTAAGCAGGTGAAGGCATCTCCTTGGGAATACCCTGAAGGAAATGGTGAGCCACTGTGTGAGACAGAATGCTGGACTGGATGGGCTGTGGCCTGTTCCAGCAAGGCTGTTCTTATGTTCTTATGTTCTTATTCATCATTATAATTGTCAACTGGAATTAATTGAAGTGATTTATCACCATAATTACTAATTAGATTTGATTACTTGAATAATTTTTGATGCAATTTGATTATTTAATTGATATCTTACACCCTGTTATTAGTACCAACTAGAAATAAGATAAAAATATAACTACTAATCATTTCTAAGTATAACTTCGAAAACCAGTTTCCTTAGATGAGATAATTGGAGTAGATTGAGGTTTAACTATACTCTAATGAAGTTTTTTGAGCCTGTATATGAGTTGCAATTGGAAGTGTAAGTGGATGAGCCGACGTGGCCGAGGTAAAGACAGAAGAAAGTGGGCTGGTCAAGAGGTAGAGAAACATCATCCGACAGAAGTTATAAAAGATTAGTTTGGTTAGAAGAAGAGCCTAAAGATATGAAGAAGACTTTGCAACAGGAGGGTAAGGACGTAGAGGAACAGGAGAAAGTGAAGAAAATTTTATAACAACAGCAGCAACAAAAGCAGTTACACGGACCGCTTGTTCTAGCAGCAGCAACACCAGCAAAAACACCAGCAACAACTGTAGCAATAACAACAGCTACAGCACCCCCATTAGCCATGATAACAACAACAGTTTCAGCAACAAAAATGACTTCAACAGTAGCAGAAACAACAACCACAATTATAACAGCAGCAGCAACAGCAGTAATCTCAGCAACAACAGTAACGACACTAATAGTAGCAATTACAGCAGGAGGTGCAGCAGCACTAGGTGCCATTAAAAAATACCTAAGGATACAAAAGGACCCAAGAGTGAATTTGAATTGATGTGTGAAAGGTTAGAAAGGATGGAGACATTAATTAAAGCTGGGCATCAGGACTCACACAAGCAGATGGAGGAAATGACAGACAAATTTGAGAAAAGATTTGATGAAACAGAAAAACGACAAGTCTTAAAAAAAGAACAGGAAGAAATCAAAGAAAAACAGAAGTAACTTAAGTCAGAGGTGAAGAGGATGAAAGAGAAGGCAAGAGATATTAAGGTGGACTCATTGGAAAAATGTGTTGCAATGATGGAGGAACAAATGAGTCGCCCAAATATTGTGATCCGTAACTTACCCAAGAAGACTCCAGATTTGTTAAGAGACAAGATACTAGATTGGGTGATGGAATATAGCTATTTCTCGGAGGACATAGTAAGTGTGCACCGTCTTTGACAGCTGAGAGGAAGAACTGGTCCAAGGAATGTTTTGTTAAAGTTTGCTTGTGCGGTAGACAAAATGAGATTAATGTCTCACATTAAACAAACAGGTCCAACAACTTTGAAGATTGATGGCGCAGATATTGAGGTATATAATGATATATCTGTTGAAGAAAGGGGGAATCAGGTGCAACAAGACAAAAGATAAAATTAAAATAATCAATGACTTTTATCAGGAGCTATATTCAGAAAAAGTAGTCAATATAGAAAGATGAAGAGAATATTTGGTAAAATATATAGGGCAAAAGCTAAATCAGGAGCACAAGGATTTAATGGAAGATAGAATAACTGAAAATGAAATTAAAGATGTTATTACAAAATTGAAAATAGGTAAATCACCTGGTGAGTATGGTTTATCCCCAGAGTTTTATAAGGAATTTAAAAACATAGTTACCCCAAGATTGGAAAGACTGTTTAACCATATATTGGATGGAGGAATAATTCCAGTTTCTTGGTTTAGATCAGTGATTGCACTGATTCCTAAACCTGGAAAAGACCCAGAAAAAATTGAATCTTATAGACCTATATCTTTAATAAATCAGGATGCTAAGAAATTTACTTCTACACTAGCAAATAGGTTAAATACATTTATGGGAAACTATGTAAATATGGATAAAGTTGTTTTTTTTTAAAATGAGAGGCACTTGACAGATATAACGAGGAGAATATTGGACTTATTGGACATTGCTGTACAAAATAAGGAGAAGGTAGGATTAATGTCATTGGACATCTTTGAAGCATTTGATTCAATTCAATGGGTAACAATCAAAGAAATAATATCTTTTTATGGATTTGGCTCAAAGTTCAAAAAAAATTATAGAACAATTGTATCAGCAAGGTACAGCAAAGTTTAAAGTAAATAATGCCTTCACAGAAGATATGAGACTTGAAGCTGGAACTAGGCTGGGGTGTCCACTATCTCCAATTTTATTTATAATGTCAATGGAATTACTTGCAACAGTTATCTGAAATGATAATAACATAGAAGGATTGGTAGGAAGTAAAATAAGTCTATATGCAGATGACACACTGGTGATTATGAAACATCCAAAGAAGTCAATGGAAAACATTCAGGAGCATTTAATTGACTTTGAGGATATGACGGGGCTAAGAATAAATTGGGAAAAATCTGAAATGATAACTTGTAATATAGAGAAAGAGGAACAGCTGAGGATATTGGAAAAATTCAAAGTTCAGATTAAAGACAGTCTAAAATACTTGGGTATTTACATTACAAGTAAATTGGAGGATCTCAAAAAATTAAATTATGATAAACAGGAGAAGTTGATTATAGATCAAATTTGTCGATATAAGAAGCTGAAATTGTCGTGGTTTGGCAGGGTGGCACTGTGTAAGATGATGTTGTTACCAAAATGAATTTCCTGTTTGATGCCCTGCCAATACAACTTAAGGATAAAGAGATCAAGAATTACCAAAATATTTTAAACAACTTTTGTAACAGTGGAAATAAATCGAGAATCCCAAAATGCCTGTGGTATTTGCTGCAAAAAGAATGGATTAGGAGTGCCTAATCTTAAAAATTATTATAGAGCATTTCAGATTAAAAACATAATCAAGATTTTGATGAAAGAAAAGGCAATTTGGGAGGATCTAGAGATAGAGGATTTTGTACATATAGGTAATGCAGCTTTTTAAGATAAGAATATTGGCAAAATTAGTATCAAGAATAATATGCTAAAACATTATGGGATGTTTGGGGAAAAACTAAGAAAAGATTAACCCCAGAAATATCCTCAATAATTGAGGTTGAGGATATTCGAAGTTTCCCAATTAAAATCGTTAAGAGGATGAGATCTGTGTTGATAAGTAAAGATGCATACCTGTTGAAGGACTGGATTAAAATTTGTAAGAATGAAGTGGGGAAAAACCAGGATTATATGCAGAAATGAGGCTGGATTGGTTACAGAAAATAATATTAAATAAATGGAATAATAAATATTTAACGAAATCTAGTTTGGAAAGAGATAAGACAGAATTTGAAAAGTTGCTGTGGAACATAGGACAACGAGATTTAGGACTAAAGGACTTGGTGAGTAACATTTATAAGATTTTAAACACAGAGGGTGATTCACAAGAGACACTGAGAACTGGGAACAAGACTTAAATATAAAAATTACAGAAACAAAATGGAGAACTATTTGGAAAAGAAGGATTATGAGTACATTATGGGTAAGAGTAAAGGAACACAATTACAAAATGCTGTTGAGGTTTTACCTGACTCCGGTGCGACTGAATCAAATTGATAAAACTAAAAGCCATAACTGTTGGAGATGTATAAAATCGATCAGAACATATACACACATGTGGTGGAATTGTAATGATGTTAAGAAATTTTGGGATGAGGTTGAAAAAGAGACTATGGAAATACTGAACGTGAGAGTTAAGATCGGTTCAGGTACCACTATGTTTACAGATTTGAGGCTACAAAATTAGATAGGGATAAAAAGAACTGGTTTCAATTCTGATGGCAACTGGAAGACAGTGTATTGCAAGAAAGTGGAAAGAAACTGGGAAAATTAGTATAGAAGAATGGTATAAGGAATCATGGCAATTGGCTTTGAATGATAAATTAACCTAGGATTTGAATGAAAAGAAATGATCAATTATAGAAAATAGATTTTGGTTGATTTGGAAAACTTTTGTGGATTTTGTGTTAAGAAAAGGAGCAGGGAGTAGGCCAGCACCAGACCAAATGGGTTTCTGGAAGCACTGAAAAAATGATGAGATATGCAGCGTCCGCCTCCCCCCCCCCCAACCAGGCAATGTATATATCACATGGTGCATTGTTTATTTTATTTTCTAATTTCCCCCCTCTTTTCTTCCTTTCTTATTCTTGTTTTGATGGAAAAACATAATAAGAGTGTTGCTGTAGTGATTCATATATTTATCTTTTTAAAGTGTAAGAAAACTAACCTATATTTCACAATTAAAAGATAAGGTTGAGATTGGCAAGTCAGCAGTTCGAGACCCGAGTGTGTAAATTAGCACTAATGGAAAAATTCATGACTTATGTATCAGAATAACACCACAGATATATTTTGTATTTACTTTGTGAACTACTAATATCCCAAGTCCCCCCCCCCCCTGTCTTGTTGACTTTGGCTGGCAGTGTTCCGCCTTGCCATCACCTTTTGGAAATAGGTCACAGACCTCACCATTACCTTTTAGAAATAGGTCACAGGTCATCCCTTCATCTCCCCTTCCTTTATATTATAAAGAACCTGCGTTGGCAGGTGTGGAAGTGGGCCTACTCCAGGATCGTGTACAGCGTGAATCTACAATACAGTCGTACTATATTCAGATAAATTAGAAAAATACATATTTGTGAACTTTTAATCAACATAGTAATGCAATAGCAGAAAATTGAGGACTTTTACTGAGTGCCTTTGTGCCTACAGAACGTGATGTATAGCCTTAGTTCAGGCACAGGTTTGGGAATCAATATCCAATATATGTGACTAGTCCTTGACACCCACTAGGAGAAAAGGTGAAAAGGTTGGGCAGTTATGTGAAATGGACCAAGTTGCTATGTGAACTGTGCCAGGTGGGTTTTCTGGATCAGGCTGCAAAGGCCTTGGTGCCTGCGTAACTGCTTGGCCTGTGGCAGTCCTGGGCATGCTCCAAGGAAGTGCGGGCCGGAGCTGGAATCACAGCAGCAGATCTGTGGAGAAAGCACAAAAAGTCCTGCCCCCCCCCCCCCCGGGAGGGAGAGAGAAATCCCCATGCAGAGGACCACCCTGGCACCCCACCCCAGGCTGGAAGGTGTGAGCTGGGTGCTATGCTGGAAAAATGTGCTATTGACTGAGGGTGGCTATCTATCCTCTCTCTTTTTAATTGTTATGTGAGAAAGGGCACAACTGTCTGTCCTGTGGAACTATGGAGGATGCCCCATGGAGTGCAAAAAAATCCAGAGGTGGACTATTCCTGCAAAGAAGAAGTGGCATTAATTGATGAAAGAAAGAATTTGGGGAATGAGCTGGGAACTGTGAAGGTTCTATGTGACCAACAAGCTGTAGAAAACTCTAGCCAAAATCATAAGACCTAGCTGAACATACAGGGCATTTAGAAATAGCCAAAAGGTCCTTATAGGAAGAAACAAGCTTAAAATGGTAGAACAGCAAAATGAGGAGAAAATTTCAGGCTAAAATAATATGGAAGAAAGTCTTATAATGATGATATAAACACTATGAGAATGGCTGTTAACCAGTGAGAAGGAAAATTTATCCAAAGCTAACTGCATATTGAGAATGAAATCCTGCCTGGGGCATGGCCTGCAGGCTGGGTTTAGACGACCTTGCAAATATGCAGTGGAACATGGAAAAACAAAGAAATATAGATGGTGCTACCAGAACCCCTGGTATGCCTCATGAGAAATCTGTACATGAATCAAAAAGCAACTGTTAAGACAGAACATGGAATGACAGAATGATTAAGAAATAAAGAAAGCCTAAAGGATCTCTTGATGATGAAGAAGCAGTACAGACTTCACTTTCTTGAGATCTAATCTCTGCAGTAATGATATGAAAAGGTGATTAGTTTTTGAGAGACAAGCCATAAACTACTTGAGAACATAGTGGAAAGTAGAGACATTATATTGCAAACCAAAATTCCTATAGTGAGAGCAATGGCATGAACTGAGTTTGGAAGAATAAGTGCCTTTAAAATCTGGTGTTGGAGGAGAACTTAGAGTGCCCCTTAAACAGCAAAGAGAACAAATAAATCAATAAGCTAAAGTGCTATGAGTATCAAATGAGAAGGGAGGATTAACTGGAGAAAGCCTTGATGCTGTGAAAAATTATTAGGCAAAAGGACAAAGCAAAGGAAAATTGCTAAGTCAAAATCTAGCCTTTGCATAGAGAAAAGAACTCTGGAGAAGGTAAATGAAACATTTATCCTTCAGAAGGCCTTATGCCAGGAAACTGAAAAAAGCCTTTAGTGTTTATGGATAACACAAAAAGTGAAACTTGTTGCTGTAAGCAAATCCTGTAGGAATAACAAAAGCCATTAAATATAACATCACATGTTAATTGCATATCTGAAAATCCATTCAGGGCCTAGCACTGCCCTTTGAAAAAGGAGTGCTGAAAATGCTGCTTAGGGATGAAATAACAAGACCCCCCAGGCTGAGACTTCACAATAACTGAAAATGCAGCTGGGACAGACATGCTCTTGCCAGATGTGTGGTAAATAAATCCATGTGATAGCTGGATGTATCCCTTAATTAGGAGTCTAAGCAAAACCATCTGAAGTTAAATTAGGAATTTAGAATCTGGTGCAAACCCAATTTTCCGTTTCCAAAATATATTAACCATGTCACTGTGAAGCAAGGGTGTCCAGTTTGACAGGACTGGAAATGCTGTCCCTCAAAAGAAATAATGAACGACAAACCAGGAAGTGCATACAATCATTAATGACTTAACACCAGGTGACACTAATCACCCTTTTAAATGACTGACCACAATCTAAACCTAACTTATTTTATACAAGTTATCTTAACAGGTTACATTTTTACCTTATTCAAAATACTATTTAAAATAAACTTAGTACATGGAATATAAGGCATTTAAACAAAGCATATTACACTTTTGCTTATGCATAATATTAACGCAATTTACAAGACATGTCATTTTAAACAAGGGTCCATTTTTCTCTTTTGCCATTTTTTCAGGCTGGGTAAAAATGCTCTTATTCTAAAGAGCAAAGGCAATCTTGGTTCATGACTCCAAAATTCCCTCCTTTCAGCTGAGTTTTCCTTTCCTTTGTTTATCATTCAAAAGAATTAACTTCATCTCTCCTAGATATTATTCTTGAAAGTACACTCTGGGGGTTGACAGACAGAAAACAATTCTCTTCCCCACACTCTGGCTTGCTAGAAAGCTGGTTTGTTCCAGAATCCACCGTCCTTATTTATGAGACCAGTGCATTCTAAATACTCCTGCTTAAGTGGCCAGACTGAAACCAACTTTTTCTGTCTTAGACAAGACAAAATACAAAATATCCTTAATACACCTTTTCACACTATATAACACTATTATTAATAAACTTTAGCAGACATACAGTCCTTTCATTTCCATACATTCAGGGCGCCCATTCATACATTTATTCATACATGCCTTTTCTAGACCTTTAAAGATCAGTGTAATTATGGATTCTCAGAATGCTATAATTAGCCACCCTGGGTACAGTATTTTTGAGGTTGATGTAGTTCAGTGCTGAAAATCAATTGCTTCTCTGTGTAAGCTTGCTAAACCACAGGAATGCTGTGTGATCTTGCTGCACAAAGCAACAAGCCATGTGTATTTCTTCACGTACATGCCAAGCTGAAACCATGTTTTGTCTCTTATCAATATGTTTAACAGAGAACAGGTTTATCCCTTCAGTACATAAGAACATAAGAACAGCCTTGCTGGAACAGGCCACAGCCCATCCAGTCCAGCATTCTGTCTCACACAGTGGCTCACCATTTCCTTCAGGGTATTCCCAAAGAGATGCCTTCACCTGCTTAGGATTCCCTGGAAATGGCATTGAGAGATATCCTGCCTATCTCTCCAACCCTGAGGTTGTCCTTAAGTATCCATAATTATAGCCATTCATACCCTTGTCCTCCATGAACTTGTCTAATCCTTTCTTCTGGCAGGGAGTTCCATAGACCAGTAATCCTCTGGGTGAAAAAGTACTTTCTCTTATTTGTTTGAGAACTAGTACCCAAATGTTTCATGGAGTGTCCCCTAGTTCTAGTGTTATGCGATAGGGAAAACAGTTTTTCCTTATCTACTTTGTCCACACCGTGCATGATTTTATAAACTTCAATCAGGTCACCTCTTAGACGCTGTCGTTCAAGAGTGAAAAGGCCCAACCATTGCAGCCTCAGATGGTAAGGAAGGTGTTCCAGTCCCCTAATCATTTTGGTTGCCCTCCTCTGCACTTTTTCCAACTCCATAATATCCTTCTGGAGGTATGGCGACCAGAACTGTACACAGTATTCCAGATGGGGCCTCACCATAGATTTATAAAGAGGCAAAATGACACTTGCTGACATGCAAGACTACTTTCCCACAGGATGGGGCCATATTATTGGAGGTTAACTGTCAATCACATCATGCACATTTAGTTACCATTGTTCCCGGGATAAACCCTTTAAGGAGTGACCTCCCGGGATAAACCCTATAAGGTGGAAAGAAGGAAGAGAGAAAGTATCTCTTATCACTCTGGTCCTCAAGATGCCTATCTAGATATGGGGGGCTCAGAAGCCTCTTTCTCTTGTTAATTAATTAACTTAATTATATATGTGTTATTTCATTAGAAACATGTTTTAAGTGTATATGTAAAAGTAGGTTTAACAAAAATTATTAAAAAGGCATGGGAAGGGTGCGCTAGAGCATTAGCCCCCAAGTTCATCTTGCATGTTCCCCCCCTCCCCCCTTTGGAGAATGAAGGCGGCTTTTTTTTAAAGAAAGTGGGGAGGATGATTTTGTATGTTTTATGTTATATGTTTTTTTAAAATTGTTTTGGGTTAAAGGTAGCATGCCCAATGGAGAGCTTGGAAGAGAGAGGAGAGGATGTTGAATTAAAATATGAGAAGCATTAAAGTATTAACGTGGAATGTAAAAGGTACAGGATCTGTTCTCAAGAGGAGGAGGTTAGAAACGGCCATGAGGAAGGATAGACCGGACATAGTCTTTCTTCAGGAAACTCATCAGAAATCACAGGATGCAAATAGAATCTTTTTAGGGTGGATGCAACATTATGAAAAGGCATTTGGCACATCAAAAGCAAGAGGGGTTGCAGTTTTGATCTCTACTAGATTAGGATTCGAGATAACAAAAAGTATCTCGGATCCTGAAGGCAGATATTAGATAGTAAAAGGGAAAATAGATGATGAGGAAATAACTTTAGTGAATGTTTATGCACCAAATAAATGCCAAGCTAAATTTATAGAAAAAATTCGTAAGATTGTGGAAATACAAAAATCAGCAAAGATGATAGTGGCGGGTGATTTTAATGTAGTGAGATCAAACTTGGATTGTACAAATGTAACAAGGTGTGGGGCAGGCATTAAAAGCAAAAATTTTGGATAATTGGTTGGCTGCATTAGGATTGAAAGATACTTGGAGAGAGATTATGGGGTCCGAAAGGGGGTATTCGTATTTTTCACACGTTCATAACTCTTATTCCAGAATAGATTATATATTTGTATCTGAAAATATGGTCAAAAATATCGAGGAGATTGAAATTGGAATTTTTAAGGAATCAGATCATGCTAAAGGGGTTTTGGATTTGAGGTGGCAGAATGATGGAGGACTTGGAAGTACGATCCCAGTTTATTTAAACATCAAAAGAGTAAAGAACAAATTACAAAAAGCTGGATGGAAAGCTGGCAATGGAATGATAACGATGAGGTAAATTTTAACATGGTTTGGGATGCCATGAAGTTGGGTTTTAGAGGGGAATGTATAAAGTTGGCAAGTAACAGATATAAAAAATACAGGTTGGCACAAGATAAAAGTGAAAAAGAAATAAAACAGTTACAGGAAGAACATTCAAAAACAAAGATAAGAAAATATTTACAAAACTGCAAAGACTGAAAGTAGAATTGGCTGGTAAAGAAATAGAAAAGGTCAAAAGAGATTTGATTTATTTAAATAGGGAGTATTTTGAATTCAATAATAAAAATTCAAGATTATTTGCAAAAGCGGCAAAAGCTAAAAGAGAAAAAAGAGAAATGGGAGTTTTGGTTAATGATCAAGGGGTAAGATGTAACAAGATTAAGGACAAGTGTGAAATTGTGAAGAAATTTTATCAAACTTTGTATGCAAAAAAAGAGATAGATGAGGAGAAGCTTAAAAAGTTGTTAGAGAGGCAAACAACAAGTGGAATAAAACAGGAATATTGGGATAGTATGGAAGAGCAAGTTTCGGAAAAGGTGGTAAAAGAAGTAATAGCACGGCTGAAGTTAGGCAAAGCTCCAGGCAAGGATGGTTTACCGGCCCATTTCTACAAGGAATTTAAAGATGTGGTGGCACCAAAATTAGCGAAATTGTATAATTATATATTAGATGGTGGGCACATTCTGACTTCATGGTATAGAACCACAATCGTTCTGTTGCCAAAACCGGGAAAGAATTTGGAGAAGGTGGAATCGTACAGACTAATCTCTCTTATAAACCAAGATGCTAAGATCTTCACAGCAATATTGGCAAATCGTTTAAACAAGTTCATGGGGGAATATGTAAATGAAGACCGTGGGTTTCTTAAAAGGGAGGCATATGGCAGATTTGACTAGAAGGCATGTTCTCTGACTGCCTGTCTGTGCTTCTTATCTGGAGTCTGGGAACATGGCCAGAAGGAGAGCCGATAAGAAGAAGGTCTGGCAGTATTCCCAGTAACGGAGCTGGCTCTGCTTTAGCTGGCTGTGCGATGAAGGGGGAATTTTTCAAAGGGCAGGTCTGGAGCCCTGCAAGGGGATTCTCAAACTAAGGCCTCAATGCTACCAATCTCCCCTCTTTCAAACCCCCTGACACCTAGCAATTGTTGTAATTTTACATATGTCATTTGAGTATCCAATTTCAATGGAGGAATGGTAAGGACTGAATAAGCCTGTAGCATTTTATGTCTTAAATATAGGTATGGGGATTGTTTCATGGGGATTGTTTTTGCACTTTTTCAGGGGCAATTATCAAACCATAAGGCTTCAACTTTTCTCTAGAACTCCTACTCAATTCCTTCTAACATTCCTTTCATGAACAAACTCTGCAATCTTGTCTCTGTTATCACTTTCCCACTCGACATTTTGTACGGCATGTCTCTGTAAACCACGGAACAAACCGGCAACAACTCACTCAGTTCCTGTCCAGGGGAGGGAGCGGTAAGGGAAACCGCTGAGATGCCGGAGGTCGCCTCAGGTCCTACCTTCTCCAGGGCATCTTTACAATGTTGCCATGCCATGAGAATGGCATACAAGGTAGCTCCCACCTTGACCCAGTGTGCTAAATTTAAAGACCCATTTCCTGGACATTGCTCCCCTATCTCCTGCACTAATGGCTGTATCTGTCCATCAAGGATAGACTTCCCTGTTTTCCTAAGAATATAGATAAGTTCCCTCGCATGCTGCTGCTGCAAAGTGGAGAGGGAGGCACCTATACTCACTTAGGGATCCCGAAGGATGAGGTGCACCAAGTCTTGTTCCAAGATGGGCAAGGATTAGCTCTGAGGATCCCTGTTCTCATCAATCACACCAGAATCACATCAGGATCACATTGGTGTCACCAAAATGAAGTGATGACAATCAGACACTGAATCAAGCTGGGAGGAAGCTTGAAAGCTTCTAACCCCTTTTTATCCCTGCTCCAAACATTGCCTCATGTACCCTATGTGGCAATCATAAGCACTAAATTGATACACTTCTCATAAGCTGTACTGGTGGCTGCAGTACAATAAAAGAACAGTCAGTGCATTAGGTAAAGGTAAAGGTTTCCCTTGCTCGAAAGCCTGTCGTATCCGACTCTAGGGTGCAGTGCTTATCTCTGTTTCTAAGCTGAAGAGCCAGCGCTGTCTGCTTCTGCAGACGTTTCCGTGGTCATGTGGCAGGCATGACTAGACACCGGAGCACACAGAACGCTGTTACCTTCCCACCGAAGTGGTCCCTATTTATCTACTTGCAATTTCTTGCTTTCAAACTGCTAGGTTGGCAGGAGCTGGGACGAAGACGGGAGCTCATTTCCATCCTGCAGTACTCAGGAATCGAACTGCTGACCTTCCGCTTCCCACTAGGTTAATACTTGGCAATGACTATTGTGCTCTAGGCAAATATGCAAGAAGGGAAATTGTTACTAATATAAGAACAGGCTGAAATTGGGTTTATCTATTTCTACTAGGCAACCTGTCTTGTTGACTTTGGCTGGCAGTATTCCACCTGGCCATCACCTTTTGGAAAAAGGTCACAGACCTCACCATTGCCTTTTGGAAATAGATCACAGGTCATCCCTTCAGTACCCAGCTTCGCCTGGGGTGTCCCCATCTGTGCAGCATGCGATGTCAGCGCATATGCATCTGCAGCGTTCCGGAGACTGTGAGGTGGGCCCCCCACCGTGTCTTTCCCGCATGGCAGTGGGTGGCAGCCATGGCTGTCCACCGGCTGCCTGTCGGAGGAGGCATGTCAGATGGTTTGGCTGTCCACCACAGAACACACTGTCCAAGGTGCCATCGCTGTCGACCACGCTGTGCCTTTCACGGCATGGTGGAGGCCTGTTTTTCGGGTCTGCATACCTGATCACAGTGGGGGTGGCTATTCCGCTGGCTCCGCACCCTGGTCTCTCGCCGGGGCCTCCTGGGCACAGTCTGCGGCCCTGGCCAGCCTCCATCGGGGGTCCTGCCTGGTCGGCCATCTTCATTGGTGTTGCGGAGGGTCCCCGTTGTTGCGGGGCAGGGCCAGGCCCGGTATGGCCTCAGGCCATCCTCACCGAGGTGCCAGCCACCATCACTGCCTGTTCTCATGCTGCGACCTCAGGCTGCCCCCACTGAGGTGCCAGCTGCCGCCAACGACATTGCATGGTCTTGCAGAGCAGCCTCCGCTATCTCTGGCAGCTCCACCTTGGCTGCTGCCACCATGTCTGGCAGCACATCTACTGCTGGCCCCCTGCTTCCATGCCCACTGAAGCCTCAGTCTCGTCTGCTGTCATTGCCGTCTGGACGGGCGGTCTGTCCTTTGTGCCCAACAGCTCTGTGCGTGACGATGCCCCCACAGGAGGTGCGCTCATGCTCCATAAGTGTTTCCCCATGTTTGGCTGAGGGGTAGGTGGCATTATGATGTTACGGCACCCGAGGCATCCTGGGAGTTGTAGTTCCCACTGTTTTCCCCATTTTGTGGGGCCCATGCCCACCATGGGACCCGGGACCCTGACAGTGACCATCTCGCATGCACAAGGTAGGTACGTGCAATGTCACAGCACAATTGGGGTAGGTTTAATCAAAATTAAATTTTGTCGTAGGTAACCTTCCTCTTAAGATAAGTAATAAGCAATTAAAGGAATGGCAAGAAGGCTTACTATCTAAAATATATAAACTCATTAATGAAGAATGAAACTATCAGAATTAGTTCAGACAATTGGCAAATAACATTTTTTTATCAGTGGAATTAACAGTAATAATTCAAATGTAAATTCAGACAATAACTAGCAGATATATATTGGAAATGCAAGAGGAATGGGGATTTAGTGTGCCATAAATGTAACTCAGTTTACTTGATTTGATCTAGTCTAAAATCTTAATACTCTTAAAGCAAACATCTCTGATTAGGTTAAAGGTAACCAAACTACAGGGAAGATTGTGTAATAAAGAATTTCCAAAAAGTGATTAGCAATTTTCAGAAAATTATGTCAAGAATCACAAACTCATTATGCTAAACTCTAACTCTATCTACAGCTATTTTGTTGCTTCACTCTTTTGTGGCCAGGGAGGGGAGGGCGGTCTGAAATTTTAAATTTTCTTACGTTATCTTTGACATAGGACATTTCAGAACACCTGTATTTGACTTAGTCACAATTATATCACACTAGCTGGGTTATCCACTTTGCGGGGTAGTGGATCCTTACCTGTGCTCTGGGCCGCATTGGCATGTGGGGTGCTGCGACGGGTTCCGGAGGCCTTGTGTTCCCAGTCATAGTGAGGCAGAGGCTGAGAGGCGGGAGGGGCGGCAGGGCAGAGGCAGTGCCTATGGTGGTGCCTCGCCCAGCTGCATCCTCAGGCAGTGTGGCTGAGGGCAGGAGGGGTAGCAGGGCAGAGGCAGTGCCTACAGCGGCACCTCAACTGGCCGTGTCCTCAGGTGGCGTGGCTGAGGGTGGGAGGGGCAGCAGGGCAGAGGCAGCGCCTATGGCGCCGCCTCGCCCGACCGCGTCCTTAGGTGGTGCGGCTGAGGGCGGGAGGGGCGGGAGGGGCAGCAGGGCAGAGGCAGCGCCTACGGCGGCACCTCACCCAGCTGCATCCTCAGGCAGCACGGCTGAGGACGGAAGGAGCGGAAGGGCAGAGGCACGTAACATGCAAATCAGCTCTCTCCAACATTCTATTTCTAGGCCTTGCTGTTAAACCAATCACAGTCCAAAATGCAAATCTGCTCTTTCCAACATTCTATTTCCAGGCCTTGTTGTTAAACTGCCGTTTTTTCTCCCAAGGAACCTTGAGAGTTGTAGTTCCCATTCCTTTTCCCATTTTGTGGGGCAGAGGCCCCACTCTCAGCCACCAGACATTCGTGGGGCTGATATCAATGGCATTAGGTATGTGTGCATGGGATAGGCTTCAGGGGTGTGGGTACGCCTGCCAGACACGCACGGTCGTGCCTTTCATTTATAGGTATAGATAAAGGAAACCTTGTAGACTTTATAAAGTATGTCTAAGAGAAATAATTGCAACCTACATTTTATTCAATAAATTATAAGGGAGTTTCCATATATTTTATCAGATATGAACAGTAATATATATCATTTTTATAAAATACAACATGTCTTAATTAATTAACATGTCTTTAATTAATTAAAGACAAAATGTCCCACATTAATGTTACTCAAAAAGGAAGTGTGCTACTTTTAAACTGGGAGGTTTCACTCTCTTCCATCAGGAAGAGGCAGGACAGAGGTCGATTCTCTAATATTGACACTTGCTGGGGTGAGAGGTAGGGTGGTAAAAGTTTTTAAGGCCAGCTCACCTCAGTTCTGGCCTCTTAGTGGCAGACTTCAGACTGCCTGCCCTGCAGGCTAGAGTGCTTAGTTGCTTGTGGGGGACAGATAGGACATTTTGGGCTCTTTTTCCTGATTAATATTAAGAAGACAGATTGAGAAGGGAGACACAGTCATTTTTTGGCTATCCCACTCTGATGGCTGCAGGGCATTATAGGCTTGTTAGCAGCATGGTTGAATAAATAGGTCACAATTAGTGTTGGCGGGTAGTGCTGGGTTGGGTGGTAGCAATGAATCCATCAGAGCATCATTGGGTGAGGTGAGCACTGGATGTCTGGCATGATTTGGGGGAGGGATCAGTTGGTCATGCAGGGCACACCATGAGACAGCTTTGCGGTATGCCCAATATCTGTTCTAGGGAATAGAATTGGAAACGCCCACAGTGATGTCTCTCTGTATCAGCTGCACTGGGGCTAAGGATTCACCCATTCAGACTAGAGTGGGTGGAGTAGTTTCCCCTGCTCTGGTACCAAGTTTAGTAGCACTACCATGCCCCGTTGCAGGTCAGGAGTTTGCAAATAAAGTTGATAAATTTGTTTCTTTATTTCACAGTAAGGAGGAAAAGTCTATTTCATTTCTAAAGACATATCTGTGCAAGAGGATTTGGGCCATTTATGTAGTCATTCCACTTGCACAGTTTAGGTCTATGATGTTCTGAAGAATGTGACTGAATTTTAAAAATAAGATTTGTTAAGATGGTTGAACCCTGGCAAGGTTTGCTTATTTCTAGCCATAAATTTATTCTAAGAAGGGAAATAATATCTCTTTTTGTATTTTTACATTTATCTGGTCAAGTATAACTGAAAAGAGCATTTGTAGCATAGTGGTTATGATATTTGACTGAGAATTACGAGAAAGAGGTGGCTGCCAAATGGGCAAAGGGCAGCAAGAAGATGCCAGGGACACTGTTAATGGTGTTCACTGTGCAACAGAAGTACACACTTCATTTTCTTGCTTCCATTCAACTAAAAATCAATCTCTCTCCTCCTCCCCCCTGCCGTTTTAAATTGTTTTCACTGTTTTTTTTCCCCCTCATTGTTTCCAGACTTCTCAGTCTGTCACTTTCCCCCTTGTACATTTTAACAACATAAAGATTTTTTTTTATTATTATTATTATTATTATTATTATTATTATTATTATTATTATTATTATTATTATTATTATTATTATTATTATTATTATTTGGAAGTGCTGTTTGCAGCTTCAATTTGTTTTCCTATCAAATTGAAAAGAAACATATAATTATTGAAGATGTAGCTGTGTTAGTCTGTGCAAGTATATAAGATAATAAATAAAACAAGACAATAATGACAAAAACATTCTGACACCTTAAAGACTATCTACTATATTTTAATGTTAGCTTTTGTAGATCAAGTTCACTTCATCATTTTGCACAGTTTTGGTGTAAAGGAAATGACTGGTTGTTGGTGTAGTTGTTAAACAAGACAGGCATTTCTCAGCAAGGAAGAAAGGTCTGACATGAAGGTTGCAAGACATTAAGATATGGAGACAAATGAAGCAGCACTGTGGAGGTTCATCAGGAAGCAAAGATCGAATGAGTTAACTTTTACACTTCCTCACAATTTGATTTTTCAGATATTTTACTAACCTTGTCATCCTCCTCTGGGCATGTCTCAGTTTGTTTCCCAACTTGGAGAATGAGACCAGGACTAACATGGGGTATGGATAATGTCTGAACAAAACATAGGCAGGTGGCCTGATCACTGATTAAAGATTATATTTAAAGCAATGACCAGATCTGTTCTCCCATAAGAGCATCCTTACATACTTCCTATAACCAATGCCATTGTACTATATCTAACTGTTATAGTAACTGACAGCAGGCCACAAACTGGTAGCTAATTATTCTTTGGTCCCCCAGCTAACGCCATCAGTTTCATATTATGTTGACACTAGCTATGGTGCTAATCTGTGTTTGTAGTTTTCCATTGGCTCAGAAATAAAATTAAATCATGGTCAACACTTTGGAAGTTAGAGTTAAGTGAAAAAGAATTCACATTTGACAGTTTATGATTTGAAGATCTAATTGAGTTTCAATTGTTTATGTATTCTTGTTTCAGCAACATTTAATTTTATGAGTATTGTAACATTTGCTACACATGGTATGCATTTTCTGATATGTCATACAACCCATTTTTGAGGAAAATACTAATAGGATTATTGTACATATAAATATTTTTGACAGTTTATTTTTCCAGTGTTACATATACTGACAAAAATTGTTAAAATAAAGAACATTCTGTTAAAAAAACCACATCAGTGGTTACATGAGCACAGTGACAGTTTGAAGTGATAGTATTTTTGTATTCTTAAGAGGTTTTATAGTGCTGAACCACTTCAGGCAGAAATGAGATATAGAAGCTCTTCTTAATCTAAAACTGACAATGTCAGCTGCTTGAGTAGTATAAAATGGATTAGTAGTGTCTTTGTTATCACTTGGGATCAATCTAAAGTAGAAGGCTAGGATGTTTCTCCTTTATTTTATTTTTCATTTGTGAGGCTACTAGAATATGTTTTGAAATAACTGAGATCTGCTCTTTCTTCTGGAAGACAGAATCGCCAATTCCGTGATAGTTCAGTGGCCTACTGTAGTGGAATTTATTATACTAAGCAACTATGATTTTGGCTTATAACTGCTAAAACATAGTATTGGCATGTTTTACAAAAGATTTCTAGCCTTTCTTATCCTGCTATATACAATACTACTTCCATTCGCAAGAGATGCGTGGCATAGCATCCAGGCTATGGGGGAAGGCTCTGTTGTCTAAATTCAGGACTGATAAGAGTGTGTATATGTGTTTCCTTACATGCTGTACATATGTAATATGTCTGATTTGATGCCTAACTCACCAACAACAAATATATACCTCAGGGGCATAAATCTGGTGCACTCTTGCCCTAAATATTGCATATAATCAAGCATAGGTCCTAAGTGTGCATAGTCAATACATAGTTCTTGACAAGTGTTTGTGTAACAGATAAAGTATGTCTAATGTTTTGAGATGGTGTGAAAATAACACATTTTGGTAACAATATTCCAGTTTTATTCTGGCTTTGCAACCTTGTCAGTGTAAAGCTTATGTTCTACTGGACAAGATCATGACAGCATGCCATTTATGGCTGTATGAAGTGATGTTATATGTGTCATGATAATCACAAGGGATGATTTCATATTTTAATTTTTTTACATTTATTAAGTGTCAAGATTCATGTAGTACTAGCATTTTTGTGTGTTTTTGGTGGTAGGGGTTACACACACACAACACAAGTACACACACACACACTCAATACACAGACACACAACACAACCACACACACAACTATGCACACACACAATACACACACACTGCACACACAACACAACCAATACACACTCATTACACACACACACCACAACACAACCACACACACAACACAATCACACACACACACACAATGCACATACACATGCTGTAGTTCCACGGGGATAGGAGGGGCTCCCCCTCCTCCCCCCCGGAAGCCTTGGTGACCACACACACACACACACACACACACACACACACACACACACACACACACACACACACACACACACACACACACACACACACTGCACACACAACACAACCAATACACACTCATTACACACACACACCACAACACAACCACACACACAACACAATCACACACACACACACAATGCACATACACATGCTGTAGTTCCACGGGGATAGGAGGGGCTCCCCCTCCTCCCCCCCGGAAGCCTTGGTGACCACACACACACACACACACACACACACACACACACACACACACACACACACACACACACACACACACACACACACACACAAATCTTGCCAAAGTTGGGTGGAGGGGACAGTGAAATTGTGAGTTCATGGGAACCTCTCCCAGGGTAGGTGCGAGCCTATGTCCTTTCATACCAGCATCATGGACCCATAGGGAAAAAATCCTAATAGGGGCTTTCAAGCCCATAGAGAAGAAATGCTTTCTTAGCGAAGTTAGCTATTTATTTTATTTAACTTAAGTTAGTGTAGAATAGGTGATTCTATCACTGAGTCATGATAGTGTTTTTAGAGATTGAATGTGTAGAGATTGATTGCTTTGATCTACGTTTTGATACAATTTGGGATGATTATGCTTCTTCAATAAAAACCTGGAAAAGACAACAGCGCTTTGTTTGTCATCTGGAAGAAGAAGGGGAGTTTTGCAGAGCAGAGCAGACCTGAGATAAGGCCAAACCAGGAGCTACATCTTCACACCGGCTTAGCCTTGAGCCTTTCTCAAAGGGACATTTTACTTTGGGGGAGATAAGGTTGCCACGGTGACCCAAAAAGGAGGAACACCTGCTTCAATCATCGGCCTGGGAATATTATCTGCCGGGGCATCCCAGCCTTTGAAGGTAAAAGCTATCTTGGAGCAGGGCAGCTTCCCAGGGCCAAGTCCACTCTATGTGTGTGTGGGAAGGTGGCAATATAATGGACTGTTACTCAGCCTTGCTACCATACTTGCTACCACATTCCTGCCTAATGTGCAGAAGTGCCATCTTTCCCATTCCCAGTTAAAGGGAGTGCGTGAGGGTGTTCTTGGGGTAGGTGGGCCACTGAACCTAGAGGGATCGCCCCGTGTGGGTACCCCAAGTATGCGGACCCCCTGGTACCTGTGAGACACCTCCCCCTAGCAGATCCTGTACTGACAATATGTAATGTTGCCAGCCAGCTGTGGTCAGCCTAAAGTAGATTGACTTTAATTTGCCAACAGGGCATTGTGTAAGTTAAACAAATAAATAAATGCTGCTTTTTGCAGTGTTTCTGATTATACCTATGAAGTAATTCTTGTGTACTAATTGATGGATGCAGAACTGAGGTGGGAACTGCTGCTATTATCCCATATCTATCAAAGTATACATGTTTGGTTTCCCTCTGTTGATTGTTTGAAAAGGATTTTTAAACTTGTTTGCTGTTTGTAATTTTTCCGACAAAAATTCAATTTCCCACTTAACCAGGTGCATGATTCTTTTCAAAGAGTAATGGAAGATAATGTCCTACATCGCTATCTCACTTATTGCTAAAGAAAGATAAATTCTCCCATCCTGAGAGAGACATTTAACTAGCCTGACAAAGTGAAGCACATATATTGACTGCCGTCTTTTTAGGAAGAGGTATTTTCTGATCCTCCATCAAACCCTGGGAGAATTACCTTTCTAGTGGGTAGAGTGACAGACTAGGACTCAGCAGATCAAGGTCCATTCTTCACTCAGCCATGGAAACACAATCAAAGGGGGATATTGATAAAACCTCTCCTTAAATGTTTCACTTCCCTTGAAAGCCCTATTAGGGTTGTTATACAGTATAAATTGCTTACATTATCTGTGAATTCAATCTAACGCTCTTCTCTCTAAATCCATCATTTTTCTTTCTTCTATGAGATGGTCGTTCCTCCATGCTCACTCTTTTGCTCACTCTATTGCTGGACTTGCTGCTGTTCCTCTCATCCAAATCCTCATTTTCAGCCAACTGCCTGGTTTTTGTGTTGAAGATTCTACCAAAGGTAGATTTTCTTTCATGGTCTTGAGTGTGCTTCTTTTGGGGTTGAGAACCTTCTACTCTGGGTTCCTCTTCCTGTCTGCAATTCCCAAATACAGAGCTGAACTCACGCTTGGTTAAATTCTTATTGTTTTGAAGCTTAACAGACAATACCTTAGAGCAGTGATGGTGAACCTTGGCACTCCAGAAGCCCAAGTCAGCATTCCTGTTGATCAGGGCTTCTGGGAAATGAAGTTCAAGAACACATGGAGTGCCAAGGTTAGTTATCACGGCCTTTAGCCTTCTTGGAAAGTATGACTTGGCATCTTAAACATTTTCTCCTCCTTTTCTTCTTTGGCTGCTGGAGTTCTAGGAGAAGAAGCTGGTGCACATATTCAGATTGGCCCGTCTGGTTGTTGGAGAACCTGGGCAGGGCAAGGCGCTGGCTCACTAGCACTCTGCTAGAGGGAGTCCTGGCCATTTTCTTCTACAGATGAATTGATGTCAGGGGCCGAATCCGGGGCCCAGGCCATAGTTTGGGGACCCCTGGTCTAGGTTTAAGATTGAACAGCCTCTGGCTTAAGTTTGTTTTTCTGTAAGCGTTTGTAGCTCTCTGGAAAAGAGGAATGCAATTTCTTTTGGAAGATGTCATGAGGCTGAACCCAAAGGCTTGTATTCACCAAAGTAGTTACTGTATTTTCTGGCGTATAAGATGACTTTTTAACCCCGAAAAATCTGTGCCAAAGTCGGGGGTCATCTTATACACCGGGTACTCTGGAGCCAGGGGCCGCCCGGTGGGGAAAGCCATTTGTTGCCGCTGCCGCAAGGCCTCCGGAGCAAGGGGCCGCCTGGATATCACTACCCTCAGCCTCGTGGTGGTGGCTACAGCGGGTGGCTTTCCCCACTGGTCAGCTACTGCTGCTTCTCCTCCTCACCCCCCCAGGGAGGTGGTGAGGTGGAGGACCAGCTGACCGGTGGGGAAAGCCATCCGCCACCGCTGCTGCGAGGCTGAGGGTGGTGATATCCGGGCGGCCCCTTGCTCCGGAGACCTTGCGGCGGTGGTGGGGGCGGGTGGCTTTCCCCGCCGGTCAGCTGCTGCGAGGTCTCTGGAGCAAGGGGCCGCCCGGATATCACCACCCTCAGCCTTGCGGCTGCGGCGGGTGGCTTTCCTCACTGGTCAGCTGCTGCTGCTTCTCCTCCTCACACACCCCCCGGGAGGTGGTGAGGTGGAGGACCAGCTGACCAGCGGAGAAAGCCATCCGCTACCGCTGCTGTGAGGCTGAGGGTGGTGATATCCGGGTGGCCCCTTGCTCCGGAGACCTTTCCGTCGCGCCTCCTCCTCCTCACTCCCCCGGCTAGGGTGCAGTGCTAATCTCTGTTTCAAAGTGGAAAGAGCCAGCGCTGTGTCTGCTTCTGCAGGCATTTCCGTGGTGATGTGCACAGAACGCTGTTACCTTCCCACCGAAGTGGCCCCTATTTAGTAAAGGTAAAGATTTTGCCTTGCTCGAAAGCTAGTTGTAGCCGACTCTAGCATGCAGGGAGGGAGGGAAGCGGCACCCTCGCCCAAGCTTTGCTGCTGCTTTCTCATCCACTTAAAGTGGCTGCTAATCGCAGCTCTGCTCTGAGTCTGCCCTCCGAGTTTCCCCGCTGAGGGGAGAAGAGGAGGAGGAAGATGGGGAAAAAAGGCGGGTCTCGTTGTGCTCAGAGGGCAGGAGGGAGTCCAGACCCCCCCCACCCCTCCACTGGCCCGTGTCGAGAGACGTCTATCTGGTTTACTTACAGGTCAAACTCGGAAAATTAGAATATCATGCAAATGTTCATTCATTTCACTTAAAAGGTGAAACAAATATATGAGATTGACTCATTGCATGTATAGTGAAATGGTTCAACCCTTACTTTAATATTGATGCTCATGGCTTAAAGGTAAAGGGTTTCCCTTGCTCGAAAGCCAGTCGTATCTGACTCTAGGGTGCAGTGCTCATCTCTGTTTCAAAGCCAAAGAGCCAGCGCTGTCTGCTTCTGCAGACGTTTTCCATGGACATGTGGCAGGCATGAAATTTTGTGAAAGCTGATGTAAAAAGTGGCAGATAGCACCGTAGGACATGAAATGATCTGTTGCCTTCAGAACACAGGAGTGCACGGAATGCTGTTACCTTCCCACCAAAGTGGTCCCTGTTTATCTACTTGCAATTTCTTGCTTTCATGATAATAATAATAATAATAGGTAAAGGTTTATCTTGCTCGAAAGCCAGTCGTATCCAACTCTAGGGTGCAGTGGTCATCTCTGTTTCAAAGCTGAAGAGCCAGCACTGTCTGCTGCTACAGACCTTTCCGTGGTCATGTGGCAGGCATGACTAGACACCGGAGCGCACGGAACGCTGTTACCTTCCCTATTTATCTACTTGCAACTTCTTGCTTTCGAACTGCTATGTAGGCAGGAGCTGGGACAAAGACAGGAGCTCATTCTGTCCTGCAGTCCTCGGGAATCGAACTGCTGACCTTCCGCCTCCCAGTCAGCATCTTAGCCACTTGATAATTAGTTATTTCTAAGCTTTAGAATAAAAGCTTGGCCCCGGTGGCCCATGGCCCTTTATCCCGCCTGGTAGGAGCAGGGAGAGAGAGGCAGGACCCCTTGCAGCTGTGGCGGCTCTCCTACTGGGAGGGATAAAGGGCCGTGGGTCACCTTAAAGGGGCAGTGTAGGCAGGCACTGGCTGTCTGCCGGCGTTGGAAGAGGGGTAGTCTTATAGAGTGAGTATATTCCAAACTATATTTTAACTTGAAAAGTTGGGGGTCGTCTTATACGCCCAGTCGTCTTATACGCCGGAAAATACGGTAAGTAGGCATGGAGAGGTGTATGTGAGTTTCATGTTATACTTCATTCAGATTTTTAGAACTTTGTATGCATCGTGCATGTATGGAAAGATGCGTGAATTTGTATGCTTTCCTCAAAAAGAAAGTAA
Organism: Bradypodion ventrale; assembly: GCA_035047345.1. NCBI lineage: Eukaryota > Metazoa > Chordata > Lepidosauria > Squamata > Chamaeleonidae > Bradypodion > Bradypodion ventrale. Next base: position 238,068,100 of record JAWDJE010000001.1, read on the forward strand.
TCAGTAAGATCTTCATGCTCACATCTGAGGATTGTGCATAACTCACAACCAGCATACAGCAAAATTTGTCTATTTGCTGCGAAGATTTTAGAATAGATTTTAGAATATGTTTTATGTATGGTTTTTAATGGTATGTGTTTTTTTTAAATGCAAAGTGATGTACAATTGGATTGTGAGTCGCCTGGAGTCGCTTCAGTGAGTGGGAGGCCATACAAATATAAATAAATAAATAAATAATAAAAGAAATAATGAAAGAAATTGGTGGAATTCTGTGAAATACAATGAGATTTATGACACTGGCATGTTTTCATAACCCAGGATGTATCATCTACTTAGAAAGTTGGTCAGTTATTGTTTGTAAAAGAAACATGCCAGATGTTGAGGTATACCCTGGAAACATTTATGTAAACTAATATATCTGATAAAGCAAAGCAACCACACATATATACCACCCCATAGCGCTTAAAGCACTCTCTGGGCCATTCACAAGTTAATTAGCATTTTGCCCCAAACATGCTAGGTACTCATTTTACCAACCTCAGAAGGATGGAAAGCTGAGTTAACCTTGAGTGTCTGGTCAGGATCAAACTCACAACCTTTTGGTTGCAGTGCAACAGTTTAGCCACTGTGCTACCAGGGTTCCTGACACTTTTTTCTTCTGAGGTTCTCCTGACGTTCTGACCTATTTGACTTTATTTTTGTGTATTTATTAATTTATTTTTTCTGATTTATATTGCCGCCCAACTCTGAAGACTCTGGGCGGCTCACAGAAAATGAAACCAATACTGAATTACTGTACTAAGCAATTCTGTAGGACTTCTCAAATTGTCTTCAAAATAGTTTTTATATCTAGATTTTGCACATAACACTATAAATATGCAGCAAGAACACACCAGTAAAAACACTGCCCAGTGAGGAATCTTGATGTTTACATATGTCCAATCACATTGGGAGTGGGATACACACTCTTGCAGAGGGGGGAAACCATGTTACTACTTTAAGCAGAATGTAGAAAAGAATAAAATCTGATTTTCTCTGTGCAAAGTCAGAGAGAATCTCACATACAGCCGTACCTCACTTTTACAAATTCAATGCGTTCCCTGGGACATTTCATATCACAAAAAATTCATAAAGCGAAACACAATGCAGAACAAGCTGCATTACCAGAAGTGGCCACTAGGGGCCACTGTATACCATGTAATTTATAGGGAAACTTGCTTCATATTACAAAAAACACAAAAAAACACAAAGATTCATATTGTGAAGCACTATTTTAAATGGATTTCCCACCCCTGTGGGAACCAAGGTTCTAAACTCTCCAAATACAGTATCTCTCTTTCCTACCAAGAAGGTTGTAACAGTATATCTACTTTGTAAAGTTCTTGCTGATAAGCCTATTTCATACATGCTCAGCGTGATAAATAATCACAGTTTCTCCCCTTTTGCAAGACCTTTTTGTACATAATATTTCAGCTCCTGCAGATTAAAAACATAATTGTTTTTCTTTTTGTGTTAAAAATGGGTGAAGCCAAACATTCTCTTTCAAAATAAGGAACATTGGTCTTTTCAATTCAAATGAGCGGTTTTAAATTTGGGGATTTTAAGGTTATATCAATGACGATGGCTGCAACTCGATCCGAGCATACATTTCCCCCCTGCCCCAGGGCTCCAGGAGGCCTGGTCTTGGAGGCCAGCTGTTTCTGGGCCACCTTTGCCCTTCAAGTCAATCAAGAAAAATGCCACTGGCACTATTATTTTTAAGGTGGATCTCAGCTTGCCATGAAGTGATCCATTCACTATGATCTCGGGGCCATCACCTGCGGCACACATGAAATGAGATATGCAGGATTTAACACTGGGACTGCAATGGACTGATGCAGCCCTGAGGATATGGACAAGGTGTGCTTTCACAGCCAATTCATCTGGCATCACCCCTTCTGCCTCCATGAACGATGGGAATCAGAGTTCTCCTCCGCTCATTTTGCCTTTGGGCCCAATATGATGGTTTCCGGTGGCATTTCCTCCACTGAGGGAACCATCACCTCACCTAAAGTGGCTCATCCATCCATAGCCATTGGCCCCTTTAGGGGCCACTGCCCAACACTCAGCTTTGAGTTGTTGGCTGTATGGTCTAATCCATTACCGTAGTGGGATGTCCGACCAGACATACTTAAGGTTATATATTTCTGGAGTAAAATGGTTTAATTTTAAAAAATCATAATCCCAAGACTATTTGCCTAAACCTTATAAATATAGCATAGCAGAAGGGCAGACAGTCTGCTGCATCTGTGCTAAATTTGGTGCTGATCTGAAGCCTAGTTTAAATGTTATACTTTTTTTGTTTCAGCTACTCCATTTTTAGAACTGCCTTATCGAATGTTAACTTACTCTGCTTGCACAAGATCATTGCTGCACTCTCATGCAGCAGCAATGATAAGGTGCTGAATATAAAAATTACTGTATTTGCCGGCATATTAAGCACACTCTGTTTCCCCCCTTAAAATACACCCCCAAAACAGAGTGTGTCCTATTAACCGATACATCTTATATGCTGGCAAATACGATAATTAATTTCATAGAGACTTTCTAGAACATATTACACCCTATGAATAGTCTATGCACATTAAAGGAACTGAATAATAGCAACTTTAGATTGTGGTATTTTGAACCATAATTGGGTGTACCCTGGTAACAGCAAGGTTGTCAGTTAATGTTTATCACACATGGTCAGGCTAAAGGAACTGCAGAATAAACTCACCAAAAGGTCCCTTCATTTTGGTAGTTTCACCTCTAGCCTAGACACGGAAGAATACCAACTGTATTTATATTTAAATATTTATTTGTGTTCAAAGGTATTGCATTTAAACTGACTAATTATACTGTGGAAATGCATGACAAAAGCTAAAGATCCATAATAACATTTCTGGTTAGACGTAGTTGTATTATTTATTTCCAATTGCTTGATGGAAGACTGACTGCCTTACACAATCTTGTGTCCATTATTTGTTGAAATCTATCATGTTTAGATGATAGAGTCAGATGCATAATGATAAGTCCTTATAGCACATTAAGAAACCAGAACATAATTAACATATCCTGTAGTTTCCTGACACAATTCAATCTGAGTAGGTGGAAATTTAAAACTGAACCACTCCATATTTTTCTCTCTACTTTCCTTACTTCAGTCTACTAGGACAGTTTCTTTAAATGGTTGTTGTTTTTAAAAGAAGGGGAACCACCTTCCATTTGTTATATAAAATATCATTAACATGGTAATTGTAGAATAGTGCATTGCACACATTAAAGACTGATGTTAGCACAAAAAGAATATTTCATATGGCAGGAAGACTAATGAGCCGCATCTTTCATTAGTTTAACTTTATACACAGCTGTACCAGGAAAAAAGTGGTATTCACATAGATTTTATTTAAAAATCTATAGTATATTTTGGGATAATATTTTTCTGTTCATGTACAGCAGATGTATATTAAAAATCCATTTTAAAAATCATTACATGCTTTGGTTTCTAGGGCTAGAGAATGTTTAATAACAGCACATAGCTTCAACTTTGACATTTGTTTAATAACAGAGCTGCCTTATGTAGCCTCATCTTTCTAAATCAGCAGATGCTTTTTCAGGTATTTGTATATTACATGGATTTAATTGGTGATTTCATACACGTGTGCAAACATGTGATGGCCAGGAATGTTAGAGCATACATTAGAGTAGGCCCATTTGAATTCATTGGACTAAGAGATGAATTGAATTACCAAATTTCCACTGATCTTGTGGAACTAAGCAGTAGGATTTCAGCTTATGAGTTGTTGTTGTTGTTTAAAAAAAACCCTCTCCTTAAATAGCAAGTTTTAAACAAGTTTTTGATATTGCTGTTGAACAATGTGGTTGGGCCATTACAGATGTGTTTCTAGGGCTGAAGAATTGGATTTTGGGAGACATAACATTTCTAATTGATATTTTGAACAAAATGAAAAGCCTTTGGAAAATGGCTAAGTGCTCTGCTATTTATTGGCATTTTAGTTTTATTTACATGTGTGATTTTGTGACTACATTTTTTGTCTTAGAAATTGATTTGAACAGTGCAAATGAATGTGGCCAGTGTAAAAAATAAGAAGTAACAAAGTTTTGAAGAAGATGAGATCCAATAGAGTTGCTCGTCAAATAATATACATGCTTTCTATGGGTTGTGTGAATTGATTTTGTAAGAAGGAAAAACGTATGGGAGAAATATATATGTGGTATGAGAGTACTATTGAATCTGTTCAATTGACAGTGTCAAATAATTAGGTGATTTAAATAATTAGGTGATTTATGTGATTAAAAATCTGGTAACCTAATGATTAGAAATATAAAATGTATTGCCACTGTAGGTATCAGAAAGCTATAATTCTTTGACTTTAAAATATATATTTGTATAATATGATGCAGTAGATATACTGTGATTTTCAGATCAGTGAAATATCAAATCTCTGACTGTATGAAAACAAACATAGAATGAAAGTCTGTATAGGCTGCAGTCTATTTATGGTCTAAACCAGTGGTGGTGAACCTTGGCACTCTGTCTTTTTCTTGAACTTCAGTTCCCAGAATCCCTGATCAGCAGGAGTGCTGACTTGGGCTTCTGGTAATTGAAGCGCAAGAACACCTGGAGTGCCAAAGTTCGCCATCACAGGTCTAATCTAATCTGCCCTCATGTAAAGTAGACTTCTAAAAAAATGTGCTGTAAACACAATGAGGTTTTGATAAAGGCAGGAATCTTTGCCCTTCCATCCCTCGAGTAAAGAGATGGACACATTTCTTGGATTAACCAACAACAGGCCACTTTATTAATAACCAATTGAACTGTGGTGTAACTGCTCTGCAATGGGGCCAAAGTAGCACAGGTAAGACAAGGACCAATTTAGAATATTCCTTCAAATCTAATTTACCTTTAACTTAACCTGCCCAATTCAAAAGTGTCTTTACCACTTCTGTTTCTAATTTTGGTGAACAGATTAGTGACTACCAAGCTGTGAAGCTTCAGTAGTCCCAAATTCACGGCCCACAATTTAATCCAACAGCCCTGTTTTACTCCCTTATCTCGCTACCGGGTTGTTGGACCAAATGTGTCCATTATGTTCTTTTGCTCACCCTCATGTAAAGTAGACTTCTAAAAAATGCTGTAAACACAATGAGGTTTCAACAAAGGTAGGAATCTTACAATATGAAATAACTTCTTTCCATTTACAAAATACTTTGTTAATTATTGGCAGTGCCTGCGTTAGCCCACATCGAAGGAAATGTTCTGTTTTTCCTCTGTCAGAGATAAGTGTCAGCTCTGAGCAAGAAAACCCAGGAATCTTAACAGGTGCCTTGAATTAATAATAAGGAACGTAAAGGGCTTTTTGCATAGGACTAAAATCTAGCATTAACTCAAAGGCCAAGATCATGAATTTACAATCACTGAAACTTCTGATTAAACATCTATATGCTTGATGTCTAAATACATCAAAAAAATTTCCATATAAAATATTTCTTATATATTTGTCCTGTTTGTAACAAAAGAAAAATAAAATAGTAGCAGATATGTTATATATGGAAGCAACTGTTATTGATTTATTTAGTTCTCCTTCGTATAGTTTGTGAATCCCCACTATTGGGTTATGCGCCTGCACAGAATATTGATCGGAGGCTTTAAAGCTGATTGGTCAAAAGTTTTGGTGGTAAGACCGCCCACCGTACCGCCCACCCTTAGGCGCCAGTTTGCCATTTTCCCTCAATTCTCTTCTTTCCGCCTCAGCAGCAGGACGATCGTTGAGAGCTTCCTCAATTTTTTCTTGTCGAGTCTACGGAAAAGACTACTTTTCAGGGGAAAAAAAATTTCGGCGATCTTGTCCCTAGGGCAGGATTGCCACCCCAGTGCTGTTTCTTCTTGTAGGACTCAGTCACTTTACGCTCAGGTCACCGTTTCCCCCCTCAAAGGGGTGGCGGTAGGCCGGCCCTTCGGGGCATTATTCTTGAACATTCTTCATTCTTCTTGCCTTCTCTGGAGAAGATTTTTTTCATGGCCTCTGTGGCTTTTAAGCAATGCACTTCTTGCCTCAAGAAGTTCCCGGCTTCGGACGGCCACAGTCAGTGTCTCTTTTGTTTGGGTGAATCGCACCAGAGTCAGTCTTGTGCACATTGTAAGAATTTCACCCGCCTTGCAGTCCAAAATCGGAGCAACAGACTCAAGGCGCACCTAATGGAGCTCGCCCTGGCGCCCACTGCTGCGCCTTCCATTTCTGCCACCATGAGTGCTCTGCCGCCTGACCGGACTCTTAAGCCTTCCTCTTCTTCCACTCTCATCCATAAGAAGAAGAATAAGGATAAGAATGGGGAGAAGAAGAAGAAACACAGGACTGAGGTGCATCGCTCTTTGCCTCCTACTTCTCGTCCTCCGATTTCTCCTTGGCCTTCTCTGCCGTTCTCCATAGTGAGATGTCCCTCTCCGGGATCCTCCATGTGGGCTGGCTGTTCCTCCTCAGACTCACCAAATAAGGGCCGCAGGGCTGGTGCACCAGCTCGCCCCTTGCTTCTCTCATCTTCGCTGCTGCCAGCTGGTGAGGGGGGCCGTTCCACGACACAGCAAGTTTCTGTGTCTCCCAGGCCGCGTACTCCAACAATAGACGCCCCGGCAACCACCATTTCGGCTACTATTTCATCTCCCATCATTCCTCCCACCGTTTCGTCACCAACTGCTACCATCACTGCTGGCCAGATGGATCTCTTCAAGTCAATGTTTGAGGCCATGGCAAAATCTTTTGCCAAACAGTTTAAGGCCACCATTCCTGCGGCCTCTGTGGCTCCGGGACCGACCACCACATGCCCCAGGGATTCTCTCAAGGGTTGAGCAGTCGCTCCGCTGGCCCGGCCATAAATGGATTGGCACGGTCCAGACGTCAAAGCGATGAGCACCCAGCCTGTTGACCCAACCAGGCTGTACAGGCGTGGTCCCGATGTGGCTTCCAGAGTCCCCCCTCATCCTCTGATGAGTCCAGCTCGTCTTCGGAGGAGGAGGAGGGGGATGTGGATGCGGAAAAAACACCCAACCAGGTGATCATTGCTGTCAATCTGCCCAGAGGAGAGGACCAAAAATCTCTTACGGCAATGCTCACCTGTTTAGGAACTGCCCTGAACATATAGGTCGGCCAGCCGCCGTTGGAAGGGGAAGATCAGATGACGGCCAAGTTGGACAAGAAATCCTTCTGATCCATCCACATCACGATGCTCCCTTCCATGCTTACATCTGCAAAGGCCACCTGGAAGAAGCCTGTTTCGGCCCACTCTGTTTCGTCCAGGTTCGATGGGATATACCGCGTCCTGAACGAGGACATTGTGTTTCTTCAGGCACATCCACTATCTAATTCCCTGGTTGTGAAGGCTTTCCAGCACAAGACTGCGGTCAGCAGCTTCCCAGGATCATCGACGCCTGAGGGGAAGAAACTTGACGCGGTGGGCCGGAAGTTTTATGTGAATGGGTCGCTGTTCCTACGGGCCGCGAACTATTCAGCAGCTATGGGCCTCTATCAGTCCCATCTTTGGGAGCACACCAAGACGCTTACTGCTAAGTTGCTGTCTGACCTCCAAACGAAACTCGAAACTCTGTGCGATGAGGGCGATTTCCTGGCAGAGCAGCAAATGAGGACGGCGCGCCATATCAATGACTACACGGCCAAAGACATGTCTTCAGCAATCCTCCTGCAGAGGCATGCTTGGCTACGGGGAACTTCCTTGGATGACTCAATTAAGAAGCTCATTGAGGAGTTCCCATTTGATGGCCAGGGCCTCTTTAGCCAAGACACGGACAAGGTGCTCAATGAGTTGTGGCAGACCAACTCGACCACAAAGTTCCTGAGCCTCACTGCCTCGTCCCAGTCTTCAAAACCATGGTATCAGCCATTTACCAGCCGCTACCATGGTAATCCGTGGCAACACCAACAACAGGGTGGGCCAGTCGATCACCCCAAGCCGGGTTTCTACCGTCCCCGGAGGCAACAAGGGAGACACTGTTTCCAGCTTTACGGTCAGGGAAAATGCAATGAGGGCAAGCCAAAGTCTCGTGTTTGACTTCCCTCTGGCCAGGACTCTCTCACTCCATCTCCCGTACCTCCCCCTTCGGAACTTCCTCAAGGTGTGGTCCAACATCACGAACGACCGGTGGGTCTTGAAGATCTAGTCCGCTGGTTACACCATCGAGTTTGAGTGGATGCCTCGGGTAGGAAAACACTGTTTCACCACTCCGTCTCTTCATCTGGAGGAAGAGGTTTCAACCCTTCTCTCCAAGGGAGCCATTGAGCTGGTACCACCAACTGACTGGAACAATAGTTTCTACTTGAGGTACTTCATTGTCCAGAAGAAAGATGGAGGTCTCTGCCCGATTCTGGACTTGTGTTGTCTCAACAAGTTCATCCACACCAGGAGGTTCCGGATGGTGACCCTCCAAACCGTCCTTCCCCTCATCAACAAACGGGACTGGTTTACGGTGATAGACCTCAAGGACACTTACTTCCACATCAGCATCCTCAGGGAGCACAGACGGTTCCTCCGCTTCTGGATAGGGGACTCCATGTACCAGTACCATTGCCTACCGTTCGGTCTGGCCACAGCACCACAGGTCATTACCAAGTGCATGGCTCCGGTGGCAGCCTTCCTCCGCCAGAAGGGGATCAGGGTTTTCCCGTACATCGACGACTGGCTGATAGTCTCCCCCACCAGATCGTCGGCCATTCAGGACACGTACACCCTTCATCTCATGGAGAGTCTTGGCCTCAGCATCAACTTCACCAAGTCGAAGTTGGATCCTTCACAGCGAGTAGAGTACATTGGAGCGGTTCTGGACTTGCTTGCAGTCAGGGCATTTGCCCCACAAAAACGCTTACTGGACATTGCATAGGTAGTGAGCGACTTCCGTACCAAACCCTTCGTCAGAACGAAGAAGGCTCAATGACTCCTGGGCTTGATGGTTTCCACCATGGCAGTGATTCCTCACGCCAAACTGAAGTTCCGGTCTCTGCAATCGTGGCTTCTTCACGAGTTCGATCCTCTCCAGGAGAGTCAGTCCAAATGGTTGTTTCCATCGCCGGAACTGGTGGACCAGCTGGTGTGATGGACCATGCCTCTCAACGTGGCTACGGGCAAGAACTTTTATCCTCCGCAGCCGTCTCTTCAAATTTTGACCGACGCAAACAACCTCGGCTGGGGAGCCACTTGTGGGACTCTAATGGTCAACAACACCTGGTCTCTGCACGAGATCGTCCACCACATCAACTACCTAGAGTTGCTTGCCATATGGAAGGCCATGCGGTCCTTTGAGACATTGTTGTGCGGCAAGGCGATCCAGATTGCTTCAGACAATACCACCACAATTGCATATCTGAACAAGCAAGGAGGGACGAGGTCCACTACATTGCTTTATCTGGCGGTGCAACTTTGGGAATGGTGTCTCAAATGCCACATCTTTCCAATTGGAGTCCACAAACAGGGTAAGCTGAATGTACTGACCGATCTTTTGAGCCAACTCACCTCGACAACTCATGAGTGGGAACTGGACAATGTGGTCTTTCAGTCCCTTTGCCAGGCGTGGGGAACCCCGAGCATTGATCTCTTTGCTTCGGAGTCCAACTGCAAGTGTCCCAGATACTGCTCCAGGGCGGGCATCGGACTGAACTCCGAGGGCGATGCCTTCATGAAACGGTGGGATCAGGACTACCTTTACACCTTTCCCCCGTTTCCTCTGGTTCAGAAGGTCCTCACCAGGATGTACCAGGAACGAGTGGATGTGATTCTCATCGCTCCAGCATGGCCGCGTCAACCCTGGTATCCGCTTCTCTTGCACATGTTGTCGCAGTCTCTCACACTGCCGGACTCTAAGACTCTTCTACAAATGGAGCAGGGGCAACTACACCACTCGGACTTGCCGCGTGGAGGATAATCCCAGATTGTCCAGGATCTTGGAACTAGCAAGGCGCCCCTCTACGAGGAAGTCCTATGCCTCCAAGTACAGGTGATTTTGTGCCTTCCTGGATACTCAACAGGTGCCTCCACTCAACGTTGGTCTGCAGCACGTCATGACATACCTCCTTCATTTGGCGGAGTCAGGTCTCAGCATTACCTCCATCAGGGTCCATCTGGCAGCAGTAGTATCCCACTCTCCAGCTGGATCACCTGCTTCTGGTGCCTTCTGCGACCAAATGGTGAAGCATTTCCTCAAGGGTCTGCGAAACAGTAATACCTCGGAATATGCCAAAACTTGGTTCCACAAGCCTGGTTGTTATCCAATTTTTAGAGTTATCCAATGCATGCATCAGATATCGCTAAAATAAAGCAGACTTCCTATGAGGGAAGCCTGGTGCGTCCCCCAAAACAAGCCAGGGGCTTTCCCACAAACCAAGCCAGGGGTCAGATGCTATGACCCCTACCCTGGTTTGGGTGAAAGCGTGCTTGCACTCATGGCTCCTCTGGGAAGGGAAGCGGCCAAGCACCGCTTCCCCTTCCTGGAGGAGCTGCGGGGTGGGTGGAGATGCACCTGCTGCTCCTGCCGGCAGGGAACCAGCAAAGCACATGGCAAGCTCCCTGCCAAGAGCGGCAGCGGGTGAGCACAGACACACTCGCCGCTGCAGCCGGGGGGAGCCAGCTACGCGCTTGCCCAGCTCCCCCTGGCAGCGATGGCAAGTGGGTCTGTGCTCACCTGCCGCCACTGCCGGCAGGGAGCTGGCCACATGCTTGCCTGGCTCCCCACCCCCCACAGTGGCGGCAAGTGGGCCTGCACTCACCCACCACCGCTGCCAGCAAGGAGCTGGCCATGCACTTGCCCGGCTCACTCCCGGCAGTGGTGGCAAGTGAGTCGGCGCTCACCCGTCGCCACTGCTGGCAGGGAGCCGGCCACGCGCTTGGCCAGTTCCCTGCCAGCAGCGGTGGTGAGTGGGACTGTGCTCACCTGCCGCTGCTGCCGGGGGGAGCCGAGCAAGTGCATGGCCGGCTCCCCCCCGGCAGCGGAGTCGAGTGGGTCTCTCGGATGGCCGCACACATAACACTAAAATCGGACAACCACCCAATATATTTTTTTTGGAGGGGGGGGTTGCATCGGATAATGTTATTTTAGCATTATCCAATGCAATCCCCCCAAAAAAAAATTTTTTTTGGGTAATTATCCGATTTTAGCGTTATGCAATGTGGTCGTTATCCGAGGTATTACTGTATTGTATATCCATTCTCTTAGGAATGTATTGTCACATCAACAGAGGACAATTGATTGTTACAATGTAGACATGGACAGATTTTGAAGGACAGGTACTAGGCAGCAGCAGTAGTAGAAGATGGTATTAGCTGATGACACTTTCAGCACCGGGTAGAATGCAACAATGATAAAATTATCCCTAATATTCTATACTTTGAAAACTATATGATGAGATAATCCAAAATAATATCTGCATTTGTGTATTTAAAACTAAAGTAAAAATATCAACAGTCTTCTGTCTCCCTTAAACGTTTCGAATTATACAGAATTAGCACAAAATATTTAAGCATTAGCCTAGGTAGCCAAATGGTTTAGTTATCTGGCTGTGGAGCCTAGAGATGTAAAATTGCTAGAAATTATGAAGCCACGTGCACCAGAAATTAAAAAATACTCTTACCCTTTTCTTTGATCAGTTGTGTCCAAGAAGCAAACTCTGCAGACATTTTTGAAGTGGTAGCCGCATTAGTCTGTGTAGGCATATCAGAGAATAAACAAAAAAAAACCAACAACACCCCAACAAAAACATTGTGACATCTTAAAGTCTAAAATTGATGCCATGTGGTCTCACTCTTAAGTCTGACAAAGTGGACTTGATCCATGAAAGCTCACGTTTAAATATAGGAGTTAGTCTTTAATGTGTGTGCGTGTGTGGTGCTTTTTTTGTTTTTGCTGTTTTGTTTACTCTCTGATCTGCAGACATTGTGGAGCTTAAGTTCTGTTCAGGTGTTTAAAAATAAGCTCTCTTTTTACAGTCCAAATTATTCATTGACACATATTTAACAGATACTTCACATTCATTTTTGCACATTTTGCAGATGTGCACATTTTTTCCTATTCTGAGGGCAGCTAAATAACCCCAGTATTGTAGTATTAAATGTACAAGATGCCAGATAAAGAGTTCATAAGAGCCAGGTCTTCTGCTAAGGGGGCAGAGGAAATGTTCACATTACACAGGAAGTGTCCTCTTAATATACGTTTGCTTGAATATACACGGTCAGCATTAGAAATAATTAGGCCGTATGAACAAAAGGGTGGGGGGCGAGGGCAGAACTTTTCACAATGCCTGGTTACCAAAAGGAAGACAAAGGCACTTAATTAATGCTGCACATATGGCATTCTTTGTGAATGAATGTGATTTCCTTTTTGAAAAGGCAACCCAACTATACCTGTGGCACCAGTGTGGTGGTGGCTAATTAAACAGTATTCATTTCTGGTTGTATGGTTCTCAAGCAGCTTTACACTTTTCTAGAAGCACAGTAATTAAAACAGAGGTTTGGAAGGCACCCTATAAATTGTACCTTCTGTCTAATTTTATTTTTAACCAGCCAGCCTTGCTACAAACTTTTATAAAGCATTATGAGAAAAAAATGTTTGAAATGTTTGAAAGAAAGAGAAAGGCAGGTGGTATATACAGGTAGTGTTTCATGTCCATGTCGCAATATTGAGATTAATGACATGTGTCCTGGCTTTTTAAGAAAATAGCCTGAGCCATTTCTACTTGGATTCAAATGTTTATAAATGGAATAAAAGATTATTTGTTTTAAAAAAAACACAAATATACATTTCCTTCAATGAAGAAAATAGCCATTTAAGAACACTGAATATTACAAGGGTAGATTCTGTTTAAACATTAATAATCCAATGTGCTGCATGTACCTCCTCTGCCTGCTTCCTTTGTATGTATCAGAGGAGATTATGCAAAGTTTGGAAGAAGCGGTGTGTGTGCGCGTGTGCGTCTGTGTGTGGAATTATAAAATATGTCACAAAGACCTCAAAGAAGCTTTGGTTTGTATGTTGAAATTGGCAATTATTGTAATAAATTTATAAATTTGAAACATTGGCATCTGCAGGAAGATTTAGTTTACTAATTGATACCTGGAGCTATAATAATCCAGTTTTACCCTGCTCAGGCCTTATTTATTTTCGTATTTATTCATGTCATATTTATAGACTGTATCTACAATATAATTCAGTGTTTTATACATATTAGATTGTAGTGATTAATGTGAAATCCACCTTCTGAAGTATCCTTTTGATTTAGTTTCTTAACTATAATAAATAAATAAATATACAGGGTATTTCACACATTGTTTTTCCCTTTTTGCTCTCTACAGCTTGGCTTTACATCCAAGGAAAGACATTGTTGTTACTGGAAGTGATGATCGCCTATGGAAAATGTGGGCTTTTCCTAATGGGAACATCATCATGAAGGGTGAAGGTCATACCGACTGGCTTTCTGGGTGCTGCTTTCATCCAAGGTTAGCAAAAACTGTATTGAAAGCCAACAATAATCTTTTCTGGAAAAATGTTTGTTTTGCCTTTCCAAACTGACATGTTCTGGTGACTTTTTTTTTTACTCTGAATGGACCCATCATCCCTTTGCAGCTTCAACATTTCACTCTCCACATATTGGAGGTGGTAGGATTTTGAATTTTCAACTGTGTAGATAAGTGTCCCTTTGCCTTTCATGGTATTAAATTGAAATTGAGTGTTTTCAGCATTTTGTACTTTCAAACTTTTGGCCACATGCTTGTGCATCTAAACAAGTGTAACAAGCTCTTCAGATCTCACTATGCCAATTCTTTCTGAGTTTATCACAATAGACAAATTAGGCACATGTTTCAAATAATTTATAAATAATATAATTTATTTATTATTTCAAAAACTAGATCTGTTTCTCCACTGGTTTTTATTTCCCTCTTTCCCTGACACTACTCTTTATATTGATACACACTCAAATGATACTGACATAGTCAAATAATTGGTTTTAATTATTACTAAAACCATACCCCTTTTACTTCTGGAGAACAGATTGTGATGCAGTTTTTCTTCTCAAAACCACACTACATATAACTATATTATATATAATACATTTAACTCTGGGCAACTTAATATGTTGTTCCAACAACCTTTTTGTAGAATTAGCTTGTAGTCTGCTAGCTTAAGGATGTATCATCAAAGAAGGGATCTCATGCAGTAGCCTGATACAACTGATTTATTCTTTCATGTCCAGTGGTCTGGTGTGAGAAAGATTAGCCAGCAACACAAGATTGCTGTTACCAGGGTACACCCGATTATATCCACAGTCTAGCCGGACACCCTGGTATGGTAATGGAGTAGACTGTGCAGTCAGTGACTCAATGCCAAGTGGTGGGCAGCAGTAAATAACCTGGCTCCCTAAAGGGGCCAACGGCTATGGGCAGATGAGCCGCTTTAGGTGGGGTGATGGTCCTCTCAGTGGAGGAAATGCCACTGGAAACCATCAGATTGGGCCCAATGGCAAAATGAGCGGAAGAGGAACTCTGATTCCCAATGGTAATGGAGACAGAAGAGGCCATGCCAGATGGACTGGCTGTGAAGGTGCAGTTTGATAATATCCTCAAGGCTGCGGCAGACCATTGCAGTCACGGTGTTGAATCCTGCATGTCTCATTTAATATGTGCCACAGGAGATGATTCTGAGATCATAGTGTGTGGGTTATTTCATGGCAACCTGTGGTCCACCTTAAACAAATTAATGCCAATGACATTTTCCTGCTTCAGGAAAAAAAATGCATTTTCGGATATGAGTTGCAAATGAGCCACAGTCTTCAAGGAGACTCTTCCTGTGTACCCCGATATAACTGATGGAAGCAACCTTGATCACAGTCAGTGGATCAGCAGGTTCCAGTCTTCAAATATGATACTGGCTGTCTGAGTAAAGCCCCGCGGCCCTGTGGATGGCCAAAGACCCAGCCCCCACTGACAGCTGGGGATAAAAGCCCTGTGGCCAGTGGTGGGCATCAGCAGGATCGCACCAGTTCGCCAGAACCGGTAGCAGAAATTCTGGCTGGCCCCATCCATCCAAGTTTTGAAATAAAGTAGTCCTAATTTGGGTGCAATGTAGGGCTTTCCCCCTGGCCACACCCACCATACCACACCCACAGTGTGGTAGTAAATATTTTTGGAGCCCACCACTGCCCGCGGCCCCTGTGAATGGCCAAAGATGCTGCGCTGACCCAGCCCCCACCGACGGCTGGGATAAAATCCCCGCGGCTCTGCAGATGGCTGAAGACACTGCACTGACCCTGCCCCCACCAAAGGCTGGGGATAAGAGCCGCTGCATCCCCGCCAACGATTTTGGCTGTGGCGCTGTGGTTGCGATTCATGCTGGGAAATTTGGGACTGTTATTTTAAATGAATGATTATCTTTTCCTCTTCTTTGTCATAATATTTTATGATGTTTTATGATGTTTGATTTATATTGTGATTTATTGGTGTTATGCTTGTTTTTGTGAGCTGCCCTGAGTCGTGTTGTGCAAGCGGGCGGGATATAAATGTGCATATAATAATAATAATATATGAATTTACACCACAAACAAATCAGAATTGGCTATAACTCATTGTTTACTGAACACAGGTTGAGAAATTAATCTCACTTTTTTTCTCACAGAGACAGAGAAGTTGGTGCAAAAGGACTATTAAAGAGTACAGTTAGTTGCAGAAAAGATCACATTAATGAGAACTATCTCCCTTAAAGTGATCCTTCTGTTTCTGGAAAAGTCCTGTTTCTTTCTTGTTCATTGAAGGGGCAGGCAGAACAATGTGGTATCTGTTACTGTTACAGTCTTCCACTTTACCCAGAAGATTCTTCTATTCAGTAATAACTTTTCAGGGAATCATTTTTCTCACCACCTTTGAAGTTGTAGCTGTTGTTAGTCTGTGCAATCACATCAGACAGTACATAAAACAAAATAAAGAAAAAGAGGAAGACATAAACATTATGACACCTTAAAAACTAACTACTATATTTTAAGGTTAGCTTTTGTGAATCAGATCTACTTCTTCAGATTCGTTTGCACCCGCTTGTTTGAAGAAGTGAACTGGATTCTCAGAAGCTCACATTAAGTTGTAGCAGTTAATATATTTTTGTCTTTTTATTGTTTTATGTACTGTTTGACTATTCCTTATTGGAATTCTTGGACCTGAAAAACTGATGGGGAGGGGAGAGAGGGAGAGAGAGAGCAATGTCTGGCTCAATATAAAGCATCACAATGTCCTCCACTGAAAAATAATGAAAAAAGAATGGTAGTTGTCATCCTCCTCTCTTTTGACTTGTGTCATATTGGCTAAAGCCAGTTTACCCATTTTGGTGTCTGGCACGGAAGGAGCTGCAGTAAGGGCTAAAACACAACTTTAATGCATGGTAGTCAGTGTGAACATGAGATACAGGCGGACCAAACAGCTCTATTTATAGTACACTGTACATTTTGAATAACCCGGGTGATAGTTCATTGGTTACTGTCCGTGTGACGTCATGGAACGTCACACCCATCTTCTCCAGGTGCGGTGTAGCGGGGAGGTTTCCCGCCCTTCAGGTATTCAGGGGAATCAGTATCAAGTGAGCTGACACTGCTATTGGCACAAGCAGTATTGTTCTTAACAGCTTGTTACAATGAGTCATTGATTACTTACAATAGATACAATTGTCGGATACAATCAGTTAAAGGGGTACTTGTCACAAACTATTCAGTACATAACGCCCATGGAAACCCAACTTGTCCAGTGCAAATTCATAGCAGATCGGTTCATTGTTTCCTGCTGTATAGTTGCTTTCCAAGTTGAATTTCTTTACTTTGAAATTTAGTTTTCTATTTGTACGTAACATTTTGATACTGCTCAGGCTAAGTTGGAGTGGTAAGAAGTGGTGACAGCTGTCAGTCTTGACAGCTTTAAGAAAGGATTAGACAAGTTCATGGAGGACAAGAGTATCAATGGCTATAATTATGGATACTTAAGGACAACCTCTGGGTTGGAGAGATAGGCAGGATATCTCTCAATATCATTTCCAGGGAATCCTAAGCAGGCATCTGCTTGGGAATACCCTGAAGGAAATGGTGAGCCACTGTGTGAGACAGAATGCTGGACTGGATGGGCTGTGGCCTGTTCCAGCAAGGCTGTTCTTATGTTCTTATGTTCTTAAACCCTGGGAACTTCTTGTTGTTGTTGTGCCATATCCGATTCCGAATATTGGCAATCATCATGACGATCAGCCATGAAGACTGTTCTGCAAATATAATACCGTGGCCTTTCATCTGCCTTCCGCATCGCAGCGTGACACCCAAACTCGTGATCTAGTTCTGTGAATCACTTTCTGGTCCTGAGCCCTTTTTGGCATGCAAAGTCCTCCTCAGACCTAGGCCAGTATTGATGAAGCTGCTGCCCTCCATCAACATGGATTTAAGTGGGATTTAATCCACTTGGAGACCATCATCCTTCCTTGTGGACTTTGCCAAGGCTGCTAGTCCCCAGGGTTGTCCAGTTAGTTAACTGCCACCTGATGCTCAGCATTGAGTCGCTGGCAGTATGGTCTACTCTATTATCATAGCAGGATAACCTGGCCAGACTTGAACTTCTATACTACCTCACTGAGAGTTGGGCCATTTACTATAAGTATATAGTTAGTATGTTTGCTTATTTAAATTCCGGGAAAGATTGGTACATGTATGCCTTTCCACTGAAATAATTTCCACTGGTTTTATGGACATCAAAGCCATTTCTGGAATGAAAAGGAAAAAACAATTAGAAGAGTGTGCTACCACTTGTCGAGCTGCTGGGCATACTAATAAGATTTTGATTATGTATTGTTACCATGGCATCGAGTGACTTGGCCTTATTAGTCTTTTACCAGCACACAGTTTTTAAAAGCTTACACACTTTCTCATCCATTTATTAAAAATCAAGTAAGCCAGTTTAAATGATCTCTTAATGTGGGATGTTAGAAGACTGGATGGGTGTGGGGGAGCTGCTGTTTTATTTGCCTACAATTGAAGACTTATTATTTGCCTACCATATGTGACTATGGAGTTTTAAAGATTTTCTCCAATGTACAGTTTTACTAAAAAGTGTGTTTTATGTGATTCAAATTATATCTTTATATTTGGGTGCAAGCCAAGTGACGGAGCCGAGTGTGTAGGGGGGAAAGGATTCTCCTTCAGCTCATCTTGCATTCCTCCTGAATAGAGACAAATGCATGTTCTAAAGACAAATGGGGAACAATGGTTCCCCTGACTCACCAAAGAAACAAAATTCATTCTATGGTAGGGGGAAAAAGGAATAATGCCACTGCCTTCTGAAGGCTCCCAATCGCTTGTGGGTAAATCTATGAGTTAGTATGGCCCACCAGTGAACCTTTGGGCTGGGTGGGCTGGCTTTTGAAGCATTTTTGTACAATGAGTCCAGTGTTTCATGGAACATAATTTTGGAAACACTGCATTAGATTGTCTGTCTCATAACCAGGTCAAAACCTGGACAGAAATAGATCTGAATAATCAGTATCATCCAGGAATGCCCACAGCTAATCACTCATTCCCTCTTGAATACCTTGACAGAAAAATATGTATTTGCCTGCAGGCAGTAGTTATTAAAATTTATAATTTATTAAGAAGGTATTACTACAGTATGTATATTTGTGGTGCAGGAAAGTTTATGATCAGCCACTTTTTGGCCTTAGATTAAGTCTCCAAGAAGCCCTCATCCATTTTAATTTTATAAGGCTTTAGTATTACAAATTGCATTTTATTTCTTGTGTTTCTAATTATTAATCCTTGTAAACCAACCAGAGTGGGTGGGGGGATTCTCAGGTGAGTGGCATAAAAGTGCACTAAATAAATAAATAAATAAATAATAGCAAGCAACTACCAAGGGCCTTTCTAGTATTAGCCCAGTTATAGGTTTTTCTCTGATCTTTCTTGTAAAGAAACTACTGTTGTGATTCTCGGGTGTGAACAAACAGGATTTGAGGCATTTTATATTTATTTGTTTTTAAAAAAACATATTTTAGTGGGTATTTGGGGGTCTGTCCTGTTTACATTTGTGTGTGTGTGTGTGTGTGTGTGTGTGTGTGTGTGTGTGTGATTTTGTGACTGCATCAGTGAATGGAGACTGGGACATTTCTCTCTTCCTGGCTTGATGACATGCAGTGTTTTGTACTGTTACTTGCTTTCTGAGAAGATAATTGTATTTTACCTTGCCTCTGCTTTTTTAGAGTACTGTAGTTGTTGGTTTAAAAAAAAACAAAAAACAAAATATCACCATATAAAACAAATTGCTATTTTACCTTTACATTTCACGTTTAGCCATCTTCCATTGCATCACTATATGATCACATCCTTACTTTTTATATCCTTATAACCTGGTCTCACTATGAGTATGAGATCATGAATCCTATACATATAGCCTTTGATTCCTCTTCAAACAAGTATATAACCTAAAACAAATTACATTTAACTTGTGTTCCCTTCTCCTTATACCAACTTTGGAATCCGCCATCTTTATCTTTCAGGAAATTCTGTATCGTGTTGACACAACACATAACAATTATTTACAATGGTGTAGATGACCTTACATCCCCGCCCCCGCCCTATAAAAGTGCTATACAAAGAGTATATGATACCAGCTTCCTTTAATTTTGCTATTTAAGTTGCATCCCAAAATTTGTATTCATCCTGACTAGGCTTAATTCCACATTCACTTGTTAATGCATATGTTACATATGGCTCCCAGGTGTCCCAGAATAAATTCCTTGTAATTTCACCCCTTTTTTGTTTCATTTCTGATGTTAACTTATTGTTTAACGCTAACCTCCATACTTGCTTATACCACCTTTCTCTATCTCAAATTTATTCTTCCATTCCAATGCTATTTGTTGTCTTGTTACTGACAATAGCATTGCTAAAAGTTCTATATTGTATTTCTTTAATTTTACATCTTGGGCCTCACCTAATAGTACTAATGTTGGATCCAAGACTATAACTGATTTGAAAATCCCTAGCAGTTCTTGTTCTAGCCATTTCCCACATTTTTGTGCAAACTCACATTCCACCACATGTGTAAATAGGAACTCTTCTCTTTATTACACCTCCAGCAATTATTACTCACTGTTTTATTCATCTGATGTATTCTTAATGGAGTCAGATACAATCTCCATTTTACTTTATAGTTATGTTCTCTTTCTTTAATTGATAGTTGTTTCATCGGTCGTTGCCTCCATTTCTTTCTCCATGCTTCTTCAGCTATCTTTATACCCAGATCCTCCTGCCATAACTGCCTTAAGATTTTCTGTGGTTCTTCACTTTTGTTTATAATCTGGTATAATTTCCCGACCAGTCCTTTCTTTTTTGTTAACCCATTCCTTACTTTGTATATCAACTCCTCAAACTTTGTAACTTCTTTTTCAGTATATCCAATGTTCCCTATCTTCATATCCCATTTCGTAACTTGGATTCTTTGGTACCAGTTCAACTCTAACTTTCTATACATCTCTTCTCTCTTTCGGACTGTATTACCCTTTAGAAGCCAGTCCCTCAATAAAATCATTTTATTCTGCTGTAGCTTCTGTTTCATACCCTTTATTTTATTTAAGGGACATTCTGTATAATCTAAAACTTCTACAATGGGGGAATTCCCTTTTGCTAGCTTTTCTTCCAGACCTTTCCAGAAATTCTATAACTCTTTCAATGATCTTGTTTTAATTACCGGTTTCTTTTCCCATTTTGATAAGAATAAGTTTCCTTTGAATTTTCTATATTCTACTTCGTCCAATTCTTTAGAGTCATCCTTATCTTCAATTAATTTGCTCATTATTATTCTTAATTGAAAGGCTTTATAATAATTTCTTATGTTAGGTATCCCTAACCCTCCTTCCCTCTGTTTCTGATAATTTAATGACTTGGATATCCTTGATTTCTTACCTGCATCACAGTAAACATCTAACATTCGCTGCCATTCTCCTAATTGTACTGTACTGTAGTTTTAATGGCCACAAAGTATGAAAGGACAACTGCTCAAAAATGTGAAACAGAAAGTGGCGTCATCCCTCCCAAACAACTGAAGATGAAAGAAATGCAAAGTTGTTGGGGGTTCTTGTTGTTTTTACCATGAACATCCCTATTATGGCTTTGACTCTTTCCTGCTGTTCTGGCAATAGTTTGAAATCTGGGGCTGTGAAAATAGTCACTAGACCTCTTTTTTAAAAAAGAGTCAGCACATTACTTTTTCGTTGGGAGGGCTTAAAGAGCTGTTGAATACAAAACCAGTGTGAAAACCTGCTTCACTCTTTTTTTAAAATCTGTGAAGCTAAGTTCTGTGTCTCATTCAATTGTCACTGTAGGAAAAAACAAAACTATTCCCTGCACTTAAAGAAACCAGATGTCTACATTGTAGATCTGAGGGAAGAATTTTGCCTTGAGCTTTATAATGAAAAAATAAAACTTCAAACAGAAACAGACTTCTGCATAAAGTAGTATTTGGAAAGACAGGATTGGGCAGGAGGATTTTTATTTGAATTTAAGATTACAAGTAATTTTGTAAAAAGAACAGTTGGGCTTAAATTTTTCATTTGATTTTAATCATTTAAAGCTAAAAGTCAGCTCCTATGCAGTAATTTCAGTAGCTATGTTCTATTTCATTTCTTTCTTTACATGTGCATGTTGGACATATATATGTACACCAATATCCTCATTCTCATTTACCAGTTGCTCATTTCATGTGTCGAGGTATAAACTTTTAATACATATACTTCTTTCGTGACTAAGCCAGATGTGAAAGTGCCAAAATGAAGACAGCTTTTGGTGAGTTCATTCTACAGTTCCTTTTGCCTGACCTAGTGTGAGAAAGATTAGCCAACAACACAAGGTTGCTGTTATCAGGGTACACCCGATTGTGATTTAAAAATACCACAAACTTCAAGGAGGCTCTTTCTGTATACCCATATACATATACTAATCCTTACTGGTTCCAGTCTGGATGTAGAGCAAACATTGCTTTCAGTGGTGGGATTAAAAAAAAATCCTACCTACTCTGTGGGCATGGTATGGTGGGCATGACCAGGGGGAAAGCCCTGTGTTACACCTGAATTAGGACTACAGAAAAACCTCTACTTACAAAAAAAAGTCTGTTCCATAGGCTTTTTCTTAAGTCGAATTTTATGTAACTTGAAGCAAACCCATAGGAAAAATTAAAGCAAACCCATAGGAAAAGTGCATTTTTGTGTAAACCGAAGCATAGGAAAATTCATAGGAAAAAGAATCTTTATGTAACTCGAAGCAAACCCATAGGAACCTGGGGCATTTGTAAGTTGGGGTTTTTACTGCACTTTATTTCAAAACTTGGATGGGCGGGGCCAGCCAGAATTTGTGCTCCCGGTTATGGTGAACTGGGGCGACCCTGCTGAATCCCACCACTGGTTGCTTTCCTTAGTACAGTGTTTCCTACTCTTCAATTTGAACCCCACAGAGATAATAGAACCTTGTTGATTATCTCCAACCTCAGGCTGTCAATTATTAAAACATGCATCATAGTTGGAAGGGACATGTTAGCTGAAAGCTAAGTACACCAACCTCCCACTGTTTGAGTTCTATAAACGTTACAT
Source organism: Bradypodion ventrale (assembly GCA_035047345.1). Taxonomy (NCBI): domain Eukaryota; kingdom Metazoa; phylum Chordata; class Lepidosauria; order Squamata; family Chamaeleonidae; genus Bradypodion; species Bradypodion ventrale. The sequence goes on from JAWDJE010000001.1 coordinate 238,090,784, forward strand.
AAGCAATTATGCATTCCCAGCTTTGAGGAGACATGCATTGAAACTTCAGGACACCATACTGCTACAAAGAGTTCTTTTCAGAACTTACCATTGCAAAGAGTTTCTGAGTGAAGAATCTTCCAAACCCAAAAAATTAGACTGATCTATAGCCTCAGTTATTGTCTGTACGTTATAGCATGCCCAAAGAAACAAATATACTACCCATCTGGATTTTTCCTATATTGTCTTTTTTGGTCTGTATACCTGTGAATACTGAAGATGCAACAAAAGCACTGAACAGACATTGTCACTAAAAGACTCAGCTAGTAGAGCCATGACAGGAATTCTCCTTTATCAAGAGTAATTACTGGTAACATATAGATTTTGCTATCTTTTCTGTTCCTCCTTGGATACCTCACATTTTCTAGTAATCTGTTCAAACCAGTAACCTTGATTATATTTATAACAGAAACCTGAGGAACATTCTAAAACAATCATATTGACAAGGATAATGTCATCATAAATCAAAGTCAGATATGGAGTTTAAAAAACTGTTTGAGACTCAAAAAGTCAAACAAGTTTCAAAAATAGATAGAATTTTTTTTCTTAATATGTAGTGTCTCAGTAGCCACTATGGTTGCCAAGGCAAGTGAGTCAGATTTCTCAAAATAAAATAATTTGCTATTTTAGATGATAGGTAGTGTTGGTACCTCCCAGATTGCCCACAGGTGAATAAAGTTGTTTCTGTTCCATAGCCATGTCTGAAGGCAGATTAAAATGGATTTAGATAATCCATTTTATCCAACAATCTCTGGAGTTGAGAGGCTACTACATGCTGCATCATCTTGCCCAAAAATAGAATGTTGTAGACTGGCTGATAGTTGTCCAGTCCAGTGAGTTTTTTCTTTAAAAGAGGCCTTAGGCAGGGTGAAAATAAGCCTTGGACAAATCAAATATTCATCATTCCCATTACCCACTCAGCCAGTCCTCCCTTGGCTGTTTTTATAAACCAGAAAGGGCAAAGGGTCCAGGGTGGTCTGGCTCACATCTCCAAAGATCCTGTCCACATCATTGGGTTGCTCAAATTGGAATGAATCCATTAACACAAGGCAAACAGATTCCAAAGTTACTCCCACAGGATCTGTATCAAATACAGAATCCAAGTTAGAGCAGATCTGAGAAAATTTTCCCTGCAAAGTATTGCACAAGTTTTTACAGTTGGCTGTCAAGCTGATTGCATTTTCTTCTTGTGAGCCAAGACATAATAGACCTTGGACTACTCAAAACAGCTCTGCTGGAAGACTTTGCACAGACACAGTGGTGGCACAGAAGAAGGCTTTCTTTGTAGCCATCACCACCATAGACTGGTCCTTCCAGTGGACTCTAACTCATGTTTAGTTGGATTTCCTCTAAGTTTTCCATCATCATTTTTCTTGCCTACATCCTACTCATTTCATCACCACCAGGTCCAGTAAATCAGAAAGGAAACCTGGCTCAACTCTTTTAGAGGATATGCTTAGAAGGGATCACATCAACAGCTCTGACGATTGCCCCATTTCAGAGGTTAGGCAGGATTCACTCCTCAAGAGCTGTCAGAAAACTATTTGGATCCATAAGCCTTTTGAGGTGGACCATCTTAGGTCTCCTACCCCTACAGAGAATATGAATTCCAGCAAGTCATGAAAACAGAGCTGTAGAGGCCATCTCCCCACCTAGATCACCCTCATTCCAACACAGAAAACCAGGCCCTGCTACATGAGTGGTGCCAGATAACACTTGGGAAAGACTCATGGTTGTCATGGAGAACATGAAGTCCTGAGCATGGATGTTGAAGTCTTCCAGCACAAAAAAACCTAGGGGACTCCAGCACCAGTTTCTAGAGACCAGCTTGCTTAGTTCATGGTACACTAATGGAATCTCTGTTCTGCTATGGACTCCTACTACTATAATTCTGCCTCTCTGCACCCCAGATATTGCCTGCTATAGCAAGAAAAGCCAGGTGGGCGAAGCTGTGAGAGATCGACTCCCCCAACTTCGTTCAACAGGTCTCCATAATACAGGCCCAAACAACTTGTTTATATAGGATCAAGTTCTGGACAGCGACAGTCCCCCCCCCCCCCCTGCTCTGGCATCCACCACGAGCACTTCTAACCCAGGGGAACCACCATTAAGACTATCCAACCTATATGTGATTAGGAACAGTTGGTGGACCAATAACATATTATTTCTTTCTCCTCTACCAAGGTTATGTAACTATATCTTCTGCATCTCCCTCTCTCTTCAGTAGTGCCAATGACTCCTCTGTATGTTCTCTGGTCACCTCTTCTCACCTGATAACACCTGCCATCAGTGTGTGTGTGTGTGTGGGGGGGGGCGATCCCAGCTAAAACCTATAAAACTTCCTCCTCTACACAGGGTGTGTGTGTTGGCCTTCACCCTTGTACCTTTATTGCCATCATAAACAGCTATCCCTTCAGTAGCAAACCCACCATAGCAATCTTGGCCCCATTGTAGCTGGCTCTTTGAGAAAACAATCAATGTGATTTTGCAGTTTCAAAACACTTTTGCTGTTCTTGGGATAGCTTTCTAAAGAAATATGCAATGTCAATGAAATTATATGTCTGTCCTTCTTTTCTGGCAACAGAGACTATTCTCTGTAGATTCTTAATCAATAAACATTTCACAAAGTTCAGTTTTCAGTTTCTTTGGTAAATATGAGTTAGTGTAAAATGACTAAGAGGATTTCCCATGTGAGACTTTGAGTGACCTTTCTGTCAGTCTGGAACATGAATGTTAAATCTACATTGACGAGAATGTGTATTCAGTTTTTGACCTAACTTCAAAACCATCTTAACAATATTCACTTGTGATGAAGAAAGCTCAAAGTGCATTTTAAAATTTTCTGTATCTTCTTTAGGGCATTCTATGATTTTCAGTTTAAGTTCTCCCTCTAGATAGCAGGGTATGATAAAACCAATATTGTACAGGTAAAAGCACTCTTCTGCTCCCCAGTTCTGTCTAGAATTGGTGGTTTGATATTTGGACCGATCCCCTTTGAGCTCAACACAAAACAGATCAAAACACTACAGAAATAATTTTTCTCTCTAACATAGGGTTCCCCAACCACCAGGCCATGGGGTGGCAGTGGCGCTGGAGCCCCAGTGGCAGCCTCCTGCCCTTGGTGTGCTCTGCCAATTCTGCTCGGCAGGTGGGGCAGGGGCACAGGCTTCAGACACAGTGGATGGGCAGGTGGCCAGGCCCCTCCTCCATGTTGCTTAACTGCAGCAGAGCTCCACCCCTGCCTGTGTGCAGTGTGATGCCTCACTGCCTGAGTCGGGTGGTGTGACTGGCAGGCAGCTGGGCCCTCCCCCTTGTTTTTGGGCTGTAACAGAGCTCCTCCCCCAGCCTGTATGCAGTGAACACTGTCATATTTTGTTGTGCACTTGCACTGTCCGATCCCGTTGCCCCCACTTGCCAGTCCGTGGAACGGTTGCTTGGCATTAAGCTAGTTTGTGGTGTAGGAAAGGTTGGGGACCTTTGTTCTAATTTATCTTAATTAGGGTCGGGGACTCAGTTCAGAGGAGGAGAAGGTCCATTTATTTCACTGGGCAAGGACAACTCTCTTTCTTGCCACTATCAGATTGTTCAGTGGTTAAAAGAGGAACGTAAAGGAGTCAATATTACCTGGGTTAGGCAAGCCTTTAGTATACAGAGGAAAGGAAATCATAGCCCCTTCCCACCTGCTCAAAACATTTTGAGAGGGAGATATTCAAGTCTTTTACAAAAACAATTGTAATACAGTACTGGATTTCAAAGCTTCACTGAAACTGTCAAAGCCCTGGATCTTTGGCCAAGCCACCAGCAGCTCCTGAGGCTTGAGACTATCAGGGAAGGCATTGTCAATACTAGCCATGTGATTTTGCATGACTTCAGCTGCTAGTCAGGCAGTTCACCTGAGTTCATTCATCTTCACCCTTATGACACCAACAGCAGAGCTGCATTAGGGGAGAAATGATGGGAGGTCTTGATGAAATTCAAACATCTAATGTCATGGGTTCATCTGAATGTAGAAAAAGATCCACTAATTATAGATAAGTGCAAAAATAGGGCAAAATCTTCCCTGCTCAGCAATTTTCTTATCCTATCGTTTCCTATCTTAAACAATCAGAAAACTCTAGCATAAGCTCTCCCAACAGTCTGTGCTTGTTTCATGAGCATAGAGGAATCTTTTTCCAGGGTCATAGAAGCAGCAGGAGAAGATGTTGTAATTTTTACTTCAGACTGTTAAATCTATGGGAAACACTGTTAGGAGATCAATTAGCAAAGCAAAGAAAAATTGTGTTCCTACGAGCTTTCAAACTCACCTTATTGTTCTGTTCTCTGGACCAATAAGACAAGCAGAAAGTTAAGCTGAAACAAAGATTACAAGGTTTATTTAGAAAAATATTTGATAGAATAGCTTATTTTAAACTAGATAGAAGACCATGTCTCAAAGCCCAGACAGAAGGCTTTTAGTCCACTCTCAAAAAAGAGATGTTAACCTCATTAACGCTAGAAAGGACTGAGAATGGAGACAGGAAGTGGCAAATCTTTAACTCTTTAGAAGGAGCACTAGAACAGTGAGAGACAACCAATGGTAGGAAAAGTTATGGTCTAATCTTCCTTCCAGAATGCCTCTAATGGACATCCATAGGGTGAGATGAAAAGCAGATGATGTTCTGCAAGATTATTTCAACAGAGAGAAAGTAAGAGGAGGGGTAGGTAATAGGTGCCTCAGCTTTAAGTGAAAGAAATCATTCCAATGTGAGAACAGAATTTGCCAAGATCAAATTGGACCCTGCGGGAAACTAGCTCCCCCTATGCAAAACACACAGTAGACACTTGTCCTCTACCCTTATAAACAAGATTCTAGGTTCTTTGCCAAAATCCTCAAAGAAAAAATTATGTTCCCATTATCTTTGCATAAAGAATCTGAAGGTATAAGTCCTTTTTACAATTACTGTGAAGCAATAAACATAGCAAAGAAAATATTTATTTTAACATTTATTTAACATAAGTATATATGGCATAACTAATTATTTCAAAACAAAGTTTCATAAGCAAAAAAATATATTAGAAAGTACTTATTGCTTACATTAGTTGCTAACAGAGTAAATATGACATATTACAGCAAAGATATATAGATATATATAGTGTAATTACTAAATTCATATAAGTGTAATAAAATGGCTTAACGTATCTATGGCATTGGCAGTATATAAAGTAATTAGTATGCTTTTGTAATGGAGGAAAACAACAAAAGAGGCAGGACTAGATGTCGTGTAGCTGATGGGGGGGAGATTGGTAGCGATGAGGTCTCAGTTTGAGAATCTCCTTGCAGCGCTTCAGACCCCCTGAAGAACACTCCCTCCATCGCTCACAAGCTACCCAAAGCAGAGGCAGCTCCATTTCTCATGAAAGATCTGTGTTTCTGGGATAACTGCCAAGCCTTCTTATCTGCTCTTCTTCTGGCTATGTTCCCAGACTCCAGATAAGCAGCACAGACAGGCAGACAGTTCAATAATTTTTATTAACCTACTTCTACATCTACACTTAAAACATATTTCTATTAAAATAAAAACATATATAATCAATCTAATCTAATTAATAAGAGACTGGGGCTTCTGAGCCCCCCATAAGTCCCCTTCTAGATGGGCATCTTCAGGACCAGAGTGACAAGGTTTCACCCTCTGAAAGGTGTTCGCTCCTTTAGATGTTAAAATCCAGGCCTTTTTATAGACAGGAGATCCCTTATCTGGATCTGATTGAACCAATGGTCACTTGGCTGATGCAATCTTGGGCATTAGGTCATAGGAGCTCTCTCCCTCCTCCCAACCTGTTTTTTGAGCCATAGGCAGACATAGGAAAGGGGCAATCCCTCCTCCCAAGCTGAGAATCGAAGCGAGCCTTATCAGGAAATCAGGTACGTGGACCAATGGTTCATGTCTTCCCCTGAGGAGCCATAGGCTTGCTTGCCCCTTCTGTTAGCCAATCAGGTATAAGCAGGCTCTGGGCCTGGACAGTGAAACTCCTTCCTTCTGGGGAAGTCCCTAAGGAATTGTCAGCTGCATCAATTTAACCTAGCTGACAGACCAATAATTAAGTCTCTCCCCTGAGAGGCGAGAGCTGGACTCAGAGACGGAGAAGTATCCAGATTCCTCCCTTGTCCTTGAAGGTTACTATCGGACATCTCTCTTGACTTTCTCCACTCCTTCTTTCCCCCCTCCCCTGGGAGAAAGTTAACCATCGTTCATGCTGCAAAACTTAACCACTCTTTTCCTCCTTCCTTCGGAGGTATTTAGCTTGCCTTTGTTTAGGCAAGCCTGGACATGCCTGAAAACAGGGCAAAGCCTTTAACTGGGCTGGTATCCAAAGAGATGGTTCTTTATAGGAGACCCACTTATTAGGATAATTGTGGTGGGTCTTTATATGTCAGACCCACTTATTTCAGATGGTAAGTCTACACTGTCAGACCTTTATATGGGGAGGTCTGCTCGTAGGAATATGATGTTACTGAATACTGTCAGGCTTTTAGAAGTTAAGCCTGCTCATAGAATCTTACAGTCAGTGGGGCTACAGATCTTTATGGGAGATCTGCTTATTGAATTAGGTGACATAAATGCTGTTAAAAGCCCTCATGTGAAGCTTGCCTATTGGAAAGCACGGTGGCTTCATGAGAAATGAACTGACCCCCTTCTAAAAGGACTAGGCCCTTGTGAATATCATATGAATGTGGAAACAGGCGCGAACGGTGTAGACACGAAGAGAAAGAGGGAACCGTTCGGTAGAGTAAATTCTCCAGAAAATGTATTCACAAAAATATGATGCTTTATATATTGTTCATCAAAAGGTTACAACATAAATAATTCCTCCATGAGTGAAAAGTTCTCATTCAACTGGTAACATAAGGCTGGAAATATGTAACAAAAAATAATTCCTCTATGGGTAAAGTATAATACAATCACTAGTCAGCTGTTGCCAAAAATCTTTCTAAGTCGATACTAGTTAATACGACTTTTCCGAACTTATTTTTCCTTCTTCAGGAAATCTACATGAAAGAATAAGAGTATATATAATAAACATCATGCAGGCACTAATCTTAACCTATAAAACCAAGGGTTAACCGTTGGAATTGGCTATAGGTTGCTATGCCTTGCCCTACTTGCCTGCACTCACCTTTCGTGCAAACGGCCGATCTGGGTCCACAGGTCAACAAAGGATTGAGAAAACAGGCAGTGGGGCAACAGTCCCATAAATGCAAAAAAAGGGAAACAACTTCCTTTCCCAACATTCCTTGTGCCGTGCCGTGCCAGAGCCAATCAGGCTCAAAAGAAAACCGTTTTAAAAAAACGCAGCACAAACACAAAGCACCAACCCATAACTACAAGCCCCAGTGTCCTGCGCGCCATGAGCGTGCAGAACGCTGAGGAAGCCGGCGCCCAAAAAATAAAACAAAAACACCGGGAGAGCAAGTCCAACAAGCCGCGGGAACCAAAGCCCCCCTCCCCATCGGCGCCTGAAGCTCCTAATTGGAGTTTCCCCTTTAATATCACTGGGTGGGGGCGGGGGTGTTGTGCTCCCCCTCTCTACTGGCTCCCCCTCTCTACTGGCTCTACTGAGAGGGTTGGGGGGACCAAAGGAGCCTGTCTCCCCAACCCTCCTGACCCCAGGGGACCCGGCAGAGAGGGGATTCCCCTTCCACACACACGCCCCATTTTAAAGAGAAGAAACCAAGCGGTTACTTCTCTTTAAAAATGGAGTTGGGGGGGGGAAATCCCCCTCTCCGATGGCTCTCCTGGGTCCGGAAGGGTGGGGGAGACAGACACCTTTTGTCCACCCAACCCTCCCAAACCCAGGGAAGCCAGCGGAGAGGGAGATCACAACCCCCCCCCCCCCCCGGATATTAAAGGGGAAACCCCAATTGAGATTTCCCTTTTAATATCAGAGGGTAGCCTGGATTCGATCCCCTCTCCTGGGTCCCATGAGTCTGGAAGGTTTGGGGGGACCAAAGGAGCCTGTCTCCCCAACCCTCCTGACCCCAGGGGACCTGGCAGAGAGGGGATTCCCCTCCCCACACACACACACACGCCCCATATTAAAGAGAAGAAACCAAGCGGTTACTTCTCTTTAAAAACGGAGGTGGGGGGGGGAATCCCCCTCTCGATGGCTCTCCTGGGTCCGGAAGGGTGGGGGAGACAGACCCATTTTCTCAACCCAACCCTCCCAAACCCAAGAAAGCCAGCAGAGAGGGGGATCACACCCCCCACCCACTGATATTAAAGGGGAATCCCCAATTGAGATTTCCCTTTTAATATCAGAGCATGGGTCCCATGAGTCTGGAAGGTTTGGGGAGACAAAAGGGGTCTGTCCCCCAAAGCCTTCCAGAGCCAGGGGAGACAGCAGAGAGGGGATCCCCCCCCCGTAGGACACCAAAAAACACAAAAACAAACAATCAAAAACATTCAAAAATACACAAAAACAAACAAAAATAACACCAAAAAAGTTAACAACAACAAACATTTCCAAACACACCCAGCACCCAGCCAAACACCACAAAATCCAAACACCACCACCACCCCAAATAAAGAAAAACAGCCAACTCACCACCACACGACCTCATACCACAAAGACTGGAAAAGAAATGAATAAAGAAAGAGACTACTTACTGGAAGAAGCTCCACCCAGAGGCCACGAGAGAAAAAACAGTCAAAATACAAGATAACCCCTACCAGCAGCACTTGCTGCCCACAATAATAAAAAAATTCAAAAAGACACAATAGCCCCACACAAAAGGCCCCAAGAGTTTTTCGAAAAAGTATATCATCCTTTATTCTTTTTTTCATCCACAAAACCAAAACACCAAACAAAACTCATCACAGTTTATAACAGGCCATCAAAAAGAAAAGTATAAATAAAAATTTTAAAAATTTCAATTATAGACTAACCTCTTCTTTACAAACATTAACAACAACAAAAAAAACTTTCCAACACCATTTAAAACAGCCCGGCAATGCCGGGCAACCTTTGCTAGTACAATATATTCCATTACACTAAAAGTCTTTTTACACAGAATTATCTTGTTCACAGAAAAATCTTATTCACTGAAAAATCCTATGCCCCAGAGCCTATGCCCCAGAGCCTCATTAAATGTGATACAGTAGCTTACCTATTTATTGTAACTCCTTGTGAATATCATGACACTAGAGAGCTTTAAAAAAAAATTAGGGAATCAAGGGAACATTTAAAGCAAAAATGACCATGATAAGGGACAAAGATGGAAAGGAGTTAGCTGAAGCAGAAGAGATTAAGAAAAGATGGAAAGGATACACAGAGGAACTCTACAAAAAGGACCTCCACACCCCAGATAATAACAATGAGGAGGAAATTGAACTTGAGCCAGACATTCTGGAGAGCGAAGTCAGAAAAGCACTAAAAAGCACTGCAAACAACAAAGCTAGTGGAAATGATGGTAGTTTGATTCTTGTTTATCGCATAATGTAGATTGTATTGGATTCTGTATTATTGTATTTTTATATTTATTGTATACTGTATTATCAATTTTTATACTGTATTGTTTTGTATTTCATTTATGTTTTGTATTTATTTATTTTCTATTTTTGCTGATTATTGTACTGTTATTGCTGCTTGCGCTGATATTTACTGGTGTTTTTTGTTTTATTGTTTATTTTTGTGAACCACCTTGAGTTGCCCGTAGGGGAAGAAAGGTGGTATAGAAATAAACATCATCGTCATCATCATAATCCAGTCGAATTTTTCAAAGCCCTAAAAGATGATGGAATCAAATTACTGCACTCAATATGCCAACAGGTTTTGAAAACAAAACAGTGGCCACAGGATTGGAAAAGATCAGTATACCTTCCAATCCCAAAAAAGGGCAATGCCAAAGAATGTTCAAATTACCGAACAATCGCGCTCATCCCACACGCTAGCAAGGTGATGCTCAAGATAATATAGGATAAACTTTAGCAGCATTTAGAGAGAGAATTACAGAAGTACAGGCGGGTTTCAGAAGAGACAGGGGAACTAGAGACCACATAGCCAACTTATGCTGGATCATGGAGAAAACAAAGGAATATCAGAAACAAGTCTACTTTTGTTTTATTGACTACACCAAGGCATTTGACTGTATGGACAACAACAACAACAACAACAACGAAAACCTGTAATATCTTCAGTGCAATGCATTGAGGCAAAACTTAAAGTTACAAAATTAATTAGAAAGAAGATCAAAACAACCTTTATACAAATATCCAATAATAACACTTATAGCATTTAAGGCACTTATTACTTATATTGATAACAGAGAAGGAAATAACACATCATTCAAGGTGAATGTGATATATCAGACTCACCAATACATCTGTTTTGATGCACACTTTGTTTTTTTAATGTTAACAACAAAGAGAGGGGAAACAGGAAAACAGTATGACAAATGCATCACTATTAAAACCTGTACTCTCACTTATATAGTTTAGCGCCACAGTGGCAAACCTTGGCACTCCAGGTGTTCTTGGATTTAAATTCCCAGAAGGCCTGATCAGCAAGTGTACTGACTTGGGATTCTGGTAATTGAAGTCCAAGAACACCTGGAGTGCCAAGGTTCACCACTACAGTTTAGAGTGAGTTAACACAGGATCTAGTCACAAGTTAACTAATGGGTGGTATAGAAATACCATTAAACAAACAAACAAACAGTGTGTTTAAAATTAAAAATGAAACCAGAAGAAAGAACACCCCTGATTGAACAGTAAATTCAATTAGAGTAAGAGACTTGATTTTTTTAGTATTTAAACTATAGTAAGAACATTTTGACTTATTTTAATAAAAAATAAATGCATTGGCATAGTAAGACACAAGAGAAATTATCCCTACCTTATCTGTGCTCAGTGGCTCCTGCTTATCTCTTGGTTTTGGAACATTAATGTAAACATACCCTTTCTTAGTAGTGGCCACACTATCTGTGTCTGTAAACAGCAGGTAAGGTCTTTGAGCCAGTTGATGAGTTTTAACCATACAGAGGCTTGTATTTATACTTTGAAGGTATTCACCCCTGTCTAATTATTGGGCTGGCTGGCTGTAGTGGGCTGTTTCAGTTTCCCTTCTATCCTAACTGCCTTGCTGAGCAGTTTTTCCTGCTCTTGCTGACTCACATAGGTCAATTAAGTCTCATACATTACTTTTAAAGAATAAAGGCTTTCATGCCATTTTTAAAATTAATTTATGCACTCTGACACCAGTGTCTTGTTTAGGATTTCCAATTTTTGCAAGTTCCCACCTCTAGTTAGGAAAAAAAAACCAATGCTATCCTTAGCATTTTTTCCCTTTATGAAGCTAAGTACATCAGTGGCAAGCACAAAACTTAGTATTCAGGAAGATTCAAACAACCTATTTAGTGTTATTGTTATTTTTTATAGTTCAGTTGCACACAAAAAAATCTTACCAATGTGTTCCTTGTCTCTGCAACAACAATCCACCACACAGATACTTGTCAACTCATTGCGAATGGGGGGAAATAGAGTCGTTTAGTATGCAAGGGTGAACCAGTGCATAATTTTATATCTTGCCTTCATGTTATTTTTTGTCCTGTCAAAACTAATGAATCAAGTTCCTTAGTTGAAATGAATGACAATACAGTGGAACTCCAGATAACGACAGCCCTGGATAAGGACAAATCCAGATAATGATAGCAATTTTTTTGAAAAGATGTGCACCGGATACCATCACTGTGTCGTTATCCAGTGCATCATGTTTGATCTCCGAACCTTTTCACACTGTTTTGGACCTAAAAATAGCCATCTTTGGGTGCATTTTTTCCAGTTCCCTGGCTCCCCAGCAGCCTCTGGGCGTGGGTGGGAGGACCTCTTCCGTGCTATTCCCGCATTCCTAGGAGGTCCTGGGCTGCACAACAGCTGAAAAAAGTTGCAACCACCACTTTTTTTGGACTTCAATTCCCAGAAGCCCAAGCACCCTGTGAAAATGCATGTGGTGGACATTTTGTTTTACAGGGTGCTTGGGCTTCTGGGAATTGTTAAAAAAACAAAAACAAAATGGCAGCCACAACTATTTTCAGCAGTTGTGCAGCCCAGGGACCCTCCAAGGAAGGTGGGAATAGTGTGGAAAAGGTCCTCCCACCTCCCTAGACACTCCTGGGGAGGTGGAGAGCTGGAGAAATGCACCTGAAGATGGCTATTTTTTCGGCCCCCAAAGTGTGCAAAGGTAGGAGATCACGTCGTCATTTTTGTGGGGGTGGGCTGCCGCCTCTGGAAGGGTCGGGGGAGCCGATCTGCGCTGTTTCTGACATCTCCCAACCTCCCCGTGCGGTGTTGCAAGCCAAAACCTGTAGCTGACGAAGGAGTTTTTTGGCTTGCAGCTGTGTTTTTTTTTTTTTAGCGATATCCAATACATGGACCGGATAAGGACAAAAAACCAGATAACAACACGACTTGTGGAACAAAGTTTTGTCATTATCTGGAGTATTGCTGTAGTTGCAATATTGTTATTCATGTGTGTGAGAGAGAAAGAGATAGTAGGTGTATAGGATATTCTTCTCTGACAACAAATTAGTTGTTACTTCCTGGAAGACTGCCATTACAAAAAGCAGCCCAGTTAGTCCAATATGGTTGTGCCCACTCTTGCTCTACATATAGTAAGAGAGACTTCATTTCTGTTCTATCTTCAAAACTTATGCCGGGCTAATAAACTAACGATAAGATTACAATCTATGGGCACTTATCTGGTAATAAGTCCCAATAATATTCTAGAAATAATCATACATACAATTCCAAATAAACATTTGGAAGTCTAAAAGGTATATGGATAGCATTACATTTTTAATGTCATTTAATTTTAGGGAGTTGCATAATTCATTAGTAGAATTAGAAAATAATAGAATAAAATAATGTGATTTATTACAATATTGGAGGAAAACCAGTTTAAGGAAGATTTTCCCCATCTTAGAAAATTAATTTGCATTGGGCTATATTTAATGTATTTATATATTTTTGGAAAATATATGACTTTTTGTCCAAGCTTTGCATGAGGCACATTGAAAATAAATGAAGCTATTTCAAAGTCTGTTTCAACCCTGATTTGTCAGTGGCTTTATTAATAATAGCTAACATATTATCCTCATTTATAGTTGATAAAAAAAACTAGATATGTCTTCCAAGATATTTCTGGAACTATCTTATTTCAGTTTAAAATATTGTTCCCTCTTTGGGGAAAAATGACAGGCAAATATCAAGAGGGAGTGTCTTGGAGAAGTTTGAGTAGTAACTTAATAATTGTTGGCTCTGGAATAAGGCATTGTTAGAATAGTTCGACCAGTTATACTCCATACAAGAATGAATATAATTCTCAGTTTTTCTTAAATCAGGAGTGATTAACTTCCATAGGTCCTGGTCTATGCAGAGATCCTGGATTTTGGATTATTGCATCTACTCCACTATTCCTAACTCTAAAAATATTTTTCTCAAAATATTTTTTATTAACCTTCTCCTTCCCATTTGGTGGCAATGTGTGTTTTAATTATGTGTTTTAATTATGTGTGTTTTAATGTGTGAGCTTAGTTACACATTCAAGAAAGAGGTACACATTCAGGAAAGGTTTCTAAGGCAGAACGAGAGAAGAGATGTCCAAAATGAAACAGAACACAGAATTGCTCTTGCTAATTGAAACAGTGAAGACAGTTAAAACAAGACTTAATGAACATTTGGCAACTTATATGCACTCTAAAAATAAATTCTTAACACATTTTAACCAAAATGAAATTCACGGATATTGTAAGATACAAAATAGAGAAAAATAATCTACAAATCAATTAAAATATGGAAATCCATTGCACAGTGTTTCAGCAAGTATATTGAAATAAAAAAGCCCTGAAAGTTGGAACGAGTCTACTACAGTGCTACTGTACAAAAAAGGAGATTGCAGGGGCCTTTAAAATTACAGGCCGATATGTTTGCTGTCAAAGATAAGTTATTCACATAAGTGGTAATAAACCGACTCTCCAGAACATTAGACGAGCAACAACCAAGAGAGCAGGCCAGGTTCAAAAGTAGTGATTGCGCTACAAACCACATCTTCACTTTAACCCAACTTCTTGAACGTTGCAGAGAATATAAGCTACCGCTTGTCGTAGTCCCATGATAAGAAGTTGATATTTTATGTTATTAATCATTAATTTGAGTAGGTTATCGTGTTAAGGTTTTATTTAGTTAATTTTGTTTAATTCTGATTAAGTACACTTAAGAACATAAGAACAGCCTTGCTGGAACAGGCCACAGCCCATCCAGTCCAGCATTCTGTCTCACACAGTGGCTCACCATTTCCTTCAGGGTATTCCCAAGGAGATGCCTTCACCTGCTTAGGATTCCCTGGAAATGGCATTGAGAGATATCCTGCCTATCTCTCCAACCCGGAGGTTGTCCTTAGATAGCCATAATTATAGCCATTGATACAATTGTCCTCCATGAACTTGTCTAATCCTTTCTTAAAGCTGTCAAGTCTGACAGCTGTCACCACTTCTTCTGGCAGGGAGTTCCATAGACCAGTAATCCTCTGGGTGAAAAAGTACTTTCTCTTATTTGTTTGAGAACTAGTACCCAAAAGTTTCATGGAGTGTCCCCTAGTTCTAGTGTTGTGCGATAGGGAAAACAGTTTTTCCTTATCTACTTTGTCCACACCGTGCATGATTTTATAAACTTCAATCAGGTCACCTCTTAGACGCCGTCGTTCAAGAGTGAAAAGGCCCAACCGTTGCAGCCTCAGATGGTAAGGAAGGTGTTCCAGTCCCCTAATCATTCTGGTTGCCCTCCTCTGTACTTTCTCCAACTCCATAATATCCTTCTGGAGGTATGGCGACCAGAACTGTACACAATATTCCAGATGGGGCCTCACCATAGATTTATAAAGAGGCAAAATGACACTTGCTGACTTATTTTCTATACCCTTCCTAATGATCCCTAACATTGAGTTTGCTTTTTTCACTGCTGAGGCACACTGGGTTGACATCTTCATTGAGCTGTCCACCAGGACACCAAGGTCCCTTTCCTGGTTTGTCGCAGAGAGTTCAGACCCCATCAGTTTATAAATGTAATTGGGGTCTTTTGTCCCAACATGCATCACTCTGCACTTACTGATGTTGAAGCTCATTTGCCACTGTTTTGCCCACTCCCCCAGTATCAAGAGATCCCTCTGGAGCTCTTCACAATCTCTCACAGTTTTCACTACCCTGTATAATTTAGTGTCATCAGCAAATTTGGCTACCTTGCTTTTTACTCCTACCTCTAGATCATTTATGAAGAGGTTGAAAAGCAGGGGTCCCAGTACTGAACCTTGGGGGACCCCACTCTTTACTTCCCTCCACTTGGAGAAGTGTCTATTTAGTGCTACCCTCTGTTTCCTGTCCCTTAGCCAGTTGCTGATCCAGGACAAGACCTGTCCCTTTATTCCATGACTGGTAAGTTTATTCAAGAGCCTTTGGTGTGGGACCTTGTCAAAAGCCTTCTGAAAGTCCAGATAAACAATGTCAACTGGATCCCCCTTATCTACATGCTTGTTGACACTCTCAAAAAATTCCAACAGATTAGTGAGGCATGATTTGCCCTTGTAAAAGCCATGTTGGCTCTCCTTTAGCAGCGCCTTCTCTTCTATGTACCTATTAATTCTATCTTTTAGGATGGTTTCCATCACTTTACCTGGGACACATGTAAACTTAGCTTAACTGAATCCATTTTGTGAGCAACTCTCCACCATTTTCTAGAAGATGATGGAAAGCTGCCTTGTGGCCAGTTCTCAAGGCCGTCTCTAGGGAAATGACCTTGAAGCTGTTCTCTCTCACTGACTTAGATGGAGAACACTGATAATGTGCCATCTGCATCTTTGATCTACGCACAGATGTTGTCATTTAGACAACTCAATTAGGACTTGTTATCTACCTTTTCCCATCAGAAAATGTATAAAAACAAGGCTTAATTCAATCAAGAAGAAGATTGAGCTCTCTCTAGAGAGATAAGCACATTTCCATGCATCGATAGGCTTTCTAACTATCGGAGAAGCTAATATCTGATTGGGTGCTGGAGAGCGCCACAGACTAGCTTAGGTTAGGGTACTGTTATGTTTCTTACTTTTGATTTCTTTGATTTCTGTTTAATTGTATTATAAGCATTTAGTGGAGCTTCATTTTATTATTTTAATAAACTCTTTAAATTGGCTTCTGAGTCAATCTTAGTTCTTCTTGTTCCTTAAACCAAACCAGAGCAAGATAGAGAGGGAAGGCTTAAAAATACAAAGGGCCTTCATTGAAAGGAAGATAGCAACTTTCTCTTGTGACGTTCGAGGGGGTTTCTTTCCAGCTGTCCGGAGGAGTACCAGCCCGGCTCGCCTCTTCCCAGCCAGAAACGGTGAAAGATCTGTGAAAAAGAAGGTAATGGGCTCCCATCCCATGCACACCATACTACCAAGGCCAGAAAGTTTTCCCCTAAGATAGAGATAAGGGTGTCATTCTGTGGGAAATGCCGTTTACAATCCCAGGGGTCTGTGCAGCTCATATAAGACCTATGACGTTAATTAGCCTTATTGTTCCGGAACCTATGAGCTAGATTTGCTGGACCAGTCTTTCTTTGCCACGCTAATTCAGGCCAGAGAAAGCACACCCTTAGGCCGCGCTGACCAAGGGCCAGTTCATGCTCGCGCTGCGATTTGCGGTCTCACAAAGCCTGAGTATTCAAAGGCCTACCGGCGAGTAGAGAGTCGGTTACATCACTAACGATAGTATTTGTCGACTATGAAAAAGCATTTGACAGCATTGAAGTAAATGCAGTCTTACAAACAATCAGAGAACAGGGAGTAAATGCTGAATACATAAAGCTGCTCAAGGAAGCAAACTCAAACTGCTCCACTATCATAACCTTATTCAGAAAAGGGATAAGAATACCTGTGGAGAAAGGTGTCAAGCAGGGAGATACAATCTTACCAAAATATTCAACGTATGCCCAGAAAAAGTTATACGAAGATTAAACTGGGAAGATGGTATCAAATTGAATGGAGAGAAGATAAACCATGATATAGTACCAATTGCCAGAAATGCTCAAAGACTCCAGAAATGCTGTGTGAGCTTGATGCAGAAAGTAGGAAAGTTGGACTAAGACGAATGACAAGAAAACAAAATACAATATATGCTATCAAGCAATCAACAGAAATTCCAAATAAAAATCCAGAAGGAACCCATCGAGCAGATTGACCACTACAACTATTTCAGCCATCTGATTGGGGTGAACAACAATCAGAGAGCAGAACAAGGAAATTGACAAGAAAGAATGCGCCAACCTTTTTAATTCGACGGTAATACCTGCAGTCCTCTATGGGAGTGAAACAAGGTCATTAACCAAGGGCGAGGAAGAAGAACTATGAAGAGCCATAAGAGCCATGGAAAGATCAATGCTGAAGGTATCCCTTTGCAACCACACCATACACAGATAAGAGAACGAAGTGGAATCAACAAAGCTGTTGCTAAATATCACAAATGGAAATTGCGCTGAGCTGGACATGTCTCTCGAATGACAGAGTTGTTGGACAGCAGTATTCACTGAATGGTATCCCAGGGGAGTAAAAAGACGTCTTGGCAGCCCCCCCCCCCCAAAAAAAAAGGGGGATAGGAAGACCCAATCATGATAAGTTTTGCTAGATCCTGAAGAAGAAGAGCACGACAAGGAAACAAATGGAAAACAAGTTGCGACTAGCAGGAATTTATCCCTTGATAGTCTAGTCTGGTCAATCAAGAATCAATCAAGAATATCTTGTTATCAGTGGAATATCTTTATTTCTTTAAAGCAGGGGTTCCCAACCTTTTCAAGCCGGGGGCCGGGTCATACTCTCTTAGTCGGCTTTGAGGCCTGGAAGGCCATTTCGCCCTGCCTGCACAATGGGGGTGGCCATTTTGTCCCAACAGCTTCAAAGTGGTGGCCATTTTGTTTCTTGAATGCCCTTGGAGGGGTTATGGGCCACATGAAATGAAGCTGGGAGTCAGATCCGGCCCACGGGTCTTAGTTTGGGAACCTCTGCTTTAAAGGAACAAGGAATCATAACAATTACAAGCAAGCAAGCAAGCAGGTACAGTACATTACCTTTGTACAGTAGTTTTGTTTATCTTCTAAGCACAGCTATGTGACTTGCTTCTGTTGTTAGTCTTTGAGTGTTGCTGCTGGCTGCACATATTCTACCTAACCCATGGGAAAGATTCATATTTATACTTTGTAAAAGATGATGTGACTCATCCCCCCCTGCCCCATTATTTCTGTTTATTAGCCCTTTCCTGCTTAAGGAGGTGGAATGCAATGCTGGCAAACTGACTGCTCACTGGCAGAGATTTTTGCTAGCCCTCACTTTTCCCAGTTTCTCTTTTAGCTGTATGGTTAAACATTTTTCTAGCTTCAGATTATAATTGCAGTTATGAAAAGTACAAACAAAACTTCACAGATTACATCCTTGCAGTTTAAATAATTTAAGTCACTTTTTTATGAATCTTAGAGAGTAACAAAACAAAACATTAAAAAAAAGACAAAACTGTTGTGGCACCTTAAAAACTAACTGTTACAGGAGTTAGTCTTTAAGGTACCACAACAATTTTGACTCCCTCCCCCCATTTTGTTTTGTTTACTCTCTGATATGGTTGTGCGGTCTAACACAGCTACCACTTCACACATTTTTTATGAATGGATGTGATAATTAATTAATAAGGATTCCACCTAGCTTCGTGTCTAGAAAATCAAACTTGCAGGATAAGGCTTCCCCCAATCACCAAGCTCTATCTCCAAGGGACTAAACAAAGGAAGAAAATTTGCAAGATATGTTAGGAAAGCTTGTACAATATCTTTCAAGCTTTAAAAAAAATCACATTTTGAACATGATGGTATCTTGAATAGTAAATTGTGAAGTCCTTAATTTGCATGTCTCAACGTCTCTGTCATGAACTCAGTAGCTTGCCATATACAACTATGGTCAGTGAACTTCAGGCACTATCCTGTAGTATGGGAGTAATGCATTTTTTTTCCCAAGACATGAGAACACACATTGGACATTCAGCTGCCTCCATTGAGTTCAGTTTGCAGCTACTGACTAATGATATTATTACTAATAATCCTATTTTAACATAAATGTTTGCTTTATTTTCAAAAAAATATTAAAATGGAGTAATCAATTAAAAGTAATCATAAGGGGATTGCAAAGAAGGTGGGTGTTATAATGCTACAATATTTGTTTTAAGATATTAAAATTAAAATGTTATTCATAAAGACTTTGAAAGTTAAGCTGTAAATCTGTTTTATAATCTTCAAAAGGGTAACACAGATTTATTTCTTTTTTTAACAACAGTGGAACAAAATTGGTCACTTCAAGTGGAGACACAACAGTTCGCATATGGGACTTCACAAAGGGTGGGTGCATTTTGACCTTAGAAGGGCACAGCTATGCAGCATGGGACTGCTCTTGGCATTCATGTGGAGATTTTGTGGCTTCAGCCTCTATGGATAAAACCAGCAAAGTATGGGACCTGAACAGGTATGCAATTGTTTAACATTAACAATTAAAGTAGGTGGCTCTAGAATTTTATTTCTATTTTTCAGGGTTTTAAAATTAACTTTATTCAAATATTGTTTTAGAAATATCTATAAAATAATATAAATGCTAATTAAAAATCATGCATAATCAAAAATATGGCTGAAATCCTTTTACAAAGTTACACAACATCAATATCAATAGCAATTACTATACACTTACATTCCACCCCATAGTGCTCTCTGGGCGGTCCGCAAGGTAAGTAGCATTCCCCCCCCCCCCCATCATGCTGGGTGCTCATTTTACTGACCTCAGAAGGCTGAGTCAACCTGAGTCTAACTCACAACAAGTTAAGAAACTTCCATAAACATTATCTGTTGGTATGACTTGGCATCCAACATATATTATCTTCAGAAATACAATGCCAAAAGTTACACCTCTTGTGTAAGTGAACAAGATTTCATCCAAGAAATGTAAACAAAATATAATTTAATTATAGAAAAACAGTTTATTATAAAATTATGTTATACAGGACCTTTTAAGTATTACTTATTTTTCTTATTTGATTTTGGCTTGACCGTCCATTTAATTCATTCCTCAAGATACTTAAATATTGGTTGAAATCCTGTTACACTTGGCATTAGATAAAGTTATACCAGAAAGAATTAACTGAAATTATATCCAAATAGCCTGCAAAAGTGCATATTGGATATGATTTCTGTCTTGGAGTTAATTTTACAACTACTTAACAAAGTTTGAGAAGTGTAGCTATGCAACAGGATTTTGGCCTGTTACACCTGAATTCTATGGTGTAACACTTTAGCAGCAATTTAATACCCAGAGAATTATATATTTTTGTTTCCTTTAAAACTTGTGTTTCAATGCTGGTAAGATCTGAAATACAATTTGTAGAGAGGAGAACCCTTAGGTTCTGCCACCTCCTGTCCACACCTGTCAAGTTTTGGATTTGGAAATAAGGGAAATTTTCGGGCAAATAAGGGATACTTGACAGTTATGCTTATCCTGTGCTGCCCTCCAATGATGGCAATAGGGCATTGCAGTCTAATTAATAAGGGATGACGGCGGGAAAGAGGGTAAAATAAGGGGTTTTCCTGGCCAATAAGGGATACTTGACAGCTATGCTCCTGTCCTGCTGATTACCTACTGTGCAATACAAGATAATGCCATATTATCGCTTGTGTCATCTAAAATTTAGATAAGATATTTTGGATTCACTAGTAATTCTGATATTACACCATACCTTTGCTTCCAGCAACAGTAACTATCTCCCTCTTTCATAGTTTATTTTTTCTTTTCCAGTTACCTTAAATGTAACTTTTCACTTCTCTTTTACTGTACATGTACCAGAAACACTGCATGCTATTTCTATGTCCAGAAAGGAGGCACTTTAATTTTTATCAAAACATATGTCTAATATATATTGGAGTAAGAGAATGAAGTAGTCATCTTGGCCTGTAGTCCAGGATGCAGGGGTTTTATATACAAAAATTATACCTACTATTGCTTTGGTCAAAGAGCCCAATAAATTCATATCAGATGAATAATATTAGTGTCTCAGTCATTTTCTAGTGGGAAATCTTCATTATCTCATTATGTAAATTTTGAGACTGTTTACTGTATTTGCAGGGGCTCTTCATATTTATAAAGACTGTCATAGCTGGTATTTCTTATGAGTCACATAATCATTGCCCCAGTCAATTACATTCCTCACCACTTTAATTTGATTTTGGAATTTCAATATGCTAATGTTGTCATCTCAGATGTTATTTAACTTTAAAGGTCCTATATTTATGTAAATAAACATAGTTTAGAATATTATTTCATATTTCAATTTTTTGTATATAATTTAAGGTAGTTTAGGGTTCATAATTTGGATTTAGAAATCAAATATATACAGTGATACCTCATACAACGTCCACACTTGGTTCCACAAGTTTGGACTTTATACGGATTTGGACTTTGTATGAGGCATGCAAAATCCTAGCCACGATGCCTCATACAACGTCCAAATCCTTGCCACGATGCCTCGTACAACATCATTTCCATAGAGATACATTGTACTATAACAGCACAGACTTCAGGGCAAAGTCAAGGAAACAGACAGGAAACTGACAGAACTTTAAGAAAACATTGTCTAAAGGCTAAAAACATTACAAAAACATGTCAAACAACCCTGATTGTTCAAGAACCTGAAGAATGCTGCAAAAATACCAGGAATGCTTCTAAAAATTCTGACGAAAAAAAATCAAAAAAATCCAAAATCGTGCTCAAAACCACTCCTAAACACTCTTCGCCTCATGCAAAACCCACAAGAGCAATGCACGCATGTGTCCTGCCTTTTATACTGTCCAGGCACAATGCAACCTGGGAAAAACCCAATGCCTCATACAACGTCACACGACTTTGTATGAGGCAACTTTTTTCAAGAAATTAGGCGATGTTGTATGAATCCGATGTTGTATGAAGCGGACTTTGTATGAGGTATTACTGTAATTGAAAAACCTCTTGGAATTCTGCATGCCTCTTGTGGACAGAGAAGCTGAGGAGATTTTCATTTCCAAAGGAAGGGAAATTTGCCAAGCTTTTGTGGAGAGCACCATTACCAGTGGCAGCAACATAGGTTCTGCCTCCCCCACCCCACCCAATCCCCAATTAAACTATACAACAGGGATTCTCAACCTGTGGCTCATGGACCAGATGTGGCCCACGGCACCATTTCATGTGGCCCCCCACTGCCTCTAACACACCTGGAAGTGCCATGTGGTGGAGGAATAGCAAAATGGCTGTCCAGCCCCTGAAGCTGTCTGAGGGAGCGTGACCCAGCCCCCGGCTTTAAAAGGTTGAGAACTCCTGGTGTACAAGTAGCCTATTGTAAGAGTATTGTATTGTATTGGGAATACCCTGAAGGAAATGGTGAGCCACTGTGTGAGACAGAATGCTGGACTGGATGGGCTGTGGCCTGTTACAGCAAGGCTGTTCTTATGTTCTTATGAGTACATGGGAAATTGTCAGAATTTCCTCCTAAGTAGTGTTCATTTGTAGTGGAGGAATTTATAAAGGGGGGGAAATGTTAATTTTCTCAGCGCAGTATTCCCTCCACCCCAAAATAAGATGTATTGGAGTCTAGCTGCAGTTTGTAAATTGTTGGCGGTACTTTATTCAGAATGATATTTTTGGAAATTCTTTAGGCATTAGTAATGCAGTGGAGTAGTTTTCCTTTTCTTTAGAACATTGTGACAATATGCAGGGCATATTACTGTTACTAGAACAAGGCAAGACCAAACTGTGAGGGCTGAGCTCCTTCAATATGTATTATAACTGGTTTATCTAACAATTGTTAGCCTATAGCCTGCAGCATAACCTACTGTAAGAACAACTCATAGAAAAGCGGCAAACATCAGATAAACTCTTCCAAAGTTCTCCAGTTCTGTTGATTTCACTGGCAGAATTAAACCTGCAATTAACTTTGATGGGGAAGCAATCCTCTGTGGTTTCAAAAAATGTCATCATACCAGTGGGACTGTTAGAAAGATTTGGTTTAGGCTAGATATATTTTGGATTCTGTGATGTGGAATTAAGTGGTTTAAGCTGGATTTTTAAAGTAAATTAAAGTATGCATGTACTGTAATTTGTGTTGTGTACTGCTGGACATGTTTCATTATGCTGTTTTATACAATAACTTGTTATTGCTTTGCAAGCAACAAAATTACTTTGAAATGCATTTGGAAACCTAAATAGTGAACAATATAATTTTGTCTGATATAAATTCATGGAAGAGGATGTTCTATGTGTTGAACCTAGTCTTGTTGAATAGAGCAGAACTCAGCAGGGAATGTGCTTCTTAGCTTCTGTAGCATCTTCAGCATTGCTTTTGACAGCCCCAATCTGACAGTGTTGGCACTTGCAATTTTCACTTTCTTATTTTCTTAACTCTGAGTTGCATGGTGTACAAGGTTCCAGTTTACATTTTCCCAAGGAGGAATGTGTGTAACATTGTGCTGGGGAAGATTTGTGTTAGTTTCCTTGCATTCCAGGGTGCTAAGCTGTCATTTTATCCAGGAGCTCAACAGCAGATGGCAGATTTAAAGATTGTGTTTACTATATTTTTAAAAAGGCTGAATCCAATGATCAAAAAGTTCCAAATGCAACTTCATACAGAAATGTGGAACATTTCCCTCTTAAGTGAATGCTGAAGATGGCTTGCAGTAATGTAGGATGTGCTATGATGAGATCTGTAGCACAGATAGTGCAATCAGGTGGAGCAGGTCTTTGTGCTCAGATGTAATGGTATTACATAGAAGTGAGCTGAACCCTTTAGATTCAGAGGAGATAAAATGCTAGTATTGCAGCAGTATCAAGTGATTCCAATCAGGGTGAGAACTTACTGTACTCACACAGAAATGTGATGTTCTACCAGAGATTGGGAGAGAAAATTCAATAACATAAGAAAAGGAAAGGCAGAAAGTTCCGGTGAGATAATCACAATTCTATTGCATAAATTTGTTAAACAATTCAGCAAAGGAACTCTCCCCTCCAAAATTATGAGCTGAATAGTGAAACAAGGAAAATAGTCATAGTGTAAGAGACATCTTTCTGAAACCATGCACAGTAAGTAGCCTAATAATAAGTGTAAAGATTCCATGTGGGATGACATCTTTTTATGTTAATTACCTGCTAGTTTAGTAGGATTTTACCTAAATATGCTAGCACTGCTTTTATTTTCTTTGTATGATTTATTCCACTTAGCCTAAGTGAAGCCATTTTAAAAAGCACACTCCACCATTTCCCTAAGACAATGGGAAAACATATCTTGTTCTTTTCTTAAGGCCGAAGTCTGGGAAGTGACCCAAGAGGTGGGCTTCTCTCATGAGAAGAGATGAGATCTCTGATAGCGAGACGTCTGCTATATTTGATCTACGCACAAAACTGTCACTTTGAGAAGTCAATTAGCAATTTTCCAGGACAGTTTCTCACGGAGAAAGGTATAAAAACCTACCCAATCTCTTAGATAAGGAGGTAAAAGGAGCCCGTTCTCCAATGCTACGAGGACCCATATCATTTATCATCTTGATGGGTCCCAATCCGTACCATCCCGGATGGGGCGGCACAGACCGCCGCTTCTACTTAGATAAGTGATAGCTTCTTTTTATTTATTTCTTAGGGCAGCAATGTCTTAGGTTAGTTAAAATTAGTTTTTCTTCATTTTCTGCATATTGACTTTGTTACTTTTACAATAAACTGACAACACGGACATTGTTCGTCAAGCATACTCTTTTTTGCTCCCACTGCCAACGGAGCAAATTGAGGAGGAGGAACTATAACAATTGGGCCTTTATTGAAGAGAAGGATTGTGTCTTGGTTTTACCAACTTCAAGGGGACTGTTATCCAGGAGAAGAAACTTTGCTCCGCACCCCGGAATCAGCAAATTGCCGCTACAAAGGTAACAGAGTTACTCCCACACACCTTCAACTTCGTCAAAGCCAGAAGTTCCCCAGAAGCAAGATAAGGGTGATTTTTGTATGGGAAAGTGGCGCTTCCATCCCAGGGGTCTTTGCAGCTCAATTTCCCCCACATAGTTAGTCCCAGATCACAATTTCTCTACGAACAATTTCTCTATCTGGACAAAAGCCTTTCTTTGCCAAGCAAAGACAGAGCCACCCTTTTGGCCCACTAGCCAGTCCGGGGTTCTGCCTGTGCCGCAGCCCACCGCATCTCTAACGGACAGGAGCAAGGCCAGCTGACAGGTGGAACACCACAATAATAAGCAACAAAACTACTAATTATATATGCAATGGGAAGGCATAATCCTTTCTGATAACAAATTTTAATTTTCTTATAACTCTAAGTTATTATTCCTATGGCATTCTGTGACAGTGATAGCTTTAGAATAATACACATTTTTCATGTCTTTTCTGTCTATCCACTGAGAGGGAGACAGGAAGTCCTTTTCTGACATAGACTCTGTGAACTCCATTGTTTTTAGGTAGAGTCTGACTCTTGGGATAAGAAATCTGGGTGTCCTATCCTGCAGCCTTTCATCCCTTTTGCTCATCTGTCCCCATGGAGGCTCAGTTCAATGCACTAGCCTCCTGCAGCTCCAGCAAACTGACTCCTCTCAATATTGGTCGATAGTGCCTGGTTGATGTGAGTTTTCCCAGGGTTGTTGCTACTCTTACTGGAAGAGATGCTGAAGCTGCTGGTCATGCCTCCATTGTATTTCTGGTCATGCCTCCATTGTATTTCAGGGTTAGTGTTAGTTTCCCTGGGTGTGCTTGCCATTGCAATGGCATGCAGGGGAGAAAGATGGCTGGTTCTTTGTTTTGGTACCTCACTTAGACAAAGCTGATATTTCACAGCCCTCTCCTGGCTGTGTCCATGGTGCGTCCGTGTTGGTGAGGCATCCGGCTCCACGAATGGTGGTTTGTGCCTGCGATGTCCTCTTTTTCTGTGTGCACACACCCATTTTGGTGGTTTGTGGGACAGTTCGCTGGGCACCAGCCACTGCTCTCTGTGCGTGCGACCGTTCTGCTCCAGGACTTGCGCGCATGTGCACACCTTTTTAAATTGTTGGTGGGGTGTACGGCCCACCTCAGGCCCTGGGACCCAGATGGCGTTGGGCTCCAAAACAGCAGGTACGTGTGTGCCGAATTTGGGAGGGATCGGTGAAGGGGTGTGGATTTCTATACCGGTCGTATACCCACATCTCTGCTTTATAGGTATGCAATAGGGAAATAATTAGGGAGAATGTTGAAAACGATGTGGGGATCAAATGTCAAGAAATGGATAGAGATGTAATAGAGCAATAAATAAATTATGATGACATAGATGAAGTGATTAATGAATTAAAAATAATTATAACACCAAGGATTGATGGAATGGGACCAAAATATTAGAAAACCTTTAAGAAAATGTTAATACCAAAAATTTTAAATAATATTTGATAAAATAATTGTGGGAGAATATGGTATCATGGAAACAGTAAATAATTAAGTAGTTTTGAAAAAAAGAATAGGGATCCCACTAATCCCAGGACATACAGAACTGTTTCATGATACCAAGTTATTTATAGAGATATTGGCAAAGAGAATAAATATTTTTATTACTAAATATGTAAAGAAAATCAAACTGTCTTTATACCAAGAAGACAAGTATCTTATTTAGTAAGGCGAGTACTAAATATAATATTCGATATTTTCAAGGCATTTATTTTGATGGAATGATCATTGTTAAAAATGAAAATAGGTTTTGGTAAAAGTTTTCAAAGAATAATAGAACAATTGTATTCAAAAAGTACTGAAGTAGTACAGTGGTTCCACAAGTTTGGACTTTATACGGATTTGGACTTTGTATGAGGCATGCTAAATCCTAGCCGTGATGCCTCATACAACGTCGTTTCCATAGAGATACATTGTACTGTAACAGCACAGACTTCAGGGCAAAGTCAAGGAAACTGACAGAACTTTAAGAAATCATTGTCTAAAGGCTAAATACATTACAAATACATGTCGAACAACCCTGATTGTCCAAGAACCTGAAGAATGCTGCAAAAATCGCAGGAATGCTTCTAAAAATTCTGATGAAAAAATTCAAAAAAATCCAAAACCGCGCTCAAAACCACTCCTAAACACTCTTTGCCTCATGCAAAACCCACAAGAGCAATGCACGCATGTGTCCTGACTTTTAAACTGCCCAGGCACAATGCAACCTGGGAAAACCCCAATGCCTCATACAAAGTCACACGACTTTGTATGAGGCAACTTTTTTGAGGGAATTAGGTGATGTTTTTATGAATTCGATGTTGTATGAAGCGACTTTGTATGAGGTATTACTGTATTAGTAAATGATAGGATAAATATTTCTAGCTCCAGGAACTAGACAGGGTTGTTACTTTTCCTTGGTTTTGTTTTTATTAGTTGTAATTCACTACCAAATGCTATCAGGGAAGATAAAGAGATTTTAGGTGTTTGTTTTAAGGCTAAGATAAGATCAATAAAATATTTGCTGAAAATCCTTTATAAGTTGTAAAGCATATTTAGAAGATTGTAGAGAGATAACAAGACTGAAGATAAATTGGTCTAAATTAGAAATGTTGATTTTCAATCATAATACAGTACTGAGAAAAATAAGAGAATTCTAAACGTTATAAAGGTTAATATTAGAAAGACTGTTATATACCTTACCTTGGATACCTTGGAGTCATTATTCAGTGAAGAGTCTGCACATTGGTAGACGTCTCCTGATGACACCACACATGATAATGGAACTGAGAAATCAAGTCCATCTGCGTGCATTTTTTAGCCATTTGGATATCACATCACCCACTGGCTAGTGGACCATGACATGCAGTGGTGGGCTCCAAAAAAATTTACTACCACACTGTGGCCGTGTTATGGTGGGCATGGCCAGGGGGAAAGCCCTGCATTGCACCTGAATTAGGGCTACTTTATTTCAAAACTTGGATGGGTGGGGTCAGCCAGAATTTCTGCTACCAGTTCTGATGAACTGGTGCAAACCTGCTGATGCCCACCTTGCCCAAGGGATCCAATGGAGGACACTTTGGTGAATTTTAGTCCTGGCCTAACATTATTGACAAGAGATTGGCAACACTGCCTAGGTGAGAGCCTTGTCGAGTGCAGGGGCTTGAGCGGTCTAACTAGACAATTACATATTATTTATTTATTTATTCGGCTTATACTCCGCCCATCTAGGATGCCCTCCCACTTTGGGTGGCTCACAATGTTAAAAAAGCAGAACCACCACCATAAAACCATAGAAACACACACACACCCAGTCCAATCGGCACCAAGGACCACTAATCCAAGTGGCCATGATGGGAGGGTCTGCTATAAACTTCAACAATCTGCCGATGGCCTCCTTGAAAAGAGAAGTTTTCAGTTGCTTCTTAAAGGACCCTAAAGAGTCAATCAAATGCAGCTCCCCAGGTAGGGCATTCCAGTTACCCGGGGTCACCACTGAGAAAGCCCTCTGACAGGTAACAGATTTTATAGCAAACCTGGGAGTTGGTACTTGGAATTGAGGTGTAGGAGAAGAGCGGGTGAAGCAGGCCTGATTTCTGAGGAGTAGATGCTCCATCAAGAAGGAAGGTCCCAAACCATTTAGGGCTTTGAAGTTCAACACAGCCACTTTGAACCTGACATAGAACGCAACAGGAAGCCAGTGCAGTTCCACCAGGACTGGGGAGATATGTAAGAATTTTCTCACCCCAGTAACCAGCCTGGCAGCTGCATTCTGTACCCTTTGAAGTTTCTGTATCAGGCACATGGGGAGCCCTAAGTAGAAAGCATTGCAGTAATCTATATGAGAGATAAGGTAAAGATAAAGGTCACCGTTCCTTGAAAACCAGTCATATCTGACTCTAGGGTTCAGTGCTCATCTGTTTCATAGCTGAAGAGCCAGAGAGATTACCAGCAAGATAACTAGTGTTAAGAGGGATCGTCTCTCCAAGTTGGAACCCATCTGAGCTATTTGGTAAAGATGGAAGAAAGCAGCTTTACACACTGCTGCAATTTGTGCTTCCAGGGTCAAATGGTGATCTAATATGAAACCGAAGTTTTGTACTTGGTCCTTAGGGGACAAGACCATCCCATTTAGTTTTGGGATCAGGGCCCCTAGTCAGGAAGACAGACCCTCCAACACCAGCACCTCCGTCTTGCCCAGGCTCAGTCTCAACTTGTCAGCTTTGAGCCATCCAGTACCGTGGCCAGGCAGTCATCCAGGAACTGGACCACATCCACTGCAGGTGATGTGAAGGAGAGATAGAGTTGTGTGTCATCCGCTTATTGGTGACAGACATACCTGTCAAGTTTTGGATTTGAAAATAAGGGCTGGTTCTTCCCAGAGCTGTTTCCCCCCATCCCCTTCTGCCCCGCCTCCTCCTCCCTGGTGTTCTGAACAGCAGGGGAAAAAACTCTCGAGGAGACCTTCTTCCCCTCTCCCTCCTTCCACCAAATAAGTGCCTCCCCCCCTCCAACAACCTCATGGCTGCAGCTCAGGGAAAACTCAGTCAGAGAGACTTTCGATAGTGTTTCTTGCCTTCCCCCTCAGCCAATGAATGCCCCCCTCTGGGTTTCTCTCTCGCCGCCTCAGGAGCAAAGCCAGAAAGGGAATTGTGGTGGCTCAATGTTTAAGAAACTCACCTTGTGAGCTGGGAAAGGTGGGCAGTTCAAGACCGGAGCACTGCATAGCAGAGTGAGCGCCTGCCTCTGTCCCGGCTCCTGACACCCTAGCAGTTCAAAAGCAAGACATGGCAAGGAGAAAGACAGGGGCCCCTTCGGTGGGGGAGGGGGAGAGATCTTGGGGACATGAAAGGAGCCTCATTGGGGCGTCCCTTGAGGGGAGTTCCTCCAGCAAAAACCCTTTCGACCCAGAAAGCACCTTTGTGCACTTCTGACAGGATTTTAACAAAAGGGGCAAAGTAAGCCCGGCCAGTCCATGAGGACAGAAGAAGGGGAGGCACTCCACTAAAGGAGCCCCCCACTCCTCATTCCCACCGCACGCAGTGTTTCTCGGGTGTCGGTTCTACAGCGGCAGCAGCTCCCTTGGTCAATCATGCCTTCCCTTGCCCCTCCTTTCAGCCCCACACGTACTGTCGGACTCCCGCCACAGAACAGACACACATTTCTTTTCCTGGCGTGGGTGTCTCCTGGTCCTGCCGCCCTTGCTATTTCTGCCGCTCTCTTGTCTCAGGCATTGTGCTTCGGCTCAATGCTTCACTTTGAGACTGAGACTGTGCAGCAGCAGTTTCAATTTCGCGCCGGTGACCTCTCCCAAATCCGCGATGCTTTGCTCCAGAGCCTCCTGCTGTGCGCGCAACCAGTCTCCCCCAGAGTCCATGCAGGCAAAAATACGGGAGATAACGGGGCAAAATAAAAAACGGAAGGCCAGCGGGAAGTTGGCGTGAAATGCATGGAAATCCTGGCCAATACGGGATACTTGACAGGTATGGTGACAGCGTACTCCAAGTCTCCAGACAAACCCTCCCAGCGGCTTCACATAGATGTTAAATAGCATTGGGGAAATAATCGACTCCTGAGGAACACCCCATTGGAGAGTCCATGGAGCTGACAAACATTCCCCAAGCTGGACTCTCTGGAGATGATTGCCGAGGAAAGAACAAAACCACTGTAGAACAGGGCCTCACAGCCCCAACTCTGACAATTGCCCCAGCAAGAAACCGTGGTCAATGGTATCAAAAGCCGCCAAGAGGTCCAGGACTACCAGGATAGATGAAGCTTCCTAACCAACCTCCCAGAGCAAGTAATTTTGCAGTGTGGCCAGAGTGGTATCAGTGCCATGGTGGGGCCTAAATCCTGACTGGAATGGGTCCAAGTAGTTGGGTTCATCCAAGAACTACTACAGTTGGTCTGCCATAGCCCTCTCAATGACCTTACAAAAAAGAAAAAGGGATATTCACCACAAGTCTATAGTTGTCCATGACATCTGTGGCCAAATTTGATTTTTTCAGGAGTGGGCATATAACTGTCTTCTTTAGTCTAGAGGGCATAATACCCGCAGCCAAGGAGGTGTTAATGATGTTTCTCAGCCACTACCCTGCTTCCTTAGCAGATTTTAGCAGCCAAGACAGGCAAGGATCAGAGCAAGAGGTCATGGGATTACAACATGCAAGTGCCTTGTCCACCTCCTTAGTTGACGCAAGTCGAAACTGATCCCAAGAAGTCCAGAAGGATATCTCACTGGACATCTCTTCCTGATTTATTGTGACAACTGAAGAATCAAGGTCCAGATAGATGACCTCTACCTTTGATCTGAAATGTGATGCAAATGATTCATAGGACCATGGGGAATTATTGGGGACCTATGGTCCCCACGAAAATTATTAATCTCAAATATTTTTGAAAGATGAGAATTTTAAAGTATTGAAACAGGTAATTATAAATAAGCTACTGGACTTAAGGAGAAGTATTAAGTAGATGAAGATATTACCCAAAATTAATTTTGTATTTAGGATGTTGTCAATAAAGATTAGCAAAAAAGGGTTAAAAGACTGGCAAAATATTAATAAAGTTTGAAAAGAAATCTAGGATTAATATGAGAAGGTGGCATAAATCTCAGAAAAGAGGAGGTTTAAGACTTCCAAATGTAAGGAATCACAAGAATTACATTTAAATAAGGTGAATATCTTCTTTCTGCAAGATAATTAAAATATTCTTAAAATTGAAAATACTGTAGCTTTGTCAATAATATTAACAGTTTGGAACAAATACAGACAGCTATTTATTTCATCTATACCTCCAATAACCCTGGTGACAGTGCTGGAAAAGTTCCCAGAAAATTTTAAAAGTCAAATTGAAAAGCTGTTAATGAAGAGTTGAGTTATTAGATTAAAGGCTTGGTTAAAAAAGAATAAAGAGAAAATAGAGGAGGTGTTAGCTAAGCATGAAATTTTCTTATTACATTATTTTTCAGTTTGAACAGTGGATAAAGAACTAGATTAAAATGGTAAATGTAGGAAACATATGAAATATGAAGGAATTGTATTTCAAAAGAAAAGTGATGGGTGATTATAAGGCAGTGAAGAACAGTAAATAAAATCTATAGTATCTATTTTATAGATTATAAACTCTATAATATAATAGTATCTAAAATCTAAAAAATGAAGGCATTTGGAAGCAGATAAATAAGAGGATTTACTTACATTGTTATGAGAATTAAATATGGGAGAAGAGAGAATGTTCAGTTCATGTAAGTACTGGATATGAATACTGGAATATTGATGTCTATGTCAATAAGTATAAAAATAATTTTTAAATACATTGACCTAGAGGGGATATCTAACCCCAGTAGAACTCAATCAAATAAATGGTAAAAAGTACCGCTGCCCAGCTGATTCCTGGGCCCCTCCCTTTGGGGCCGGGGAGAAGAAAAGCCGCCGGCTCTTGTGGGTGGGTGGACACCACCACCCAGCTGATTCCTGGGCCCCTCCCTTCAGGGCTGGGGAGAAGAAAAGCTGCCGGCTCCTGTGGGTGGCCGGACACTGCTGCCCAGCTGATTCCCAGGCCCCTCCCTTCGGGGCCAGGGAAAAGAAAAGCCGCCGGCTCTTGCGGGCAGCCAGACACCACCGCCCACCTAACTCCTGTGCCTCTCCCTCCCAGAGCCAGGGAGAAGACCCATGGCCCGTCGCCTGCTCAGAGGGAAGTGACTGTAGTTGTTTTGTAATGTTTTTTGTTAAATTTTTGTAATTGTCTTATTACACACACTGATGATGTATGGACTGCAGCTGTGGGTGGTGGCTGCTGATAAAATCTGTGCTGCCGGCACTGGCGCTGGACTCCTGAACAGTGTTCTCATGCTGGGAGGAGGAATGGACTGCAGCTGTGAGTGGTTGTTTTTGCAATGTAATGTTTCTATGATGTGTATTGATTTATTGTATGGTATTTATTGTATTTTATTGTTTTGCTGTACTGTATCTCATTGTATTTTTGTTGCACTGTAATATTTGAGTGTTCTGTGAGCCGCCCTGAGTTGGCTTCTCCAAGTAGGGTCTACAAGTCTAATAAATGAAATGAAATAAAATGAAATGAAATATTCATCTGTTTTCATATATTGCAGGAATGTGAGTACTCATTGAAATTTTTGCAACTGTTGTTTAAGGAATAAATGAAATAAACATTTTAAATCTAATTATATACCCTAAAAATCACTTTTATCAGTATTTAAAGAGACGATAGATCAGGGGTTCCCAACCTGCAGTCCATAGGCCTAATCTGGCCCATGGAGCTCATTAATCTGGCCCACAGTGGCCACATAGGCACCACCAGAAGCTCCCCCCAACAACAGAAGTCCAAAAACGTCACTTTCTGCGGCAGTGGCAATGGCAATCACACCATTTTTGGGGGCTGATTGCACAGCCTCTGCCACTTCCCACAGTGGTGGGAGGATTTTTGGAGCATTTTTTTCCTGTTTTGGGAATTTTTTGCCACATTTCTGCAGCATTTTGGCAGCTAATGTGTGGCAGTTTGGGACTTCTGGTGCTGGGTGGAGCTTCCAGCAGTGCCTGGGTTCCCACTGCAGAACCAGGAAGTCTCAAACCACTGCATATTAGCTGTCGAAGAGCAGGAGAAACGTGGCAAAAAAATCCCAAAACAGCAAAAAATGCTCTGAAAACCCTTCCGCTGCCGTGGGAAGTGGTGGAGGCTGTGCAAGCAGCAAAAAAAAAGATGAAATTGCCTCCACCAGCACCGAAAAATGTAAGCACTGGGAGTAATCACATCTCTGGCCCACACAGCTGAGTGTCAGGGGTGGGAATGGCCCCTGGCGGGAAAACATTGGGAACCCGTGCGATAGATTATTGGGCAACCAAAGAACTAGTTTCCAATTTCTTAACAGCATATATTTAGGAAGCAGAAAGTGGCTCATAATATTTTGTTAAAAGATTAGCATAGGGATGTCTGATATAACAACTGATGATAATCTTAAATGAAATTAAAATGAAAGGGGGGAGATTGTTAGTGTGTTTTCAGATACAGTGGTACCCCGTATAACGAATGCTTCGTATAATGAAAAAATTGTACAACAAAGCGTTTTTGTGCTATTGGCGATGCACAGTATAACGGAAAAAATGTTCGTTATAGGTAATACCCCATACAACGGAAAAAAATTGTTCGTTGTATGGGGTATCATTGATAGCGATCCATATAGCGAATATTTTTTTCATTATACGGTGCATCGCCAATAGGGATTTGTATAATAAAAAAAACATATAGCGGAGAGCTCCGTGGAATTGAGTTTTTTCATTATACGGGGTTCTACTGTATATACAAGAGAGAAACCTCAACACAGGAATCTACAGAATTTTGGAAGGGGAAGGTGACTCCACAAAGGTAAAAAGTAGAGGTGGTTACTCTCAAATTATCCCAGAGATGAGGTGCACTTGCTGTTAATTTTGGTGTTTCTTTTTTTCAGTTTGTTAGAGATTTTATTCTTTAGTATATGCTTTATTTTCTTTGTTTTAAAAAAGTAACATAAAGAACAGAGATGCAGAGAACAATAGAACAATAGCTTTGTCTCTGAGCTATCTCACAGCAGAATATGCAGTGGCTCAAGTGGCTAAGACGCTGACTGGAAGGCGGAAGGTCAGCAGTTCGATACCCGAATACTGCAGGACGGAATGAGCTCCTGTCTTTGTCTCCGCTCCTGCCAACCTAGCAGTTTGAATGCAAGAATAAACAGGGACCACTTCGGTGGGAAGGTAAACAGCATTCTGTGTGCTTCAGTGTCTAGTCATGCCTGCCACATGACCACGGAAACATCTGCAGAACTAGATAGCGCTGGCTCTTCGGCTTTGAAACAGAGATGAAAACTGAACCCTAGAGTCAGATACGACTGGCTTTCGAGCAAGGGAAACCTTTACCTTTACACAGTATAAA
This sequence comes from Bradypodion ventrale, assembly GCA_035047345.1. Lineage (NCBI taxonomy): Eukaryota > Metazoa > Chordata > Lepidosauria > Squamata > Chamaeleonidae > Bradypodion > Bradypodion ventrale. Next base: position 238,125,806 of record JAWDJE010000001.1, read on the forward strand.
TCATGACATGGCAAACAAGTGGATGTAGCATTAATATATCGTGCAAGATTATTACTGGTTGTCTGAAACCCAGCCCCACTGGAAAAGTATTAGTATTATTTGACTGACATTACCCCTGCAGAAACATGGTAAGAGGTCTTCTTCTGTGTCTAGGCCAGACATGACTGCCAAAATGAAGCCATCTTTTGGTGAATTAATTCTGTAGTTCCTTCCGCCTGACCTAGTGAGAGAAAGATTAGCAAGCACAAAGTTGCTGTTGTCCAGGGTATGCCCAATTGTGGCTCAAAAATACCTCAATATTTGAGGAGGCTCTTTTTATGTCTTGCAAGAGGTGCTGGCAAATAATGCATGGAATAAGGTGATACTGCACCAAACCCATACACTTCATGGACACCGATTAGTTTTCTCTATCACACTTAAACTCTAAATATTAAACCACAGAACATTAGTTAAACCTATAGATAGCAGGACCAGGATACCTTGCTGAATATATGAGTGCTGAAGAGTATCTCTCACCAGGACAAGATTCTGGCTGGATTACCTGTAAATCACTTAACAGTCTCTGAACAAAATAGGAAAATCAAGGAACATTCAAGTAAAATTGAGCTACTTGAATAAAGGACAAATCTGTCAATATTAAGAAATTCAATCAACACTGCATCTATGTGCATGAAATCTATGCCCCAGTATACGTAGAAAATAAGGTCCAGTGATAATGCTATTGAAATAGACTACTTCTGGTCAAAAAAAGTCTAATAATTTTTACATTTTTAATTTGTTTTGAATTTTATCTACATTTTATATATGTTTATAATTTTAATTTGAGATGATATGAATAAAGAAAGAACGCTTGACACACAGCAATAAGAAGTGCTTTAGAGAATTGACCTTTCTAACTAATGACTCCAGAAAAAATGCTTTGGGGAAAAGGTTAGGTAGAAAGAGTTATCATCATTTCATTATTCATATGTGTAACAGAGATTGAAAATATATAGCTATATTAATAGCTCTGAAAACAATTTGAGGATTGGTTTCCCTGACCGTTAATCCAGAGCTGTCAAATTCATTATGGCAAGATTAATTGCAATTATAAATCTCTTCAGAGATGGAAGGACTGATCTGTGAAATGCAAATCAATCTTCCCTTATTCCTGACAAAGGCAGTCAGTTTTCAAGCTTTCTAGCACATATTGTACAAAATGAAGGCATTTAAAGAGTAGTTTTTCTGCATTTAAGTTATACAGTTTAAAGTTTTGGATGAAAACAGATTAGACTGTTCAGCGGAAAACATCTTAGTGTATTTGCCTCTTAACCCTAATTTTCCATTGGTGGTTCCTTTCCCACCAGCTGAAAATAATAAAATATTTGCTTAATTTGTTAGCATTAGCTTTAAAGCAGAGTTTAGTTCTGGGGGACTTCAATTTGCCTTCACTGGGGACTGGCTCTGAGGTTGCACAGGAGTTCATGGCTTCCATGGCAGCCATGGGCCTGACTCAAGTAATTCAGGGCTCTACCAGGGACAGTGGTCACACACCGGATCTCGCTTTCTTGTCGGAGCGGTGGCTTAGTAATCTGATATTACAGAAATTAGACATAACATCTGTGCCATGGTAAGATCACTTTCTGGTGACTCTTGACTTTCTGGGGGCGACGCTTCACCATAGGGAGGCAGGGCCTGTTAAGCTAGCCTGTCCATGGCAATTTATGGATCCAGATGGATTCCAGCAGGAACTGGGGGAGTTTCCTCTGGATCGGTTAAGCGATTCATCCGAGCTGCTGGTCATCCTGTGGATCAGGATGATGACAGCGACCATGGATGAAATCGTGCCACTATGGTCTCTCCGTGCTCGTGGGACTAGGTCATCCCTGTGGTTCACAGATGAACTACAGGAGCTCAAACGGGCAAAGAGATGCCTAGAGCGCCACTCGGTGAAAACCCGGAGTGATTCCAATTGGACACTAGCTAGAGCCGCTATTAGGGCCTACCTAGTGGCGATGGGGCAGGTGAGGCGGCAATACTTCACCACCCTTATGCCTCCGCTGATAATCACCCAGACACCCTGTTTCGGGTAACCAGATCTCTCCTTGGTAAGGGGGGCTGGTGCCTGGTTGGCAGGGTTCGGCTGAGGACTTTGCTGACCATCTGGTGGAGAAAATCTATCGGATTTGCTTGGGCTTTATCCTGGCATGGTCTGGGGGGGACCGGAGCTCGGTCTTGCCATGTAATCTGGGATTAGTTTGACCCAGTTGTCCCTGATGAAGTGGACAGGCTTCTTGCAGCTGTTAGCATCACTACCTGCCCTTTGGACCCCTGTCCCACCTGGCTGGTGAAGGCCACCAAGGAGGTGACAGGTAACTGGGTCGGAGCAATAATAAACTCATCTTTGCGGGAGGAGGTGTTCCCGGCATCTCTGAAACATGCTTTGGTGCGACCCCTCCTGAAAAAACCATCTAACTATAGGCCAGTCTCCAACCTCCCCTTCTTAGGGAAGGTTCTGGAGAAGGCAGTGGTGTGCCAGTTGCAGGGTGTCCTGGATGAAGCTGATTATCTGGACCCCTTCCAGTCAGGTTTCAGGCCCAGGTATGGTACGGAGACGGCATTGGTCGCGCTGATGGATGATCTCTGGCGGGAGTGGGATGGTGGACACCCACCTGTCTCCTTGACCTCTCAGCGGCTTTCGATACCGTCGACCACGGTATCCTTCTGGGACAGCTCAAGGGGTTGTGGATCCAGGGCACTGTGTTGTCCTGGTTTTCCTCATCCCTGAAGGGCCGGACCCAGTCGGTGTGGTTGGAGAGTGAGAGGTCCAGCCCTAGGCCCCTCCAATTTGGGGTGCCTCAGGGTTCGGTGCTTTCTCCTCTCCTATTTAACATCTACATGAAGATCATCTGGGTGAGATCATCTGTTCCCACGGGCTGCGGTACCACCAGTACGCGGATGACACTCAGTTGTACATCTCGGCCTGTAGGACCCCCAGCAATGCTATCAAAGTCCTATCTGGATGTCTGAGGGCTGTGGGGGTCTGGATGGGGGCCAACGGGTTACAATTGAAACCCAGCAAAACTGAGTGGCTGTGGGTTCGGGGTCCTACGCCACTCCGGGAGCTACCAACCTTGGTCTTGGATGGGGCTACTTTGCCCCAGGCAGACCCAGTGCGCAACTTGGGGGTCCTCCTGGACTCTCGATTGCTACTAGAAGAGCAAGTGGCGGTCATGGCCAGGAGGGCCTTTGCACAACTCCATGTGATATGCCAGTTGCGCCCGCTCCTGGATAGGGACTCCTTGCTTACAGTCACACATGGCCTGGTCACCTCCAGACTAGACTATTGATATGTGCTCTACATGGGGCTGCCCTTGACGACCATTCGGAGGCTGCAGCTGGTCCAGAATGTGGCAGCCCGGGTAATGATGGGGTGTGGGCGTTATGCCCATGCCTCACCCCTGCTCCAGGAGCTGCACTGGTTACCGGTTTGCCTCCGAGTGCAATTCAAGGTGCTGGTTATGACCTTTAAAGCCCTATATGATAGTGGGCCAGGCTACCTAAGAGACCGCATTGCCCTAAGAACATCTGTCCATCCAACCAGAGCAGACCGGAGGGGCTCCCTAATTGTTTCATCAGCCGGGGGGGGCACCTCTCTGGCACAAGGAAATGGGCCTTTTCCATGTTCGCTCTGGCCCTTTGGAACCTCCTACCAGTAGAGCTATGGTTGCAGATGGAGCTGCTGCCCTTTAGGAAAGGACTTAAGACCTGGCTGGCGGGACAGGTATGGAGCCCTGAGGGCAATGTGGCTCCTGCTCGCTGACTTTTACCATGAGATGTACCCTCTCCCTGCTTCTCGGGGTGGGTGAGATTTTAATGTGGGTGGGGTTTTTTAAACTGTTTTTATTGTATGGGGTTTTAGATTATGTAAACCGCCCTGAGTCAGGCTTGCCTGAGTGGGCGGCAAACAAGTCGAAATATTAAATTAAATTTTAAATTAAATTAAACAAACTTTATATCACCTTGTGTTTTTAAAGAAAGTAGCTAGCTATAATGACAAAACATTTTAATACTCTATGTGGGCTAACAGAGGTGATGCTGATGATAAACCTAGGTATGATGGGAAATGTGATGGAGGAAGGAGCTCACTGGACAAAGAATAACATCAAGGGAGGAAATTGTTGAGGAACTCAACCTTCCGTATGTCACTTGGAAGACCCTGAATAGGCTGAGGGTCGCAGTACCTAAATAAAAGACCACCATGCTCAATGGGGACTGCTGGTAGATAACATGCTCTGTGATTTTGAAGAGATACAGAACCCAGCTCATTTACTAATCTGCCAACTTCTATCAGAAACATGCAGTAATGAAGAGTTAATTTTGGCCAACAACAAAGCCAAGAAGGTGTCTTCATTTTGGCAAATTCCAAAATTTGACCTGGACATGAAAGAAGAATGGGAAATGAGCAGCTGCTATCAAAGAACAGAAGCTCTGCAGTTTTTCCATCTCTCTTTCCCAATAAAATCTGATATCAATGTCCCCCACAAAAATTATGTCATATCAAGATATGTGTTGATCAATCCTCTTCTGCAGATTTTTGTATTTTACCATTGGTTCTCTGCATGTTTTCGTTGTACTCCCATTCAACATTGTCTCTAGTTCAGCCCGGATCTGGGTCCAGGCCTTACTAGATTCTTCCTGTGGGTCAATGGCCCTTTGCAGAAAAAGCTTCCCCACCCTTACAAAGATTTGCTTTTCCTTGTGGAAGGATCCTAATGTATAAGAATAGCAGCCTAATAAAATCAGTTTCATTTTTTAACTTATTGCAAGGTTTTATGTTTCTTCCCACACTGAAATTTTGTATACACTTTATAATGTGGTCTACTTGTTATCTACATTTATTGAGGCATTGTACATTTTTAATGATTTTACCAAATGTATGCATTTGATTATGTATTTTATTTATTTAATTTGCTGTTTCAGTCATTTTTATCTGAAAAAGTGCTCATGGCTTTGTGTAAACTTTTTTAAAAAGGCTTTTGAGATTCTTGAGGCAAGATATATTTCTTCTTGCAGTGAGTTTTGGTAGGTACAAGAAGGGTATTTTTTAATCAAAGTCGTTGAATCCGACAAAGCTCTTTTCCATTTATACATTATAATGCCAAAGGAATTCATGTCACCATAAGTTACCTAACTGAGAAAAACTGAGCAAAATGAAAGAGATAATATTGGCATGTTTGTTGTAGTTATTGAATAAGTGAAATTGATTAGCAGCATGTATTCTAGCAGCATTATTGGCAAAAATATTTTATAGGGTTTTTCTGTGGATAGTATAGAACCACTATAGACACTATACTATAGGTGACTAAACTGAGCAAAATGCATGGTCTTTTCTACCATGTTTATATTTCTTAGTCAAACACCCCCAATTTCTCAGTCCTTTTCTTTTTAATCTTCACCTCCCCTCTGAATGCCTCTTTTGTAGACAGCAGTCCTCTTTCATTGAATTAAAAACTAAAATTGTTCTGACAGAGAAGAGAAGATAAATATTTGCAGAATGCCAGACATTTTTGTAATATATTCAGTGTAGAAAACAATGTTCACTAAGAGTACAGTAAGTATTTCACTCATCACAGTAATTCTTTGTCAGTCCCAGTCAAGTCACATTTCATGGAAGTACTCTTTGTTATATCTTCTAGAGGTTCTGTTTCATTCGAAACTACACAATGCTGCATAAAATACAATTCTAAATAGGTGTACTGTTTAAAGAAACTAAATGATATGAACCTACCCATTCAGAACCTGTACACTGCTAGTGGCAGCTACTGGAATGTGAAAACCATTGTCAATGGTAATGTATTCCAGTTTGAAATTAGATGAGCTGGCCTTTTCTTACCAAAAGGAAAGTCTGTTGTAATGAATGCCTCCATATTTATTGGCTCTTCTCATTTCAATTCTAACTTTCATAGCTTCAGGCACTCTTCAAAAGTGGAAGCTCTTTCCCCCATTGCGAATTCAGTAAGGGGAAATTCTGCATAAAATTGTATGCTGTCAAATGATTTTTCCCAGGATAGCTGAAGGTCCTGTCTTCTCTACTTTACAAGTACAGTATGTCCTATAAAAGCAGTCTTCCTTAATCTTTGATTAGGTGGAAGATGAACATGTCCCACAATTGCCCTCTAGCAGTATACTCCTAAAGCAAAAAGTGCTTATAAGAATAGTAAGAAATTATGAGATAATATATCTGTTTCAACACATTTTGAAAACATTGAAAGTGTTATTTGGCTTCTGGCTTCATATATACAGTTTCCAATTGAACTCTTCATCTCTGCTTTGTTAATATACTGTCTGCTCAGTCCCATTCCCAAACAAACAAGCACATTTACATTTGCAATTCACTAGTTGGCTAGATTAGGTTTTCTGATTTGCCACAACCTGTGATGGATTGACTGTCATTAACAGTCCTGCCTAGATCTTTCAGACTCAAAGACACGGCTTTCTTTATTGAGTTGTTTTCCTGCTACCTTCCACGTTTACTAGCATTTTTATCTTTTTATGTGAATCTCTAGGGGCTACAGTGGTTAAGAAGCTCGCCTTGTTAGCTGGAAGGCTGGCAAGTCAGCAGTTTGAGACCCGAGTACATCATCATCATCATCATCATCTTCTTCTTCATTATTATTATTATTATTATTATCATTATCATCATCATCAAAAACACAGCCAACAAGATAACAATGCTGGATTTTGTATCAAAATCACTAGTCAAATGCTTCCCAAGCGTTTAGGACTAAGTGATGTATCGGCGAATTATGCGAGCAGATCCCAGTAGGGTGGCCTTTTGCAGCTGACTGATGGTGATTTTGTCAACTCCAATTGTTTCTAAGTGCTTGCTTAGGTCTTTAGGCACAGCACCCAGTGTGCCGATTACCACTGGGACCAAATGTACCATTTTTTGCCAGAGTCTCTGCAGTTCAATTTTCAGATCCTGATATCGAGTAATTTTTCCAAGCTGTTTCTCGCTGATTCTGCTGTCACCAGGTATGGCAATGTCAACGATCCATACTCTCTTTCCCTCCACAATCGTAACATCCGGGGTATTATGCTCCAAAACCCTGTCAGTCTGTATTTTAAAATCCCAGAGTACTTTTGCATGTTCATTCTCAATCACCTTTTCGGGCTTATGATCCCACCAGTTCTTTGCTACGGGCAAATGGTATTTGTGACACAAATTCCAATGAATCATTTGAGCAACTGTATTATGGCATTGTTTATAATCAGTCTGAGCAATTTTCTTGCAGCAGCTCAGTATATGGTCTATAGTTTCATCCGCTTCTCTACAGAGTCTGCATTTGGGGTCATCTCCTGATTTTTCTATTTTAGACTTAATTGCATTTGTTCTGATGGCTTGTTCTTGAGCTGCCAGGATCAGGCCTTCTGTCTCTTTTTTCAGTGTTCCATTAGTAAGCCATGACCAGGTCTTTTCCTCATCTACTTTTCCTTTGATCTTTTCAAGGAACTGCCCGTGCAATGTCTTGTTGCATCAGCTTGTCAGCCCATGTTTGCATTGTTGTTTTCCTATATTGACTCTTTGTATGCTGTGTTTTAAGCAACTCCTTGTTCTTGACCTCTATTAAAGCTGGCTCTACACTGTTTTTATGCAATCTGCTAGCGCATGCTTCTCTTTTTCAACTGTCTGTTTCACTTGCAAGAGACATCTACCTTCTGATTTTCTAGGTAAGTACAGCCTATCCACATTATTGCGTGGGTGTAATGCATAACGGATGGTCATAAGTTTTCTTGTTTTCCTATCCAAACTATCTAGCTCCGCCTGAGTCCAATTTATAATGCCAGCAGTATATCTGATAACAGGTACGGCCCAGATGTTAATGGCTTTGATGGTATTGCCTCCATTCAGTTTGCTTTTCAGAACTTTTCTGACCCTTTGAGTGTATTCTTTACTGACCACACTTTTCACTTGTCCATGCTTGATGCTGTCCAATTGCAATATGCCCAGATATTTATAGGCTTCAGACTGATAACACTTAATGGCTTGCCCATTTGGCATTTCAATTCCTTCACTTTCTGTGATTTTTCCTTTTCTCAGTGCCACTGTCGCACATTTATTCAATCCAAACTCCATGCTAATGTCAGTACTGAAAATTTGGGCTGTGTTGGTCAGTGACCGTATTTCGGTTTCTGATTTCCAATACAGCTTCAGGTCATCCATGTATAACAGGTGAGAAATTTTCCTTGAATTTTTGGCAGTTTGGTACCCCAGATTTGTCTTCTGCAAAATTATTCACAGGGGGATCAGGGCAATATTGAACAACAAGGGCAATAAAGAGTCACCTTGAAAAATCCCTAGTTTAATATTAACCAATCCATAACTCTCATCTCTAACAAACAGTTCACCAAGTTATTATTATTATTATTATTATTATTATTATTATTATTATTATTATTATTATTATTATTATTATTATTATTATTATTATTATTATTATTATTATTATTGGATTTATATGCTGTCTACTCGGCAACATGATTCTGGGTGGATCACAGAACAATGCAACATCCAATACACATTATACATACCATATCAGAAAATATACATACCACAATATGGTAAAATACAATACAATAATAATAAATAAATCATAGTATCATATAAATTACAGCATCATAAATCACAACTGTAATAAAACACTGAGAGAAAAGAAGAAATTATATCATTTGAAAAAGTCCATAAATCGTCTGTTAAAGAGTCCAAGACCTAGGCTGGCCAGGGAGCAATGTTCGGCCCGCAGTCTTTAACGCCAGTTCTTCACACCAGTCCTTCACGTCCATCCCAGTGGCCAAGTCCATGGCATAAATGGCTGTGGACATCCTTCACATCTCTGTCCCAGCTTTTGGGGACATGAAAGGAGTTTCATTTGGGTGTTCCCTGAGCGGAGTTTCTTCTACAAAAATCCTTTCAACCCAGAATAATTTCTAACACAAAATTATTATTATGTGAATTTCCCTTTTCACACATGCACGCATGCACATTTCCAAACTCTCTTCAATAGAAGCCCTTTCTGTATTCTTTCAGACACATCGCACCCTCATCCTGAGGAGCATTTCAGAAAGAATAGTATCTGTTTGATAATGTACTTTGTCCTCTTTGATGTAGAAATAGAGCTGTTTCTTGTAGGTAGCAGTAAACTTCGTCACCTTCTCTTGTTTTGCCAAATCCCTTGATTACTATCATAGGAACAGAGGTTGTAATCCTCATCAGTGAAAGGCTAATCAACTATTCCACGAATGTCTGCCTTTCTATAAATACATTAATGAGGTTCAAAGAAAATGGGTTATTTAACTACACCAGCAAAATAACCAGAGTATGTACATCTACATCTATATGAGTTGAAAAATTAATATTCATTTAAAGCATAAGAAACGTTTGAGCATAAAACATGTTCATAGGCCAGTTAACAGTATCCTATACCATCAATAGCAACTTCATGTGCATTTATTTTGGGCAAATTATATTCAGAAATAGATGAGAAAAGTGAAAGGCATCTTCTTCACAGTTTAGTTATCCAATCCTTTCTTATGCTCTTCTTAAGACAAAGAAGATGGGCAGTCATATCTTCTGTCCTACACCTGCTGCAGTAGAGATGGGAAAACAAAATGAATCAAAATTGTTTCAGTGGTGAGTTAGACCAGGGGTGCCCAAACTTTTCAGGCCGCGGACCGGTCATGTAGTTCAGTGGGACAGTCACGTGGTTTCTCCCACTGGAAGTGGAAGTAAAACACACCTTGCAATCTGTTTTGCAACAGGCTGAGATAGATTTTAAGCTGCCATTTTCTCTGCGATTTACTTCCACTTATGGGTGCGATGAGGGCAGTGTGAGCTGGATGAATTGGTGTCAGGGGCCAGATCCAGCCCACAGGCCGTAGTTTGGGCACCCCTGGATTAAGCAGAGAAAATGGCAGTTTAAAATCTATCTCAACCTGTTGCAAAACAGATTGCAAGGTGTGTTTTATTTCCACTTCCAGTGGGAGGAACCACGTGACCGGCCTGCTGAATCATATGACTGGCCCGCATCCTGCAAAGTGCATTTTGCAGTTGCGTTTTACTTCCACTTCTGGGAGCGATGAGGGCAGTATGGGCCAGATCTGGCCCACGGGCCGTAGTTTGAACACCTCTGGGTTAGACAGTTGGTAAACATTTTATTTTGCACCTCGGCAGTTGCTTATTAGAAGAGCCAAAATGAGATTGTTTGTTGTGGTACTGTGTCAGAGAGCACAGCAAATCCATTATTCATTATCTCTCTTCCTATTCACAGATCCATTGAAACAATGCTGGTTGTTTTTTCTGAAGAATGCCGCCCACTTGAAATCTGTTTTATTGGGATAAATAACTAAACCTCATTCTGAAGAAAAGCAATTTAAAATACACCCTGAAATTCATTTTACCCACTCAAATGCTAAAGTATGGGTATTTATTTCATTTTAACCATTTGCATTGTTTTTACAAGTAGTTGAACAGAGATAAGCCATTTCATTCAAAGTTAGTAGAGGAGGGTCAAAGAGAGAAACATGACAATATTACAATGGTATATATAAGGAATACTGTATTAGGAGTCTTAAAATAGATTGAGCCTCTCATAGTCAGATTAACACAACTATTAATACACTGCACAATGGTATCTCCATGCTAATTTACAACAACATAGTGAAGTATTTCCATTTTTGCACATAGCACAAAATGGAATAGACTGTTTTAACTTTAGAACCTACAAATGAATTGTGTGTAAATAAACTGAGCAAACGCCTCAAAACTCATCAATGTTTAATTCTGTTAGGCGTGTATAGTTTGAATTGCACCCACTCCCATATTTAAGAATGCTCTTCCTGGAGTCAAGAATAATTGCTAATCAAATAGAATTAAATGTTTGGGCCAATATTCCGTTGCTTAAGCATAGAGCAGAAGGGAAATTGTATAAACATCTCCCCCCCCCCCCCCCCGCGACTCCCCACCCTAAAACTTCAACAGGCTCTCTATTATGTGGCTAGTTGCATATTGATCTCACAACTACTGCAAGCAGGCACTTGTGTTCTGTATTCCCGAAATGTTTGTGACTGCTGACACCTCATTTTAAAGTTTGCCCGTATAACACAGCTCCTTGATTACTGTCTATAGAAAAAAATTACTACTGATCCTTCCCAAAAAAGAACAGCAAGTATATACCTCCTTGTTTTGTAATAGTTCTTTTGTACATTAACTAGCATTTTTGTTCCCGGCAAGCCGGGCAGTTTTTATTTGTGTTCTTTTGTTTGGGGGGTGATTTTGGGGGGTACACAATGCAAACACACACACAACACAACTACACACACACACACACACAGCACAATCACACACAACCCCACTCACACATAATGTACACACACACAAAACCATGCACACACATAATACACACACTGCACACAACACAACCAAACACACACTCAATACATACACATATACACAACACAAACACACACAACACACAGACACTCATTACACACCCACACAACACAATCACACCCACAACACAGTCACACACACACGCCGTAGCTCCATGGGGAGAGGAGGGGCTCCCCCTGAAGCCTTGACGACACACACATACACACACTCTTGCCGAAGCTGTGAGGAGGGAGGGGCTCTCCCTCTCTCTCCCGCACAGCCTCGGCGCAGGGAGCAGGAGGGAAGGCATTGCTGGGAGGCCAGGCAACGGAAGGGCCAGCCAGCATCAGGTAAGTGGGGTGAGGGACAGGGACTGGGGCGCCAAGGGGGGCTGGTGGGCAGCGTGGTTCCTGGGCCCTTCCCCCTCAGTCTCTCTCCCCCATGCAACTTATCTTTTGCATACGGCAGGGGGCGGGCTTATCCTTCCCATGGCCTGGCCAGCGAGGCTGGGCCGCGGGAACCCCAGCGGCGCTTCAGGCAGCGGTGGGGGGTCTTTTCCTTCCCGCAGCCTGGCCTCGCTGGCCTGGTCACAGGAACCCCAGCGGCGCTTCGGGCGGCAGCGGGAAGTCTTTTCCTTCCTACAGCCTGGCCTGGCTGGCCTGGCACGGGAACCCCAGCGGCGCTTCAGACAGCGGCGAGGGGATGGTTTCCTTCCCGCGGCCTGGCCCATTATGCTCCCTCGCCCCACTTAGCTTCCCTTCGGGAGACGAAGTGTCTCCCGGAGGGAAGTTTTCGGCATGGTGGTGGGTTTTTTTGACCCCGTGCGCCGGCTGCCCCGCTTCCTCCGCGCTCGCGCTCTTCAGCCTATTGGCTGAGGGGTGGCATGGCGCGGAGGATGCTGGGGCTTGTGGTTTTTTTTGTTGGCTGCATTAGTGGGGCGGTTGCCCCACTCTCAGCGACTGGACCCTTGTGGTGATAGTCAGTCGGTAAGGTAAGTGCGGGCGGCTCGGTATGGGATAGGAGGGACGGGTGCGGGAGCCTTTGTTACATTCCAATGGTTAATGTCCTTCCTTATAGGTAAAGAAGCTGAACTCCAGTGGTAAGTCATAACTAGATTAGGCCAATTTAGTTAGCTCCATTGGTTTTCTTCAAGTGCCATATCTGATTCCAAATATTGGCTATCATCATGGCAATTGGCCATGAATATTTTCCTGCAAACAATATAACACAGTGGCTTTCCTTTTACCTTCCGCATCACAGCATGACACCTGTAACACTGATCCAGTTCTGCGAGTCACTTTGTGGTCCTGAGCCCTTTTGACACATAAATCATCATTGGCCCCAGGCAAGTATTGATGAAGATGCTGCCCTCCATCAAGATGGATTTAGGTGCAATTTAATTCACTTGGGAGCTGTCACCCTTCCCTGTGAACTTTGGTTTAATGGGCCTAATCTAGTTGCTATTTGTCATTGGAGTTAACAGCATTCCTCTTGGCTGGACAGTTTAGTGTGTTGGGTACCTGGATGTAGAGCCAAAGTAAGTTAAATTCCCCACTACTCCTCCAGGAGAAGAGCCAATCTGTATCGCCTTGGGCAAACTTCATAATCCCAGGGCACCCCCAGAAGAATACTGTTGACCTAGAAACCCATAGAAAAGGTCACCATAGCTCAAAATTGACTTGATGGCACATCCTTATTATTATTAAACAACCCAGGCTAGTTGTATAATCATCCTAATTCAGTCTGTGAAGGGATGCAGCCATTTCTGTATTCACCTTAGGTGGCAAATGTTAGAAGACAGCACAAGTATCCCCCAGCTATTCTGTTTCAGTTCACTAGCCTTCCCTCTCTGCTGGGACACAAGACATTATGGGTGCTGCCTTATAGCCTGCAGCCTTTGACAATGGTGAAGCAACTGCATTCCTTTTGCAGAAACAGTCCAGTTGGTGTCTGTGAAAGACTGAAGGGCACATCTTGTCTTTTCCTTCATGCACCACCACAATGTCTTGAGTTTGCCCTAAAGCCCCAAATGGGAATTTTTTTTCTTCTGGTTTACAGCTTCTAAATCTCCCATATTTGCTGAAGGAATGGGGGAGAGAAAGGTTATGCAGCTCTGCCTAAACCAGGGGTTGGCAACCTACAGCCCGTGGTGCTAAATAATCTGGCTTCCACCCTTGCTCCAACTGCCACCGCCGCCAGAAGCAGCTGTGGACGTGTTTATGGCAGTTGTAAGCACATTTATGACAGCCACAGGTGTGTTTACAGCAGTGTTTATGTCGGGGGGCCACCAGTCTGGCCTCCTCAATTGTGTGAGGGAGTGTGACCCGGCCCTGACTTTAAAAGGTTGCTGACCCCTGGCCAGTGGTTGGCTTAAAAAAAATACTACCACACTGTGGGCATGGTATGGTGGGCGTGGCCAGGGGAAAGCCCTGTGTTGCACCTGAATTAGGGCTACTTTATTTCAAAACTTGGATGGGCAGGGCCAGCCAGAATTTCTGCTACCAGTTCTGGAGAACTGGTGCGAACCTGCTGATGCCCACTGTTGCAATGGCTACCAGATGTAGGAGTGGCTGGCCGCAAAGAAGACACGTGAGGCAATCGTGTGGTGAAGTCCAGCCCCGATCTCGGTCGGGTGGTACGTATTTATTACCCTGCCTTGGGATGATATGCGTGTAAGATGCACGTGACCCCCTAATACAGAAGGCTTGCATACGTGGCATTTTCCGGTGGTCAAGACAATACCTGCTCTTGGACATTGCCCTGTGGTTAATAGACAACCCACAACTAATTAAGGTCTGGGGTGGCGAAACCCATTGTTCCTGCCCTATCTCGGAGCCTTATGTGTATTGACTCCGGGTGCCTAGCTTGTTCTGCTGTCTGGTGCGGCTTATTTGCCCATCTTAATCTGTAGCCAGAAGCGGAGGATTGTGTATTTCCATTAGAGTCATCATCTTTGGTTTTTGCCCTGTTTCTATCGTAGCCATCAGCCAAGGCTTTATGATTTGCCCCCCAAACTAACTAACTAGCCCACAACCCAGTTGCCTTTCCTGCCAAGCCCGGTTGGTCCCCGGATCTGTTGAAGGCCGGGCGAACCCCTGGGGAAAGGTTTGGCCAATTATTCCCGTGGGCAACCCACAGCCCACCACTGCCTATACCATAGTGCCAGTGGTGGGCATCAGCAGGTTCGCACCAGTTTGTGAGGACCGGTAGCAGAAATTCAGGCTAGCCCCGCCCATCCAAGTTTTGAAATAAAGTACTGTAGTCCTAATTCGGGTTCAACGCAGGACTTTCCGCCTGGCCATGCCCACCATACCATGTCCACAGTGTGGTAGTACATTTTTTTTGGAGCCCACCACTGCATAGTGCCTGAATTCGCAAGAATGAGAAACCATGGTATCTAAGGAAACAAATGTTTCTAATCTTACCTTGCAGCTACAGTAGAAAATAAGAAAGGAGAATAATGCATAGCAATCAAAGGCTTAATGCTTCTTAGATTAAATTGTAGCTTAATCATTGAATGGGACAAGAATAACTTGCCAAAATGGCAGCTAGGGATATGCATTTTTTTGAACTACAACTCCTACTATTCTCAGTTCTGGGTGTCTAGACACTGAGAGAAATGCCTATGCTGGAAGACTTCATGGCTTAGCAAGGGCCTAGCTATGCCCAGCTTCTTGTTCAAGAAAGAAGCTACCATGGTACTTGTTAGGAGCTTCCTCTTTTTAACAGGATGCTAACACCATGATGCCTTATACCAGGAGTTCTCAGCCTTCTTAAACCAGGGGCTGGGACATACTTCCTCAGACAGCTTCAGGGGCCAGACAGCCATTTTGCCCTTCCTCCACCACATGGCACTTTCTGGTGTGGTGGAGGCGGTGGGAGCCACATGAAATGGTGCCACGGGCCATATCCGACCCACAGGCTGAGAATCCCTGCCTTATAGCTTAGGCTGTTCTCCCAGGTGAGCCACAATTTTGATATCTGTAGGTATCTGTCTATCAAGTGGGACTCCCAGAATGGATAATTCTTGCATTTGTAATCAAAGCAAGCAAGAAAGAAAGGCACAATCCTTATATCTGCCTATTAAACATGAAAATGCCAGTAGTCAGTAATTTGAATTTATATACAGTAACCCAATTATTTGTGTTCTCAATCAGTCTATTTTCTAAATAATGGTGGAAAATGTATTTTTTTTAATGAACATGTGCAGCAGATGTGGAAACGTCAAGAAAGTCATCTCCCCTCCACCCCCAAGAGGGGAATCACATTAGCCCCACTGAACATTAATGAGATAATAAAGCAATAGGTTGAAGGTTGGGGGGACTACCTAGTAGAAATAATAAAATGTTTTGCTTACTGTATTGGCCATGTATGTTCAGCTTCTCTGGGCTTTGTTAACCAAGTTACACAATTTATTTTACCCTGATATCGAACTGTTATTATGTTGGACTTGCTTTCTATTCCATAGTGTCTGAAATACTTCTCCTTAGAGAGTTTTACTTTTTTCTGTGAGGAATGTGTGATGTCAAGGACAATTGGTTTCCAGAACTTCAGTTAAGACTAAGCAAGTAAAAAACCATTCTCATATGCAGAATTTCTTTTTATTCATTTATTCTGAGCTGCAGAAAGGCTTCTAAGTAAAATAGTGTTTGCTTTATATCACCTTCAAAAGTACTAGGTAAACGCTTATTTCAGAGTAGGCTTTTATGCATTTTGGAATCATCATTAGTTATCTATTGATTGAAAAGAGCAGGAGAGGAACAGATGGAAGTTAATAATCAAGATCGAATCTCAAGGCTTGTTTAGGGGATTCTGGGAAATATTATTCTATATCAAAATGTCAAGAGTTAATCATGGCTGATATTAAATTTATTAAGGATCTTCCCTTTTAGTAGCCTGACCTGAGTGCTTAAAATGATTTCTAGTTTTCAGTACTGACTGAGTAGTTATCTATTCAGCAGCAACTATTGAAGCCTATTTCATTTGCAACCAGGTCTGACTTTTATCTGCAACATCTCCCATAACAAACCACTCTGGGAATATGAATTGGACTCATACATTTGTGTCCCCCATACATTAAGGGAAAGGGAAATAAACAGTGTGAAAGATTAATATATATTGAGCCTTTCTGCTACTGCAGATATTCTCTTTGATCACACATAGATTAAGTTTTTTCTTTTTTTTGTTCTTCTCTGCATGATGACAGGTCTGAAAATTAAATACTTTTATCTATCCTCAGAGAAGACATGACCATTCTCTACTAAGGCCTGTATTTTGCTGATATATAAAGGAATGAGTTTCAGCTGGCTTGATTCATACATCTTTGGATCTAGTTTTTTAAAGGACACATTGAGAATTTTCCTGGATTACCTGAGACAAGGACTCTTCAGGTTGCATCAATCTCTTATTTTTCATACAATTGTCATGTCAGGCAGATGAGATGTGGAAGTACTTAAAACAAGTATTTGACTCACTGGAGAAAGGCCATTCAAAGAATGCTTTAACAAAGAGCTTTTCAGCAAAGGGTGACAAAATGATCAGAAATGCACTTTCTTGAAAAATCAGAAGCATCAGAATTGAGTATGGGAAATAAAGGACTGGCACAGTACCAGTTTTTATCTTTCATATTTATTAGCATCTATTTTTTAATTACATCAACCCTGGAATATAAACAAGGCTAAGAGAGCCTGGTCCAAAATCATCAAGCAAACTTTGGATCTTAGAGAGGAGTATTGGCCGGGATTTTCCGTATTCCAGTGCCACTTTTCCTACTTTCCTGCCCAGAGCCGCTACCATCCTGTAATTTGACGGTGGGGGAAAAGTAGTTACTGTGCATCCCCTTCTGTGCAGAACCCTTCTACGCATGCGTAGGACCCTTCTATGCATGCGCAGAAGGGGATGCGCAGAAGGCTTCTACGCATGCGTAGAAGGCACCTGCGCAGAAAGGTTCTGCACACATCCCATATTGTCTGGAGCCGTGCTTGACAGGTATGGTTTAATCCAACACTCCACCATCAGAGTTCATCTGATGCAATAAATACTATATGCACTTTATACTATAATAATGAAATATAAAGATACATATATTTGAAATAAGGTAATGTGGCAATGGCATTGGCTTTAAGTGGTAATATAATCAGTGGCTAGGGGTGTTAACTAAAGTAATATAATCAGTGGCTAGAGGTGTTAACTAAAGCCTAGTGGAGGAGTTTTGATTAGGGATGTTCATATGTTGAATGACCTCAATCATGCCCTCATAGCCTCTGTGCACCTGAACTCTACCATGCATATTCAGGGTACAGATTATTTATTTGGAGCACAACGTAACATTGTGGTGTACACAGTGATATACTCATGTAAGAGATCATAAAGGTTGACCAGCAGATGTGATCATAATAAATAAATATACAGTACCTGCTCAAGACTAAAGATGCAAACAGGTGAAGTTCAGTCCTTACAAATAGAAATAAAACTGTTTACCTTATTCATAAAGAAAAACTTCTCTGAAAATAGTTTATATATCTTCTAATGCATATGTATTGACAAGTATACCAATATAATTGCCAAGAATCCCAGGAGAGCATTAAGAGTAGTTTCTTTCCCTTTGTTTTTTAAACTCTTGTAAAGAAAGAATTGATCAAGATTAAAACACAGTATGATTATATGATTATTTAACAGTGTAATTATATATGTTTTCATGGGTCTTGTAGCACAAATAGCTATTTGCATTTAGCTTCCATTGAAACCAATGGAAAGGAAACCATTTCACTTTCAGAAGTGAAATTGGTGTACGTTATAATCTGGAAGCCACTCCATGGCTGAAATCCTGCACTGCTATGGAACAAAAATGTCTATGGAGATGTTTTAATTTGAGCAAGTTTCTCTTTTTAAATTTTTGTACAGGAATGTTTTCATTCAAAGAAGAGAAAATCCACAAGAAGAGAAGAAGAGAAAATCCACAAGATTATGCTTTCATAGCATGTTACACATTAAAACATTATCTCCCTAATCTCTTATTACAATAATTAATAAAAGTCTCATTCAGTATTTCTAATAACCAAAAAGGTGAACAAGATCAGAGGCACACACAGTTAAATCTCATCACTCCTCTCTTGTTAAATTCTAGTTACAATATGAATAATTCCTAGATTTGAATTTCAGGGTCACAGGTGGTAGCAAATCAATGAATGCTTTTTCAATCATAACTTAATATTTTGGTACATACTAATTTAGGTCTCTGCAGGAACAACATTAAAATACATGAAGGTAACTCTGCTTTCCCTTTTCAGCTCTCTGCATTTGAATAAGGCATATGGAAATATCTTCTGTTCTGAAGCGCACAGGAGCAACTGCCACAATCTTACAGAGTCATTCCTACTTCAGTTATTATTACAGGAGAAATTCATTGTATCCATTACCTTTTTAGGGCAACCTAATTAAGGGGAAGTCAAAGTTCAGTATAGGACAAGTTCCTGGCTTTGTCTTTTCGAGGCTATGCGAAGAGCAAAAGATTGTACTTGAACTGAAACCAGAAAATGATTATGCGCTGACACGCATATGACTAGAGGCAGAATTTTGTTGGCTCTCTACAGAACTGTTCTGTCCAGGACAAAAGAGGGAAGGAAGAAAAGATATGAAAAAATGTGTGTGTGCGTGTGCGTGTCCGTGTGCGTGTGTGTGTGTGTGTGTGGGGATGAGATATGCTTCAAACCTTAACTTTATTCTTTGTAGAACATCACTAGCCTTTTGCCTTCTTTTCCTTCCATTGCCTTGAGTATGACTGCATGCTTTCATTTAAATGATGTCTCAGCTGGAAGAAGATGAATTTGTTTTATGTAGGAGTCAGAAGTTCAGAACAATATCAGTCACTGAGTAAGCAGAATGGCAAATTAAATCGGGAGAGAGTGAAGGAAGCTTGCTCACTGCTACATTTTGATACAGAAATGGCAAAGTGTGAGAGTCCTGAAATAGGCCCAAGTGTTTATGTTCTCGATAGAAACATACAAATCATTTCCTTCCTGGCTACAGTCATTGTGGTCCATCATTTCAGTCCATTTTCACCTTGCTAAGGGATTCAGAATGGGCCTCCCGTCTCTGACACCTAATTAATCTCTCACAAGCCCGTTCTTGCAGGCTGTCTGCAATTCCCTTTATGGTATCTGAATTACTCATAATATATATTCCTTTCTTTGGGCTTCTCATTCCTTAAAGATGCAGCTTTCACTTTCTCTACTGGGAGTTGTCTTGTATAAATCAATATCTTCTTTTTCCTTTACAGGAATACATCCCCACTATAGCCTCCCTGCCTCCTTGTTTCCGATGAAATACAAGACAATTGCTGAAGACCACAGTCAGGGCCAATCACTCTGCACCACGTAGATACCCCTTCATTGCGCTTTGTCAGGCCTGCTTGTTCAGAGCAATGAAGTGAAGCCACCTCTTATCTCCTGTTCCCAGAATGCCTTTGGGGCTTGTTATATTAAGGCCCAGAAGCAGTCTAGGGAAAAGAAGCAGGTATAAATATAAAGGAAATAGAGATAGGGATGCCAGCAGTCGGAGCTTGGAAATGTGCTGCAAATCTATCCCCAACAGCTTTTCTAGTTTTTTAAAATTACCTTTTCTTTTTTAAAGTAACCAACATTCAGTAGTTTGGGTTTTTTGCCTGAATGCAACAAGTTCCTACCCTGCAATACAAAATAAATGTCCCTCCCCTCTCACCTCAACACATGCAACAGACTACAAGGCAGCAGCTACCAACACTGCATGAGGTTGTGTTTCAGTCAGAAGAACTTTGCTTCCACCATTTAGGAAAGCCACAGCCATATCCATAAAGGTATGCTAAACAGGTTGTAGGCACCACTGTCTCCACTCAGGAGGGCATCATCAGTCATGGTCTCCATGAAATCCAGGCTAGAACTAAATATTAGTAGAAAGATTGATACAATAAAGGATATCACAGCCTTGCGTTGCAAAAGCTGAGCAAAACTATTAATGACAAGACCACTTGAAGGTCACTCATTCATAAGGTTTCCATAAGTTGGAAATGGCAATAGGGACAGTATCATTGATACTGTCCCTATCGGCTCCTGCCGCCGTGCGTTCTGGCCCCGGTGGGAGCGAAGAGGCTCTCCGGCCACTCCACCGCCGGCATGCTGGGCCCTGCCCTTCCTCCCCCCCAGACTTAAAAGGCGGGGGTGCAGGGCAAACTGCCACTGCCGTCGCGCGTTCTGACCCCAGTGGGGGCGAACAGGCCCTCCGGCCACTCCACCGCTGGCATGCTGGGCCCCGCCCCCTCGGACTTAAAAGGCGGGGGTGCAGGGCAAACTGCCACTGCCGCCGCGCGTTCTGGCCCCGGTGGGGGCAAAGAGGCTCTCCGGCCACTCCACCGCCAGCATGCTGGGCCCCTCCCTCCCTCCCCCCTCGGACTTAAAAGGCGGGGGTACCGGGCGAACTGCCGCTGCCGCTGACACGCGTTCTGGCCCCAGTGGGGGCAAAGAGGCCCTCCGGCCACTCCACCGCCAGCATGCTGGGCCCTGCCCTCCCCCGGACTTAAAAGGCGGGGGTGCCAGGCGAACTGCCACTGCCACCACCACGCATTCTGGCCCCGGTGGGGGCGAAGAGGCTCTCTGGCCACTCCACCGCCGGCATGCTGGGCCCCGCCCTCCCTCCTGCTGACCAGGGCTTCTGGGGACTGAAGTTCAAGAACAGCAGGAGCACCAAAGTTGGCCACCTCTGATCTAGTTGTACTCTTCTTAGTACTGCAAATATAAGCATCATTGACGTCTACACCACGGACGGCTTTTACAGCTGATATACGTTTAGAGAAATCCCAAAGACTACTTTTTGTGGATTTTAGAACTAGTGGTCTTACTCATACCTGCAAGTTATGCAAGCACTGGGGGCATGAACTTGGGGATTCCACTTCGGGAAACATTCCACATTTTCCGTGGGCTCCTTGTGAGGGGTTTGCATATATGTGTTCTTGGATGTGCATATTTTTCTGTATGTGGATATGTATGTAGAGATATACTAGATACAGTTTTTATCATTATATCACAATATGATTTAGAAACTTACAACCAAGATATCTGACAATAGGATATGCATGTGAACACTTTCTTGTTATTAAAGATACACATTCGGCTTTTTCCAATCTGTTAATCTGAAGAATTAAGAATGAATAAAATAAATTATTTACCACCTTCAACACATACAGCAGTATGGATAAAGAACTACATTATCTAAATCAGGGGTGGCCAACCCCCGGCCCATGGGCCTAATACGGCATGTCATTAATCCAGCCTGCGGGGGCCACCCAGGGACCTCTAGACCCACACACACACACTCACCCCACTACTGGAAGTCATGATACATCACTTACTGTGGCGGTGGCAGGAATTGCAAAAAAATTCCAGCTTTTTGGACAGGCTCTGCCACTTCCCAGGGCGGTGGGAGGCTTTTTGGAGCAATTTTGCTTTGGTTTAGGATTTTTCTACCCCTTCCCCGCTGTGCTTCGCCAGCTGGAGTATGACTGTGGGTGACTTCTGGTGCCGAGCGGACTTACTTCAGCACCTGGGATGACCATGCGGTACCAGGAAGTAGCTCACAGTGCCACTCTAGCTGCCAAAGTGCAGTGGAGAAGGCTCAGAAAAATCCCAAACCGGAGTGATCGTGCTCCGAAAAGGCTCCCACTTCCTTGGGAGGCAGCAGAGCCTGTCCAAAACCCTGAAAAAAACATGTGATTCCCGCCGCCACCAAAAATGTAAGTAGTGGGCACAGCAATGCCTCTGACCCCTGTTGGGAAAACATTTCTAATTGCTGATCTAAAAACAAAAAAAGGATAAAAAACATTGTGGCACCTTAAACACTAACTCCTGTATTTTAATGTTAACTTTCGTGGATCAAGTCCACTTCATCAGACATAAGAGTGAGTTTTTACGGTATCAATTTATACATATCAAATACACAGTGGTTGGTTGGCTTATCAGATAGTTTTGCAAACCAGTGTGTTAATTATAACAATAATAACATAAGATCAGTGTGGCTATTTACAACAGTAATAACAGAAGATAACAGAAGTTTGATTGTCATGAAGTTTGGTTCTGTTAAGTTGTAAATGTTTAGTGGGTGCAAAATAAACATTCTGACATTACACATCTGCTAATGAGTAAATTGAGAAAACTGTGTGTGAGAGACCCAGCTAGAGGTCAAACACCCATCCTGCTCTGTCAGCTGTTCTGAGAACCTCTCCCCCAATTATTTTGACATTATCAAATTTAAACTGACACAACTAAGAGTTTGTAATTTACTTTGCAGAACAGACTTCAAAAGATGGAGGGAGGATTAGTATTTATTGACAATTATTTTAAATTGGTAATCAAAGGTTTTAGAATGACTTCAGATGCTAGAAACTGAATGGGAAGGAAGATGACTTGATCTTGTTTCCATAGTTTTGTTTTAAAATCTCTTGCCTTGCTATTTGGTACAGGTACTTTGCACATTTTGGTACTTTCTGTTCTGTTGAGGTTGTTTCTTGATGAAACTCCAACTTCTGTCAATATGGTTTTGTTGTTGTTGTTTATCCTGAAATATAATATCTAGTTTATTAAAATTAATTGTTTTATCTGTAACTACTTGCTTATCTCAATATAGTATTTCAATTTTGTTTTTAAAATTAAAAGTGGTTGGAATTTCTAACATAGAGGAAAAGGCATTAATAATCTATCCTATTTAGCCAATTGCTGAAAAATAGTCTTTGCTACTTGTTTATATGTAGGAATCGGGGCCGTAAGGACGGCCGTTTAGGTCCCGGAGGAGACTGATCAAGAAACGATACGAGGCAGTATGGAGCGAGATCAGATCAGTCGTTTATTGAAGGAAAAGTATCTACATTTATAGATCAGAAGGCAAGGCAGGAAAAAACCGTCATCCGACAGAAAATCACATCACCTATTTACTCGGGTTAATTGGGAATCTCTCTTGGGGAAGTTAATTAACTAGGACAAACATTGACAGGGGAAACACCATTGTCTAAAGCTTAGACCGGGGTAAACATGGCTTCTATTTGCGCCAGGGATAAGGCATGGCTCGGAGATGAGTGATTACCTTAATGGATAACAGAGTCTGGAGAAATGCCCTCTCAGCGGAACCGTCGGTCAGGTCATTAATTGGGTGAATCAAACCCTATCATAAATCCACCCCCCTTAATTTCCGTACTGGCAAGGGCCAGCGGCCAGGAGTGTGCTCAACTGGTTTAACCTCTGCCAAGGTCCCGTGCCAATTGGGCATGGGGAATCCACATTTATATCCACTCATATGAACACTGATGCTATCTTAAGGCATCCAGACATGATATGATGAATTGTTTATTTAAATTCATGATGGCCCCAATATAAATCCTTACACCTTGCTTTATAATCATTAAATTAAATTATATCGTGCAAATAACTTGGTCTTCAATTGCACATATGAGCTCCTCAGTTTCAACCTGAATTTAAGCCACAGGGTCAATTTTTGCCTATCAACATTATCATTCAGGAAGTAACTGGGATGTTATTGGTTTAATTATTTTACAGGCCATGCATCTTTGTGCCATGGAACTGTCATTAATATAGGTTGATTCTTACCTGCAAGTCCCAATATAGTTAGTCTTTATCTTTTTCTATTAATGAAGTAGAATTGTATTCCTGTGGAAGTAGCTTTGAAGTTTGATATTTGACCTATACAGATATTTTTAGATCCCCCCTCCCCCTATTCTGTGTGGCAAATAAAGGCCCTCTGTACACTCCTTGGGATGATGGCACTGGTGTGACAGGAGGATTTTCCTATTTTAAAATTTTCCTATTTTAAATCATCAAGATACATCTACTGTACCTCCCATCCACAGTTCCAAAATAATACAGTGATACCTCATACAAGTCCAAACTTGGTTCCACAAGTTTGGACTTTATATGGATTTGGACTTTGTATGAGGTATGCAAAACCCTAGCCGCGATGCCTCATACAACATCCAAATCCTTGCCGCGATGCCTCATAAAACGTCATTTCCATAGAGATACATTGTACTATAACAGCACAGACTTCAGGGCAAAGTCAAGGAAACAGGCAGGAAACTGACTGAACTTTAAGAAAACATTGTCTAAAGGCTAAAAACATTACAAAAACTTGTCAAACAACCCTGATTGTCCAAGAACCTGAAGAATGCTGCAAAAATCCCAGGAATGCTTCTAAAAATTCTGATGAAAAAAATAAAAAAAATCCAAAATCGCTCTCAAAACCACTCCTAAACACTCTTTGCCTCATGCAAAACCCACAAGAGCAATGCACGCATGTGTCCTGCCTTTTATACTGCCCAGGCACAATGCAACCTGGGAAAACCCCAATGCCTCATACAACGTCGCATGACTTTGTATGAGGCAACATTTTTCAAGGAATTAGGCGATGTTGTATGAATCCGATGTTGTATGAAGCGGACTTTGTATGAGGTATTACTGTATGTTAATGTTAGGGTTCACAACTATTCGTGGCAGTAATGTTTCCTTTCACATTGAGTTCTTATTCTGGTTACTGCCTTCACTCTACCAAAGTGACTTGTTCCTGAATAACAATGTAAGTTGCTTGTGCTTCACTTGTGATTCTTATGGATGTCTAGATGCTTGTAGATTTTCTTTTCCTCTAAGCACTGAATAAATTCTCCATTAGTGAGTTCATAGTTACTGCCTTCTGAGAATGTCTCTCTTTTCATGTGGATCATAGTACATTTAATCAACATCAAAATTCATTTTGATATATCTACTGTAAGACTCTACTACAACAATATTTAAGGGACTGTTCATTTTATCATTTTATTTTATATAGAAAGACAAGTATAAATCAGACCTGTCAAGTATCCCGTAATGGGCGGGAAAACCACGTATTTTAATCAAACTGCCCGCCTGGCCTCCCGATTTTTATTTACCCCCGTATTCTCCCGTATTTTTAATTTTTGCCTGCATGGAGCTCTGGAGTGAAGACTGGCACTGGCAACTAGTCTCCTCCCCCAGAGCTCCCTGCCTGCAGGCAAGCCTCCGGACTGGGAGTGAAGCATCGCGGGATTTGGTTTTGGGTTTGGGTGAGAGACTTTCACCTCGTCTGCCACTGCGCAAGGCAGCAAAGGGTAAGCAGCAGTAGCCTGTAGCAGTTTAGCTTTTCCACATTGCTTTCTTTCCTGCAGCCCCAGAACTTCTTGGTGTTTTGCATGGGTACGTTTTAATCCTTATTTCCCTTTTTATCCTTATTTCAGTGGGGGTGGGAGAGGATGAGCCATCAAAAGAACCACCACCCTCACTGAAATAAGGATAAAATGGGAAATAAGGATTAAAACATACCCATGCAAAACGCCAAGATGTTCCGGGGCTGCAGGAAAGAAAGCGATGTGGAAAAGCTCTGCTTACCTTTGTTGCCTTGCTTGGCTTGCCGAGGTGAAAGTCTCTCCCAATCCCCAATCCCGTGATGCTTCGCTCCCAGTCTGGAGACTTGCCTGCAGGCAGGGAGCTCTCTGGAATCTGGAGCTGCCTGGGGGAGGCTTCCTTTGACTGCCCCTCCCTCTTTCCCTGCAACATGGTGGGGGAGAGCAGCAGGTTCTCGTGACTGGTTTGGGACCCCCAGATGATGATGATGACGAGGACTCATTGGGAGTATAGACTTCCCCTGACTCTCCAGGATGGGGGGGGGGGCAGGGACATTGGGGAGGGAGAGGGAGGGGAGGGGGCTTCTTCCTCTCCTGAAGGATTCATGAGGGACCCCCCCCTTTTAAATTAAGTTTTAAATCTCTCTTTCCCAGGCAGATTTTGGACTACTAGGGCTGCCTAATCCCCACCCCCTCCATGTATGAAAATGAATTTCTGTATTTTAAATAAATGTCTGTTAATGTATTTTTCCCTATTGTGTGTGTTGTGTGTGTTAGTGTAGTTGGTCCTAATAAGGAAAGGAGGGATTCAAAATGAGGCATGGAAGGAGGAGGAAGAGTGAGTTTTAAATGGGAAAAATATTCTGTGTATTTCTCCACCAAATAGAAAAACCCTGGAAAGAGTCCCAAATCAGTATGGCTTCACTTGATGTCTTTGTTTCATTCATTTCCTTTTTTTCTTTTTCCCATTCCTTCCTTTCCTTCTATAGCTTCCTTCCTTCCTTTTTATTTCTTTTTTCCTTCCTTTCTATTCCTCTCTCCCCTTATTTTATTCCTTCCTTCCTTTTTCTTTTCCCTTCCTGCCTTCCCTTTTATTCTTTCCTTCATTTTCCTTCCTTTCCCATGTTTCCCTCGTTTCTTCCCTTCTTTCTTCCCCTTTCTCACTCTTTCCTTTCTTTCTATTCTTTTCTTTCTTTCCTTCCATCCTTCCATCTTTCTTTCCTGCTTTTTCTTTCCCTCCTTCCTTTCCTTCTTTCTTTCCTTTCTTTCACTCCCTTTATTTCCTTCTTTATTCTTTCTTCACTCTTTTCCCTTCCTTCCCTTCTATTCTTTCCTCCCTTTCTTTTCCTTCCTTCCCCCTTTCTTTCATTCCATTCTTTCATTTGTTTTTTCCTTCCTTTCTTCCCCATTCCTTCCTACCTTTTCCTTTCTTTTTTGTTCCCTCCCTCCTTTCTTTATTCCTTCCTTACATAAGAACATAAGAACAGCCTTGCTGGAACAGGCCACAGCCCATCCAGTCGAGCATTCTGTCTCACACAGTGGCTCACCATTTCCTTCAGGGTATTATTCCCAAGGAGATGCCTTCACCTGCTTAGGATTCCCTGGAAATGGCATTGAGAAATATCCTGCCTATCTCTCCAACCCAGAGGTTGTTCTTAGGTATCCATATTATAGCCATTGATACCCTTGTCCTCCATGAACTTGTCTAATCCTTTCTTAAAGCTGTCAAGACTGACAGCTGTCACCACTTCTCCTGGCAGGGAGTTCCATAGACCAGTGATCCTCTGGGTGAAAAAGTACTTTCTCTTTTTTGTTTGAGAACTAGTACCCAAAAGTTTCATCGAGTGTCCCCTAGTTCTAGTGTTGTGCGATAGGGAAAACAGTTTTTCCTTATCTACTTTGTCCACACCGTGCATGATTTTATAAACTTCAATCAGGTCACCTCTTAGACGCCGTCGTTCAAGAGTGAAAAGGCCCAACCGTTGCAGCCTCAGATGGTAAGGAAGGTGTTCCAGTCCCCTAATCATTCTGGTTGCCCTCCTCTGCACTTTCTCCAACTCCATAATATCCTTCTGGAAGTATGGCGACCAGAACTGTACACAGTATTCCAGATGGTGCCTCACCATAGATTTATAAAGAGGCAAAATGACACTTGCTGACTTATTTTCTACACCCTTCCTAATGATCCCTAGCATTGAGTTTGCTTTTTTCACTGCTGAGGCACACTGGGTTGACACCTTCATTGAGTTGTCCACCAGGACACCAAGGTCCCTTTCCTGGTTTGTCGCAGAGAGTTCAGACCCCATCAGTTTATAAATGTAATTGGGTTTTTTTTTGCCCCAACTTGCATCACTCTGCACTTAGTAATGTTGAAGCTCATTTGCCACTGTTTTGCCCACTCCCCCAGTGTCGAGAGATCCCTCTGGAGCTCCTCACAATCTCTCACAGTTTTCACTACCCTGTATAATTTAGTGTCATCAGCAAATTTGGCTACCTTGCTATTTACTCCTACTTCTAGATCATTTATGAAGAGGTTGAAAAGCAGAGGTCCCAGTACTGAACCTTGGGGGACCCCACTCTACTTCCCTCCACTTGGAGAAGTGTCCATTTAGTGCTACCCTCTGTTTCCTGTCCCTTAGCCAGTTGCTGATCCAGGACAAGACCTGTCCCTTTATTCCATGACTGATAAGTTTATTCAAGAGCCTTTGGTGTGGGACCTTGTCAAAAGCCTTCTGAAAGTCCAGATAAACAATGTCAACTGGATCCCCCTTATCCACATGCTTGTTGGCACTCTCAAAAAATTCCAACAGATTAGTGAGGCATGATTTGCCCTTGCAAAAGCCATGCTGGCTCTCCTTTAGCAGCGCCTTCTCTTCTATGTGCCTATTAATTCTATTTTTTAGGATGGTTTCCATCACTTTACCTGGGACACATGTCAAACTGACAGATCGGTAATTTCCTGGATCACCCCTGGATCCTTTTCTGAAAATTGGTGTTACCTTCCAGTCATCAGGCACGAAGCCTGATTTGAGGGAAAGATTATATATTTTGGCTAGGAGATCAGCAATTTCATCTTTAAGTTCCCTGAGAACTCGTGGATGGATGCCATCTGGTCCTGGTGATTTGTTAGTGTTTAGCTTAACAAGACATGCAAGGAACTCCTCCCTGGTTATTTCTATCTTGCTTAATTCTTCGGTTTCCCTCCCTACGAAGATAGGCTCTGTTTTGGGCATGTGGTCTCTGTCTTCTTCAGTGAATACTGAAGCAAAGAATTCATGGAGCCTCTCTGCAATCTCTGTTTCCTCTTTAATAACCCATTGCCTTCCATTGTCATCTAATGGTCCAATGGCCTTCCTTGTTGGGTTCTTACTTCCAATGTCCTTAAAGAAATCTTTGTTATTTCTCTGAATATTTTTAGCTATACGCTCCTCAAAGTCTTGCTTTCCTTTCCTGATTGTTGCCTTGCATTTGTTCTGCCAGAATTTATTTCTGCCTGCTGTCCTCATTTGGACAAGCCTTCCATCTTCTAAATGAGCTTTTCTTGCTCTTGATCACTTCCCAAACTGCTCCTGTAAGCCACATCGGAGTCCTTCCTTCCTTTCTTTCTATTCCATCTTTCCTTTCTCTCTTTCCTTCCTTTTGCTCCTTCATCCTTTCTTTCTTTCCTTCTATACCGTCCTTCCTTTTCCATTCTTTCTTTCCTTCTCTTCTTTTCTTTCATTCTTCCTTTCCCCTTTCTCTTTCTTCCTTTCTTCTTCCTTTCTCTCCTTTCTTTCATTCCTTCATTTCCTTCCTTCCTTTGTTCTTTCCACCTTTCCTTTCATTCCATTTCTTTCTTTCTGTTTCTACCTCCCTTTTCTTTCCTTCCTTTCCTGCCTTTCTTTCTTTTCCTTCTTTCATTCATTCCCTTCTTCATTTTGTTCTCATTACCCCAACACGCACACACACACACATTCCCAGTGAGTTTCAAAGGCCACTTGCAGGGATTTGAACCAAGGTCTCTTGAGTCTATTTATAGAGTCCAACACTCTATAAGTAGCTCTCTAGCCCTCCTTTTAATTCTTTTGAAAACACCCCTGTGAGGTAGACCTGCCTCCCCAGTAACCTAAAATGCTTAAAAGAAACTGCAAACACATGTAACATTATGCCCAAGCCCACAGCAGCAGACTTTCATGCCAGCAGCAGCACGGCAACAAAAAAGAACTGTAATGTGGTGTTTACATTGTGAATTAATTGCTGTTTATGCTGTGGTTCGAAAGAAAAAGGAGAGCAGTGGCCGAATGAAACTCTTTCCAGAAACAAGCAAAAATCTATTCGAGGCTTGGGAACTTTTGGGAGCTCTTGTGGATCAGGTCCACTGGCTATTTGGCTATAAACAGATGAGCACTGAACCCTAGAGTTGGATATGACTGGCTTTCCAGCAAGGGCAATCCTTATCTTTACCTAATAACAAAAGATCCCTGATTGGTATTCAAAATTGCTGTGAGGTTTTGCCTCTGTTTAGTTGCAAGTGGTTAGCAAAGGTCCCCCTCGGCCCTTGCTCAAAAGCCAGTCGTATCCGACTCTAGGGTGCAGTGCTCATCTCTATTTATAGCCAAAGAGCCAGTGCTATTTGGCTGCATCCACCGATTTGGCCACACCCACCAATTTGGCCACACCTACAAAATTTCCCTTATTTTCAAAACCAGAACTTGACAGGCATGGTATAAATATTTGAATTTTTAAAAAAATGTATCGCCCACATGCATGCATTGGACAATATCTTGTTGCACAAATTACACTAGCATAATCCATATCAAGCATTGGATAAGTTTAATTTAAACTAATTGACAGCTTCCTCTTCCTACACTCCCTTAAGGTTCTGAGTCTCTCCAGGGTTCCCCTTTGCCCTGAGGAAGTCTTTATGAGCCTTGGGATGCGGGGGGGGGGGGGGGGGGGGGGGGCTTTAATAGTACAAAAATTGCTGCTGGAATCAGGTCCGGTAGTGGAAGTCTGACAGTAGTTTTTGATTATTAAAAGCTGCCCCTCTCATTCCGATATTTCTGGTACCTCATCTAGGTCATTTGGTGAAAATATACACCAACAGGATTTTGCACTAAATGTGCTGTCATAGCAGACTTGACATAGAATGTTACATAGAATTGCCTCTTTATAAATCTATGGTGAGGCCCCATCTGGAATATTGTGTACAGTTCTGGTCGCCATACCTCCAGAAGAATATTATGGAGTTGGAGAAAGTACAGAGGAGGGCAACCAGAATGATTAGGGGACTGGAACACCTTCCTTACCATCTGAGGCTGCAACGGTTGGGCCTTTTCACTCTTGAACGACGGCGTCTAAGAGGTGACCTGATTGAAGTTTATAAAATCATGCACGGTGTGGACAAAGTAGATAAGGAAAAACTGTTTTCCCTATCGCACAACACTAGAACTAGGGGACACTCAATGAAACTTTTGGGTACTAGTTCTCAAACAAATAAGAGAAAGTACTTTTTCACCCAGAGGATTACTGGTCTATGGAACTCCCTGCCAGAAGAAGTGGTGACAGCTGTCAGACTTGACAGCTTTAAGAAAGGATTAGACAAGTTCATGGAGGACAAGTGTATCAATGGCTATAATTATGGCTACCTAAGGACAACCTCCGGGTTGGAGAGATAGGCAGGATATCTCTCAATGCCATTTCCAGGGAATCCTAAGCAGGTGAAGGCATCTCCTTGGGAATACCCTGAAGGAAATGGTGAGCCACTGTGTGAGACAGAATGCTGGACTGGATGGACTGTGGCCTGTTCCAGCAAGGCTGTTCTTATGTTCTTATGTTCTTATGTTACATGTGATCTTTCTGTGTTTCTTATTTACTTTGCATTTCTTAGAATATTCCTGTTGTGTCCA
This sequence comes from Bradypodion ventrale, assembly GCA_035047345.1. Taxonomy (NCBI): domain Eukaryota; kingdom Metazoa; phylum Chordata; class Lepidosauria; order Squamata; family Chamaeleonidae; genus Bradypodion; species Bradypodion ventrale. Next base: position 238,157,271 of record JAWDJE010000001.1, read on the forward strand.
AATGCAGGAAGGATTCTGACCAGCTTGTACAGTTCAAAACATAAGTGATTTATTAACAGCTCATAACTAGGGTAGTTCAGACTAAGGAAATAAGGGTGAGGTGACTTGCTTATACAGAACAGCAGTGGGAGAACTAGATACATTTATCCGTCTTCTCCGATAGGGCGGGGACCAATCAGAACATTCTAAAAACAACATACAGTTTGCACCTTGTAAAAAAGACTTGATTGCAAAACCAACAGCAATTAAACACAAGGACATAACAATTCCATTGCATTTGTTGTTGTTTTTTACAGTGAGAGATGCCGATATACCTTACGTGGACACAAGGATTCAGTAAACAGCATTGAGTTTCTTCCATTCTCCAACATAATTCTTACCAGCTCTGCAGACAAGACCCTGTCTCTTTGGGATGCAAGAACAGTAAGCATGTTTTTCTGCTTTGGGAACTAATTAATTAATTAATTAATGCAAGGTTATCAACCACATTGGTCCCTTGAAGGATAACATTTGGATTTCTTGCTATAACTGATCAACTAATCCAGTGTTTCCTAATCTTTTTCAAATTGTGGCCCTCTTTTATAAAAGCCAAGTAACCTGTGACCTTTCTGCCACATTTGCATAAAAAGGCATTTTTGACAGGGTAAGAAACTACATTAAAATAGATTTTTCAGAATGAATTCTATAATTGTGACCTTATATTAATGTGATGTTTGTCCTTAGCTCTCTCTATGAAAATTCTCAAACAGAATACGCTTGAATATTGTAGTGTAGCATAACCATAGCAACTCCCCAGAAAAAACTTTGCAATCTCCTTGGAAGTTGTGAACCACAGGTTGGAAACTCATGAACCAAGTGGATGGTATCCAGACATGAGCTCTGTGGAGAAGACAAGAGTCAGATAAGGAAGTAAAGGTAAAGGTTTCCCTTGCTCGAAAGCCAGTCGTATCCGACTCTAGGGTGCAGTGCTCATCTCTGTTTCTAAGCCGAAGAGCCAGCGTTGTCTGCTTCTGCAGACGTTTCCGTGGTCATGTGGCAGGCATGACTAGACACCGGAGCACACGGAACGCTGTTACCTTCCCACCGAAGTGGTCCCTATTTATCTACTTGCAATTTCTTGCTTTCGAACTGCTAGGTTGGCAGGAGAGATAAGGAAGTGTTTGGAGATAATAATGGTGATTCTTCTAGAGACTAGTACATGACGTTCACCGGGTCTTGCATGAATAGCAGTTATGCAGGATATATTTCTCACCATTGACAAGGAACATCTCATTTTGACCTCTTTATTTTGTGCTAGCCCATATCACTTAAATGTTTGCTTTGAACGTATTTATTTAATTAATATATTTGTGTTGTGGTACTGGGTGCAAGGAGGAGGAGGACTTTCAGCTGGCCCTGCTGCCTGCTTGGAATCTGAGCCTGAGGAGGACCCCTTGCCAGTCCCCCAAGCCACGGCATCAGGAGGCCGAGTCAGAGGACATGGATATGGCACTGGCCTCGCAGCCAGCTGTCACTCCGGAGCCTGCCCAGCAGGGCCAAGCCGGGCTGGAGGATCAGAGTTTGACAGCTAGGCCAGGTGCCAGCAGGCAGGCTACCCAGGAGCAGGCCAGCATGCCTGCTCATTACAGGGTTTCATTGAGGCATCAGATACAGCTGAGAAGGAGGAGGGCCCAGGCACGCCTCCTGAACAGACCCTCAGCTGTGTGGTCTAACTCCCCTTAAAGAAGAGGCATGCCAGCAGGCCCTTGTCGGGCCAATTTGTTAGTTTCGTGAACCCGACACTGTGCTCCTGGCTTCCTGACCTTGATTCTCTGGATTCTGAACATTGGACTGTGACCTTGACCACCCTCTTGGATGACCTCTAGTACGACTCCACTGGCTTCTGACCTCCGGACTGGCAACAAAGACTCTGCTCCTTCTGAAACCTGAAGTAAGGAGAAGCTCCCCTTCCCCCATTGTAGCTCTAACCAGCTATAGAACTCTGCTGGTGCCGGGCACTGACAATTTGTTCCCCACATTTCTGCTGTAAAGGACCCAGAGTAGCTTACAGTATTAAAAAATAAAAATAAAAGCCAAAAGCAATACATTATTAATGTACTTCAAAAAGAATTAACAAATATTAAAATGAATAGTTAAAACAGTTGTAAAATACACTAAAACAATAAAACACAACAGTCCAGTTTTATGAACTGTATCTTAAGTCTTCATTTTGGCAGTTTCACATCTGGCCTAGACACAAAAGAAGAAGAAGCAGGCAGTCACTAAAAGAACATCTGCCAGAAGTGAAAAGTCTTTGCCCGCTTGAAGAATGATAGCAAAGGCACCCTGGCTTCCTTTTTAAAAACAATAAACATATATTCTCATGAAGAATAATGTTGCCTACTTGTATGACTCATGCTAGAACTTCACTGATTAGAGCTAGCTAATCAAATAAGTCAGCACTACTTGCTAGGCTTCTTAGAAATGCATACCTATGTATGATATATGTAGAAAGGATGCTCAGAAAACTCCTGAACCTCCTTTCTTTGATAGCAGCAAAAAACTTTTGCCAGGATCTTAAGCTTGCTGGGAATTAATCTTCCTGGTTTTGAAACTATTTAATGAAACCATCATGTGCTTCTTTTGGCAACCTTAATGAAAGTGATGATTCACTTTAAAAGTATGAAGGCTAGTTCAAAGGGAAATTTAGAGAAAGTGCTTTGCAACATTTCACATTGAGTAGGACAGATAGTGAAAGTCTTAAAAGGAAGGGAGAAAGGAAAAATGAAAGAGAAAACTCCCCCATCATTATTCAATGAAATGAGGGGAAAACTGTGCAGGACTCATTTAGAAGATTGGTGTATTTTGAGAAGTACTGTATGATACCCCTGGGAGCTTCAGTGCTTAACCACAGCAAGGGGTCTGTTGCAGTCTCACTTGAGAGTTTGCTGGATTAGCCACCAGAAGAAGATTGTGGTAGTACCACTGAGCTGATTTTGGATTTACTGTGTACTTTGTTTCGTATGGTGATGTTGGCTTCAATACTCCAACTACTTCGCAAAGGCTTATTGTTTACAGTGATAGTTCTGTGCAATGCATGTTTTCACATTTCCATTCACCAACACTACAGGAGCTATCTCCGTTTTGCCCTAGGACATGAAATTCTTGAGTTCAAGACTCTGCCTTTTGGTCTTTCTACTACACCTTGGGTCTTTAACAAATGTATGGATCCAATTGCAACATTTCTTTGTACCCAAGGAATGAATGTTTTCCCTTACATAGATGATTGCCTAGTGATCAGAGTGCTTGGCTGCATTTTAGGATGACATAGCCTTCTCATTAATGGTATGCCTTCTGCTGGAATATCTCATTTCATGCCTTAGCTGCTTTCTCCCAAAAATTGAGCCAGCGACACACTATGTCCCAGCTGAAATATCATAACAAGCTATTAACCAATGTTAAGAAAAGAGATATTAGAATTATAAAATACAGTTTTTTAAAAAAATGTGCAGCAACAATTTGATTTATAACATTCACTTTCTTTACATCTTTCATAGTATCTAGAAAGCATAAGATACAGTGTTCAGAAGCATATTCAACCAGCATAACTTTCAGTGGCAAAAAGCTACCAATCAGAACTGAATGATGAGAAAACCAGTGTCAACTTCTTAACAGCCAACAATTTGTTGCTAATTGTTATGCCAGTGTAGATAATAACTAACATGATTTGGGCCACAAGTAATTTGTTATATTTGTTTTTAAATATACTACTTTTTATACCTAGCAAGCAGCTTTTTTTATTTGTGTCAGAGGCACCACAAGCATATAATAGCATACAAAGATAAAATTAACGTACATAAAACAAACAGGAATTAGATGACATCCACCCAATATCAGGCAACATCAACACCATTTTCTCTTGCCAACATTAGGTCTTCCTCAGTGCACATTGAGGAGCAGTGTGTGCGTTGTATCATATGGGAGATAGTTTGTACTTCTCTGCATTCACATAGGCTGTCATCTGCAGGGAAACCCCACTTCGTCAGATTAGCCCTTGATCTGCCTACTCTGGCACAGTCTATTTAAAGCTTTTCACACAAGCCATGGTTGTTCTTGGCCAGGCGGTAGATAGTCATGTGGTTCTGCCCAGTTATTTGGTAGCTCCTTGCTTGCCTTCCATAGTTCTAAGGTGATCTGTTTGGGGCGGGGTGGGGGGTGGGGAGAGAAGTTATGAAGAAATTCTGCCTTGATTTCAGTCTCTGCTTTGGTAGTTGGTGATAAAATAGCAGGTGTGTTTCTGAGGATCTTGCTTTGACCCACTCTTCCTTAGCAACACTTTCTTGGCAAAAATTTGGTGGAGGGATGCCAGCTAAGTAATAAACTTTTTGTATTGGGATTGGTTTTAGGCATCCTGTGAACAATCTTGCTGTTTCATTTAGGGTCACATCCATCTGCTTTGCATGAATTGATCTGTACCACACTGGACTAGCATACACTCCTGCAGAGTAACATAAAGCTAGTGCAGAAGTTCTTAATGTGTGTGGTTGGGCACCCCAAATTGTGCCTGTCATTTTCCTCAAAATATTGTTCTTGGCAAAAACCTTCTGTTTGGTATTTAGGCAGTGGGTCTTGAAGGTTAGAGTTTGATCCAGGGTGACTCCCAGGAATTTGGGGGGTGTCACAGTGTTCGAGCCTGATGCCATTTGAGTTCACCTGCAACCTTCTTGATTCCTTGTGGTTTTTCAGATGAAAAGCACAGAGTTGAGTTTTTAGACAGTTTGGCTTCAGTTCGTTATCCCTATAATATATACCATTAGGTTCAAAGCCTCAGTCAGTTTTTTCTCAACAGCTTTGAAGGTTGTGTACTGTGTGGCAATTGCAAGGTTGTCGGCATAGAGAAAGCTCCTAGTGGCTTCTGGCAGAGGTTGATCATTATTATATTTGTTAAACAGTGGGGGGGGGGGGGGGGGGGGCTAGCACACTGGGATGCAGGAGGCCATTTCTTTGATTTCTCCAACAGATGCATTGTCCTTGGAAACTGACGAAAAAAATCTATGGTTTTTCAGTAAGCTACCTATGATTTTTGTGAATTTAAAATTCTTTGTGATGTGGGAGACTTTTTTCAGCAGGGCTGCAAGGTTGACTGTGTCATAAGCTGCAGTGAGATTTATAAACACTGCACCTGTGATTTCCTTCAGTTCAAAACCAAGCAGCTATGGCAGAACAAGTAACAAATATTAAATTAAATATTAACAAATATTAAATTAAAATTTAAAGACTGTTAAAATTTAAAAAGCAGAATAAAATATAACCAACTGTTTAAAACCAAATGAAATACGAATGGGCTTACCCATTCCATCATACAAATACCCAAGAACAAATGGCTCAATTTAATCCATTTAATATGCCATTTTTCAGTGCTTTGATGCTGTACGGGCCAGCATTGAACCCGTACATGAGTCCTGCCTAGAAGTTCCATTGGCCTTACATGGGTATTCAACCCAATAATAGAGAGCAGTCCATTGGTTCTCTCCCAGGTTCAGTGGCTAAATTTCTGACCCATCATTCTATATCAGAAATGATGCCAGAATGTCCCACTTTGGTGGCATTGATGCTGATGGCTTCATCTAAACTAACTTCAAATAGACTGACTCATCATTCCAAGTCAATTAGAGAACATCATTCAGTGTCAATATACCAGACTCACAGTCTGCTTTGGGGTCAATATGGAATATTAAATCAACACCAAATAAAACTTTGCACAAATGTAAAAGGTCAGGCCTACAGGCTTAGATTCATGAGATTCCGGCCCTTTGGAACCTCCTGCCAACAGAGTTGCAGCTCCAGATGTAATTGCTGCCCTTCAGAAAAGAACTTAAAACCTGGCTGGCAGGCCAACTATGGGAGGGTGACCACTTTGGGTTGGCTGATATAGATCAAATTGCCTCCCACCTTCGGTCCCAGCACCCTTTTTTTTTTGGGGGGGGGTTAGTTTTAATCATTTTATCTGCTGTTTTACCCTGTGTTTGTTTGTCGCCCTGAGTTGGCCTCGGCTGATTGGGCAGGGTAGAAATTGAACAAATAAATAAATAATAAATAAATAAATTCCGAACCCCCAAGACACACTGGTTGATTCCAAAAGTTTTTGATATTATAAACAGGAACATTTTAAATCTAAATATTATAAATCTACAAAGACAATTTCTGATTTATCTTCTTAAACTGAAGCTTTGGAGTCAAATGATAACACTTATTCTTGATACTGGGATATACCCACTAAGTCTAAGAAATCATCTGTAGGTGCTCTCCTCTCCAAATCAACATCAACACAAGATCAGTTCTGAAACACAAAAGCAAACCAGAGACATTTTTACAGCTCCTGAGAATGAAGGAGATGATTCCAAAGATTCTACTTTAATTTTGAATACCATATCTGAGTTGGATGTGGGTGATACCAGTCCTCCGTCTCCAACAGAAGACATCAGAACATATTCAGATCTGATTCTTCACATGGCAGAATCCCTGAAATTAGAGATTCAGAATCCTCAACTAGTTAAAAAGGAACATCTATACGATGAGATAGCAAAGGCTATTCTGACTCCGGTTCGTATTTCCATGTTTAATTCTTTATTAGAAAAAAAATGAGATGGTCTTGTGAGAAAACTGCATCTTCCTAACCACCTTCTTAAACAATAATTAATCTACAAAATTCATGACAATGAAGCTACTGTCTTGTATAAGCACACACAATCAAATTTAATTACCATGGAAGCCTCTCATGCCACTTCAAAGGGCAAAAAAAGGGATAATATCAGTCGAAGAATGAATGTACACAAACACACATTCTTCGGCTGAGAGAGAGAGAGAGAGAGATCAGGGTCCTTTCATGTCCCCAAGATCTTTTCCCACCAAAGTGGTCCTATTTATCTACTTAAGGCCCTGATGTTGGGAAAGGTGGAGGGCAAAAGAAGAAGGGGGAGGCCAAAGATGAGATGGCTAGATGGTATTGTAGACACAATGGGCACAGAACTGGGAGTGCTGAGGGGGATGGTGGAGGACAGAGGTGCCTGGAGAACAATGGTCCATAGGGTCGCAAAGGGTCGGAACCGACTGTGCGACTGAACAACAACAACAATTTATATTTATATTTATTTTTATATTTCCGTCAGCTGATATTATCCATATTTATTTTTAATAATAAAATATATACTGCATGATGGTTTGAGCACCCGTCTCTGTCCCAGCTCCTGCCAACCTAGCAGTTTGAAAGCAAGAAATTGCAAGTAGATACAGAGGGACCACTTTAGTGGGAAAAGATCTTGGGGACATGAAAGGACCCTGATTTCTGACATAAAATTATTAGAATGTTTTATTTGGGAAAAATATTGCCACTCATAAATAGCCTGCCAGAAGACAAAAAAGTGTTAGCTTTGACTAGCCACCAGGAAACAATGGCTTTAGCTACTCAACAGATTCTTTCAGTGAGGCATTCCATTGAGTGGCATGCAAAAATTTTTTTGACTGCATCACTTACTTCTAACAATATAATACTTACTACTGGTATTGTTCCAGCTCTAGACAGTACATCCCATGGCAAAGACAAACCATAACAGCATCTTCTACTTCATACTGACACTCCTCATCAAAATAGAGGAATTGACCAACAACAAAGAAGTCAGACAAGAAATGTAAACAAAATCTTTGATTTCCAACTATCCAAGACCAACAATAACTATATAGAAGCCTGTAAGCCGTTCAATCTTTATAATCACTCTTGGACAAAAATAATACCATACCTGGGTTCTTGCCATAATAAAACTTGAATATGGCATAGAATTTGCAACGCTCCCACCATTAGGGAATTTCAACTCAAATCCACCGTTGGAAATTCTAAGAGACAAAATGTCAACTCTGTTAGAAAAATATGCCATTCAAACAGTTCCTTACCATCTCAAAGTCTGATTTTTCAAACTCCCAGTACTTTACAGTCCCGAAAATGGCTAACACTAACAATCTGTCCAATTCTTGACCTTCACTAATTTCATATGGTGCTATTGGCTTCAATATTCCAACTACTTTGCAAAGGTTCAGTGATAGCTCTGTGCAACACATTTTCACATTTTCATTCACCAATACTACACGCACTATCTCCATTTTGCCTGCAATTCTTGAGTTCAAGGTTCTGCCTTTTGGCCTTTTTACTGCATCCTGGTTCTTTACCAAATATATGGCTTCAGTGGCAACAGTTCTTTGTATCCAACGAGTGAACATTTTCTCTTGCATAGATGATTGGCTAATGGTATCAAGAACCAAAGAAGAAGCTATTTTGAACACTCATTGTATAGTCAATCTACTGTTGAGTCTTGGTCTAACAGTCAACATGAAAAAGTCACATCTGATCCCTACACAAAGAATACAGTATATAGGAACAATTCTAAACTCAAAGAAAACAACTGGTGTTTCTCCCACATGACAGGAAGGCAAAAAATTCAAAAGATAAACAGATTTAAATCACAGTGAATTTATAGGTGGCCACTGGAAGAACTACAGTTACAGGTAATCAACCTGTCCTTCTATAAATTCTTAACAATTAATAAGTTCCATTGAATTCACTGAGTATAGAACGATCTTATGAATGATTATTAAAAAATAAGACTTAGCTGGGCTTTTGCCTAGGCAAATATAGCTATGACTGAGCCTCACTTCTTAGCAGAAATAAAGAGAATTATGTTGTGTTAGTTGCTTTACAAGATGAAATCTGAAGTCAGTATGAGAATCTCAATATATACTATTCCTTCCTCACTGAAATCAAAGTTAATGCATTATATTTCAAAAATTGGCACAATTTATGTCTTAAGCTCTTAAATCTAGATAAATGTATGATGAAGAAATGACTATTAATATGAATCCCTATCCATTAAATAACAGAGGTATTTAAAAATCAACATACTAATAAGTACTCTACGCTATGTGAAATTAATTCACTTCTTTTGATTTAAAAACAGGAACACTGTGTAAAAGAAAAGTTATGGTTAGGATTTGCTGCCTCTTCAGGGGGGAAACCAACAAAAACGAACTGATGGCCAAACCTTGGCTTACTGTTTAATGCTGAAGCAGTGTAGCTTTTAAAACAAGCATTTGAACAGATTGCATCTAAAATTATTTTATTGATCTGAGTCACTGTTTTCCCAAGAGTTAGCCAGAAAAGCCGTCATAAGCATTAGTGATTGTGTTCAAACATTGTGTTCAAACTATTTTTTCCAGCAGCTCTTTGCTTTGCTGCCAGTGACAGTAAATACCCCTTTCCCCCACTTTGCTTTTAATCTTTTTTACATTGTTCTGGTTGAAAGATTCATAATTGTGCTCCCTTTTCTCTGACCTTTTTTTTTAAACAACAAACATATATACAGTAATTTCAGTTTCCTCCCTAAGACATGCGATGGGTGAGGCACAGTCTTTTCATCTGACCAATGGAATAGTTTCCATCAGCAGGACTGGGAGGAGGCAATTTCCCTCTGCCCCTTGGAGTGCACAGCATGTTCTTCAGTTCTGTTGTAGACAGTTGGGGCACCTTTCAGGGCATATCAGACCATGCCCTCACTCCAACCACTGCCGCCGCCGAAATCGGACGTGGACTCATTTATGGCTGTTGTAGATGCATTTACGACAGCTGCGGACTCAATTATGGCTGTTGTAAATGGTGGGGGCCCACCAGTCTGGCCCCCTCCACTGTCTGAGGGAGCGTGACCCAGCCCCTGACTTAAAAAGGTTGGCAACCCCTGTTTTATTTGGTCCACAGTCTTTGCGAATATTGTGATGTGGCTTACAGATGCTTCAGGACATTGGCAAATTAATCATTTCCTTAGCTCTGTGGAGGGACAGAGGAACTGAAGAAAACAAGGGTATATTGGGCAGCAAATACTCACTGCATCACTTTAAAAAATGGAAAGACAAATGGAAAGTTTCCTCACGGAAGCTTTTGTTTGCTATTCTTTTAAAGGTCCATTTGAGAGCCTGTCTGATTTAGTCCTATTAAGCCACTTCATAACATTGGCAAATTAGATGAAAGCTCACTTTTGATACATTTGTAGTGAACACATGCTGGAAATGGACCAAAACTGGGCCTATGTCAGAGGCTCAGAAAGCTGTGGATAAAATCACTCTGGGTGCAGGCTGGTACACTCCTGCAAAGACGTCGTCTGATCACCATCTTTGGATTGAATCAGTTTGTCCCTGCAGTGGAACAAACATTGGGCTAAATGCTGCTGTAGTCAGCCGCTCATTCAACTTCTGTGGTGCTTTTTGCTAATTCTGTAGCTTGCTTTCCACTAGATCTATAGACAATGAATGTATTAAAACAGTGAGCCAAATGCACTGCCCCACCCTGCCACCTTCATTGACCAAAGACTATGAAGCTTTGGAGAGTTCTTACTATGAGCAGCTCTCCAGAGTGGTTGAAAATTAAAATATCTAGCTTTAAGAGATCCTCTGAGCTGATACAGGTATACTATAGGAGGAGTTACAAAGGAAATCCCCTGTGCTGCTCATTGAAATAAAATAAGATTCAGGCAGAGTTATGGCTAGGGATGTAACTCTTGCCTTAATTGGCAAAGGGAGAATTTCTCTACTTAAGATGAGGTGGCAGGAACTGGTGGGACTTTGTTTTGTTGCTGTTGATTTCAAAGGGTTTTATTTTCTGTTCCCTACTGTAAGTTATGTACTATTAGAAAAATTAGTGACTGTTCCTTGTTGCATGAACCACTGAAAGTTGTTGGATGCTTTGTGTCTTTGTAATTAATTAGCATGTTCAATTTTGGTCAATATGCATTCACACTTAGTTTCATAAGTTTTGCTTTGTGTGTGTGTACATCATAAAATTGTATTATAAAATGTTATCATTATATTTTATTATTACGTGTATTATATTATACTAGCATATTGGTGCCCGGCCTTGCTGGGCAGTTTTTTGTGTATGTGTTTTTTTTTTTAAATAGGGGTGGTTTGGGTGGTGGTGGTGTGAATTTGTTGTTTTTGACTTTCTTTGAATTTGTTTATTTGTTGTATTTATTTTGTTTTAATTATTTTTGACTGTTTTTACTCTTGTGGCCTCTAGGTGGGGCTGTGCTTAAGAGTACTGTGTTTGGTGTTTTTTAAATTGTTTTTGATTGTTTTTACTCTTACGGCCTAAAGGTGGTGCTGTAGTAAGAGTTTTCATTTTTTTAAATTCAGTTCATTTCAGTCAGCATGGAGGGAAGACGTCTCCGTAGGTGCTCCCGTTTTTTTGTGGGTGGGAGGGTTTTATGTTTGTTTGTTTGTGTGTGTGTGTGTGTGTGTGTGTGTGTGTGTGTGTGTGTGTGTGTGTGTGTGTGTGTGAGTGTGTGAGTGTAAGTGTGAGTGGGGTGTGGGTGTGGGTTAGGAGGGTTTAACGTGGCCTTGCCTTGCTGGCCAGGCTGCGTTAAATCCTTGCGTTGGGGTGGAGTGAGGTGTTTATTTATATTTTTTTATTTGTGTTTTATTTTTTACAGGGGGCTGGCTGGTGACTTGCCGTAGCCTGGGTTGGGGGGGGAAGAGGGGGTAACCCTCTTCCCCCCAAGCTATGGGCCGGCTTGTGCTAGGCTCTGAGGCTGTGGGGGAAAACATCGTTTCCCCCCACTGCCTCACCGAAGCATGGCTCGGGGGGAAAAGAGAGGGGTATCCTCTTTCCCCACCCCACATGCAATGGTGCCTTTGCCTCCCGAAGAGAAGGACTCGCTTCTCTCTGGGTTGGCTGGGAATGGAAGGGAGAAGCACCGGCCTGTCCTTCATCCCTCCGGGCATTGAGGCCACGGCACCCGCAGAGACAAAAGAGAGGCTGCTGCTTCTCCCTACGTAGAAGGCCGCACCGGGAGGGAAAGACTTTTAAAGACCCAGCCGGAGCCAGGAGGTAAGCGTGGTCAGTGGGGGTTAGGAAGGAGGGGCTAGGTGGCTGGGCCGGGGGGGTCGTGGTTTACCAGGGTTGTGCCTCCCCCCACTCCCTAACCCCCACCAACCCGCTTACCTCCTGGCTCCGGCTGGGTATTTCAAAGTCTTTCCCTCCTGGCGGTTAGTTTTTTCTTTTTTTGAAGTCGGTGCGCCACGCTTTCCCATCCTCCTCTGCACTTGCATCCCTCAGTCTAATTGGCTGAGGAGTTGCGCAGCACAGAGGACTCTGGGACTCGTAGTTTTATTTTTTTGGACACGTTCGTGGGGCGGCTGCCCCACTGGCGACCACCGGACCCCCACGGCGTTGGGAAGGCGGGGGTTAAGTTGAGTGCGGAGGGCTCAGTCGGGGATGGTTGGGCCGGGTGCAGGAGCTTTTGTGTCAACCCAACGGTTAAGGCCACTTTTTATAGGTATAGATTATATTTATATACACACACATACAGAGAAAGAGAGAAAAGAGACGAGATTTACTGCAAGGTTTTCCAGATATGTACAAAATGTACACAAAATACATTCTACACAATTGTGATAATGAAGACTGGTGAAATAAATTTCTATGCAGCATCTTTCTCACCATCTTGAGACTTCTCATATGTACAGGAACGTCTGTTGACATTATGACTCCTGTACAATATAACTGCTACCAAGATGAGAAGTGCCATTATTTTGCCTAACAGGATCAGAACTCAATGGTTTGTCGAGCAATGCAATGGGGTTAATACAGTAAAAAGTGTGTGTGTGTGTGTGTACATACATCATAAAATTGTATTATAAAATGTTATCATTACATTTTATTAGTATATGTATTACATTATATTTATACACATAGAGAGAGAGAGAGAGAGAGAAGAGATGAAATGAGATTTACTGCAAGGTTTCCCAGAGAGAGAGAAAATCTCAGGCAGACAAATGGACTTTACACTCTACACCTATAAAATTTGCTGGCTGCAAATTGGAATTCTTGAGGACGATCGAGGAGAGCCTGAGGGATGAGAAAGAAAAGTCACTTATTTTCTCTTAAAACATCCACCCTTATACTGCACCCAGGCTAAATAGGTAATGAAGAATCCTTCTTCCATGTGGACTAGAGATGCAAATGGTACTTTTTGGATCTGAGTATACATTGCATTTTTTTAAAAACAAGTTTATGGATTTTGCACTTTATTTCCCTATTTTTTTGATCACAGCTATGCCCATGCTTTCCTTTTCAGATTATAAACTGACAAGGTCAACTGGGCAAGTATTTTACTCTCCCCCCCCCCCTCCCAGTTAGTATCATACAAGGTGAAACTATGCCAGAAATTATTTCTTGACAGACTGAAATCTGGCTAAAAGCATACCTAGCATAGCATGCAAATCCAATTAATTTCAATAGGGTTTATTACTGAGTAAACTTGCTTAGGGCTGAACTGAATGCTGACAATCTCATATATTTTTTATTTAGATTTTCAATTCCAGCCTCTCAAATTTAAAATCTGTAATAAAATTAAATTCTTTGTGACTAACCCATATGTATAAAAATTCAGACATCTAGGAGGAATCCAAAAATTCATGATGAAATCAGAATTTGCTTCCTGAGATAAAAATGTTGTTTTAATCATTTAAACATTAAGAACAAATTCTTTAGCTTTATCTCTTGTGTATCCTTTAATTTGAACAGTAGTTGAAGCTGTGCAATGATAATTTCTTCATTTTTGTTACTATTAAAAGATTTTTTAAAAAGTAATCCGAGGACTAACAAAATAGAAGTCTTTGTCTACCTCAGTCATTTATCCCATTAAAACTAGACTGTTCTCGGACTCCCAAAAGGTTCAGTGGTTACCCGACCTGTGTACCAGAGTGAATGCAAGTTATCTGCTTGACTTAAAAAAATATCTTGCAAAGCACACAGAAATTGTTAACTGCATAGAATTATGAAAGGTGAGTAAAACTGTCTCAAATCACACAAGGCCTTTGTAAACCACCTATACACTAGTCTGTGAACTTGGATTGACAGCAGGGGTATGATAGGAAGAAGGGTTTATTTTACAGATTAAGAGTCATCCATGCACAAATTCTTCCCTTGTGCTCAACTGTACTGAGTCTTTACTATTATTCTTATGAATTTACATGTGACTGTATACTCACTTTGTGTTTAAGAGCTATGCTATGCATTGTGTATTTTTGTGTAATTGCTGTGTGAGCTGCCCAGAGTTGGGCTCCCCTGAGTGGGCGGCATATAAGTGTGAAATAATAATAATAATAATAATAATAATAATAATAATAATAATAATAATAATAATAATAATAATAATAATAATAATAATAATAATAATATGCTGGCAATTCCTAGTTATGAAAAGAAAGGTCAAATAATAACAATACTATTTTTATTTGCACTTTTAGTAGCAATCTAATTATCTTCTTCAATCTGAAACAACGTCTTAATTGTTAATAGTCTTTTCCTTCCCTTTCCATTGAGAGATTCGTATTGAAAATGACCTTTTAAAGATTGTATTTGTAGTAATTTCTTTCTGGCATTAAATACTTACCTTTGCTTTAATTGTTCCATTAAAAGCTACCAGGAAAGCAGCCAACTTCATAATCAATAATTTAATCAGAACATCAAGGTCAAGTGTCCTATAAAAATGTTAGTCTGTACCTAGCCTTTTCAGGACTTTTGAAATATTATTGCTCTAAATTTGTTTTGATTAATGTCTAAGTGCTAGACATACCTATCAAGTTTCAGGAAATTTCTGTCAAGTTTCAGGAAATTTCCCAGCTAAAACGGGAAACTGGACAGCTGTGCTTATCCTGTGCTGGCCTCCAGTCTAACTCCAGTCTAATTGCAGTCTAACTAATACGGGATGGCGGCAGGAAAGAATGTAAAATACGGGGGTTTGACAGAAATTTCCCGAAACTTGACAGGTATGGTGCTAGACAGGGATCTCCAGCCAAAGTCTGTAGTTGCCAGTGCCCTCTCTCCAGCTCAGTCCCTATCGAATTTTTCTTAAGATGGCCCAAGGGTGTGAGTCGGGACATGTGCCAGTTTGGATAGCTTCACTGAACAGATGTAAAGCAACTCTTCCTCCTAGCTGGCTTTTCATGAGACGAGGAACCAAAAGGAGGGCGGCCTTTAAGCTTCTGCCACTCAGTCAACCTCTCCCCCTTTTCAGGGGACTAATGGGAAGAACAGTGAGCCCCATGTGCTATCAAGCACCAGCCACCAAGGAAGCTTCAATCCCTGTAAGTATAAAACACCAGTGAGAGGGACTAGGTACTTTGGCTCAATCCTCAATCTCTCATTGAACTCTGAACTCTTCGAGGTGACAGTCACCTCAAAACTGCCCACATAAGCCCCACCTATCTACCCATCTGTGCAGCTTCAACATTTTTAAAATGGCAGGTTGCTTTTCGGAAGTAACTTTCCAAGCTCTGACATCAACAAGATATAATGAAGCTGATAATTAAAAACATTCAAATTATTAACTACTAAAGAGAGGTCAAAATCTGGTTGCACAGATCTACCTATGCAGTGGGAATGATGTCTTCATCAGTAGCAGATTGCCACTGATTAAAGAATTCATCTAAAATTAAAGGTGCACCCCAAACTGAAAAAGGAATTCTTTAATTAATTAGCAGCAATACAATGATGATATCATTGCTGTTGTACAGGTGGAACATAGCTAACAGTATTTTAGCCAGAATATTAGCTATTATTGGCTTGTAATGCAACATTAGAGCTGATTGGGGAAGCTTGTCAAATCTGAAGAAATACGTATGGAATTTAAAAAGTTCTTCTTTGTCTTAGACAGGGGTTTATTTTTTATATTTTTTATTTTATTGTTAGATTTCTATACCGCCCACTCGACCACGGCCGACTCAGGGCGGTTCACAACATGAATAAAACAGATAAAAACAGAGTTAAGAACCCACCCCTAAAAAGGGGTGCAGGTACCGAGGGACCGTGGGGGAAGGCATACTCCCAACCTAAGTCCCATCGGTCATATTTGGCCCACAGTGCCATTTCATGTGCCCCCCCAACCCTCCAAAGGCATTTGAAAAACAAAATGGTCACCCCCTTTGAAGCTGTTGGGACAAAATGGCTGACCGGCCATTGAAGTTGACTGAGATAGCATGACCCGGGCCCCGGCTTGAAAAGGTTGGGAACCCCTGGTCTTAAATTACATAGGCAAACGGGAAAGATGCAAAATACAGGAGACAAAACTAATTAGTTAAATTAGGATTATCAAAATTTACTGGCAATGTAAAATACAGAAGACAGAACTGAAAACACCACAAAAACCCTCAAATTTTATAAAGCAACAAGTTTAGAAAGCCTTCCTGGACCATGGAGGTAGGGAGAAAGGAAGAGGTATTTATGCAAAACTAGCCATTATCTTTACTGACATTACTAAGGAACTATAACAATGACATTGTTACATGTCATATAACAATGCCAATGCAACAACAGCAGAAACTTCACATTGAAGATTGTTTCATACTCATGCTAAGGGTAAGGAGGAAAGGTAGTTTCATCAAGCTGCACACCACTTTACAGTGTAAAAATAAAAAGATATGCCTCTGTTCTTTTTCAGCTTCTCTCCATCCCATTCAAGCCCTTCAGTACCCAGTATATTTTGGCTGCCTGAAAGGCATAGTTCAGACACAGGCATTTTGATTACTTTGTGGCTCCAAGCACTAGTTATTTGGGATCTTGTTGAAAAGCCACCCTTGCAATTGCTTTGTGTTTATGTGAGAAGTGATTAACTAATGAAAAATATGAGTCATATTTTGGGACTTTCCCCTGCTTGGGATCTCTTTGTGAATGCTAGTGAGCACAAAAGGATCTTATCAACAATCTTGGTTGCTGCCATTGGTAGTGTCAACATTCAGGCTGTCATTTACCACATAAAGTTTGAATCCTTTTTCATACTGGCAGCGCAGCCATGATATTGCACAGAAATTGTGGACCATTTCCTGGTGGTTTTCAGTTGTGGTTACTTCTTCTTGTATCTACTAATTTAATTCAAAGTGGCCTAATTCTCATTTGCTGAGCTCATTTGCCAACCAGACTGCAATTATTGTTCAATTTACAAAGTACTCCAATTATGTGATGCAGTTTTATAGTTTAAAAAATATAAAGAAAATGCAATGTAAACTAAAGTTGATCAACTTTGGAAATGAGATGTCTGAGGAAGACTGCTGGAGTAACTAGAAGGGATAAAATCAGAAATGAGATTATAAGGGAAAGAATTGGAATAAAACCAATTTTAAACTTCATACAGAGACAACAAATAAAGTGCTTTGCCCTTTTGGAGAGAATGTCTTGGCATATGTGAAAAGAGCATGAGGCAGATCCAGATGAAGGTGGAGAGATAACATCAAAGAAACATTACAAGAACACCAAATAACACTGGTGGAGGCTGCTTGAAGTTCCAGAACAAGACCCTTGCATCTCCCTCGACACCCAATGGGGTAAAAGAAGAAGGAGAAAGTAAATGCATATAAAATACATACAGATTCATGTAGGTGTGAACAAGCGTGTGAGTTTTGTGCTAGTTGGCTCAGAAATAGAATACTGTATAAATTGTGCTTGAGAAAATGAAGGTGTAATGGAACAATTGATCCAGTTCTAAGCAGGGGTTCCTGTCATATACCTGAATAAAAAGTAGAGAATCCATCTTACAAACCTAGTTATGCCAAATTTCCGTTAGGTCCTGCTTTGAATTTCTGCAGTAATAATCAGTTTATGTTTTGTAACCTTGAAAAAAAGTGACTGCTTGTTTTTCTGATCATAATATTTTCTTTTCTATTATATCAATGATGTGTGAACAAAAAGTGTGTAAATGGCATGTTCCAATGGGATATATAACCTAGATGAAATTACTTCTTGACTTAAACAATAATGTTTAGGAATGAATAATATTGCATATGAAACAACAAATGGCTCCCAGGCTAGGTAAACATCAATGTTCTGCTTCGGTAGTTACCTAAAACTGAATGAGAGTGGTTTCCTTTTCGGTATTATTATTTGCAAGGAAAATGTTCTGCAATGTGTACTTATGGGTCTCTGAAAACATCTCAGTGCCGAGTCATTATATTTTAGAAATCCTGCTTAGCTGCAGGGATGTAGCTGTAACTTGATTTTACTAGTGTAAAGCAAGGTTTAAATTACAAAGAGGAGGCTGAGAATAAAATCTGTAGGAGGGAGTGTAGAGAATTCCGATGGTTGATGCGAATAACTCATAAGCAAAGTTCGTCTAAAAGTCTTTATTTGGGAATAAGGGGTATTCATGCTGGGGTCCGAGGGGTCTCGGAGGAGGTTAAAGGGTAGGATGAGGGTAAAGCGGGAAAACTTCTGTATATGCAATTCTATGTATATAGAATACGTCATAGGAGCATTGGATCTCGGTACATGTAGTTTGAGACAGTTTGATATTACATCTGACAAAACCCTTTCTAATATCACACTGACGGAAAACAAACATGAAAACAAAAAATCATTAGTTGCCTATAACGCCAAACATAACTTTTGAAATAAATGTGTGTGTTGGGCTAATGGAAGTGGCTTGGTTAATATGTCTGCTGTTTGATCCTTCGTGTAACAGTGTACTACATCAATGAAACCCCCTCTCGACATTTGCCTAACGTGTTTGAATTTGATGTCTATGTGCCTGGATCTTGAATCCACGGCCTCAGCCTTGGATATTTCAATAGCTGCACTGTTATCTTGGTGAATGGGAATGGGATGATGTGGTTTCTTCCAAATCTCAGAGATTAGATCATTGAACCAGACAAGGTTGTTGGCAGCCATGGATAGGCACACGTATTCCGCCTCTGCGGTAGATGTAGCTACTATTTTCTGTTTGCCGGTGTACCAATGTATCGGGCTGTCGTTCAGGAGGATTAGGTAACCTGAGGTGCTTGTTCTTGTCTCCGTGTCCCCGGCCCAATCTGCGTCGGCGTAGCACGATAACTCAGGCCCATCAGCTACCTTCGGAGTCAACAGCAGGCTTGTATCGATTGTGTGCTTCAAGTACCTCAATAGTCTTTTGATGGTGTCCCAATGATGGACCTTTGGTTTGCTCTGATGGTGTGAAAGCAGGTTCACGGCCAGCATTATGTCAGGCCTGGTCCAGCTAGCGATGTGCAGTAGTGACCCAATGGTCGATCTGTACAATGTGTTCTCAAATGTTTCCCCATCGTTGTATGTATTTTTCTGGAAATCAGTCTGCATGGGTGTCCCACAAGGTTTGGCCTCTTGCCATATTACAGTTTTCCAGCAGCTCCATTATCTTTTCCCTTTGGGACATAGCAAAACCATTTTGGATTTTGGATATCTGTACGCCTAGGTTCCTATCTATCTTCCCTAGGATCTTCAGCGAGAAATGTTCCTGGAGGCTTCTGGTGAATTCGTCACATTTGGATTTACTCTTTCCAAAATATAATAAGTCATCTACATATACTAGCAGTTTCTCAATCTCATCATGGGACTTCCTTATGAAAACACATTTATCTGATGTGGTGGCGACAAAGCCAATCCCCTCCAGAACCTTGGATAGGCATTCATACCACCTCTTCCTGGATTGTTTTAATCCGTATAGACTCTTGTGGAGTAGCCAGGTCTCCCCTTCACTTACCCAAAGCCAGGGGGCGCTCTTACATAGATCTCCTTATCCAATTGAGCATGCAGGTACGCAGTCTGTACATTGAATTGATACACGTGCTCCTTCAGCACAGATGCCATTACCAACGCGGCCTTGACACTCTCTGGTCTTACCGTTGGTGAATACGTGCCGGTGTAGTCGTCTGGGTATCTTTGAGCAAACCCCTGTGCCACAAGTCTAGCTTTGTACAGGGTTTGGTTGCCCTCCAGTGGCTTGACCTTGAAAACCCACTTCGTCCCAATGGTTTTCTGGTGCTCCGGTATCTTTGCGGTTGAGTATACGTTCAGGTCCCTGAGGCTCTTCATCTTCTTTTGCATGGCGGCCTCCCATTTTTCTCTTTCCACTCGTGGTAATAGTAGGATGTCTTCGTATCTCTCAGGTGCGGTTATATTGTGATCGATGGTCATCACGAAATCCTCTAGCCCCTTGGGTGTTTGATTTCTGGTTGACCTTACAGGCCTCTGGCGTTGAGTGTCAGAAGTCCCGGGTTCATCTTCGTACTCGGCGGAGTCTGGGTTCGTGGCAGTGCGTTCTTCATTGTGAGGATTTGGTCTGTGCCCTGACCCATGGAGTCCATGAGACCATGGAGGTCTCTCTCTGGCTACTGCTGGTTGTTTGTTCTGTGGTCAATGTTTCATTTGAGTGCAGTCTACTCCAGTTGGCGTTCTCATGGAAGCTTGCCGACCTAGATACTACCAACTTGAAGTTGGAGTCCAAGAAGCGGTAGGCCTTCGAGTCTGGCTCATACCCCAGGAACCTCAGCCTCCTTGATACTTTGTCCCCTTTTCTCCTCAACTGTTTTGGGATATGTACATCGGCAAATACTCCAAAAACGTGAAGGTGAGATAATCTGGGTTTCTGGCCATACATGATCTCATACGGCGTCTTTCCTATGACACTGGACCACAGTCTGTTCAAAGTGTATTTGGAGTACAGTAATGCTTCTCTCCAGTATGAGAAGCTCAGTCCGGCATCTTCCAGTACGCATCTGACCATTGTTTGGAGCACCCCATTCCTTCGCTCTGCAACCCCATTTTGGAATGCCGAGAATGGTGCTGTCTTGTAGTGTATCATCCCTTTGTCATTGACCCAGTCCTCGAATTCCCTTGAGAGAAATTCTGATCCCCGATCCGTCATTATCCGTTTTATTTTGATGTTGTACTGCGTCTCTGTTCTTCTATAGAATTCCTTGAACTTGGTGAGTGTCTCCCATTTGGTCTTGAGAGTATACACGAAACCGTACCTGCTGTAGTCATCGACGATTGTCAAGAAGAACCTCTTTTGGCCTAGGGAACTTTTCAGGGGGCCGACGAGATCCATGTGTATTAACTCGAAGAGGTGGTCGGCCTTCCTATTTGATGAAGGCTGCAGAGCAGCTTTTAAACTGATAACTGGGGGAAAACCGACAGGAGCTGGGCAGCATCCGGTTCGGGAAAGTGTGTACTTGAGTAGTGAGGAGGATGCAAAAATTACTGAGCAGAGCAAGGAGCTAGTCACCCGCACTCTAGCAGAAGGATGCAAGAGGCAGTCTAACAATGCAACTGGACTCAAAAGACTGTATCAGGAAAGCATTATATAAATGCTTGTATACAAATGCCAGAAGCCTCCGGAACAAAATAGGGGAGCTGGAATACTTAGCAATAGATTAAGAATATTGATATTATTGGTATCACTGAAACCTGGTGGACAGATGATAACCAACGGGATACAGTTATCCCAGGCTACAAACTGTACAGGAAGGATAGGAAGGGGCAAACGGGAGGTGGTGTAGCCTTGTATGTCAAAGAAGTGATAAAATCGTATGAATTGGAATATCTAGGTGATTTGGAGTCACCATTAGAAGCTCTGTGGGTAAGAGTACCAGGCCACAAGGATGGTCTAACAGTAGGCATATACTATCGGCCTCCGACCCAAACTCTTGAGGGAGACTGGCAGTTGGAGAATGTTGTAAAGGAGGCATCCAAGAAGGGAAGCCTGGTTATAATGGGGGACTTCAATTACCCTCACATAGACTGGGTGAACTGTTGTTCAGCACATGATAAAGAGATAAAGTTCCTAGATATGCTAAATGATTGTTCCCTGGGACAGATGGTTGAAGACCCAACTAGAGGTACAAGAATCCTTGACTTGATCCTGAGTAATACTCAGGATCTGGTGCAAGCTAGATGTTAATGTGACTGATCCAATAGGGAACAGTGACCACAACTCAATTATGTTTAACTTGATCATAGACTGCAAGTCACTGATAAAATCTAACACAGAGACCTTAAATTTTCAAAAAGGAAATTTCCCAAAGATGAGGAAACTAGTAAAAAAGAAGCTGAAAGGGAAAATTGAGAGAGTCCAAACACTCCAAGAGGCATGGAGGCTGTTTACAAAAACAATAACAGAGGCTCAATTGGAATGCATACCCAAAAGGAAAAAGGGCACTGCCAGGTCCAAGAGGACTCCGATGTGGCTTACAGGAGCTGTTCGGGAAGTGATCAAGAGCAAGAAAAGCTCATTTAGAAGATGGAAGGCTTGTCCAAATGAGGACAGCAGGCAGAAACATAAATTCTGGCAGAACAAATGCAAGGCAACAATCAGGAAAGCAAAGCAAGACTTTGAGGAGCGTATAGCTAAAAATACTCAGAGAAATAACAAAGACTTCTTTAAGTACATTAGAAGTAAGAACCCAACTAGGAAGGCCATTGGACCATTAGATGACAATGGAAGGCAAGGGGTTATTAAAGAGGAAACAGAGATTGCAGAGAGACTCAATGAATTCTTTGCTTCAGTATTCACTGAAGAAGACAGAGACCACATGCCCAAAACAGAGCCTATCTTCGTAGGGAGGGAAACCGAAGAATTAAGCAAGATAGAAATAACCAGGGAGGAGGTCCTTGCATGTCTTGTTAAGCTAAACACTAACAAATCCCCAGGACCAGATGGCATCCATCCACGAGTTCTCAGGGAACTTAAAGATGAAATTGCTGATATCCTAGCCAAAATATATAATCTTTCCCTCAAATCAGGCTTTGTGCCTGATGACTGGAAGGTAGCGAATGTAACACCAATTTTCAAAAAAGGATCCAGGGGTGATCCAGGAAATTACCGGCCTGTCAGTTTGACATGTGTCCCAGGTAAAGTGATGGAAACCATCCTAAAAGATAGAATTAATAGTTACATAGAAGAGAAGGCGCTGCTAAAGGAGAGCCAACGTGGCTTTTGCAAGGGCAAATCATGCCTCACTAATCTGTTGGAATTTTTTGAGAGTGTCAACAAGCATGTGGATAAGGGGGATCCAGTTGACATTGTTTATCTGGACTTTCAGAAGGCTTTTGACAAGGTCCCACACCAAAGGCTCTTGAATAAACTTACCAGTCATTGAATAAAGGGACAGGTCTTGTCCTGGATCAGCAACTGGCTAAGGGACAGGAAACAGAGGGTAGCACTAAATGGACACTTCTCCAAGTGTAGGGAAGTAAAGAGTGGGGTCCCCCAAGGTTCAGTACTGGGACCCCTGCTTTTCAACCTCTTCATAAATGATCTAGAGGTAGGAGTAAAAAGCAAGGTAGCCAAATTTGCTGACGACACTAAATTATACAGGGTAGTGAAAACTGTGAGAGATTGTGAGGAGCTCCAGAAGGATCTCTTGACACTGGGGGAATGGGCAAAGCGGTGGCAAATGAGTTTCAACATTAGTAAGTGCAGAGTGATGCATGTTGGGGCAAAGAACCCCAATTACATTTATAAACTGATGGGGTCTGAACTCTCTGAGACAAACCAGGAAAGGGACCTTGGTGTCCTGGTGGACAGCTCAATGAAGGTGTCAACCCAGTGTGCCTCAGCAGTGAAAAAAGCAAACTCAATGTTAGGGATCATTAGGAAGGGTATAGAAAATAAGTCAGCAAGTGTCATTTTGCCTCTTTATAAATCTATGGTGAGGCCCCATCTGGAATATTGTGTACAGTTCTGGTCGCCATACCTCCAGAAGGATATTATGGAGTTGGAGAAAGTACAGAGGAGGGCAACCAGAATGATTAGGGGACTGGAACACCTTCCTTACCATCTGAGGCTGCAACGGTTGGGCCTTTTCACTCTTGAACGACGGCGTCTAAGAGGTGACCTGATTGAAGTTTATAAAATCATGCACGGTGTGGACAAAGTAGATACGGAAAAACTGTTTTCCCTATCGCACAACACTAGAACTAGGGGACACTCCATGAAACTTTTGGGTACTAGTTCTCAAACAAATAAGAGAAAGTACTTTTTCACCCAGAGGATTACTGGTCTATGGAACTCGCTGCCAGGAGAAGTGGTGACAGCTGTCAGTCTTGACAGCTTTAAGAAAGGATTAGACAAGTTCATGGAGGACAAGTCTATCAATGGCTATAATTATGGCTACCTAAGGACAACCTCCGGGTTGGAGAGATAGGCAGGATATCTCTCAATGCCATTTCCAGGGAATCCTAAGCAAGTGAAGGCATCTCCTTGGGAATACCCTGAAGGAAATGGTGAGCCACTGTGTGAGACAGAATGCTGGACTGGATGGGCTGTGGCCTGTTCCAGCAAGGCTGTTCTTATGTTCTTATGTTCTTAATCACTTGTTCTTTCCTACCCATAAAAAAATCCCTCTCTCTTTCTACCTCCTGTACCTTAATAAAGCAGTGATTACTTCCAAAGCATTTCTTAATTACTTTGTTCATCCTTCTTTCCAGTAGGAAATACTTTGCATACATCTCTGCTGCACACTCAGCAACTGCAAACAATCCCAGCTATTTAAAGGGCTTTGGAACAAAGAACTGATGGAGTCTAGATAGTTATTTGTGATTTCTTTTTCTACTATCAAAAGTATAACTACATCACATCTGTAAATTAATGAGGGATGACTATTTTTAAAGCTAGGGTGGTAGAATCCTTGATGGAGGAGGAATATTACCTAGTTCAACAGCTGCTTCATACTTTAAGACCATTGCTTCCTTTCTTTTATTTCTCACTCCTTGTGCATCACATTGCTTGCATGAGGAATTAATGCAATGATCCTATAGTTAGCTATACTCCCTGGTGTCTGCTTTCTTGGGACCTGGAAAGTGAAGTGGATATTTCCAGTCTGTGGGCCGCTGCTTATCTAGTCCATCACTGCCTACAACCAATAGAGGAAATATAGCCCATGTTCCAAATGGCTTAATCCCACTAAAGTCTTAGCTGGGTCTGGTTGGCCAAACAGTCCAGTTTACATCTTCATTGCAAGATGAATGCAGGAAAGAAATTAAAGATTTGTTTATGACCAATCAGGAAAACAAAGCAAGACTTTGAGGAGCGTATAGCTAAAAATACTCAGAGAAATAACAAAGACTTCTTTAAGTACATTAGAAGTAAGAACCCTACTAGGAAGGCCATTGGACCATTAGATGACAATGGAAGGCAAGGGGTTATTAAAGAGGAAACAGAGATTGCAGAGAGAGTCAATGAATTCTTTGCTTCAGTATTCACTGAAGAAGACAGAGACCACATGCCCAAAACAGAGCCTATCTTCGTAGGGAGGGAAACCGAAGAATTAAGCCAGATAGAAATAACCAGGGAGGAGGTCCTTGCATGTCTTGTTAAGCTAAACACTAACAAATCACCAGGACCAGATGGCATCCATCCACGAGTTCTCAGGGAACTCAAAGATGAAATTGCTGATCTCCTAGCCAAAATATATAATATTTCCCTCAAATCAGGCTTTGTGCCTGATGACTGGAAGGTAGCTCTATGTAACACCAATTTTCAAAAAAGGATCCAGGGGTGATCCAGGAAATTACCAACCTGTCAGTTTGACATGTGTCCTAGGTAAAGTGATGGAAACCATCCTAAAAGATAGAATTAATAGGCACATAGAAGAGAAGGCGCTGCTAAAGGAGAGCCAACATGGCTTTTACAAGGGCAAATCATGCCTCACTAATCTGTTGGAATTTTTTGAGAGTGTCAACAAGCATGTGGATAAGGGAGATCCAGTTGACATTGTTTATCTGGACTTTCAGAAGGCTTTTGACAAGGTCCCACACCAAAGGCTCTTGAATAAACTTACCAGTCATGGAATAAAGGGACAGGTCTTGTCCTGGATCAGCAACTGGCTAAGGGACAGGAAACAGAGGGTAGCACTAAATGGACACTTCTCCAAGTGGAGGGAAGTAAAGAGTGGGGTCCCCCAAGGTTCAGTACTGGGATCCCTGCTTTTCAACCACTTCATAAATGATCTAGAGGTAGGAGTAAAAAGCAAGGTAGCCAAATTTGCTGACAACACTAAATTATACAGGGTAGTGAAAACTGTGAGAGATTGTGAGGAGCTCCAGAGGGATCTCTTGACACTGGGGGAGTGGGCAAAACAGTGGCAAATGAGCTTCAACATTAGTAAGTGCAGAGTGATGCATGTTGGGGCAAAAAACCCCAATTACATTTATAAACTGATGGGGTCTGAACTCTCTGCGACAAACCAGGAAAGGGACCTTGGTGTCCTGGTGGACAGCTCAATGAAGATGTCAAGCCAGTGTGCCTCAGCAGTGAAAAAAGCAAACTCAATGTTAGGGATCATTAGGAAGGGTATAGAAAATAAGTCAGCAAGTGTCATTTTGCCTCTTTATAAATCTATGGTGAGGCCCCATCTGGAATACTGTGTACAGTTCTGGTCGCCATACCTCCAGAAGGATATTATGGAGTTGGAGAAAGTACAGAGGAGGGCAACCAGAATGATTAGGGGACTAGAACACCTTCCTTACCATCTGAGGCTGCAACGGTTGGGCCTTTTCACTCTTGAACGACGGCGTCTAAGAGGTGACCTGATTGAAGTTTATATAATCATGCATTGTGTGGACAAAGTAGATAAGGAAAAACTGTTTTCCCTATCGCACAACACTAGAACTAGGGGACACTCGATGAAACTTTTGGGTACTAGTTCTCAAACAAATAAGAGAAAGTACTTTTTCACCCAGAGGATTACTGGTCTATGGAACTCCCTGCCAGAAGAAGTGGTGACAGCTGTCAGTCTTGACAGCTTTAAGAAAGGATTAGACAAGTTCATGGAGGACAAGGGTATCAATGGCTATAATTATGGCTACTTAAGGACAACCTCCGGGTTGGAGAGATAGGCAGGATATCTCTCAATGCCATTTCCAGGGAATCCTAAGCAGGTGAAGGCATCTCCTTGGGAATACCCTGAAGGAAATGGTGAGCCACTGTGTGAGACAGAATGCTGGACTGGATGGGCTGTGGCCCATTCCAGCAAAGCTTTTCTTATGTCTTCGGTCTGGGACATGTCTTCGATTTAGCACACTTGCACACAGAGCACTCTAGGTAGCTATCACAGTGCTTCGCCTTGAGACCTTCGGTGCATTCTAGCATTTTCTTTATGATGGGGAAGCCTATATGTCCCAGTTTTGGATGCAGTAGATGTGCACAATCGTCGTGTATGGGTTTCCCTATTGATAGACGCTGTGTCCCCTGGGTCATGTCAGTGACCCCTTCTGTGAGACTGCCATGGGGGTCTTCCACTTCAATTTCCTCATCATTGGCCATGTCTATGGTGTCTGGGGCATTCCCTTCTGAGCTGGCGCCTTCCTCTTGGTCGATGATATTGATGCTGACATTGTCGTTTTCCTTCACGGGCAATAAGTATGGTAATATGCCAGTGATTACCACTCTTCCAATCTTCTTTCCATTTCTTTTGATTGAGGCTTCCTTTCCATGGAAGGTTATTTCTGACCCGGTGTCTTCACAGAATTTAATAGCTGCTAGAACATTGTAAGGGACGTCGGGAACATAAACTACCCCTTCTAATTTCCCGATCCCAGGAATGTGTACGTTGCCCTGACCCGACACTCTTGCGTGTCTTTGGTTTGTGACTCTTATTTGGGATGATATTTCCGTGAAGGAGCTAAACAGCTTCTTGTCACAGGATGTGTGGATCGATGCTCTGGAATCAACTAACCAACACTGGTCATCTGGGGTGATATGGGCACCTGCTTCCCTGTGCTTGACTCCGTTCATTGAGTTGATCCTGTCTCCTCCCATCTCCTTTCGGTTCCTGAGGTCCCCTCTGGGTCTGGGTGACCTCCATCTCCTAGTGTCTGCATCTCCCCTTGTTCTGGGTGGTGTTCTGCCTTGGGACCTTCGTCCTGGGCCGGTGGTGTTGCCATAGTGATCAGAGCGAGGATGTGTGTGTGTGTGTTCAGGGTATTCCCTACCCTTGCTGGCCCTAGGACAGTCTCTCTGGAAGTGATGTTTTGATCCACATAAGCGGCATCCGGTTGGCTGGTTTACCTGTTCTGCAAAGTCGACCCTTCTAGTGCTCCTGTCTTCTCTGCGAAGCAAGGCTCTGTCCCTCCTGAGGCTGTCCTCAGGTATGAGTTTCCCAGAGACTTATTCAAAAGAAAGTTTGTCATTCCCCATATTATCAAAATGACTAAGGAGGTGGTCCCAGCTTGAGTCTAGAGAATTAAATATGATATTAATCAGGCATCCATCTGTAATCATTTCACCCCTTCGCATTAAATCTGACGTCATGTTTGTCAATTTCAGTAAATGGTCACTCATGAGCACATCTGCTTTTAACTTTGATGAATAAAATTCTCGAGCTAACAAGCTGGTACCACTCCTACTTTGGCAATAAAACAGTTTGCATAGTTTATCCCAAACCTCGGAAATGGTCATGTCATTTGGTATGCTATTATAGATCGCGGGGTGAACGGAACATAACAATAAAACAAATGCTTTATGGTGGATGCAATCTATTTCTAAAGCTCATGGTTTCTCAGGGGGGTTCTTAATTAAGAAAAGGGCATTCTCTCTCAAGAGAATTACCTGAAATTGTTGAGCCCAGTCCATTAGATTTTTTTCCTGATGTGCGTAGCATTGGGAAGTTGCTTGGTAGGTTGTTTTGTTGATTGGAGCCAGTGCTGGTCAGCTGATGTAGATGGTGTCCAGGGATGTGTTTGAACTGACAGGTTCAGGAATGCAGTCTGTCAGGTTCAAAGGGTTAGCTTGCCTTTCTTCTCTGAAGCTGAAGGGGGAGCTCTCTTCCCTCTCTTGTCTGAAGATGAGTTCATTTTCAGCTTGCCTGTGGAGGGAGCATTGGAATGTCTGCGCATGCGCGGGAATCATTCAGTGCTGGTCTCTGTTGGTGAAGGATCTCTGCTCCGCTCGTCTTGCCAGTGGGGCTTCGGAGCTTGGTGGAGGTTCAGTGTATTCTTCGAAGATGCTACCCGGTCGTCGCTGCTGGTACGCCGGAGGTGGGTCGATCGTCATGAAGTTGCCCCAGAAGGTCGCCGGTGTCCTCGGGTCATTTTCCGGATCCGCGCAATGGGTCGTCTGGAGGTGGTCTCTCGTGTTAGTGGACTGTGTCGGCGTCTGATCCTGGTAAGTTCCATGGCTCTCACTGTCGTGGGGGTATTTTAGCTTGGGAGAGATGTCCACCTCACCGAGGGCAGCGGTAACGGTTTCGATTGCCCTGCGGAACTCTTCTTCAGAGGGGGGTTGTCGGTTTTCGCCCTTGTGCCCTCCATGTGGCTCTCCACGCGGTTTTGATGTGGGGGTCCCCAGGTTGTTAGATTCTGTGGCTTGGGGGCCGGCATCTTGGTCTTCCCATTTTCCCGCTCTGGGATTCAAACCCTCGGCTGCTATTTGTTGCTGGTCTGCCATATTGGCTGCATTTGAAAACAGCGCCGGGGTGTCGTTTCCCGCCCTCTCTGGGTATGGGGCATTTTCATGGGGGTTTACCGCTTTGGAGAGCTGTAGTTTGCCTTTTTCTCCCATCATCGCCATTAGTTCGGATATGGGTACCATTCTCCCATTCGACTGGTTGATGATCTTGAGCAAGGCGGACCTTGGGATGCTCTCATCGCCAGTACCTTTTTCCTTTGCCCTTTTCGGGATGGCTCCAGTGTCCGCTTTTGGTTTCTTCTCCTCTTGGCTTTCGACCGGATCGCTGGCGGTTCCGGTGGGGGAGATTTGTGGTTTTGCCTGTGGTGTTCCTGCGTGGAGTTTTTTTGTTCTGGGCATCTTCTTTGGATTTTAGATCTTATTCTTGAGTTAAATTCGCAACCATCCTCACTGCTATCACTTTGTAGAGAATTCCGATGGTTGATGCGAATAACTCATAAGCAAAGTTCATCTAAAAGTCTTTATTTGGGAATAAGGGGTATTCATGCTGGGGTCCGAGGGGTCTCGGAGGAGGTTAAAGGGTAGGATGAGGGTAAAGCGGGGAAACCTCTGTATATATACATAGGATACGTCATAGGAGCATTGCATCTCGGTACATGTAGTTTGAGACAGTTTGATATTACATCTGACAGGGAGGGCTCCAAAAATGTGAGTTTAAGGCAGAATGGGTTAGATGCATTGGTGTGTTGAGTTCAGAAAGGACTTAAAACAGAGGACTGAGCATGAATCTAAATCCAGATAAGTTCTTCTGTTTGAATAAGAAGCAGCTATGGGGCCTACATATTACTGGGTAACCATTTCTGCTAGTACTTATGGAGGTATTTTTGGAACAATACTGTGATGATATAATAATTATTATGCATGGTCAATTCTGACTTAACTGTTATCGGCAACCATTCCATCTGTCAGCAGGCTCCACTCCCCCTCCATTAGAGGTTTGGCAGGCACAGGCAGAGGCCCCGATGGCTAGTGGGCTGAAAGGGTGGCTTCCTCAAGGCTTGGCTAAGGATGGCTTGGTCCAGATAGTCTGGCTCATAGGTTCGCAAAGAAATGGCGATTGGGGACTCACTATGTAGGGGAAATTAAACTACAAAGGCCCCTGGGATGGAACGCCACTTTCTCATGCGAAAATCACTCTTATCTTGCTTCTGGAGGAACTAATGGCCTTGATGGTGCAGAAAGGTGCGTGGGGGTAAAACCTCTGTTACCTTCTTTTCAGCAGCAACCCGCTGTCTCTGGAATGCCGGGTGAAGTTATTTCTTTGGGATAACAGAGCCCACAAAGTTGACACAATTCTTCTTGTAGAATAAGGCCGTATTGTTGTAGTCCCCCCTCCTCTATTTGCCCCAGGTTGTAAAAAGAGCAAAATTAGGGCACTTGATGAACCAAGTCCATTTTATGGTTTTTATTTGAAAAATAGCAAGATCCAATAAATGCAGAATATAGAAAATAACTACTAACTAAATATAAAGCTGAAGCATTTTAAATGAAAGAAACGAAGTAAAAACTACAAGCTACCACTTGCCTAAAGTGTGGCGGTCTCGGCCGCCCCATGCGAAATAGTGCAGAGTAAGACCCATCGAGATGACAATCGAAACGAGCTCTTGCTACATTTCAAAAGGAAGCTCCTTCTTAAGAAATTGGGCAGGTTTTTATACCTTTCTGAATGGGAAAATGTCCTCGAGAAATCTTAATTGACCACTCAAAGTGACAGTTTCGTGCGTACATCAAAGATAGCAGGTGGCTGGCTATCAGTGTTCTCATCTCACAATCTGAGATTGGACCATCTATTGATACTGTTCCCAGAGCTTGGCCTTGGGAAAAGTACAAGAGGTGCTTTCCCAGAAACTGGGTAAAATGGTGGAGTGTGCTTTCTAAAATGGCTTCAGTTAGGCTAAGTGACATAACTCATAGAGAGAAAATAAAAGCAGTGCTAGCATATTTAAGCAAAATCCTACTTAACTAATAGATGATTAACATGAAAAATGGAATCACGACAACTGTGACCTTCCCAGGGTTTTCTATGTATAAAAGACTCAGATGTATTTTACTAGTCTCTTTCTGGGACTGTGCAGCTTTGGCCAAGGCACACAGGGGGCAGAACATGTAATCCCATTAGGTTTCACAAAGCCGCAGATGATCTAAGCTGCCCTTTCTCATGAGAGGCAGATTTAAACTCTCAGTTATCTTAGGAGCAACACTAGTAGCTATTTTCCTTTCTAAACATTGTCTGGATATTCCCTTTCAATTCACATTTTAGGTCTTAGTTCAGTGGTTTCTGGGCCAATACTAACATTTCAGTAACAAGACTGTCAATTAAATTGAGCAATTTTAAAAGTCACTTTGAGGAAGGAAAAAAAAACCGAGAGAATTAATCTGGCGTCAGTTTGTCAAGTTTGTCATTTTATGTGTTGTGTTACCCTCTGTCAACCACAATAAGAAATCATGCTCTCCACCCTACCTTGGAAGTGCTGTACAATGGGCAGGGATGGATCAGTTGGGTGGTAGTCCCCTTTTGCAGCTCCACTGGGAAACAAGACCAGGAGGTAAGCCAAGCCAGCAAAAACTCCCACTCAC
The DNA here is from genome assembly GCA_035047345.1 of Bradypodion ventrale. NCBI lineage: Eukaryota > Metazoa > Chordata > Lepidosauria > Squamata > Chamaeleonidae > Bradypodion > Bradypodion ventrale. The sequence continues at coordinate 238,189,115 of JAWDJE010000001.1, forward strand.
TGATGCTCTCAAGTGGCTGCATCCAGACCAGCAGATCTGCCATTTCACTTACTCTTCCTTGTTGCGATGGCTCCCAGGTGTGGGAGTGGCTGGCCGCAAGGAAGACACACGAGACAATCATGCGGGGAAGTCCAGCCCCGATCTGGGTCAGATGGTACATATTTATTACCCTGCTTTGGGGTGATACGTGCGTAAGATGCGCGTGACCCCCTAATACAGAAGGCTTGCATACATGGCATTTTCTGGTGGTCAGTACAATGCCTGCTTTTGGACATTGCCCTGTGGTTAATAGACAACCCACAACTAATTAAGGTCTGGCCTGGCGAAACCCATTGTTCCTGCCCTATCTCAGAGTCTTATGTGTTTTGACTCCGGGTACCTAGCTTGTCCTGCTGTCTGGTGCGGCTTATTTGCCCAACTTAATCTGCAGCCAGCAGCTAAGGACTGTGTGTTTCGACTAGAATCATCATCTTGGCTTTTGCCCTGTTTCTACTGTAACAGTCAGCCAAGGCTTTCTGATTCACCCCCCAAACTAACTAACTAGCCCGCACCCCAATTGCCTTTCCTGCCAAGCTCGGTTGGTCCCCGGATCTGTCGAAAGCAAAGCGAAACCCTGGGGAAAGGTTTAGCCAAATATTCTCACACTTCCTGAAGAAAATACTAACAAACATTTACTTAGAAGGGGAATGTTAGCATGTAGGGCTAGAAGCTACATTCTTTTGAGGGAAAGCATTGAGCAGGAGAGTCTTTCCCTATGGTCCAGCTCTCACAGCCATACATTACTACTGGGAATAGCTTGTTTTAGGTAGAGGTAAACGTTTCCCTTGCTCATTGCTAAAAGGCTGTATGAAGATTGTCTCCACTTAGTTCCTAGATGTTAGTAATTTATTTTGTTCTTCTCTGCTCTCTCCCATTCTTTCAATTATCCACAACCTGCCCATGTTCTCAATGCTATAAAACAATCTGTACACTTGTTAACTGAGCATTTATACATATTTTGCTCCATTTTTGCATTGTTATTGACTTTTTGTTCAGTTCCTCTGGTAAAAGTATGATGTTTCCCAGATGGCTATTATAGAAGATAGAGGGTAGGATATCCCAAAGCAGATGAGTGCTGTTATGTATTGTCCTATAGTTTAAACCAGGGGTTCTCAACCTATGGCACACAGGCTGAATCCAGTCTACAGTGCCAAATAATCTGGCCTCCTCCCTCACTCACGCTGCCGGCAGCGGAATCAGCCATTGACTCATTTGTGGCAGCTGTAAATGGTGGGGGACAACCAGTATGGCCCCCTTAACTGTTTGAAGAAGCACGACCTGGTCGTTGATTTGAAAATGTTGAGAATCCAGGTGTTAAAAAAGCCAATGCAGTGGTACCTCATACAATGATTTCAATCCGTTCCATGGGGCTCGTTGTTGTATGAAACAATTGCTATATGATGCATGCATTGTATAGAGATTCCTATGGGATGCATCATACAACACCGTACGATTTTTTTCCATAGGGAAAATTATTATGCTGGACACCATTTCCCTCCAAAACCTAATTGTTATGCGATTTTGTTGCTATACGGGACAATTGTTGTATGAGGTTCCACTGTATATACATCCAGACATTTCCCCTCATTTCAAATGTGTATGGATTTGATGACATCTCTGTTCCAGCCAAAGGTAAGGCAGACAGGCCTCAATGTGCAGTGTAATGTATATAAACATCACACAGTCAGACAGCATCTCAGCAGATCCGAATATAGTTCCATCCTGGCTCCCAACAAGTTTTAACAGACTCTGCTTGCACACACCCAGCTTATCAGTGGTCAGCAAAACCCAGTCACTCACCCTGTTTATGAATGCAACATGGGATTTCCAAAATTCTTATTTGAAAGCATAAATATTTCAGAGTAGTCTGCCCTAACTACAGCAGAATTGATCCAAATTTAATTTAGAAGAAATCATTTGAAAACATGTACTGTTCTGTCAGACTGGAAACAATGTCAAAAGTCCCACTAAATTAATTATACATGAATTGTCTTGAGGACTGAATAGCTAGATTTATTCCAAATAATTAAGTAAGGCTGCAAATTAAATGAATCCATATATCCAAAAGGATTTCCACCCCAATTACTTGGGAAGGACAATTCAGTATGATTACGAAATAACATTTTTATCAAACTCTAGCACTTTTTCTAGGCATCCCCCCTTCTCCTAAACTGACACTGAAGAAGCAGAAGAACCTTCTATTCAAGTACTATCTGGCACAAATGCCCTCTGCAAAACCTGACTCTGCTTTGGCTTTTGCAAAAGCTAAATGCTGCTTAAGTCAAAGGTTTCTGGAGAGAAGAAATCAATCTGTAAAACAGAAGAGCACAATAAGTGGTGGATAAAAGATTTTCTATCCAATAGAACAATTACAGTAATTTGTATACATAATAATATTGTGTGCCATCAAGTCAATTCTAATTTATGGTGACCCTTTTTGGAGTTTTTTTTTTTAGCTAGAGAGTACTCATAAGTGATTTATTGTCTCCATCTTCTGGAGGCATCCTTGGGCTACATAGGCTGACTCTTCTCCCTGGAGTCATAGAGGGGAACCAGCCTCTAACTGAGCCATCCAGTCAACTCTTTATATATATAATTTGATGTTTTAAAATATTAGCTAAATTTAATGTTGTATGCATGAATGTGTGCATTCACTATTACAGTGATGGTGAACCTTTTAGAGACCAAGTGCCGAAGAGGAGGAGGTGTGCGGCAGGCACCGTGCATGCCCACAGACCCATTTGACGTTGCCGGCACACCTCTGGCGATGTCACATGGGTGCATATGCAGGCATGCCACTTGAAGTGCATTGGCAACATCATATAGGCAAGTGTGCATGCCCTATGAGGGTCCCCCCACAGTTCTCCTCTGCAGGTGTGCATGCCCCCCACAAGTTCCCTTGCCCCCGTGGGTTCCCCTGCCCCACAGCTCGGCATGCCCCCTGCATGTTCCCCTGTTCCTGTGGGTATACAACGCTCCATGTGGATTCCCTTCCATGGGTCCCCCCCCATCGGTCTCCCTGCCCCCCCCCCCCAAGTGTGCACCGTCACCACCTCCTTGGAGGGGTGGGGGATGTCTGGTTGCCTCACCTCACTCCTGCCACTGCCTCCCCTATTGGTGGAGGAAGTGGTGTGGGTGGGGAAGCGGTGCTGCCATTGGCACTGGCTGGGTTTTCCCATGACGTTGCACATGCCCACAGAAAGGCCTCTGCATGCCACCTCTGGCACATGTGCCATAGGTTTATCACCACTGTATTATTAGATACAACTGAATTTGTTGTGAGTAGTTGTTACCCTTAGAAGTTACTCTAGTTCTATTGATCTCAACGGAATGCTTCTGCAGCTATCTTGCTCTGCCATCTGTACAATCTAACACTGGTACTATGATTATATATATATATATATATATATATATATATATATATATATATATATATATATATATATATATATATATATATATATATATATATATATATATATATATATATATATATATATATATAATCCAGAGGCCTAAATCAGTACATTTGCTGATCAGTACTTTGGGGAATTAACTTAGGCTTCTGGGAATTGAAGTCCAAAAACCAAAGGTTGGGAAACACTGATTTAGTCCATTGCACAAGCTCAAAACAGAAGGCAAGGATTGAAAAACTAAACTCAGAAACTGAAAAATAGATATTCACAAAGTAAAAAGAGGTATACAAAACATGAAAAGTATAAATCTGCATACATATGTAACCAGCTATTAAACAGGGTAGGCAACCTACAGCCCATGGACCAGATGCAACCTGCAGCACCAAAAAATCCAGCCCCCACCCTCACTCAAGCTGGCGGTGGCGAAATTGGCCACAGACTAATTTACAGCTGTCACAAACATGTTTACAACATCTATAAATGAGTCCGTGGCTGTCACAAACATATTTATGACAGCCGTAAATGGCAGGGAGCCACCAGTCCGGTCCCCTCAACTGTGTTGGGGAGCGTGACCCGGCCCCAACTGAAAAAGGTTGGTATCCTCTGTATTGAACAATCAATCAAAATAAATATTATTTAGGGTTCAACTATACAGTGGGTTTATCTGAGCTGGCACAAAATTTTCTATAAATGTTTGGCAGTTTGTAATCCTGATAAACTTGTTGCTTTTCACATGGAAAGGTTTAATTTTCCTGTTACCAGAGTCCATATTATCTCACCTTATTAACTCTGTCCTTTTCCCTACCCCATGGCTCAGTAGAGTAGAGAGGGACAATATGGAGGAGAAGAAAACACTTTGGTTTGCACATTGTGCCCACGTGTAAAAAATAAATAAATTGCAATTTCTATATCTACTTTATTAGTTTGGTCAAAGGTCTAAAAATTCTTCTGTTCAAACATTTCCCCCTGTGATAGAAGAACAGTCCTCAAAGTCTTGTGTCCTACTATTGCGGTTTTAAAGCATGGTTGATCCCTACTCTCCATTCAGCTTTCATAGAATCATGGAACAGTAGAGCTGGAAGGACTAAGTGTAATCTAATCCAACTCTCACTGATGCAGGAAATCCCTAGATAAAGTATCTATGACAAATGGCCATCCAAACTCTGTTTAAAAGCTTCCAGCAATAAAGAATTCACCAGCTTGTGTGGCAATCAATTTCACTGTCAAACTACTCTAACCACCAGGACCCTTTTCCTGACAGTTAATCAAAATCTCTTTTGCTTGCAATTCAAATCCATTGGATCAAATCCTACCTTCTGGAGCTGTAGAAAATAAGCTTGTTTCATCTGCCACATTACAGCCCTTCACATAATTTAAGATGGTTGTGATATCATCTCTCAATCTTCTCTTCTCCAGGCTAAATGCACAGCTCCCTCGAAAATTCCTCATAGAGGCTGGTTTTCAGACCTTTCTACAATCTTGGCTGCCCTCCTCTAAACATTTTCCATCTTATTGATATCTTTCTTTAGTTGTAGTGCCTAAATCTGAACCTAGTTAGGTGTTACTAAAGATTAGAGAAAATACTATTACAGTACTTGCCTTTATCTTGATTGCCTTAATTACTTGATATAACCTTCCATTTCATTTTTGCTGCTGCTGCATTAAATTGTTCACTCATGCTTATTCTGTGTTTACTAAGATCCTAACAGCTGTCTGCTGTTCTATGTTTGTATGTCTGTTTTTTCTTGCCTAAATACATAATATTACATTTATTACTGTTGAAGATCCTCCCATTCTTCAATCTGTGAACATTATCTTGAATCCTGAAGACAAAGAAAATTTTGAAGTACAGTAATACCTCATACAATACACTTCATACAACATCGGATTCATACAACATCGCCTAATTCCTTGAAAAATGTTGCCTCATACAAAGTCATGCGACTTGGAGGTTTTCCCCAGGTTGCATTGTGCCTGGGCAGTATAAAAGGCAGGACACGTGTGCATTGCTCTTTTGGGTTTTGCATGAGGTGAAGAGTTTTTAGGAGTGGTTTTGAGCGCGGTTTTGGATTTTTTTGATTTTTTTGTCAGAATTTTTAGAAGCATTCCTGGGATTTTTGCAGCATTCTTCAGGTTCTTGGACAATCAGGGTTGTTTGACATGTTTTTGTTATGTATTTAGCCTTTAGACAATGATTTCTTAAAGTTCTGTCAGTTTCCTGTCTGTTTCCTTGACTTTGCCCTGAAATCTGTGCTGTTACAGTACAATGTATCTCTATGGAAACGACGTTGTACGAGGCATCGCGGCAAGGATTTGGACGTTGTATGAGGTATCACTGTACATATAAACCTCTTACAGTTTAATACAAAAGATACATTGTACTGTAACAGCACAGACTTCAGGGCAAAGTTGTATGAGGCATCGCGGCAAGGATTTGGACGTTGTATGAGACCTCCTTAAAAAGTTCTGTTTTAAAACCTATCTTAAAATAGTGAAAGTAGGAAATTGAAGTGCATTGCTTTGCATTGATGGGGACTTACTAAACCCTTTAACCAAAATCTCTGAAACTCATCAGTTGCAGATGCACCCTGATTTTCCACAGCCTTTGTTTGCCTCTTAATAATTTCAGTTTTTATTATACTATTTTGGTGTCTTGCATGGAAGACAATAGAAGGAGCCGCAGTAGGGCTAAACACAACTTTATTGCATGATGGTCAGGGTGAACATGAGGTAATGGCGGACAAAACAGCTCTATTTATAGTACACTGTACATTTGAATATCCCGGTGTGGTAGCTCATTGGCTACTGTCGGCGTGACGTCATAGATCGTCACGCCCATCTTCTCCAGGTGTGGTGTGGCGGGAAGGTTTCCCCGCTCTTCAGGTATTCGGGGAATCTGTACCATGTGAGCCGGATGCTCGCTACTGCCACCTGTGGCCACTTAGCTCGCATCCTTATACAGCTTGCTACAATGTGTCTCTGATTAGATACAATTGGATACATTGACTGGTTACATTCTGTTAAAGGGAACCTTGCAACATTCATTCAATACATAACAACTATTATTCATAAGTTTTCCTTGGACTTCTTTGCAGATGCCTTTAGTCCATGATGTGTTTTATTACATTCAGTTGGGCCTTCACAAATTTCTTTCCAAATATTTACAGCAGCATCTTTTCATAAGCATAGTTTCTTTTGAACTACATTTTTCCTAGTTATTTTCTCTGCCAGTATTTAATTCCATTGTCCCACAGCATTCTTAACTCCTCACAAGCAAGAGAATTGGCAAAGACAAGGAACATTTTGAGTACATATAAACATTTAAAAGGAAGAGAAAAACTATAGTCATTTCTGCAGAAGCAGTCAAAGCTGTTACCTAATTACATGTTTTATAATAATGATTGATTTGTACTCTCTGGTGTACTGCGTTCTTCACACTACCTACTCTAATTTCCATCTTGGGGCTGTTTAGTGTAATCTCTGGGGATATTTGCATTTTTCAGAGATGTTTTCCCTAGCTGAGATGGGAATTGGTAATCCATTTTCTTCCTGTCAGGTAAGATGCTTTTGCTCTGTCCACATTTACTCTTCAGTCTCCTTCCTGCAGAAAGTCTGTAGAAGTACCACAGGGAGGGAACACAAAGATAATGGCTTTACAAATCAATCTCTTCTATTGTTGTTAGAGGTGGGAACTGAATGTCAATGATAAGCCAAGAAAGTCTTTGCCAAAGACTATAGCTCTTTTTAACAAGCAAGGGGGAAAGACTTCAGAATTATTTTTCCAAAACTTTTGAGGTCTCTCTGTTGTTGGATGACACAGAGTTAGGATGAAATCTTTCTTGGCGGCTGTATGTTATCGCAGTGAAATCTACACAGGAACAGTTGGAAAACGAGGAGAATATTGTCAATTTCATTATTGTAGCAGCAGAAATAATGCATAACCTGGAAACTCCATTCTTGCAAATACTGTACTACATTTCATTATAGGCGGTTTAATTCTCAAGTTATAAGTATTGTAGAAAACACAGTAGAGAACAACGCAAGTGTTTGTAATGGATTCGCACTACAAAAAAATTACTACCTACTCTGTGGGTTGGCCAAATTTGTGGGCGGGGCCAGCATTGTTGGTTATGGAGGTGGGTGTGGCCAACCAAGTGGGCATGGCCTGGGGGAATTTCTGCTACCGGTTCTGCAGAACCTGACAGAAACTGCTCAGTGCATCACTGATAGAGTGTTGGGCTATGGCTTGGAGATCAGGGTTGAAATTTTGATTCAGCTGTGGGAACCAATTGATCATGATAAAGATAGCTTACTCCTTATAATTGATTTTGGAATGACTATACAGTACATTGAAAAGAGATGCACAGCAGATAGCAACAGAAGAAAGGACACAGTTAAAAGTTCAATTTCTTTAAAAGGAGGTTTGGAGAATTGTTTGGAATACCAGCTTGGGGTGAAGGAAGCTCTGTTTGTGACAGTATAAAAGAAACAACATCCCCAGAATACTTTGGGATGAGATTTTAAGACAGAGGTTACCAACCTATGGCTCACTGGTCCCAGCTCCCAACACCATCTCATCTAGCCCATTGCTGCCTCCACAACACCCAGAAGTGGAAATGAGCATATTTACATCATCTGTAAAATGTGCCCATGACTGTCATAAACACGAAAGTGGGCGTGTTTACATCAGCTGTAAATGCCCACTTCAGGGTGTGTGGTCTGCTTCGTAAATGTGCCCACTTGGGGGGGGGGGGTCTGGCCTGCTCAGCTGTCCATGGGGCATAGTCCAGCCCATGGCAAAAAAGATTGGCCAGGAGTTTAGGTGATGAAATATATAAAACTGTCTGAATGGCACCTGCAAAAGTCTGAGGATCATGTAAAAATTAGTAGCAAGGTCAGCAGCTGCTTGGCCCAGTCTTCTTTGTTGAGCGAAATTAATTCACTAAATACAATGCCTCTAGTATTTAGTGAATTTTGTAGTACAAAATATGACCTCAATCCAATCCTGTTGTCGGACATGTTCACTGATTGAAAAAAGAGAGTATTATACTAAATTGCTTTTCAACTTAATTTATAGTAGCTTGACTTGTAACTTCTACAGATGTCTGTAAAAGTTAATGTCTGGCATATTTATTAAGGTTTCAAAAAATATCACAATCTTCGGGGAGGTGCTTTCTGTCTACCTCTGGTTCATATTTAGCAAATAGGATACATGATACCGTGGTTTCTTTGACAAAATTGACTCTATGTCGATGTGACTGAAGCCTTCTCCCAGGTACACCAAGAAATGTTAATAATCTTATTTTAACATTTGTTGTGTGTGATGGACCATCAAGATTAATCTTTATAATTCTGTATTAACACACATAGACAGGAAAATAAATATGTAGAAAACAGGTGACACCAGAGCGGCTGTGTCTATGAGTACCTGAAGCTGGCATATGATTACAAGGAACTTTCCTGAGCCCTATTTTATAATGATTTTAGCACTCATTTTGTGAAAACCGAGTAGATTTCATAATGCCAAAACCAGGCAGTGCGATGTAGCATATAGTGCCTAATGTTATTTCAGTGCTGAGGTAAAACAGCCTCAGAGCATTCGCCAAAGATGCAAAAGGGCTAATTACAAAAATGGTCCCTTGATAACTAAACAGTTGATCATAAATTGGAATGTCTATGTAAATGAAGTAAATAATTAAAAACTCCAAGACGAGCATTGACAAGGTGGTTGATGTCTGGCAATTACAAAAGCTGAATTTTTAATATGCATACATCTCAGGAGCTAGTAAAAATTAGCTCCAGGACTAATGGACTTGCCTTTCATCCAAGACAGAATTTTAATGCGAGCATTATTTGTTATTTGGCAGAAGATAGTTTCTCAAGCGTCTTGTAATACATTTCACTTCATCGTTTTGCTTGGAGCTGCCTAATTCTTTGATCTGTGACCTTCTAGAAGCAAGAAACATGGGCTATGTCTATGAAGGAGCAAAGATCATTTCCCATAAACAACACTATATGTAACTGTTGCATAATGTGATATATATTGTCTGCTAGTTCTAAGCAAATTGAACGGGAAACTCTGTGTTTGTGTAGAATTCATTCATGCCTTGTAAATGTTAGTTTCCATGGTAAATCTTCAGAAACTAGGTAGACCAAAAGAGGTGTGAAATGTCAGCAATTACTAAACAGGCCAGCCTGTCTTGCATAGTTACCCTGTGTTTTAATTGCACCTGCAAACTGTGTGTTGTTCCTTAGTCCGCACTGGCATTGCTTTTTCTTTTTCTTTCATGTCCCGATCAAGCCATGGACTGCCAAAATGAAGCCACTTTCTTCCCTTTGTTGATGCCCAAACCCCAAGCCCTTATTGGTGCATGTCTCTGGCAGCAATTGCCATTGATGAAACTATAACTTTTCTGTGCATGCTTATGACTGCATGCCTGCATCTGACTGCATATATGTATATATGCATTAATCAATGAAATGGGAGGAGAATTGCAGAGTTGGGAGAAAAGGAGAACTGGAGTAGAAAATAAGAGATGAGCTGAAGCACATAAGAGCAGTTGGAAGGGATATAGAGAAAGCTCAAGCCTGGCACCAGCATGCAACACAGTTGAGTAAATGTTGTGGCCTGAATCAGACTATTTCTGCAAACACCAGCCTGCAAACACCAGCACTCCCCTGATGATAACTTCTACTGCAGGCCACGCAACAGTAAACCTGCCTAGAGGAGCAATGAGAGACTGCTAGATGGCCTGACAACAGCATGGTGTAGAGCTCTAGGGCTGTGCAATGAACCTGACATTAACAGTACTGCCACCCTAATTATATCACACTGAACATGCACATAGCTGGGTCAAGGATGGTGAATGCTGATTTGCTTCAGTACATGAGCTGGAGCTCTTCCCAGCACTACTGTTAAGCTCACCCCCTGATGATTTCACTTAGTAGGCCACAGTCGTGTCCCAGCCTATATTAGCAAAGGTGGATATGCATAGAATTACTGAATTGGCAGGGGCCTTTAGGCCATCGAATCCAACCCCCTGTTGCAATCTGCCTACCGCAGCAGTGGAAAAGTAATGACATGCACAAACTTCTTGGAAGGTCCAAAATGAGACGGCTGTCCCCTTTATTTTACAGCTAGTATTTATCATAAAACCTGGCTATACCTTGAATCAGCAATCCTAGTGTCTAACAAAGGAACTATAGTTACATGACGAATCTCTGTCATATTTCACTGACATACTTCAGATAAGAATGCCTGGAGTCAGATGGCCAGGTAGTTTGTAGAAAAAGAGATACATATGTTTAGGGTAAGGAGTTCTGGGGAGGAAGATTAGTGAGGCCCCATATCAAGGTCCGGAATTCTTCCACACAATGGTCAAAGGACCATTGTACTAAAGAGCAAGTTCAGCTAGGAAGCGTCCTTGGAGAAAGAATTGTTGCGGACTCCCAGTGTGCCAGGAGTTCCAGTAATACCAGATGGCATCACTGCCCCCACCTTTCAGAACTTTCTAATGCTAAATAACAATTATTATAAATTTAAGACGATCATGGGGTCAAACTAATATATCATTACTACACAAACTAAAATATCATTACTACAACCCCTGCTCAATGCAGGAATCTGGATCAAAGCAGATATGACAGAGGGTTGTCCAAATCTCTCTTGAATGCTTCCAGTGTTGGAGCACTCACCTCTTGAGGCAGTTGGTTCCACTGTTGTACTGCTCTAACTATTAAGAAGTTTTTCCTGATAGTCAGCCTATATCGAGGAGGGCTGATTAAGTTGGTAGCACTTACCACCAGAAGCCCTAGATCTCAGTCCTTGAATTGAACTTCTAAGCCTCTTGTAACCACTGAGCAAACCAGAAAGCTTAGTACAGGGCAGATCTTGTTTTCACCTTAGGCAACACACATGGCAGAAGGCAATGGAGAAACATAGCCAGACTCCAAGCTAGAGGTCTCTTGAAGGCTCTTCACGGTTTAGCAAAAGGGTAAGCAGATTGATGAAATAAGTTAGAACTTAGAAGCTAAACCTTGTCTGATTTCTTTAGCCAGTTGAGGTTCTGTAAGTGATGTCTCTGAACACACTTGTGTTGTTTCACTCTTCTAATCGATATGCAAACATTGTATGTCAGCCTTCCTATTTGCTTTTAGCCCCTGCCTGACTTGCTTTCTCCAGACTCCACCCTAAGGTTATCCTCACCTGGACTGAACAATTGCCTGAACAACTTAGTGGGCCAAAAGAAATAGAGCAGTGCTGTATGTCTGAATTCACCTATGCTGGTTCTGGAAGATTTTTGTGATATTGGCACATCAACGGGTGGTGGTTATAGTTATGGTGGTAGCACTAGTGGGCAGAGACATGGCTGTAAAGAATATTAAGGTCTTCATTCTCACTAACAGACAGTATCAACATGATGAAACACCTCAACAAGCAATTTTCAAGCACCAGGACATTCCTTATCACTAGCGAGGAAGGAGAGTGGCTTTGCAGAAATATAGGAACACTTTTCTGTGAGAAGCAAATCAGACACATAGAGCTAACAAAGAAGGATTGTCTGATTGATCAGAAAGAGAGCAATGTGTCTACTTTTCAAACATACCCACATAATTCTTCTATTTTTCAAATATCAGTTCAACAAGGCAGACTTTTTAATAGTTAGTATATGTAATCTGTGCACGTTACAATGACATTCAAATAGCCTTGTGCAAATTGTTCAAGGTGAGCTGAGAGTCCCTGGAAATCTCTTGCTGCCTTTGAAAGCAGTAATATTGCTGATTCCTCATCTTGTGTGAAAGGACCAGATAAGCAAGGATGTGCATCATTATCTGAAATACAGCAAGCTGATGATGTATCATAAAGTCATTGAACTGCAGATCTGGAAGGTACCTCAAGGGTCACTGAGTTCAATCCTCTACCAAAAGGAAAATCCAAAACTAAGGTATCCCTCAGAATCTTCCAAAAAATTCCGTGAACGAGTTTTCACTACCCTCCAAAGCAAAAGAGTTATGATACTTTCCTTTTCCTTCAGCTCAATCCCACAGTTCCCCAGCTGCTTCTCACGTGTGATATTATGAGGACAAAGGCTGAAACCTCTGTCTCCCTGGCTGTGACTCACTTGATTTGTGGGGAACAGCTTGGAAATGGGAATGGTGGTGGGGGAAGCTGAGGGAGGAAGGCAGGTGGAACCCAAGAGTTACAAATTTCTCAGATGTAGAGAATATTTTGCCAAAATTTTGTAAAAGATTGTGATTAATATTTTGTACATAAAGGTACATTTAGCTACAATTTTCTATTTCCCCTATGTATGGCACCTTTGGGACATCCTTTATGTTAGCTCCCATGACAGCTAAACATCCCAGAAGTATACAATAGTGTACCAGTTTCTGATTGTCAAATGTTTGTGTTATAGGCTTGGATGTACAGTCGCCAAACTGAAGCAGGCCAGGTTTTCCATTAGAATTAACTCCTGGAGATTTTGCTTACGTAGATATATGCTTTAATTAATACCCTTTATAAAAATGTATGAAGGGACGCATAACAACTCAGCCAGATTTATGCTCCACTGAACAGTTTTGTTGACCTTCAAGGGCACATGGTAGACACAAAGGCAGTTTTGAAAGCTTTGCTGCATGCATAACTGAATTATTTCTTCTGCAGTTACCCCTGGAAAAAATGCAATAGCAAATGTGACACTACTAAACATATCTGCAGCTGAAGCTATTTAGGGCTATTTAGAGCTCCCACAGGCAGGCTAACATTAAAAAATGATGATAATTAGAGTTCATTTGCATATTAAAATGATTTTAATTAACCACAGATTTTGCAAATGTTTTAGAGGCTGCGATCGATCTTTTGGAGACTTGCTTGGTTATTTATATGATCTAATAAAAGCTCCAGCTTTTGTTAATGTGACCTCTGTGTTCCTTAGCCCAAGTCAGCAGGATTATTTTGCTAACAGTGACTGAACAAGGGGTTTTGTAATCACCTGTAAATCTGCAAATCACATTTTACTGTGGACATAAAACCAAGTATTTTTGTGCTTCCTAACATAAATAGCATACAAAATGTGAAAACTTTGCAACAAATGGAGCAAAGAATGAAAAGCAATAGGTATGTACATGGTGGTTTTTTTTTTTGGGGGGGGGGGCTTAGTGTCACAGAAGTGGTTAGTTTGCACCACTGCAGACTGGAAGTGACACATTTATATGCAGGTATTTGGGCTATGGGAAGAAAAGGATGATGATTGGGAAATTAGCTGTGCCAAGGGAGATAAACTACTGGGTGTTTTCTTTTCCTGTCCAGCTGGCACGGATGTTGTGATGCTAACTGTCTCTGGAGCAAATCTCATTCCTCTCCAAGCATGGAGCACAAAGGGCAAGTGGGAAGAAGTCTAGTTGGGGAGGGGGTGGATCAGGGAATCTATGGAATCTGATTCCTTCCACCCATTTATACAAACTCTTACTGCAATGAGCATATCCTAGCTGGAAGCTTGCCTCCCAGGACACTGACTTGGGGGAAGTTCAATGGAGCTATGTGGGCCCCTGAATTGAGAAAAAAGTGGCCAAGGGGCAAGTGAATGAAACTCTTCCCTTGAAGAATGTGGAATTGTGGAAACCACTGTTGAACCCTTAATAAAAGTTGTATGCAAGCAAAGTGACCCTGAGCCCATGAAATTTGTCTTGGGAGACTCTGACTCTACTAGCTCTGTGTGTATGTGTGCGTGTGCATGCGCACACACACACTGTATATGTATATGCCCGCAGTGGTGAACCTTGGCACTCCAGCAATTCTTGGACTTTAATTACCAGAATCCCTGATCAGTAGGTGTACTGATTTGGGCTTCTGGTAATTGAAGTCCAAGAACAGCTGGAGTGCCAAGGTTCGCCACCACAGCTATATGCAATCAAGTTGGAACTGATTTACAGTAATCTTAATAAGAATTTCAGATATTTAATGATATCAGAAAACAAAAATAAAATAAAAACATTGCAGCACTTTATTTTTTTTATAACTTAAATTTTATTTGAGAATACAACAACATACAAGTATCATATACATAAAACAGAACATTACAAATACATAAAGAATTAAAATTTCGTCTAAACTCATTTCCAAAATGAAAGCTGATCAGGCATTGATTTCTGTCCTTGTCCGCTACTCAATGCAAAGTCTACAAAAAAATCCCAAATTTCTTGAAATTTATTCTCTTTAATTAATCCTTTCCTTAAATTTAATTCCCAAGTAAGTTTGTCGTTTAGTGCAATACTCCATAACTCATTGTACCATTCCTCAATATTTGGGGATACCTCATTTTTCCATTTCCGCGCTATACAATGTCTGGCACTTGATAACATAATCACCAGTAACTCTCTTTTAGAACAATCCATCTTTTCTACATCTGTTAGTAAAACTGTAACTGCATCCAATTTAAGCTCTATGTTCAAGATTCTTTTGATTTCATTGCAGCACTTTAAAGACTAACTGCTATATTTTTACTGTGAGCTTTCGTTGATCAAGTCCACTTCTTTATGGACTTGATCCACAAAAGCTCAAAGTAAAAAAATATAGCAGTTAGTCTTTAAAATGCTGCAGTGTTTTTATTTTTATTTTTGTTTTCTGAAATGCCTGAACCACAGACTAACACGGCTACTATTCCAAAACATATATATCACATATTTAATAAGTGGTTTACTCCTAGTGAATGTCCCAATTCAGACCCAAGTCTCCTGAGTTCGAGCCTGTAACTGACCAGTATTCCAGACTGTGTCCTTGCTTGTTTGAAGCATGGTCAGAGGAAGAAGAGGGACTATCAGCAACTCAATAGTAAAATAGGAAGTGGGGCAAGGCTTGCTTCAAATCCAGAAATGGGAAAAGAACTCTTACCAATAAAGTTAATGGTAAAAGGCAATCTCACTAGGCTAGACAAGCCCCCTCCCTCTAATATCCACAGTCAATGCATGCAAGATTGTTGTTTTTCCAACATAATATACCTTGGGTATCTGTATAAAAGGCACAGGTTGAAACCTTAAGTTTTCAGAAGGTGGCTGAATTGAGACATTGAACTGCAGAATCTGTGGCTAGGGCAGTGGCCCCTATTTCAGTGGTGGCTAACCTTGTCACTCCAGCTGTTCTTGGACTTCAATTGCCAGAAGCCCTGATCATCGTGTATGCTAACTTGGAATGCCAAGGTTAGCCACCACTGAAATAGGGCTAGGGCTGCTATTAAGACCTACCTGGTGGCGATGAGAGTGGTGAAGCAGCAATACTTCACCACCCTCATTGCCTCTGCGGATAATCGCCCAGCTACCCTGTTCCGGGTTACCAGGTCTCTCCTTGGCCGGGAGGGGCCGGTGCACAGTTGGCAGGATTCGGCTGAGGTTTTTGCAGACTAGCTGGTGGAGAAAATCGCTCATATTCGCTTGGGGTTCAATCCTGGCGTGGATGGGGAGAGTCGGGAGGGGACCAGAGCTCAGTCTGGCCATGTAATCTGGGATCAATTCGATCCAGTTGTCCCTGAGGAAGTGGACAGGCTTCTTGCAGCTGTTCGCACCACCTCCTGCCCTTTAGATCCCTGTCCCACCTGGTTGGTGAAAGCTTCTAAGATGGTGACGGGAGGCTGGGTCGGGCCTATAATCAATGCATCACTACGGGAGGGGGTGTTTCCTGCACCTTTAAAACATGCTTTGGTGCGCCCCCTCCTGAAGAAACAATCCCTCGACCCAGCAGTTCCAGCTAACTATAGGCCGGTCTCCAACCTCCCCTTTTTGGGGAAGGTATTGGAGAAGGTGGTGGCGCGACAGCTGCAGGGGGTCCTGGATGAAGTGGATTATCTGGGCCCCTTTCAATCAGGTTTCAGGCCTGGATATGGTACAGAGACGGCATTGGTTGCACTGATAGATGATCTCTGGCGGGAGCAGGATGGTGGCCATCCATCCGTCCTTGCCCTTCTTGACCTCTATCAGCGGCCTTTGATACTGTCAACCACGATATCCTTCTGGAATGGCTCAAAGGATTGGGGATCCAGGGCACTGTGTTATCCTGGTTTTCCTCATTTCTGGAGGGCCGGACCCAGTCGGTGTTGTTGGTGAGCGAGAGGTCCAGCCCTAGGCCCCTACTTTATGGGGTGCCTCAGTGCTCAGTGCTCTCTCCTCTCCTATTCAACATCTACATGAAGCCACTGGGTGAGATTATCCGTTCCCATGGGGTGAGGTATCATCAGTATGCTGATGATACCCAGCTGTACATCTCAGCCCGTGGGGACCCCAGTGATGCGGTCAATGTCCTGTCCAGATGTCTGGAAGCTGTTGGGGTCTGGGATGGGGGACACCGGGCTACAATTGAATCTCTCCCAGACTGAGTAGCTTTGGATAGGGGGTCCCGCGTTATCCAGGGAGCTACCAATTTTGGTCTTGGATGGGGCTGCTTTGCCCCAGACAGACCCGGTACGCAACTTAAGGGTCCTCCTGGATTCTGGATAGCTACTTGTAGATCAGGTGGCGGCCGTGGCCAGGAGGGCTTTCACACAGCTTCGCGTCATCCGTCAGTTGCATTCGCTCCTGGACCTGGACTCCCTGCTCATGTTCACACATGCTCTGGTGACCTCCAGGCTAGATTATTGCAATGCGCTCTACATGGGGCTGCCTTTGACGACCATTCGGAGGCTACAGCTGGTGCAGAATACAGCAGCCCGGGTGGTGATGGGGTGCAGCCATTATGCTCGCGCCTCACCATTGCTTCGGGAGCTGCACTGGTTACCAGTTTGTCTCCGGGTGCAATTCAAGGTGCTGGTTTTGACCTTTAAAGCCCTACATGGTAGTGGGGGCCAGGATACCTAAGAGACCGCATTGTCCCAAGAGTGTCTGTCCGTCCAACCAGAGCGGACCGGAGGGGCTTTCTAGTTGTTCCATCTGCCAGAGGGGCTCGCCTCTCTGGCACATGAAGGAGGTCCTTTTCAGTGTCCGCACCGGCCTTGTGGAACCTCCTGCCAGTAGAGTTGCGGGAGCAGACGGAGTTGCTGCCTTTCAGACAAGAATTAAAAACCTGGTTGGCGGGACAGGTGTGGGGCCTGGATGGAAGAGTGGCCCCCGCCTGTTGGCTTATAAAATAAAGCCTCCCCATCTTTTTAGTGTGGGCAGTTTTAATGTGGTTAGTTTTTAATAGGTGGGAGGGTATGTTGGGGTTTTAATTGTTTTTAATATGTATGTTTTAATTTTGTTGTGAGCCACCCTGAGTCGGGTTCGCCTGATTGGGCGGAATAGAAATTTGATTTATAAATAAATAAATGAATGAATGAATGAATGAATGAATGAATGAATGAATGAATAAATAAATAAATAAATAAATAAAATCAGTTGGAAAAACATGCCAAAAGGTGGGAGGGGGGCACAGTGCCCACAAGTTAACCGGATGAGGGCTGCCCGTTGATAATGGAGGTCCTGATTAAATAGGAAGTCTGATTAGTTTGAACTATGATAGTCTTATAACTAATATAACATTTAACCCTGATTAAGGGAGGTGAAGAAAACTAGGTAGCTCACCAACCTGTATTCTCTATGATCAAAATGGAACAACATCTCATGTAACACGCATGGAATGCTTATTGTAGCCATGCAGGAGAGGCTATTAATAAGGAAACTTATTGCATGTTTTCATTGAAGACATTTTTGGGAAATAGTTATTTTAAATGATGCTTGAGAGAGTTGGTTAGTGTATTCAGTTCCTCAGACTCACTGATTCTGCAATCCTGGTTTGCCTTTTGCTAAACTTCCCCCATGAGGAGGACTCTGATGAATCCTAGAGGACTAAGTAAAAGAAACAAGCTTCCTGTCAAGTAAAACACCACCTTTTTGAAAGAGTTTGGAAACTGCAGAAATTGAAGTGCAAGTTTTGGTAGAAGACAAAGACATAATTTAATTTTATCTGGATAACAAAGCTGAACTGAGAAGCTTTTTCAACTTCTTAATTCATGAAACATTTATCTAGATGTTGGGTTATGCTGTAGAACCACAGATGTGACCTGCCAACATTCATCACATAAACCCTTTGTTTTTCAGATTTTAAGTGAGAGCCTTAAAGGTTCAGTTAAATTAGTTTCACGTACATTCAGTATCTAAGCTCAGGAACATGTTTTTTTCCTGCACTTCCTAATTAAGGAAAGAACAGTTGGGATCTTTTTGGTTTGGTGGACTATGAAAGGTAATAACTCTGTTCATGCTGTGTTCAATGAGAGTTCAAAGGCCAAGGTAATATGCAGTTGAAAATAAATGGAGAGCTAACACTACTGGCGTAGATTATGAAGATGGACAGAAAGCTAATACAGTTCCTCTGTAGAGGAAATTATGAACATGTTAACCTAATATCAACAGCAGAGGGGGAAAAAACTATTTGAAGCCATTTCCATGAATTGGATAAGGCAATTTATATAGAGATTTATATATAGTACTAGCAGATTTTGCCCGGCGATGCCGGGCTCTTTAAAATGGTTTTGGAAGGTTTTTGTTTTATGTTTATTCAAATGAGGTTAGTTTTTAATTGTGGTTTTTAAATTTTTTATTTTTACGCATGGGCTGTTATAAACTGTGATTTTTTTTGTATTTGTTTTTTGGTTTTTAAAAAGAGGAAAGGATGATATAATTTTTTATAATTATTGTATTTAACCAAATAATGTGTTGCTATGTGAATTTTTTAAAATAGTTGTACCTTGGATAATATTTTCCCCCAAATTATTTGTGATTAGTGTGAATATTTTTGAATGTTTTGATAACTTATTTAAGCAATTTGGGAATTATTTGTAATTATTTTGAATATTTTTGAATGTTTTTTCTCTTGTGGCCTCTGGGTGGGGCTGGTGAGCTTTTCTTGTATTCTACTATTTTTCTCTACTGTCCTCTGGGTGTCGCTTCTTCTTCTGGTAAGTAGTCTCTTTCTTTCCTCGGTTTAGTTCCGGTTGTCATGGAGTGAGGACGTCTCCTGGTAAGGTCTCTGGTTTTATTTTTATTTTTATTGGGGTTGTTTTGGGGTTTGGGGGGGGTTGTGTGTTTTTTATTGTTTGGTTTTGGATGTTTTTGTGTTTTCTTTTTCTGTCTTATATTTTTGTTTTTGATTATTTTTGACTGTTTTTGGATTGTGTTTTTGGATGTTTTTGTGTTTAGTTTTTCTGTTTTTATTTTGGTTTTGATTATTTTTGACTGTTTTGGATGGTGTTGTTTTCTGTTAGGGGTGGGGGTATTTACGTGGGCCGGTCTCGGGCGCTGGACCACGGAAATACCCTCGCCGCTTTATTCGGCATGGGGGGAGGTATTTCCGTGGGCCGGCCTGGGTGGCCGGACCACAGAAATTGTATCGCCGCTTACATGCAGCATTGGGGTGGGGGTATTTCTGTTGGCCGGCCTGGGTGGCTGGACCACGGGAATCCCATCGCCGCTGTATGTGGCAGTGGGGGGGTTGGGGGTTTCATGGCCTGCCTTTTTAATTTTTAATTTTTGCGCGCCAGCTGCCTCAGCGTTCTGCACGCTCATGGCGCGCAGGACGCTGGGGCTTGTAGTTTGGCGTGTGCAATTTTAGTTTGTGCAGCGGTTTTTTTTCCTGTGGCTTCTTTTTGATTGGCCACGGCGCATTTCCGAATGTTCCTTTTGCTCGCGCTGCTCAGCCTGATTGGCTCCGGTGCGGCGCAGCACAAGGAATGTTGGGAATTGAAGTTCCCTGTTTTTGTTTGCGTCCGGGGCTCCTGCCCCACTGGCGCAAATTTCAACCCGACAGTTACCTGCGAACCGGGTTCGGGCGAGTGAACGGAGGCCCATTACGGGCTAGTAGGGCCTGGTTAAACATCCTTTGTCACATTCCAACGGTTAACACACCATTTTATAGGTATAGATGGTTTTATTTTGACTGCATTTTATGTGTCTGAAATAATTTCCTTCAGTCAAAGAATATCACAGAATATGTGCCACTCATGTCACAGAAAACACTTTGTTTCTCTTTAATGACCTTTAGAATAGTTTAAAAGATCTCATGTATACAGTTGACGATTAGTTATTAAAAAATATCGATCTCTTTCTGTGTTGTACCATTTCAGACTAGATGTGTGGTACTCATGTTACTGAATGGTTTTCCATTTGTAACCTTTATCACCATATAGAGAACAGGATTTATTACAATTCAAAAATAAAAATTATCTTTGTTAAACAGATTACATTGGAAAGCACCATCTGTTGGAATAGACAGCTCAGCTTCTGCACCCTGGTAGAGCTGGATCACCCCCTTCTTCCTGGTCACACCACACTCCTTTTCCTCTTCAACCAATAGCAGCGTGTATCTTCCGATACACCATGATTTACCTTCGACTCCACCTGGCTTATGGGCTTGAGTGTGTGCAGGGTTTAATTGTGGTAGTGTGGGGCCAGAGCAACGTGGGTCCAGCGCAACTCTTTATTTCCAATCAATAAACACAAAGATTCTATATTTTAATGGTTTTATTAAAGCTTTCTTAAGTAAGAAAAGTTTCATACATTACAAACTAGCTATTCACTTGTAAAAATAATAACACTGGCTGGCTCCAGGCCTAGGACTTGTAATCTTTACTCACATCGATCATCAGAGGTGAGGCTCCTTTGCTCCACGAGGCAAAAGAGAAAGAACCTTCCCCCACTTTTCCTTTTACCCTAATCTTCTCCCCCCTCTGACCTACCATGTGTAGGACTCTCTAGCCAATCACATGTAGCTAATTCTAAGTTGCACATTCTTTCTAGTTGTGTCTAGGGAAGGTACTACAGAAAATGAAAGCCAAAAAGCCTGCATTTTACCCCTGACATCATCTTCTGATTTAATGCTTTCCTTCTTATTTTTTTTAAAACGACATGTTAAAATCTAGTTAAAATGAAATATGTTATTTCCTTATGACCTATTTAAAAAAGAAATGAAAATGCAATCAAATTGGAAAAACATGTTATGTCACATTAAAGAAATACAAACATTTTCCATAGGAGAAAGATGTTGCAGCATTCTGAACCACCATCAGTAAATGGTTAATGTTTAGACATACCTAACAGTGGTAAATTAGAACACTGAAATGCTTATTCTAACATTAAATTCATGCTCTGGGAATGTAAATGTTGTGATATTTTAAAAACAATTATTGCTGCTTTTCATACTTCTGATAACATCTTCCAAGAAAATGGCCAAAATCCTGTTATGCTGTGGAAATGCAAAACATATATTTCCATGACAGTTTGTTGCTTGTTAATGGGTCACTTCTAGTATTTCTCATTGCATGCAAATAGCATGACTTGTGTCAGCATAGATGACCAGTAGGATAAGCCATCTCACCAGGCAGATTCCTTCTGTATGGAAACCAACAGTTGAGTTAGGCTTAATGGGATTTTAAAATATACTTTATTTGAAAAGCTGATGTTTCTCACTCTATGCCAGTGATGGCAAAACTTGGCACTCCAGATGTTCTTGAACTTCAATTCCCAGAAGCCCTGATCAACAGGAGTGCTGACTTCGACTTCTGGTAATTGAACTCCAAGAACACCTGCAATGCCAAGGTTCACCATCGTGGCTCTATACTATATTAAATGTATTTCTGGGAAGAGAGAATTTATCTTGGTTTTAAGACCAGCAGGCTTTGAGACATGAAGGCTAGCTGTCTTTTTGAACAGGAATCTGAATGGTTTTGGGGTCATGCTAACAATTGTATGGTTCTTTGGATATAAGCCTAATTCTGTGTTTTAAAAATCCCATACTTGGTAGCAAAGCATACATATTCAGTTATGTTTGATAATTTGGTCTTCACGTTCTTTAGAAGTCGGTTGACATGGATAACTTCTGTGTGCTGGTTGCAAATCTGGGGATAGGAAAGTCCAATTATTAGCTTGCTTCTGTTGTGTGATAGCAAAAGCAAAAATGTGAAATTTATGTGAAATTCTTTTTTGGCATATAAAGAGAGATATCCCCCCCCCCTTGCTCGATAGGACTGTACTGTTTGGCAGCTTTTACGTTATTTATTAACAATGCAATGTGCTAAACATTGATCCCACTCTGATATCTCTGAATTGAATATGTACATCTCTTTGAAGAGGCACTCATAGCTGATTATAGTTTAAGGGTTTTTATCTCTTTTCTTGACTTTCACCTTTCTAGTAGATATTAGTTTTTCATTATATTTTCTATATACAATTACAGACTCCTGACATATTGGTCTTGAATCCATCATGTCAAACAAGGTTGCCAAGGGCCAGTGCTGCCATTAGCTCACTGATACTGGCCTGGGGCTGAGGAGGACTTTGTGTGCCAAAAGGGTTCAGGACCAGAAAGTGACTCAAGGAACTGGATCAGTGGTATGGGGGTCATGTTGCGATTATCTTGTTCCCAGGACAATCTTCATGGCTGAGTGCCATGATGATAGCCATATTCGGAATCGCATATGGCACTTGAAGAAGTGTGGCCACAGTCACAGGCTAGTAATATAGACTACCAACACCATAAATGATCTAGAAGTAGGAGTAAATAGCAAGGTAGTCAAATTTGCTGACGACACTAAATTATACAGGGTAGTGAAAACTGTGAGAGATTGTGAGGAGCTCCAGATGGATCTCTTAACACTGGGGGAGTGGGCAAAACAGTGGCAAATGAGCTTGAACACTAGTAAGCGCAGAGTGATGCATGTTGGGGCAAAAAAACCCACCAATTACCTTTATAAACTGATGGGGTCTGAACTCTCTGCGACAAACCAGGAAAGGGACCTTGGTGTCCTGGTGGACAACTCAATGAAGGTGTCAACCCAGTGTGCCTCAGCAGTGAAAAAAGCAAACTCAATGCTAGGGATCATTAGGAAGGGTATAGAAAATGTCAGCAAGTGTCATTTTGCCTCTTTATAAATCTATGGTGAGGCCCCATCTGGAATACTGTGTACAGTTCTGGTCGCCATACCTCCAGAAGGATATTATGGAGTTGGAAAAAGTGCAGAGGAGGGCAACCAGAATGATTAGGGGACTGGAACACCTTCCTTACCATCTGAGGCTGCAACGGTTGGGCCTTTTCACTCTTGAACAACGGCGTCTAAGAGGTGACCTGGTTGAAGTTTATAAAATCATGCACGGTGTGGACAGAGCAGATAAGGAAAAACTGTTTTCCCTATCGCACAACACTAGTACTAGGGAGCACTCCATGAAACTTTTGGGTACTAGTTCTCAAACAAATAAGAGAAAGTACTTTTTCACCCAGAGGATCACGGGTCTATGGAACTACCTGCCAGAAGAAGTGTTGACAGCTGTCAGTCTTGACAGCTTTAAGAAAAGATTAGACAAGTTCATGGAGGACAAGGGTATCAATGGCTATAATTATGGATACCTAAGGACCACCTCCGGGTTGGAGAGATAGGCAGGATATCTCTCAATGCCATTTCCAGGGAATCCTAAGCAGGTGAAGACATCTGCTTGGGAATACCCTGAAGCAAATGGTGAGCCACTGTGTGAGACAGAATGCTGGACTGGATGGGCTGTGGCCTGTTCCAGCAAGGCTGTTCTTATGTTCTTAAGACCATTCTTCAAGGAAAGGTGGGTATAAGTACTGCCACAGCCTCTGCAGCATCCAATTTCACAAGAGGAGACAGGTGAGGGACCTAGGTATTCAGGGAAGTGGAAGTCAGTGTGTCAAACAGCTAGGGAAGCTTGCATAGGGATGGTTGAGGAGTCCTGTGGGGACGAAGTCAAATCGAAAAACCTCATTAGTTTGTGCAGTTAATCAAGTATTGTTTCTTCAATGCATGGAACAACTTGCAGAAATGTCCTTTGAAGATGATGTTCATAATGGCCCTTATATACTTCCAACAGCAAACCTGTATCTCAGCTCAAGTAGCATATTCTATATCTGAAAACGTGTGCTGTATCATAGCGCAAGTATTATATTACATTTATTTGACAATAATTATAATTATCTGGCCAACTATAATTGTGTTGTTAAATTCTGTCAGTTCAGTTCCCACTGAGCATTCAGTAAGACAGAATGTATATAGATTGGTTTACCATTGTAAGCTTTCCCGTGAGGTTCCATAGCCAAGTGAGGATTTGAACACAGGTCTCCTGACTCTTAGTCTGACATTCTGTCCACCACACCACACTGTGTCTTGTCTTTCAAGTAAGCTTCAACTAGGGAAGTCTCTTCTGTGTTGCTCCTGCAGTGAAAATGCTACTGTCAGGCACAGGACAGACCTACTCTCAGAAGAACTGCCAACCATTAGACATCTTATGAATATTCAGTTACATGCTACATATATTCTCATAATAGTTTCTCAGCCAATTTAATACATCTACCAGTACTACCCTGAGTGCATAAATAATCGCATTTCTTTCCTATTAGTTCTAAGATAGTGATTATTTAATTTTTATCATCTTCTGGTTGTAATTTGATTAGATTAAAGGGCTTCCACTATCAGGGAGTAAGGCTTAGATAACAATTCTTCTTCAGTTATATACTGGTTATATTGTGATGAATTGGAATCACTTATCTATTTTATTATTTCCCTTTTGAATAGAGATGAGTAATTCCCATGGCTTACATCAGAGCTTTTTGGCTAATAACCCAAGCTGCTACTTAAAAAAATATCAGCCTATTTTCTAAAGAAACTTGGCTTTAGCAGTGATCTACCACCTTACCTCCCTCCCACTCACATGGCTTATGATCTTCAAAACTTCTGTGAAGTGAAATCTTATTGAAGTTGGCATAATGGTGCAAAGGAGTTATGTCCAGGCAGTCTCCAATGTACAATTTATGTACACAAATCATCACATGATTAATGATGTGACTTGCTCAACATGGCTGTGGAAGTCCCTTGTGAATATCCCTTCTGCCTTTGTCTGATTTCCCATGCTATTTGCATAGCTTTGGGTTCTGTAGGTGTTGCCACTATCTGTATCAATTCTTTGAGTCATCTGCTCTGCCCCTCTTTCAAAATCTTAATTGTGCACTCAACATGTGGTGTGTGATAGCAAACATTTATTATTTCCCAAGATTGCTGCATCTTTCAGCATCATGGTTTAACAGCCAGCTAGGAACCACAATGAGAAACCATGGCATCCTTTTGACTTATTAAAACTTTGTTCTGTTTAAAACATGAATTATGCTTACACCTCGGGCTAGAACCATCTCTTGTCCATGGTCTATTTGTTCCACAGTTGCCAGGAATAGGAGTAGGAGAGAAATAAGTCACATGTTGGGAAAACAAACTGTGTGGGGCAATATATGACTAAACAGCAAATCATGACCAAGATTAAAACATGACTGTGTGTAATGTATAAATGCAACCAATTATTTTTCATAGCTTATCTCAATCAACAGAGTGCAAATATAAATTTCAAAAAATCCTTCAGTTTTCTAATTCTTATTTTAGTTATATGCATGCATCGAGCAGAGATTGGATTTTGGCCAATCTGGGTTAAAGTCCACATAAGATATGGGTATACTCCTGGACAGCCACTTTCTCTCAACCTGTCCTACCTCACAAATTTGTGAAAATAAAAAGGCGAGCAAGAGAGCCATGTATCCTGCCTTGAGTACAAAGAAATGAAGGTAGAATATCTGTGGAACAAATAATGTTTTGTAGATTCTCAGGAAGAAAAATACGTTATAGGCAATCTGTCATTAGAGAAGTAAATTCCTTTCTCATTTAATAAAATTTGCATAGTAGCTTGCTTTATGTCATGATTGTTATTCATGATCTTAGCACAGAGCTGCTTTGAAGTCTGATTTCTGAAACATAAAAAATCTGTCTGAACTGCATTTCTCCTATGCTAAGGTGCTTTCAGTGATGGACTATTTGTAATGTCTGTTTCTTGTAGAAATCTGATTCATGTGAAGATAATCAGCCTCATCTAACAGAGCAGTTTATTGCCCCAGATAGAAACTTAATAGTCCACGAAGTCCAGCTTCATTAGGCTCAGAGTAAGGGAAAAACAGAGAGAGACAGAGAAAACACGACTGCAGTCCTTGGCTGAACAAAGGATACTAATCGCTTCTCTTTATTCAAGCAGAGTATACCAGAAACGAAACTTAAGCTACATAATCAATCAGAATGTCAGAACCCAAATAAGGAGAGATAAGGAGCGTTGTCTCTCATGCAAGCAAAGAGGCTTTTGTTTACAAAATGTGTCAGAAGACAGCCTGACAGAATCCAGATACATTCCCACATGTCCTCCTTTTTCATTTAAATTTGAGAGAGAGAGAGACGGCTAATCATACCCCTGCATGTCATCATACTCCATAACTACTCCTCCATATACATCATCACTGTCCTCCTGGACATCGTACCCCTCCTGACTCCTGTTACCTTGTTCCGGAGGATGATACCTCATTGAGTACAATTGCCGTCGTGCAAAACCCGATGTCTCCCTTCTACGCAGTGGACATGCGTTACACATAGAAATAAAATTAGGAATACAATTAATGCAAAAACACAAAGGTATAAGGCAGATAATAATAATCAGGAGTAAACATAGGAAACACATCATATATATCTTCAATAGTAGTGTTAAACAAGGTATAATTAAGCTTATAAGAACTGTTATAGCTACCCCATAACCAAAAATAATCGTCACAACCCGTATAATTGCCTACATTCTGCAAAACCCTTTTTGCTTGAGTCCAGTGCTTCCATTTACTATTCCAGACTCCAGAACTATGACAGCAGAAACAAAGTCCTTTAGTGTATTTCTTGAATGTCATGCTTCGCCAGTGGGTGTTGTTAAATTGTTCTGGAGGATTACAGAAGAGTGTAGATCTATCAATATTTTGCAAATGTCCAATAACCAACTCTGGCGTGTTGAACAATGCCGGAAGAAAGGCCATTTGAGACACTGCCAGTGGATGCTCATAGTATAACGTTGCATTCTTACCATGAACCTCAAACATATAGTTAGCATGACGAATCCAAAAGTTGGGGTTGCCCCCATGAGGCATTGTTCTTACAGCTGGAAGCACAGTAAGAAAGAAAAGAACAAATGTCAGCAAATTTAGTTTACTGGTGAACCACCATCCTGGAGCTGAGTAACCTTCTTCTCTCTCCATGGGCGGATCGCTCGAGCAGGAATCCACACAGGTCCTGAGGTTGTAGAAACCGCTGCGTATCCTCGTCCCCAGGTGATTAGAGGTACAGGACCTTTCCACTCAGGATCCGGTTGCTGCCGATAAACTACCAATGGCCTAGGAAGACACTCCTCGGTCCTGAAATGCAATTCGACTGGAGAGTGTGACCTGTTATGGGGAGCAAGAAGAAAATTAAGAGTATACAGTACTTTAGCAACAGCTGTAGGTATTTCAGCCACAGGAACCCCTCTATCTCCCACTTGCTTGTGTAACAAATTTTTGAATGTCAGGTGGGCTCTTTCAACAATCGCCTGTCCAGTCGAGTTATAGGGTATTCCATGGGTTAACTTAATGTCCCACTGACGGCAAAAGTCCTGAAAGGCAGAAGTAACATATGATGACCCATTGTCTGTCTTAAGGCTTTTAGGTTTTCCCATTACCACAAACGAACGAATGCAATGTTGTATAACATGTCTGGATGTTTCACCCCGTAAGGGTGTAGCCCATATAAATCCAGAGAAGGTATCAACAGTCACATGTAACTTAGAAAGCGGAGCCAAAGCAGGTACTTGCGTGACATCCATCTGCCATAGCTGATTAGCTTCTGCTCCTCGAGGATTAACAGCATCAAATGGCAGGAATATAGGAGACTTCGTACAGGAAGCACAGGATGACACAATGTCTCTAGCCTGTGACATAGGAATGGAAAACCGTTTATGCAAAACCTTAGCAGATTGATGAAACATTGCATGACTGTCAATGGGGTTGTCAAAGAGAGAAAAAACCTCAGCAGAGTCCCGGAGAGCAGAATCTGCTCGTGCATTGCCCTCCGTCAAATAACCTGGGATCCTTGTGTGAGAGCGAATGTGGGCAATGAAGAATGGGACCGTACGGTTAGAAAGAAAACCTTGAAGCTGTTGGAATAAAGCAAAAAGATCCCTATCCATCGATGGAGACAAATAAGCTTGAGCTAAGGTAAAAACAAGGCGGTAAACATATTGAGTATCCACAATCAGGTTAAAAGGCACATCAGAAAACGTAGAGAAAGCAAGTATGACCGCTGCCAGTTCCGACCGCTGGGCCGATGCTTGAGGTCCTGTAAAAACAACCTCCCATTCCCCAGTAGGACCCTGCCATGTAAGTACTCCACGGGAGGGGGAGCCATCTGAGAAAAGAGTAACGGCATGCAAGATAGGTTGCATGCAAAGCGGGGATGACAGGGAGTAAGAAGTGAGATTCAACAAGGTAAACCGCTTATCTTTGGGGGGGTTAAATTTAACTTGTCCCACAAAGTCCGCCATGGCCACCTGAAATGCCTCAGAATGCTGTAGCAAGGCGGTTAGCTGATCCTGCGAAAAAGGAAAACAAACAAAGTCAACGTCATAGCCAGTCAAATGCTTTGCCCTAGTACGGCATTTAAGGAAAAGATCAGCAATCGCATCAGGCAGGCGATAACAGTTTTTCGAGGGAGTGTGCGCCAAGTGTAGCCATTCCACGATGGCCACCTTCTGAGCGTTGACAGGCGCGAACAACACAGCAGTGGGCAGCCTCGGTGTAGGAAGAAGAGCGCATGCCAGCGCAATGGTGCCTGAGGGCACCCGATCCACAGCGATGGTATGCAGCTTTTCGTTGAGGCGTTGAAGAGCTGTACGCATCTCCGTTGTGCAGGGAATGATGTCCGCTGGAGAAGTGTGTCCAGAAAGAGCAGCAAAGAGTGGTGACAGTTCCTCCGTGCTCAGGGCCAAGAAAGGACGAGCCCAATTTATGTTCCCTAGCAATTGTTGCAATTGTACAAGAGTGAACTGCTCTGGAATAGCTATTGTTGGCAATAGCGGAGTTGAAGTGGTAGCTGAGAGCCTATGTCCCAGATATTGAAATGGATACATCCGCTGCACTTTTTCAGGAGCTATGATCAAGCCCGCTTGTTGCAAAATGTCTGCTAGGTCCTGCAGGTGTTTCTCCGTGACTTGTGGACCATGTAATAAAATGTCATCTGTGTAATGATAGACTTTAACCTCTGGATGGCGTTGCCTGAAAGGTTCCAAAGCCATGTTCACAAAATGTTGGCATAGAGTCGGCGAGTTGGCCATACCCATAGGCAAGACACACCATTCAAACCGTTGAGTAGGATGTTCATTATTGTATACTGGCAATGTACTGCAGTGGCTCAAGTCGCTAAGACGCTGACTGGGAAGCGGAAGGTCAGCAGTTCGATTCCCGAGTACTGCAGGACGGAAATGAGCTCACGTCTTCATCCCAGCTCCTGCCAACCTAGCAGTTCGAAAGCAAGAAATTGCAAGTAGATAAATAGGGACCACTTCGGTGGGAAGGAAACAGCGTTCCGTGTGCTCTGGTGTCTAGTCATGCCTGCCACATGACCACGGAAACGTCTGCAGAAGCAGACAGCGCTGGCTCTTCGGCTTAGAAACAGAGATGAGCACTGCACCCTAGAGTCGGATACGACTGGCTTTCGAGCAAGGGAAACCTTTACTAATGTAAATGCAAATTTTTCTCTATCTTGTGGCGCTAGCAAGATTGTGTAAAAACAGTCCTTCAAATCTATAACCATGAGTTGATGATCTTCCGGAATCATGTTCGGATTAGGGAGTCCAGATTGTAGAGGTCCCATTGGCAAGATGTGCTCATTAACTTTTCTCAAATCATGTAACAATCTCCATTTTCCAGACTTCTTTTTCACCACAAAAATTGGAGAGTTCCAAGGACTAGTGGTTGGTTGAATATGTCCCAGATTTAATTGCTCCTGTACAAGGGCCTCCGCCGCCTGGATCTTTTCTCTTGAGAGCGGCCATTGATCCGTCCACACTGGCGGGGTGTTTTTCCATTGTAGTGGAAGTGCATGCAACGGCACTGCAGGGGAGGCCCGTATCAAAAATTTGTCTGCAAGGTACACCCTGTTTTAGCCAGGAGATCCCGGCCCCACAGAGTAATAGGAATATCCATAATCAGGGGGTGAAGAGAATCTTTTGTTCCCCCTGAGGTCTCAAAGACGATTGGATGAACACTTTGCTGTGCTGGCTCGTACCCGCCCACCCCATAAACTTCCCTACAGGGTCGGACGGCCCATCCAGTCGGCCAATCTTTTTTTGCCACCACTGAAATATCGGCTCCTGTATCGACCAATCCAGACACTGAACGTCCACCCATAATCAGCGAGCGGGTCGGTCTATCCTCGGTGATTTGTATCACCGCCATAGCCACTGTTACAGTCCCCTCCTGGGATGGAGTTACAGTGGTCCCTAGTGGGAGCAGATGAAGGCGTCCTACAGGTTGTCCCTTAGGCAGGGTGAGATGTTGCTTGGCTGATGCAGGGACGACAATTTCTTGGTGACCCAATGTAACTGACCCTGCTGCAATGTGTACAGAAGCGGGTAAGGCGTCTGGGCAAGGAAGAACAATGCCCATCATGCCCTGGAAATTAACATCATCAACCATTGTGGGAAGAGCCTCCACACACCCTGGCATAGTAAAGGTACAGTCCTTAGATAACCTCAATAGAAGTCCTTCTTTTAGAGGATGGTTTTTTCTATATCGTGAAATCATTTCTTGGGCAAGTTCCTTATCTTCTTCCAAAACCTCCGCTATTGCTTCCTCACTGACCTCTGGTAGCCCTATTATTTTGCCTGGGCCCGAGCAAGGCCCGCACTCCCATTTCCCTGCTGCTGTGGAGAAAAGTCAGAGTCTTTGTGCTGAGCAGCTGAGGGGTTGGCATTAGGATTTGAGCGGCACTGATTGGCCCAATGGTACCCTTTCTGGCAAATGGGACACTTCCTTGAAGGGCATGCTGCCTGCTTTTGAGAGAAGCGACATTGTGCTTTAAAATGCCCTTCTTTTCCACAGCCAAAACAACGTTTGTTTTGAGCCTGAGTTGTGGGCAATTGAACTGCAGCTGCCAGAAGTTGAGCCTTGTAACTGTGAGTCCCCACATTTTGACAAACTTTCATCATGTCTGCTATCGATGTTCCTGGCCTAGCATAAACAGCTGTCAGAGCGCCCTTACAATCCTCATTGGCATTTTCAAAAGCCAGTTGTTTCATGAGCATTTCCCGTGCCGGGACATTCTCCACCTGGCGGCTGAGGGCAGTCATGAGTCTGTTAATGAACTCAGTGTAATCCTCTTTAGGGCCCTGCCTAATTGCTGCAAACCCAGCAACTGAGCTATCTCCTTTAGAAGGAATCTTACTCCAGGCACGCATGACTATCTGTGCAATATCTCCCAACTGGGCATCAGTGAGTGCCAACTGCTGTGTGGGGTTGGCAAAATTTCCCTCCCCACATAACATATCCATCGTGAGTGCAGGGCGTGTATGATGTACCTCCCAAGCCACATCCCTCCACTCCTGCAAGCAGAGCATAGCTTCTGCAGGAGGCAGGAGTGCTTTAATCATCTGTTTCCAATCAACTGGTAGCAATTTTTGAGAAGCAATGGCTTCCAACAGAGCTTTTGTAAAAGGTGCATTAAACCCATAGTCACGTATGCTGAGTCTTAGTTCCTTCAGATATTTGTAATGGAGGGTTTTATATCTATCTGGGACTGCCAGTGCATTGCCCACAGCCGGAACCCCCCTGATCACTGGGTATATTTCAGTAGATTGCACGTCCAGCACAGCTGCAGTTAAAGCAGCAGAGAACAGTGTTTTTGTAGGGCTAAAAGTGCTTGATTGCTGCAAGGCAGGATATAATGTCCCATCTTCTTTTCCACCCACATCCCCATCAGGGGGCTTAAGCTGTTGTTGCTCATATGATGGAGGGGCAGTTGCCATAGCCCCTCCCTTGGCTGGGGGCAAAAGCTTTGGGAGGGGGCCAGCAAGCCCCTGAGACAACAGAATATTCTTTGGAGTGAGTCTTTGAAGGCAGTCTCTGACTTCCTCCCACGTAAATTGAACTGATACAAAAATTCTCTCATGCTTTTGCAATTCTTTCCCCACTTGATTCCACTGTTTTAAGTCCAAACATTCATCATATTTAACCCAAGGACTGACTTTTTCTATAGCTTTGACTAGCTTTTGTATCTCCTTCTCATCCGCTCGTTTCCCATTGTTATTCAAAAGATCTGAGATATCTTTACAAAATTCCTGCATTTGCGAAGTAAGCACGCACCCCATGATAAAAAAAATAATATTTTTCTTCACTCACCTAATGTGGGACCCAAAGTTGACTTTGGATGAATTTCGAGCGCTCGATTTATGACCTTCCCAGTCCGGGTGAATGAGACCTTGTCCCGGTCGATGAGGTGATAATTAGGTGCTAAATGCTGAAGCAGATCTCTTCAAAGCATTCCTTTGAATTTCATTCAATGGCCTCACACGGGGCACCAGTTGTAGAAATCTGATTCATGTAAAGATAATCAGCCTCATCTAACAGAGCAGTTTATTGCCCCAGATAGAAACTTAAGAGTCCACGAAGTCCAGCTTCATTAGGCTCAGAGTAAGGGAAAAACAGAGAGAGACAGAGAAAACACGACTGCAGTCCTTGGCTGAACAAAGGATACTAATCGCTTCTCTTTATTCAAGCAGAGTATACCAGAAATGAAACTTAAGCTACATAATCAATCAGAATGTCAGAACCCAAATAAGGAGAGATAAGGAGCGTTGTCTCTCATGCAAGCAAAGAGGCTTTTGTTTACAAAATGTGTCAGAAGACAGCCTGACAGAATCCAGATACATTCCCACAGTTTCTGCCCTCAGATCTGAAACATGATTAATGGTGACTCCCCCCCCCCGGTCCCCTGCAATATTCAGGACTAAGTTTTGCTCTATAAAAACTTAAGTTTGAAGCCAGGTTCTAATCAGAACTACAAAAATCTCATTCTAGAATTTGGATTTAAGTTTATAATTGTACTGTAGTTTCTTTCTTTTTGATAGTTAAATGAAAGGTTAGTATGTAATGTATGCATCTATTCACCTCTAGGATCATATTTGAATGAATGAAATAACAGCTGAAATAATTAGTCCAATATGCATTATGTGTGGTTTTTCATGAACCATAGGTGCATTTAGAAGTAAAATAGGAAACAATAGAACCATTTCTATTTCTGGATTTTATTCAGATATGAATATAGTGAGAAATAAATGGTACCCATAAAACAATTGAATGATAAAAAATTTGTCTGAAATTAAGAAACATTTTTCCCTTTGTTCTATTTTCCATATTTATCTCCCCATCCATTCCCCATACAACATTGGTAAAAGAAGTAATTGAGATGAAATGAAATGTATTGTTCCAGAAGCTAACATCACCAAAACACTGCCTATGGACACACCCCTCTCCTTCCTCTACAGCTTGTCTAACACATTGACACGGAAAAAATCCTATCACAACATACCAAAATGAAAAAGTAGGATACCCGCCCCCACCCAAGCAGCACAGAAAAGGGCCGCTTTGGAAGAAAATATCCATGAATGAATTCAATTCAGACTTTAATTTATTCAGCCAGCAAAAAATAAACAAACCCAAAACCCTTTGAATTCAGCCTTGATATAAGAAAAGCAATTTGAGAGGTTTTTGATGGTGTAGTCACCCCTTTTGTTTATTTATCTTAGTCCAAAGCACTAAAATTTAAAACCAACATAATTTTGAAAAACACTAATCATCTAAAAATGTATGCATATATAAACTACACGTTTACATAATCATACTCTACTTTCTGAATATTCATCAGTTTGAATGTCATAAACAGCCTGTAACTACACAGCCTGTTTAATAAAGGGTCACGTTCACTTGACTAGCATGGCCAGAGTTTCTACAGACTGGGGTGGCATACTCTGCAGCACAGAAAGACAGGGAAAGAGCAGATGTATAGAGAACTTTAGGCTGCGCTCCCCATGTGGTATTTGTAAAGTGGCTCAGTGGTTAAGAAGCTCAAGTTGTTAGCTGGAAAGTCGGCAGTTCAGGACCTGAGTACTGCATGACAGAATAGGCGCCCGTCTCTGTCACAGCTCCTGCCAACCTAGCTGTTTGAAAGGAAGAAATTGCAAGTAGATAAATAGGGACCACTTCGGTGGGAAAAGATCTTGGAGACATGAAAGGAGCCTCATTCAGGCGTCCCCTGAGCGGAGTTTCTCCAGCAAAAATCTTTTCAACCCAGAATAATTTCTGACATGAAATTATTATTATTTGTAAGGTTGCGAATGAAAGAGTTGCTGGCACATCCCTTCTGCTTAATATCCTGAGAATGACATTTATAGGTTAAAACACTGTCCAGTTTTACTCTCAGGTATTTTGGATTGTCACAGTGGTTTAATTTGTGGCCTTTCCAGTATATGTTCAACTTCTTTCTTGGCTCCTATTTCGGAAATAAACTATACAATGCATAGTCACATGCTACGTCAACTTCACTTTAATAAATAGTAGTTGAATCCATACAAAGAGCAAGAGCTTCTTCCATGTCTAGGCCACATGTGAAACTGCCAAAACGAGGGGACCCTTTGGTGAGCTCATTCTGTGGTTCCTTTCGCCTGACCTAATGTGAGAAAGATTAGTTAGCAACATAAGGTTGTTTTGATCCAATTGTGGTTAAAAAAAACCACTAAAGTATCTTCAGGGAGGCTCTCTGTGTACCCCAGAAAAAGAGCTTATATTAATCTACTGTACTTTTAATAGCTGTGCTGCCTGTATTGTTTCAATAATTTTTGTAAGTGTATTTAATTTTTAAAGCAATTGTGGATATGTCAGTATATACAATGTATATTATACATACCATAGAATTGTGGATCCATCTAGAAAATAATTACATAGGTGTTTTGACATTAGTGTTGATTTGTACCTGTTTTTTCAGTCATTTCTCAATTCATGTTCAGATGCTGTATCCATTCTCCTCAGCTATTTCTAACCTACTTAGGGCTGCTTGAGCATCTGAAAGTAAATAGGAGTAGAGCTGGGAAAGCGGAGTTAACAGCAGTGGGAACAAATGAGCTGTGTGCTACCAGTAACTTGGCTATCTTCTTCACTTCTATTAAAAAGATTAGCTTGACTCCATAAATTACAGGATTACTCATATCTAGTCGCTAATGGAAGATTTCTAGCAATGTAATCCTCATAATAAAATTGTTATTTTTCCATTAAAGACATCTGCTTCACCTTAACTTCGCTTAATTTCTTGTATATTATTCATTCTAGATGGCATTGTTGATGCAATGGGCGTAGAGCTGAGCAGGCTGCGGAGGATGGTGGAGGATAGATAGGGATGTCTAGGTCTGTAGTGTGATCGTTCATGGGGTCGCAAAGAGTTGGACTTGACTATGCGACTGAACAACAACAAATTCATTCTTATTCTGACCTAGTTGTTCCCTGTGTTTAAATACAGTATACCATATTTGCCGGCATATAAGACGATTCGGAGTATAAAACACACCCCATTACAGAATAGCCCACTAAAGGCCACTTTATACAGTACAAGATGCACTCCATTTTCCAGTGTATTTTAAGGGGGAATGGGTGTTATACGCCAGCAAATATGGTTCAGTGTATAAATATATAGCGTTAGTAGTACAGATTATTTTTAAAATAAATGTGCTGTTTCAGATTTTTTTTAAAAAAAATTGATCAATGGGTTTAAGATCTTAATAATGTGTCCCATTTATTTTGTTGATGCCTAAATGCAACTGGTGACCTAACCAATGGGGTACAGTTATCCCAGGCTACAAACTGTACAGGAAGGATAGGAAGGGGCAAACGGGAGGTGGTGTAGCCTTGTATGTCAAAAAAGTGATAAAATCGTATGAATTGGAATATCTAGGTGATTTGGAGTCACGATTAGAAGGTCTGTGGGTAAGAGTACCAGGCCACAAGGATGGTCTAACAGTAGGCATATACTATCGGCCTCCAACCCAAACTCTTGAGGGAGACTGGCAGTTGGTGAATGTTGTAAAGGAGGCATCCAAGAAGGGAAGCCTGGTTATAATGGGGGACTTCAATTACCCTCACATAGACTGGGTGAACTGTTGTTTAGCACATGATAAAGAGATAAAGTTCCTAGATATGCTAAATGATTGTTCCCTGAGACAGATGGTTGAAGACCAACTAGAGGTACAAGAATCCTTGACTTGATCCTGAGTAATACTCAGGATCTGGTGCAAGATGTTAATGTGACTGATCCAATAGGGAACAGTGACCACAACTCAATTATGTTTAACTTGATCATAGACCGCAAGTCACTGATAAAATCTAACACAGAGACCTTAAATTTTCAAAAAGGAAATTTCCCAAAGATGAGGAAACTAGTAAAAAAGAAGCTGAAAGGGAAAATTGAGAGAGTCCAAACACTCCAAGAGGCATGGAGGCTGTTTACAAAAACAATAAGAGAGGCCCAATTGGAATGCAAACCCAAAAGGAAAAAGGGCACTGCCAGGTCCAAGAGGACTCCGATGTGGCTTACAGGAGCTGTTCGGGAAGTGATCAAGAGCAAGAAAAGCTCATTTAGAAGATGGAAGGCTTGTCCAAATGAGGACAGCAGGCAGAAACATAAATTCTGGCAGAACAAATGCAAGGCAACAATCAGGAAAGGAAAGCAAGACTTTGAGGAGCGTATAGCTAAAAGTACTCAAAGAAATAACAAAGACTTCTTTAAGTACATTAGAAGTAAGAACCCAACTAGGAAGGCCATTGGACCATTAGATGACAATGGAAGGCAAGGGGTTATTAAAGAGGAAACAGAGATTGCGGAGAGACTCAATGAATTCTTTGCTTCAGTATTCACTGAAGAAGACAGAGACCACACGCCCAAAACAGAGCCTATCTTCGTAGGGAGGGAAACCGAAGAATTAAGCCAGATAGAAATAACCAGGGAGGAGGTCCTTGCATGTCTTGTTAAACTAAACACTAACAAATCACCAGGACCAGATGGCATCCATCCACGAGTTCTCAGGGAACTTAAAGATGAAATTGCTGATCTCCTAGCCAAAATATATAATATTTTCCTCAAATCAGGCTTTGTGACTGATGACTGGAAGGTAGCGAATGTAACACCAATTTTCAAAAAAGGATCCAGGGGTGATCCAGGAAATTACCGACCTGTCAGTTTGACATGTGTCCCAGGTAAAGTGATGGAAACCATCCTAAAAGATAGAATTAATAGGCACATAGAAGAGAAGGCGCTGCTAAAGGAGAGCCAACATGGCTTTTGCAAGGGCAAATCATGCCTCACTAATCTGTTGGAATTGAGTGTAAACAAGCATGTGGATAAGGGGGATCCAGTTGACATTGTTTATCTCGACTTTCAGAAGGCTTTTGACAAGGTCCCACACCAAAGGCTCTTGGATAAACTTGCTAGTCATGGAATAAAGGGACAGGTCTTGTCCTGGATCAGCAACTGGCTAAGGGACAGGAAACAGAGGGTAGCACTAAATGGACACTTCTCCAAGTGGAGGGAAGTAAAGAGTGGGGTCCCCCAAGGTTCACTACTGGGACCCCTGCTTTTCAATCTCTTCATAAATGATCTAGAGGTAGGAGTAAAAAGCAAGGTAGCCAAATTTGCTGACGACACTAAATTATACAGGGTAGTGAAAGCTGTGAGAGATTGTGAGGAGCTCCAGAGGGATCTCTTGACACTGGGGGAGTGGGCAAAACAGTGGCAAATGAGCTTCAACATTAGTAAGTGCAGAGTGATGCATGTTGGGGCAAAGAACCCCAATTACATTTATAAAGTGATGGGGTCTGAACTCTCTGCGACAAACCAGGAAAGGGACCTTGGTGTCCTGGTGGACAACTCAATGAAGGTGTCAACCCAGTGTGCCTCAGCAGTGAAAAAAGCAAACTCAATGCTAGGGATCATTAGGAAGGGTATAGAAAATAAGTCAGCAAGTGTCATTTTGCCTCTTTATAAATCTATGGTGAGGCCCCATCTGGAATACTGTGTACAGTTCTGGTCGCCATACCTCCAGAAGGATATTATGGAGCTGGAAAAAGTGCAGAGGAGGGCAACCAGAATGATTAGGGGACTGGAACACCTTCCTTACCATCTGAGGCTGCAACGGTTGGGCCTCCTCACTCTTGAACGACGACGTCTAAGAGGTGACCTGATTGAAGTTTATAAAATCATGCACGGTGTGGACAAAGTAGATAAGGAAAAACTGTTTTCCCTATCGCATAACACTAGAACTAGGGGACACTCCATGAAACTTTTGCGTACTAGTTCTCAAACAAATAAAGGATATTTGATAATGGCAGGATATCTCTCAATGCCATTTCCAGGGAATCCTAAGCAGGTGAAGGCATCTGCTTGGGAATTCCCTGAAGCAAATGGTGAGCCACTGTGTGAGACAGAATGCTGGACTGGATGGTCTGTGGCCTGTTCCAGCAAGGCTGTTCTTATGTTCTTATGTTCTTAACCCAAATTCTACCCATAGTTGTTGCCTAAGGTTATCTATATATTTTTAGCTTTACGAATCAGTTAATCTCCTTTAAGTGCACTGTCTTGTGACCCCATCTTAGAGTGCACAGGAAGGACCACAGGATGTTGTGACCTTGCCCCTCCAAGGGCAGAGAAAGAGGAAATAAGTCCAAAGAGTCAGTAGCATTACAGTAGGTCCACATGGAAACTGCCACTAAAGCTGGAGAAATTTTTCACACTCCTTGTTATCTGCCAGGATAATAAGGACTGTTCTTTACACAGTAGTTGGGATGCCATGGATTAATTTTTCTGGCCTTGCTGCACCTGAACCTTCCTGATGCAAAGAATAGCAAGGGTGAGATATATGTGTCTCTACATGTGAAAGGAAAAAAAGAAAGTGTAATGATAGAAGTCTCTTTAACTAGAGCCTCTTTCATTCCTTCCTGCCACACTTCACCCTTTGCCCCTTACCATCCATGTCTGTCACCTCCTCTGGGGCAATCTGGCCCTTATGGGCTCCCCTGTGACTTCACGTGGCCTCGGCTAGTGGGTGCGCAGGGCTTAGATTACTCAGATTAGGTAGCAAAACATGACCAGTTTAGCGTGGTCCAGGTAGCTCCTTATCTCAATTCAATAGATACAAAGGATCTATATTTTATGAAGTTTATTTAAGTGATTTAAAGAAATGAATATAGCACAGGACAGTGATGGGGAACCTTTTAGAGACCAAGTGCCCAAACTGGAACCCAAAATCCACTTATGTATTGCAAAGTGCCCATCCAGTCCATCATTCTGTCTCACACAGTGGCTCACCATTTCCTTCAGGGTATTCCCAAGGAGATGCCTTCACCTGCTTAGGATTCCCTGGAAATGGCATTGAGAGATATCCTGCCTATCTCTCCAACCCGGAGGTTGTCCTTAAGTATCCATAATTATAGCCATTGATACCCTTGTCCTCCATGAACTTGTCTAATCCTTTCTTAAAGCTGTCAAGTCTGACAGCTGTCACCACTTCTTCTGGCAGGGAGTTCCATAGACCAGTAATCCTCTGGGTGAAAAAGTACTTTCTCTTATTTGTTTGAGAACTAGTACCCTAAAGTTTCATGGAGTGTCCCCTAGTTATAGTGTTGTGCGATAGGGAAAACAGTTTTTCCTTATCTGCTCTGTCCACACCGTGCATGATTTTATAAACTTCAATCAGGTCACCTCTTAGACATCGTCGTTCAAGAGTGAAAAGGCCCAACCGTTGCAGCCTCAGATGGTAAGGAAAGTGTTCCAATCTCCTAATCATTTTGATTGCACTCCTCTGCACTTTTTCCAACTCCATAATATCCTTCTGGAGGTATGGCGACCAGAACTATACACAGTATTCCAGATGGGGCCTCACCATAGATTTATAAAGAGGCAAAATGACACTTGCTGACTTATTTTCTATACCCTTCCTAATGATCCCTAGCATTGAGTTTGCTTTTTTCACTGGTGAGGCACACTGGGTTGACACCTTCATTGAGCTGTCCACCAGGACACCAAGATCCTTTTTCTGGTTTGTCGCAGAGAGTTCAGAACCCATCAGTTTATAAATGTAATTGGTTTTTTTTTGCCCCAACATGCATCACTCTGCACTTACTAATGTTGAAGCTCATTTGCCAGAGTTTTGCCCACTCCCCCAGTGTCAAGAGATCCCTCTGGAGCTCCTCACAATCTCTCACAGTTTTCACTACCCTGTATAATTTAGTGTCATCAGCAAATTTGGCTACCTTGCTATTTACTCCTACCTCTAGATCATTTATGAAGAGGTTGAAAAGCAGGGGTCCCAGTACTGAACCTTGGGGAACCCCACTCTTTACTTCCCTCCACTTGGAGAAGTGTCCATTGAGTGCTACCCTCTGTTTCCTGTCTGTTAGCCAGTTGCTGATCCAGAACAAGACCTGTCCCTTTATTCCATGACTGGCAAGTTTATTCAAGAGCCTTTGGTGCGAGACCTTGTCAAAAGCCTTCTGAAAGTCCAGATAAAACATGTCAACTGGATCCCCCTTATCCACATGCTTGTTGACACTCTCAAAAAATTCCGACAGATTAGTGAGGCATGATTTGCCCTTGCAAAAGCCATGTTGGCTCTTCTTTAGCAGCGCCTTCTCTTCTATGTGCCTATTAATTCTATCTTTTAGGATGGTTTCCATCACTTTACTTGGGACACATGTCAAACTGTCAGGTCGGTAATTTCCTGGATCCCCCCTGGATCCTTTTTTGAAAATTGGTGTTACATTCGCTACCTTCCAGTCATCAGGCGCAAAGCCTGATTTGAGGAAAATATTATATATTTTGGCTAGGAGATCAGCAATTTCATCTTTAAGTTCCCTGAGAACTCGTGGATGGATGCCATCTGGTCCTGGTGATTTGTTAGTGTTTAGTTTAACAAGACATGCAAGGACCTCCTCCCTGGTTATTTCTATCTGGCTTAATTCTTCGGTTTCCCTCCCTACGAAGACAGGCTCTGTTTTGGGCATGTGGTTTCTGTCTTCTTCAGTGAATACTGAAGCAAAGAATTCATTGAGTCTCTCCGCAATCTCTGTTTCCTCTTTAATAACCCCTTGCCTTCCATTGTCATCTTATGGTCCATTGGCCTTCCTAGTTGGGTTCTTACTTCTAATGTACTTAAAGAAGTCTTCGTTATTTCTCTGAGTATTTTTAACTATACGCTCCTCAAAGTCTTGCTTTGTTTTCCTGATTGTTGCCTTGCATTTGTTCTGCCAGAATTTATGTTTCTGCCTGCTGTCCTCATTCGGACAAGCCTTCCATCTTCTAAATGAGCTTTTCTTGCTTTTGATCACTTCCCGAACAGCTCCTGTAAGCCACATCAGAGTCCCCTTGGACCTGGCAGTGCCCTTTTTCCTTTTGTTTATGCATTCCAATTGGGCCTCTCTTATTGTTTTTGTAAACAGCCTCCATGCCTCTTGGAGTGTTTGGACTCTCTCAATTTTCCCTTTCAGCTTCTTTTTTACTAGTTTCCTCATCTTTGGGAAATTTCCTTTTTGAAAATTTAAGGTCTCTGTGTTAGATTTTATCAGTGACTTGCGGTCTATGATCAAGTTAAACATAATTGAGTTGTGGTCACTGTTCCCTATTGGATCAGTCACATTAACATCTTGCACCAGATCCTGAGTAATACTCAGGATCAAGTCAAGGATTCTTGTACCTCTAGTTG
Organism: Bradypodion ventrale; assembly: GCA_035047345.1. Lineage (NCBI taxonomy): Eukaryota > Metazoa > Chordata > Lepidosauria > Squamata > Chamaeleonidae > Bradypodion > Bradypodion ventrale. The sequence continues at coordinate 238,231,207 of JAWDJE010000001.1, forward strand.
GGTCTTCAACCATCTGTCCCAGGGAACAATCATTTAGCATATCTAGGAACTTTATCTCTTTATCATGTGCTGAACAACAGTTCACCCAGTCTATGTGAGGGTAATTGAAGTCCCCCATTATAACCAGGCTTCCCTTCTTGGATGCCTCCTTTACAACATTCTCCAACTGCCAGTCTCCCTCAAGAGTTTGGGTTGGAGGCCGATAGTATATGCCTACTGTTAGACCATCCTTGTGGCCTGGTACTCTTACCCACAGAGCTTCTAATCGTGACTCCAACTCACCTAGATATTCCAATTCATACGATTTTATCACTTTTTTGACATACAAGGCTACACCACCTCCCATTTGCCCCTTCCTATCCTTCCTGTACAGTTTGTAGCCTGGGATAACTGTATCCCATTGGTTACCATCCGTCCACCAGGTTTCAGTGATACCAATAATATCAATATTATTATTGATATTATTATCAATAAGAATATATAAGAAGAAAAGAGGGGGCTCAAGCAACAGATGGAAAGAAGAGGAGAGGAAACTTCCAATGGCCTGGCAAGCAAGAGTGGAAAAATTGAGACTCCTCTGCAGCTCATAAATCATTCTGCCACTGAATGTGGCCACTGAGAAGAGGAAATGTCCACAGTGATTTTGCCTCCTATCTGTGCACTCTTATCAAGCCACATAGGGTGAAAGACTATCATGTTTCCCCGAAAATAACACACTGTCTTATATTTATTTTAACTCAAGAAGACACAGTATGGTTTATTTTCAGGGGATGTCTTATTTTTTATTAAGTATGGTACAACATGGTATGCTACATAGCCACGCCTAACACTATGTCTTATTTTCGGGGTATGCGCAAATGCTTAGAAAGCCTGCTACGGCTTATTTTATGGGTATGTCTTATTTTCGGGGAAACAGGGTAGATATGACAGCTAAATTTGTTCCTTGGATAAGCCTTGTCCCATCCACATGCCAGGTCACAACAATACCTGGGCCTGGAGGATTTCAGCTGAATAACTAAATTGCTGAACCATAAATTGTTCAGCCATCTGTCACTGGGACACCTAAACAGGGCCACTTGGAGGCAGTGTTGCTTGCCTCTCAGAAAGTGTAAAGCCAGTGGGAAGACTGTGGGGAAACCACCCTGCCACCCTCCATATCATCAGCTAGAGAGGAAGAAAATGCAGGCAAAATGCCATCTCTTCCTACCAGAAAAACAACAACAACACAGTTTGAATGGCAGAAGTAAAGCAAATTGTGTTCAAGCAGGTTCATCAGCAAAGGAGGGTCAGCCTGGTCTGAACTGCTTTTAAATGCATGCTGATATAAAACACTTACACTGGCCACTTGTTGTTCTTTTTAAGCAAGGGCAGGCTTCCTTTTGAAGGTGTCCTCCATTTTAAGGGTTGTCAACTGTAAGTTATTTTTTAAAATTACATTGTGCCAAAAATTGCCCTGCGTAGGCAAACTTACATAACAATAAATATCTTTGAACATTTTTTGTGTGTGAGTGAGTGTGCGAGAGAGAAAGCAGAGGTGGCCAACATGTAGAGAATATTTTGCAAATTTTTTTGTAAAAATTGGGAGAAATATTTTGTACACAAAGGTACATTTAACTACACTTTTCCATTTCTCCTTTGACACCCTGTTGAGAGCCAAAAATGGGGTGAAGTTGCCCATCTATAGTGAGCAACTGGACTGTTGACTTGGCAATTTCACAGATCAGCTACAGGTAGTTCTAGGTTGTCCTAAACAAGGCGAGATGTATTGTATTTCTATTTAAGTTATTTTGTAATCCTTTCTAATTTTCCATATGTAAATATAAATTGGTATTAGGTAATAATATGCAAATTAGTATCATTTTCTTGTCTTCCATTTTAGTGATATATGTCCTTTTCCACAATAGCGTGTTAGTGGCCACCCCAAGCATGTCATGTTGACTGAGAGGGTGACCTCCCTCCTCCTCCCTCCAGACCCTCCCCAACACCATAAGTCATACTGTTTTAGTTTGCAAGCCTGATGACAAGCCTTCCCTCTCTCTCCAGATGCTTTAGGAAGCATTAGCTGTCTGAAAAATGGGCTAAAAATACAGTAAATTAATAAATATTGATGTTTATCCCAGTCATATTGGACAATAACACGATCCTATCCAGAGAAGGGGAATTGATTGTTCTTCTACATAAAGTAAGAAAACCAAATTCTCCAAGTTTAGAAAGCTGTTTGCTCTTCTCATTATTTTAGGTTCTCCTTCGTATAGTTTGTGAATCCCCACTATTGGGTTATACGCCTGCTCAGACCATTGATTGGAGGCTCGTTGAGAGCTTCCTCAATTTTTTCTTGTTGATTCTATGGAAAAGACTATTTTCAAAAAAAGAAAAGAAAAGAAAATTCTGGCAATCTTGTCCCTAGGGGAGGATTGCCACTCCAGTGCTGTTTCTTCTCATAGGACTCAGTCACTTTTTCATTCAGGTCGCCGTTTCCCCCCCCTCAAGGGGGTGGCAGTAGGCCGGCCCTTCGGGGCATTCTTCTCGAACATTCTTCATTCTCTTTGCCTTCTCTGGAGTAATTTTTCATGGCCTCAGTGGCTTTCAAGAAGTTCCCGGCTTCAGACGGCCTCAGCCAGTGTCTGTTTTGTTTGGGCGAGTCACACCAGAGCCAGTCTTGTGCACACTGTAAAAACTTTATGCGCCTTGTGGTCCAAAACTGGAGAAACAGACTCAAGGCGCACCTAATGGAGCTCGCCCTGGCTCCCGCTTCAGTGGTTTCTACATCTGCCTCTACCAGCGGCCTGCTGCCCGAACGGGCTCCTAAGTCTTCTTCTTCCACCCTCATCCATAAGAAGAAGAAGAAAGACAAGAATGGGAAGAAGAAGAAAAAACACAGGAGTGAGGTTCGGCACTCTTTGCCTCCTACGCCTCGTCCGCCAATTTCTCCCCGGCCTTCTCCACCATTCTCTGTGGTGAGGTGTCCCTCTCCTGGATCCTCCGCCTGGGGCAGCCGTTCCTCTTTGGAGTCACCGAATAAGGGACACCAGGCTGATGCAACCGCACGCCCCGTGCTTCTTTCTCCTTCACAGCCTTTGGGTGAGAGGGGCTGTTACACGACGCAGCAAGTTCCTGTGTCTCCAAGGCCGTGCACTCCAACGGTAGATGCCCCAGCAGCCACTGTTTCATCTCCCATCATTGCACCCACCGTTTCACCTCCCACCGTTTCATCACCCACGGCTACCATCACTACTGGCCAGATGGACCTCTTCAAAACAATGTTCGAGGTCATGGCAAAATCTTTTGCCGAACAGTTTAAGGCCACCATTCCTGCGGCACCTGCGGCTCCGGGAATAACCACCGCACGCCCCAGGGATTCTGATCCTGCTGTCGCTCCGCTGCCCTCTCGAGGGTTGAGCAGTCGCTCCGCTGGCTCGGCCATAACAGATTGGCACGGTCCAGATGTTGAAGCGATGAGCGCCCAGTCCATCGACCTGCCCATGCTGTACTGGTGCAGTCCCGATGTGGCTTCCAGAGTCCCCCCTCATCCTCCGATGATTCCAGCTTGTCTTTAGAGGAGGAGGAGGGGGATGTGGACGCAGAGAAGACGCCCGACCAAGTGATTGGTGCAGTCGATCCGCCTAGAGGAGAGGACCAAAAATCCCTCACGGCAATGCTCACCCGTTTAGGAACTGCCCTTAACTTACAGGTCGACCAGCCACCGTTGGAAGTATCAGATGACGGCCAAGTTGGGCAAGAAATCCATCCAACCTGTCCACATCACAATGCTCCCTTCCATGCTAACATCAGCGAAGGCCACCTGGAAGAAGCCCGTTTCGGCCCACTCCGTTTCGTCCAGGCTCAATGGGATGTACCGAGTCTTGGATTGAGGATGTTGAGTTTCTTCAAGCGCATCCCCTACCAAACTCCCTGGTAGTAAAGGCTTTTCAACATAAAACTGCTGTTAGTGGTTTTCCGGTACCATTGATGCCTGAAGGAAAGAAGCTCGATGCGGTGGGCCGGAAATTCTACGCGAATAGGTCGCTGTTTCTCCGGGCTGCGAACTATTCAGCAGCTATGGGCCTCTATCAGTCCCATCTTTGGGAGCGTGCCAAGATGTTTGCTGTAAAGCTGCCGTCCGACCTCCAAAAGGAACTCAACAGTCTGTGTGATGAGGGCGATTTCCTGGCAGAGCAGCAAATGAGGATGGCACGCTATATCAACGACTACGTGGTCAAAGACATGCCTTCGGCGATCCTCCTGCGGCGGCATGCCTGGCTATGGGGAACTACCTTAGATGACTCAATGAAGAAGCTCATTGAGGAGTTCCCATTTGATGGCCAGGGCCTGTTTGGGCAAGACACAGACAAAGTGTTAAACGAGTTGAGGCAGACCAACTCGACCTCCAAGTTCTTGTCCTCACCGCCTCGTCCCAGCCTTCAAAACCCAGGTACCAGCAATTTACCAGCCGCTATCGTGGTAATCCGCAGCAGCACCAACAGCAGGGTGGGCCTGCCAATCACCCCAAGCCTGGTTTCTATTGTCCCCGGTGGCAACAAGGGAGGCAACGATTCCAGCCTTATGGCCAAGGAAAATGCAACGAGGGCAAGTCAAAGTCTTGTGTTTGACTTCCCTCTGGCCAAGACTCTCTCGCTCCATCTCCCGTACCTCTCCCTTTGGAACTTCCTCGAAGTGTGGTCCAACATTACGAATGACTGGTGGGTCTTGAAGATCTTGTCCGCTGGTTACGCCATCAAGTTCGACCAGATGCCTCCCCGTCTCTTCATCTGTAGGAAGAAGTTACAACCCTTCTCTCCAAGGGGGCCATCGAGCTGGTACCACCAACCGATTGGAACAATGGTTTCTACTCGAGGTACTTCGTTGTCCAGAAGAAAGACTGAGGTCTCTGCCCGATTCTGGACGTGCATCGCCTCAACAAGTTCATTTACACCAGAAAGTTCTGGATGGTGACACTCCAAACCGTCCTGCCCCTCATCAACAAACGGGACTTGTTTACAGTGATAGACCTCAAGGACGCTTACTTCCACGTCAGCATCCTCAGGGAGCACAGACAGTTCCTCCACTTCCGGATAGGGGACTCAGTGTACCAGTACTGTTGCCTACCGTTCGGTCTGGCCCCAGCACCACGAGTCTTCACCAACTGCATGGCTCCGGTTGCTGCTTTCCTCCACCAGAAGGGTCTTCCCATACATCGACGACTGGTATGGGTCTTCCCATACAACGACGACTGGTTGATAGTCTCTCCCAACAGGTTGTTGCCCATTCGGGACATGGAATTCACCATTCATCTCATGGAGAGTCTTGGCCTCAGGATCAACTTCTCCAGGTCAAAGTTGGATCCTTCACAGCGAGTGGACTTCCCCCCGTTTCCTCTGGTTCAGAAGGTCCCCACGAGGATGTAGCAGCAATGGGCGCACGCGATTCTCATCGCTCCAGCATGGCCGCACCAACCCTGGTATCCACTTCTGTTGCAACTATCGTTGCAGTCTCTCACGCTGCTGGACTCTCCGACTCTTCTACAAACGGAGCAGGAACAACTTCACCACTTGGATTTGCCCAGTCTCCAATTCACCACATGGAGGATAATCCCAGACTGTCTAGGATCTTGGAACTATCACAACATCCCTCTACAAGGAAGTCCTATGCTTCCAAATACAGGCGTTTTCATGCCTTCCTGGATACTCAACAGGTGCCTCCACTCAACGCTGGTCTGTAACACATCATGGCATACCTCCTCCATTTGGCGAAGTCAGGGTCTCAGCATTGCTTCCATCAGGGTCCACCTGGTAGCAGTAGTAGCCCACTCTCCAGCTGGATCACCTGCCTCTGGTGCCTTCCGCGACCAAACAGTGAAGCGTTTCCTCAAAGGTCTGCGAAATGCTTTCCCCCCTATTAAGACTCCAACCATGCAATGGTCATTATCTACTATCTTGAATGCTCACACTAAGACTCCTTTCGAGCCGATGGCTACGGCGGACGCTCGTCTCCTCACCTGGAAGACTACGTTTCTTGTGGCTATCACGTCTGCTCAACGAGCTGGTTGCTTTGCGGGCGGATGCCCCGTTTATCAAATTCTACAATGACCGTGTGGTGCTCCACGCCGACATCACCTTCTTACCAAAGATAGTCTCCCAATTTCACATGGCTCAGACTATATCTTTACCAACTTTCTTTCCAAACCCCAGCAATGCTCAAGAAAAGACTTGGCACACGCTTGATGTGAAACGAGCTTTATTGTTTTACATCAGCAGGACCCGTGAGTTCCGTAAGTCACAGCGTCTTTTTGTTGCCTATGGGGGAAAGTCTAAAGGTGAACCCATCACTTCTCAGAGGTTCTCCAAATGGATTACATCAACCATCTACCTGGCCTACTAGGCTGCTTCTCTTCCACCCCCTCCTCACGTCAGGGCACACTCAACCAGAGCGGTTGCCACCTCCACTGCCTTTTTGGAGGGCACCCTGCTGGAGGACATCTGTAAGGCTGCCACCTGGTCCAGACCTTCCACATTTGTCCAGCACTACAGGATGGACACCAGAGCCACTGCAGACGCCAGACTTGGCCATGTTGTCCTTGCCAGAGGGCTCCAGGCACCTCGCCCTTGTGGGTCCATCCTACTTGACTGATGTACTTCATCGTGGACTCGTCTCATCCGGCTGCCCACTGACCAAGTAAGTGTGATCTTGCTAATCTCCCAATAGTGTGGATTCACAAACTATACGAAGGAGAAAGTTGGGTTTCACTTACCAGTGATAACTTTCATTCTTCGAGTATATAGTTTGTGAATATACACTACCCACCCTGCCTCCCCTCTTGAGTAGCACAGATGAGATCATTTGGTTTATCCTGTGCCTTGCTTAAGTATGGAACTGAGGTGAAATGGCGAACTGGCGCCTAAGGGTGAGCGGTACGGTGGGCGGTCTTACCGCCAAAACTTTAGACCAATCAGCTTTAAAGCCTCTGATCGATGTTCTGCGCAGGCGCATAACCCATTAGTGTGTATTCACAAACTATATACTCGAAGAACGAAAGTTATCACTGGTAAGTGAAACCCAACTTTTCTTTGTTCTTGTTTTTGTAGGGACTGTGTGCGCAGACCTTCTGTGGTCACATGCATTCCTGCAACCACGCCACATTCAACATGAAGGTAAGATGTAAACATTGAAATAGATTGTAGTATAGGTAAAGGTAAAGGTTTCCCTTGCTCGAAAGGCAGTCGTATCCGACTCTAGGGTTCAGTGCTCATCTCTGTTTCAAAGCCGAAGAGCCAGCGCTGTCTCCTTCTGCAGACGTTTCCGTGGTAATGTGGCAGGCATGACTAGATACCGGAGCACACAGAACGGTGTTACCTTCCCACCAAAGTGGTCCCTATTTATCTACTTGCAATTTCTTGCTTTCAAACTGCTAGGTTGGCAGGAGCTGGGACAAAGATGGGAGCTCATTCTGTCCTGCAGTACTTGGGAATCGAATGCTGACCTTCGACCTTCCAGTCAGTGTCTTAGCTACATGAGCCACTGCAGTCCCGGATTGTAGTATAGGATAGAATATATTTAAACATACAATTATGTGCCATCAAGTTGTTTCCAACCTATGGTATTACTATGAGACTGTGGTCAGACGTATCCTCATTAGCCATGCATGCTCCAAATTTCATTAGCTAGCTTCTCTACCAGGAAGCAAAGTTGGATTCAAACGTCCAACTCTTGGTTCCACAGCTAGCTGCTACAACCCATGGAAGCACAACCACCCTTAAGTAAATTTTTAGTTAATTTCATCATCATTAGCCAGTGTTCCTTGCATCTCCCAAAGATCTCCTGTGTCTTGCAGGAATAAGAAAATAGAGATTAAATAATTTAGTGCTGAGCAGAATGGTCTTTGGGCCCATTTTCAAAAATAGGGAAGATTCCAGAAATAGGATGAATGACCTCTGGTCATAAACAAATCTTTAATTTCTTTCCTGCATTCATCTTGCAATGAAGATGTAAACTGGACTGTTTGGCCAACCAGACCCAGCTAAGACTTTAGTGGGATTAAGCCATTTGGAACATGGGCTATATTTCCTCTATTGGTTGTAGGCAGTGATGGACTAGATAAGCAGCGGCCCACAGACTGGAAATATCCACTTCACTTTCCAGGTCCCAAGAAAGCAGACACCAGGGAGTATAGCTAACTATAGGATCATTGCATTAATTCCTCATGCAAGCAATGTGATGCACAAGGAGTGAGAAATAAAAGAAAGGAAGCAATGGTCTTAAAGTATGAAGCAGCTGTTGAACTAGGTAATATTCCTCCTCCATCAAGGATTCTACCACCCTAGCTTTAAAAATAGTCATCCCTCATTAATTTACAGATGTGATGTAGTTATACTTTTGATAGTAGAAAAAGAAATCACAAATAACTATCTAGACTCCATCAGTTCTTTGTTCCAAAGCCCTTTAAATAGCTGGGATTGTTTGCAGTTGCTGAGTGTGCAGCAGAGATGTATGCAAAGTATTTCCTACTGGAAAGAAGGATGAACAAAGTAATTAAGAAATGCTTTGGAAGTAATCACTGCTTTATTAAGGTACAGGAGGTAGAAAGAGAGAGGGATTTTTTTATGGGTAGGAAAGAACAAGTGATTAAGAACATAAGAACATAAGAACAGCCTTGCTGGAACAGGCCACAGCCCATCCAGTCCAGCATTCTGTCTCACACAGTGGCTCACCATTTCCTTCAGGGTATTCCCAAGGAGATGCCTTCACTTGCTTAGGATTCCCTGGAAATGGCATTGAGAGATATCCTGCCTATCTCTCCAACCCGGAGGTTGTCCTTAGGTAGCCATAATTATAGCCATTGATAGACTTGTCCTCCATGAACTTGTCTAATCCTTTCTTAAAGCTGTCAAGACTGACAGCTGTCACCACTTCTCCTGGCAGCGAGTTCCATAGACCAGTAATCCTCTGGGTGAAAAAGTACTTTCTCTTATTTGTTTGAGAACTAGTACCCAAAAGTTTCATGGAGTGTCCCCTAGTTCTAGTGTTGTGCGATAGGGAAAACAGTTTTTCCGTATCTACTTTGTCCACACCGTGCATGATTTTATAAACTTCAATCAGGTCACCTCTTAGACGCCGTCGTTCAAGAGTGAAAAGGCCCAACCGTTGCAGCCTCAGATGGTAAGGAAGGTGTTCCAGTCCCCTAATCATTCTGGTTGCCCTCCTCTGTACTTTCTCCAACTCCATAATATCCTTCTGGAGGTATGGCGACCAGAACTGTACACAATATTCCAGATGGGGCCTCACCATAGATTTATAAAGAGGCAAAATGACACTTGCTGACTTATTTTCTATACCCTTCCTAATGATCCCTAACATTGAGTTTGCTTTTTTCACTGCTGAGGCACACTGGGTTGACACCTTCATTGAGCTGTCCACCAGGACACCAAGGTCCCTTTCCTGGTTTGTCTCAGAGAGTTCAGACCCCATCAGTTTATAAATGTAATTGGGGTTCTTTGCCCCAACATGCATCACTCTGCACTTACTAATGTTGAAACTCATTTGCCACCGCTTTGCCCATTCCCCCAGTGTCAAGAGATCCTTCTGGAGCTCCTCACAATCTCTCACAGTTTTCACTACCCTGTATAATTTAGTGTCGTCAGCAAATTTGGCTACCTTGCTTTTTACTCCTACCTCTAGATCATTTATGAAGAGGTTGAAAAGCAGGGGTCCCAGTACTGAACCTTGGGGGACCCCACTCTTTACTTCCCTACACTTGGAGAAGTGTCCATTTAGTGCTACCCTCTGTTTCCTGTCCCTTAGCCAGTTGCTGATCCAGGACAAGACCTGTCCCTTTATTCAATGACTGGTAAGTTTATTCAAGAGCCTTTGGTGTGGGACCTTGTCAAAAGCCTTCTGAAAGTCCAGATAAACAATGTCAACTGGATCCCCCTTATCCACATGCTTGTTGACACTCTCAAAAAATTCCAACAGATTAGTGAGGCATGATTTGCCCTTGCAAAAGCCACGTTGGCTCTCCTTTAGCAGCGCCTTCTCTTCTATGTAACTATTAATTCTATCTTTTAGGATGGTTTCCATCACTTTACCTGGGACACATGTCAAACTGACAGGCCGGTAATTTCCTGGATCACCCCTGGATCCTTTTTTGAAAATTGGTGTTACATTCGCTACCTTCCAGTCATCAGGCACAAAGCCTGATTTGAGGGAAAGATTATATATTTTGGCTAGGATATCAGCAATTTCATCTTTAAGTTCCCTGAGAACTCGTGGATGGATGCCATCTGGTCCTGGGGATTTGTTAGTGTTTAGCTTAACAAGACATGCAAGGACCTCCTCCCTGGTTATTTCTATCTTGCTTAATTCTTCGGTTTCCCTCCCTACGAAGATAGGCTCTGTTTTGGGCATGTGGTCTCTGTCTTCTTCAGTGAATACTGAAGCAAAGAATTCATTGAGTCTCTCTGCAATCTCTGTTTCCTCTTTAATAACCCCTTGCCTTCCATTGTCATCTAATGGTCCAATGGCCTTCCTAGTTGGGTTCTTACTTCTAATGTACTTAAAGAAGTCTTTGTTATTTCTCTGAGTATTTTTAGCTATACGCTCCTCAAAGTCTTGCTTTGCTTTCCTGATTGTTGCCTTGCATTTGTTCTGCCAGAATTTATGTTTCTGCCTGCTGTCCTCATTTGGACAAGCCTTCCATCTTCTAAATGAGCTTTTCTTGCTCTTGATCACTTCCCGAACAGCTCCTGTAAGCCACATCGGAGTCCTCTTGGACCTGGCAGTGCCCTTTTTCCTTTTGGGTATGCATTCCAATTGAGCCTCTGTTATTGTTTTTGTAAACAGCCTCCATGCCTCTTGGAGTGTTTGGACTCTCTCAATTTTCCCTTTAAGTTTCTTTTTTACTAGTTTCCTCATCTTTGGGAAATTTCCTTTTTGAAAATTTAAGGTCTCTGTGTTAGATTTTATCAGTGACTTGCGGTCTATGATCAAGTTAAACATAATTGAGTTGTGGTCACTGTTCCCTATTGGATCAGTCACATTAACATCTTGCACCAGATCCTGAGTATTACTCAGGATCAAGTCAAGGATTCTTGTACCTCTAGTTGGGTCTTCAACCATCTGTCCCAGGGAACAATCATTGAGCATATCTAGGAACTTTATCTCTTTATCATGTGCTGAACAACAGTTCACCCAGTCTATGTGAGGGTAATTGAAGTCCCCCATTATAACCAGGCTTCCCTTCCTGGATGCCTCCTTTACAACATTCTCCAACTGCCAGTCTCCCTCAAGAGTTTGGGTCGGAGGCCGATAGTATATGCCTACTGTTAGACCATCCTTGTGGCCTGGTACTCTTACCCACAGAGCTTCTAATGGTGACTCCAAATCACCTAGATATTCCAATTCATACGATTTTATCACTTCTTTGACATACAAGGCTACACCACCTCCTGTTTGCCCCTTCCTATCCTTCCTGTACAGTTTGTAGCCTGGGATAACTGTATCCCATTGGTTATCATCCGTCCACCAGGTTTCAGTGATACCAATAATATCAATATTTTTATCTATTGCTAAGTATTCCAGCTCCCCTATTTTGTTCCGGAGGCTTCTGGAATTTGTATACAAGCATTTATATATGCTTTCCTGATACAGTCTTTTGAGTCCAGTTGCATTGTTAGACTGCCTCTTGCATCCTTCTGCTAGAGTGCTGGTGACTAGCTCCTTGCTCTGCTCAGTAATTTTTGCATCCTCCTCACTACTCAAGTACACACTTTCCCGAACCGGATGCTGCCCAGCTCCTGTCGGCTTTCCCCCAGTTATCAGTTTAAAAGCTGCTCTGCAGCCTTTTTGATGTTGAGTGCCAGCAATCTGGTCCCATCATGGTTTAAATGCAACCCATCCCTCCTGAACAGATTTGGCTTGTCCCAAAATGTTCTCCAGTTCCTGACAAATCTGAAGCCCTCCTCTCGACACCACCGCCTCATCCACGCATTGAGGCTTCTGAGCTCTGCCTGCCTGGTAGGTCCTGCGCGAGGGACAGGCAGCACTTCTGAAAATGCTACCTTGGAAGTCCGGGACTTCAATCTTCTTCCTAACAACCTAAATTTGGCTTCCAGGACAGACCGCTTGGCCTTCCCAACATCATTAGTACCAACGTGTACCATGACAACTGGCTCGTTCCCAGTTCTCTCTAACAATCTATCTAGATTTCTTGTGATGTCTGCAACTTTTGCACCTGGCAGGCAAGTCACCATACGGTTATCATGTGCATCACAAATCCATTTCTCTGTATTTCTAATTATTGAATCGCCTAGTACAAGGAGCCTCTCTCCTGCAATCTGTTCATCTACATGCACCTCATCAACCATATTAAGGGAGAGAACCTCAGTTTGTTCCTGTTGTTCATCTTCCTGGATCTCATCAAGTGTGATGAAGGAGAGATCATCAGGTGGAACCAGTTGTTCCTCTGTGTGTTCCTCATCAGGTGTGATAAGGGAAAGAGCCTCAAATTTATTCTGTAATTTCAGACTCTCAGAGTGATCCCCTACTCTTCTCCTCCTTTGAGTCACATTCCTCCAACCATCTCCCTCCTGAGATAGTGAAGGGCCTTCTCCCTCAGAACTGTGCCCTGTCACTTCTTTGTCCAGCATAGTCTGCTCCGCTCTGTCCAAGAACAGCTCAAGCTCCTTAATTTGTTGGTGGTTAGATATGCGGGCCTCTAGCTGCTGGACCTTCTCTTCTAGTAGTGCAACCAGCTTGCACTTGCTGCAAGTGTAGTTCTCCATATGCTTTGGCAAGAACACAAACATGGCACACGTATTGCAGGTAACTACAGCTGTTCCCTCAGAATCCATTTTAACAAGTGCAGTATTCTGGGCCTCAAAAATGTACACGTTTACTACCTTTCTACCTAGTAAGACTATATTCTTCCTTTGTTACCAGTTTGTAATCTCGCGCGCCGCTAGGCGCGCGGTCCTCTAAAGCAGCTCTACTTCAACTGCAAAACTTACCAGTGCTCACTTCCTTTGTTTGGCTCTCCTCAGCAGCAGCTCTGCTTAAGAGCACATGCAAAGTCAAAATGGCTGACCCTGAAAGAGCTCAGAGCTTTTAAAGGCTAGTGTGGCTCCGCCCCTATGAGTCACAGTTCAGGGAAGGGCCTGGTGTGGCCCTGCCCCCCTGCTTCTGGAAGCTTCAAACTGCTTCCTCTGTTTGAACAGAGGTGGCTCTCAGCAGTTTCAATTATCAATTTAAATTAGTAGAGGCCTCTAAAGCAGCTCTACTCCAACTGCAAAACTTACCAGTGCTCACTTCCTTTGTTTGGCTCTCCTCAGCAGCAGCTCTGCTTAAGAGCACATGCAAAGTCAAAATTAGTCACATTGTACCTGTCCTTATTTAGAAATTACTTGCAGACTCTTATACTTTACCCCCACCAAATAATTTGAGCACTATATAAGATATTTAAAATATTGGAAGAGGTGGGGCATACTTAATTTGGAGCAACTATGGTTACAACACTGGTTGTTTCTGTTGCTCCCAATCTGTTCCCATGAAAGAAGTGGTTATATACAAGGAAGTTCTTGTTTGACAGTGTAGTACATTGTCAAAAAAGTGAATAGATTTTCCCTTCATCCCCCTCTCCTTCATGATCCAAAATGATTAAAAGAAGCAAGCTTTAGTCTCCTCATGGTTTTTTCCAATTCAATTCAATTTTAATTTATTCTCCGCCCTATTCAGTGCAGGGAGACTCAGGGCGGCATCCAACATATCAATACAGATACAGCAGGGTAATACAATAATCATAGCTGTCAAGTATCCCTTATTGGCCAGGAAAACCCCTTATTTTACCCTCTTTCCCGCCGTCATCCCTTATTAATTAGACTGCAATGCCCTATTGCCGCCATTGGAGGGCAGCACAGGATAAGCATAGCTGTCAAGTATCCCTTATTTGCTGGGAAATTTCCCTTATTTCCAAATCCACAACTTGACAGGCATGACAATAATACAAAAAGATAAATCATGCAATAACCAATACACAATAGATACATCATATATTATCCAAGCACTACAATAATGTAAAGGCTATATCCAAACCAATGATCAATACACAATAGTTACATCATATGTTAATCAAACAATATACTATACTAAATCAAAGTTTGCAATGAAAACCAGCCATCGGAGTGACCATCAGGTTTACCTCTACCTCCCACTGCTGACTGGGCCAAAGAAGGAGTCGGGATGGCGTCAACTGGAGGAGCGTCGGCAGTGGCTCCTGATGCCGAAACTCCCTCAAGCAGCGCCGGCCTCCCTCACGCTGGTTCAGCCGAGAGGGAACAGGGGTGCCCAATGTCCTTGGTGGCATCGGTGCCAACCCCAATCCTGAAGCCGCCCACCAAAAAAAACCCCAGCTGCTCCTCACTGAAGAGCCCATACAGAGCACAGGCTGGGGCTGTCGGGGCAGGCAAAGCCCAGGAAGGTGGAGCAGGAGTGAGCCTCTACTTCCCAAGTGGCCACAGCTGCCGGCGTCCTCCTCCACCCTCGGCGTTGATGTGGCTGAAGGTGCGTGGCAGGAGCGTCCTGGTACAGGGCTGTGGCAGCTTTTGACCCCTCCAGCCAACAGAGCCCAGGAAGGGGCGGGGGGAGCGAGCCTCCACCACCCAAGCAGCCACAGCTGCCAGCGTCCTCCTCCACCCTCAGTGTTGACGTGGCTGAATGTGCGTGGCGGGAGCATTTTGCAGATTAGCATATTATTTTGATAAAAAAATATTGCATCCAGCATTAAACACTGTATTGGAATCACTGGTCGACATGCTTGGTAACTTAATTAGAAAAGATGGAAACTGCCAGTAGAAGGATGATTAAACAGAGTGAGGGGTGCAATTTTAGAAAGTGAAATTACAGTTATATAAATTAATCGTAGATACGTGGAAAGCAAGCAGCTAAACTGTAGGCACACGCACACCTGTCAAATTACTTGAGCTAATTTTTTTTCCAGTCCAAAAGCTACAATGGTCAATATATTTTCATGGAAGACACAAATTTGTGGGACTTGTTTGCAAGTTTATAAATATTCATAGGACTAGCATTCAAAAATATTTCTAGATATATGTATTCACTCCATAGTCAGAGAAGACAGAATGAGCAGACTACCTCTCATTTCTCTGTTCATGTTCGTATTTGAATTTGATTTTGTTTTTATTTTTATGTGTGTTTATATCTGAGAGAGATTTTCAGCACCACTCTGTAGGACTGCTTTGCTTGCCTGTTTGTTTTTGTTTTACTTTTGTCTTGAGGGACACAGAAGAAGCCTTCTCAATGAATGTGACAACATGCAGTCACCTCCTGTGCAGCGGTTGGCTGATAGTTCCACTCTAGAAGTGTTGAACAAACAGAAGGATTGGCTAATCATACATTGTGAAGATAAAAGAGAGGGAGAGAAAAATGTCTTCTCTGCTGAAACCCACAGCTATTATGCTTGAATGGTATTCAGGGCTATTTGGTGATAGCATTGTGAAAGCTACTACTATTCAAATTATATTGAAGGGAAGACTCAGTTATGATATTAGAGTAATTTTAATTTTCTTTGCAAAAATAGGAATAGTGCTTCATACATGTTTACAAAAAGCCTTCTCAACAGGTAGAACTGCAGACATTATAGAAAATGAAAACATAATTCTCTGGTCTTGGGCTTTGAGTCAGACAATGTGGACAAAGAGATAAAAGCAAACAGAGAAAACATCAGAATCTACCAGTTCTTTTGGCTCTTTAGTCCTGGCTCTCTTGACACCCAGCGCTCTATAGCAGAGGTTCCCACCGATATCCCACCACTGCGCTCAGCTGTGAGGGCAGGAGGGGTGGCTGCGCCCACAACGTACGGTTTCATCGTCATCCTAAGAGACCGCATCGCCCCAAGAATGTCTGTCCATCCAACCAGAGCGGACTGGAGGGGCTCTCTGCTTGTACCATCTGCTAGAGGGGCCCGTCTCTCTAGCACAAGAAGGAGGGCCTTCTCTGTGTCCACTCCGACCCTATGGAACCTCCTGCCAGTGGAACTAAGACTGTAGATGGAATTGCTGCCCTTCAGGAAAGATCTGAAAACATGGCTGGCGGGGCAGGTGTGGGGTACTGGTGGGAAAGTGACCCCGCCTGCTGGTTGGTTTAATATAAAAGTAAATTTCCTCTGTTTAATTTGTGGGGGTTTTAGCGGGGTAATTTGTTTCAATGGGGTTGTTCTTGTTTTAAGGGTTTTTAAGATTGTATGCCGCCCAGAGTCTTTGTAAGTTGGGCGGCTATATAAATATGAATATAAAATAAATAAAATCGGTGGCAGCAGTGGGAATCGCATGATTTTTTCTGGATTTTGGACAGGCTCCATCGCTTCCCAGGGTGGCGGGAGGCTTATCTGAGCAATTTCGCTCCGGTTTGGTAATTTTCCGATGCTCCTCCGCTGTATTTCGGCAGCTAGAGCAGGATGGTGAACCTCTTCCTGGTTCTGTGCTGGGATCCAAGGCACCTACATAAGCTCAACCAGGCACCGGAAGTAGCTCACCATCCCTCTCCAGCTGCCAAAGCGCAGTGGAGGAGCATCGGAAAATTACCAAACCAGAGTGAAATTACTCGAAAAGCTTCCCGCCACCCTGGGAAGCAGCAGAGGCTGTCAAAACCTCCAGA
The DNA here is from genome assembly GCA_035047345.1 of Bradypodion ventrale. Classification (NCBI taxonomy): domain Eukaryota; kingdom Metazoa; phylum Chordata; class Lepidosauria; order Squamata; family Chamaeleonidae; genus Bradypodion; species Bradypodion ventrale. The sequence goes on from JAWDJE010000001.1 coordinate 238,247,866, forward strand.
AAAACCATGCAATTCCTGCTGCCCCACCATGGTAAGTGACATATCATGACTTCCGTCCATGGGGGGGTGGCAAGTCTAGAGGTCCCCGGGTGGCCACCATGGGCCAGGTTAATGATATGCATAGACCGGATTAGGCCCATAGGCCAGGGGTTGGGAACCCCTACTCTATAGTAATGTTGTTTTCTAATGAAAGATCATTCTGTTCTGGATAGTTATTTGGAAGGAATTTTTTTAAATTTTTTTTTTAATTTTTATTAAATTTTTGACAGACATACAAAAAAAGAAAAACAGTAACGATACAATACAATAATAACTCAAAAACAACATCAATACAATGTTAACTCACATTCATAGAAGCTAGCACATAATAGTACTTAGACTAATTGTTTACCATATAACCACCAATGTTAGATACCACAATGTAAGTTATTACACAATCAAAACAATAAAAGCTTTCTGTGCTACCACTATTATAATTTTTTAATAGTTACAAATCACCCTGTGAATATATACAATGCCCGGAGAGTTTAGTTTCTACTTCAACTCCAAAAACCTCTTTGAGATGGTACAGGCCCTGGGCTATCATTTACCATAAGAGAATGGTCCACAAACGGTTTCCATATATTCCAAAACCTATTTTCTTTTAAATTATCTCGTTTCACTTTAATCTCCCATGTCAATTTGTCGTTCAATGCTAGACTCCACATTTCTTTATACCACTCTCCGATCTGTATATCTACATCATTTTTCCAATTTCTAGCTATGCATTGTCTACCTGTAGTTAATACAATTTCCAGTAATTCTTTTTCTTCCTTATTCAAATCCAAACCTTCCACATTTGTTAAAAGAATGGTACCTGACACCAACTTAACATTTTTACCCAATATTTCACCAAACTCCCCTTCTATTCTTCCCCAAAAATCCCTTATTTTTTTACAACTCCACCACATGTGTTCATATGTTCCATCAGTTTCTTTGCATCTCCAACATAACTTATCTCTTTTATTATCCATCTGATAGAGTCTTAGTGGTGTCAAGTACCATTGCCACAACATTTTAAAATTATGTTCTTTAATTCTTACAGACATTGTTCTCATAATTCTCTTTTTCCATTTATTTCTCCATTCAACCTCCCCAATTTTTATATTCAAATTTTGTTCCCACTTCCGTTTCAAATCTTCCTGTGGATCTTTACCCTTATTCAATATAGTATAAAGTTTGCTTATAAGACCCTTAATGCTTCTTTCCCCTTTTCTGATCTTTATTACCAATTCCTCAAATTCCGTCTTAGTTCTATCTATCCCTACTTCTCTTTTATATTTTTTATTCCAGTTATCCACCTTTAATTTCTGAAACCAATCCAAATTTAACTTCTCAAGTATTTTTTTTCTTAGTATCATCATCACAAGCTTTTAACCAGTCCTTCAGTAAAAGCATCCCATTTTTATCCAATATTTCCTTTTTTTCCTTATCTAATTTTATTGGGAAACACACCATATCAGTCAATTCCAAAATTGGAAAAAAAAATTGGGGCCATATCTTTCTTTACCTTTTTCCACACCTCCATGAGCCCTCTCATCATAGTATTATTTGGCCTTTTCAACTTGTCCTTTATTCCCAAGAAAATCATATTACCAATATTTCTATACTCTTTCATCTCCAGTTGCTCCCAAATTGTCCTTTCTTTTGCCAAAATCTTCACAACATTCTTAATTTGAAATGCTCGATAATATGCTAACAAATTTGGCATGCCCAGACCCCCTTCTTTCTGAGACAAATACCAGAGCTTCTTTGAAAGTCTAGATTTTTTACCTCCATTACAGAAACAATTAAACATCTTTTGAAACTCATTAATTTCCTTCTTCTTCAACTGGATCGCTAGTGCATCAAATAAAAAAATAATCTTTGGTAGCAATATCATTTTACAAATTGCAATCCTTCCGAGCCATGACAGCTTCAACTTCTGAAACTCTTGTATTTTATTCTTAAATTCGACTCTCAAGCTGTCATAGTTCAATCGTTTAAGTTCTTCTAATTTATTTGAAATAATTATCCCCAAATACTTCAGCTTATCTTTAATTTGTATATTAAATGTCTCCACTATCCTGCCCATCTCACCTACCCCCAAATTACACAGCATCAATTCTGATTTATCCCAATTTATCATTAATCCAGTTATAGCTTCAAATACCTGTAGGTGATCTTTAATCCTGTCCATTACCAACTCCGGATGTTTCACCATAAGCAATGTATCATCCGCATACATACTCACTTTATTACCCATAATCCCTTCTATATTTAAATCATCCCTTATATTTTTAGCTAATATCTCCATTGCCATAATAAACAGGATAGGAGATAATGGACAACCCTGCCTAGTACCAGCCTCTAGATTTACCACATCAGTAAGCTCCTCATTTACTCTGATCCTAGCATTCCCTTTTTGATATAATAAGTCTATTACCCTATTAAATCTATCCCCAAACCCATATTTTTTTAACTATTTCCTTGATTGAAGACCACTGTAATGAATCAAATGCCTTAAAAATATCTAATGATAATAAGCCCACCTTTTCCTTCGTTTGATTAACATTATCAATTAAATCTAATACCCTTCTAGTCAAGTCCGCCATATGCCGACCTTTTAGAAACCCAACTTGATCAACATTTATGTATTCCCCCATAAAACTGTTTAGACGATTGGCCAATATTGCTGTGAAGATCTTGGCATCCTGATTTATAAGGGAAATTGGTCTGTACGATTCCACTCTTTCCAGATTCTTACCAGGCTTTGGCAGTAGAACGATTGTAGAGTTATACCATGAAGTCGGGATTGATCCTCCATCTAAAATATAATTATATAACTTCACCAATTTTGGAACCACCACTTCTTTGAATTCTTTGTAAAACTCTGTCGATAATCCATCATCCCCCGGAGCTTTCCCCATCTTCAACCCACTAATTACCTCCTTAACCTCTTTATCATTGATCCTTTCCTCCATTTTCTCTCTATGTTCTTGTTTTATTCCGTTCCCTGTCTCTCCAATATCTTTTTAAGCCTCTCCAAATCTACTTCCTTTTTTGCATATAATGCTTGATAAAATTCCCTGATGATTTTACATTTATCTCTATTCTTATTACACCTTAAACCTTGTTTATTAACCAATACCCCAATTTCTCTTTTTTCCCTTTTAGCCTTGGCTGCTCTTGCTAATAATTTTGAACTTCTGTTGCTAAATTCAAAGTATTCTCTATTTAAATAAATCAACTCTCGTTTAACTTTGTCAATATCCTTGCCCATTAATTCTGCTTTAAGTCTTTGTAATTTCGTAAAAAAAAATTATCTTTACTTTTCGCATGATCCTCCTGTAACTGCTTTATTTCTCTTTCTTTTTCTATCTGTTCTACTTTATATCTTTTATATTTAAGACTCGCCAACTTTATGCTTTCCCCCCTAAAAACCGACTTCATGGTATCCCATACAACATTGAAGTTAACGTCATTATTGTCGTTCAACTGCCAACTTTCTTTCCATCTTTCCATAATCTGCTCTTTACATTTCTGGTCTTTAAACAAGTTAGGATCGTACCTCCAACTTCTTCCTCTTCGAATATCTTTTTGTACTTTCAATTCCAAATATACTTTGGCATGATCCGATTCCTTAATGATCCCGATTTCCATTCCTTCTATATCTTTGATCAAATTTTCCGTAAGAAAAACATAATCTATTCTTTAGTAGGTCCCATGGACATGTGAAAAAAAGAGTATGCCCTTTCAGAGCCCTTAAACTCTCTCCAGGAATCCTTCAAACCCATAGCATCCATCCATTTATCCAGAACCTTCCCTTTCAAACCAGTTCCACTTCTTGCTATGTTTGTACAATCTAGCCCTGACCTTATCAAATTAAAATCTCCCACCACAATAGTTTTTGCAACATTCTCTAATTCCACTATTTTCCGAACTTTTTCTAGGAACTCCGCTTGATGATCGTTTGTAGCATAAATATTTACCAACATGATTTCCTCATCCTCTATTTTTCCTCTTACAATCAAATATCTGCCCTCTTGATCAACAACACTTTTTGTAATCTCAAATCCTAATTTTTTAGAAATCATGATTGCCACCCCTCTTGCTTTTGAAGTTCCAAACGCCATCTCATAGTGTTGCATCCATCCCAAAAAAAGTTTGTTCGTGTCTTTTGACTTCTGATGCGTTTCCTGTAAGAACAATATATCGGGTCTATCTTTCTTCAGCGCCAATTCCAGTCTCCGTCTCTTAAGAACAGAACCTGTACCCTTCACATTCCATGATAATATTTTAATACTTCCCATAACCTACCTCCTTTCTAAGCTCTAAACTCTCCATCGGGCGTGCCACCAACAACCCCTTACCCCTATACCACACAAAACTACATACAACACACACTATCTCTCTCCCCACCTTCTTACAAAAAAAAGCCGCCTTTGACAACCAAAGAGGAGAGAGGGGGGACATGCAAGATGTGCCTTCCTACCGGTGCTACGCGCTACTCACCTTTCTATATCAATTAAATGCTTTAAATTGTTATAATCTAATTCTCATTGCTCCTTACTTGTTTCCTCCTCCACCATAATCAACGACAGCTCCTCCTCCTCTTTCCTTCGCTGCGGTGTTCCACCTGTTGCCCCACCAGCTTCCTCCCTCTCATACTCCCTCCCCAAAGCTCCCGATTCCATCAATTCCTTCTTGAGGTTTATCCATTCTTCCGAATCTATTTTTACCAGTTCCAGCAAGCTCAAGTACTCCAATGGATTGACCCCTTCATCAATTACTTGCATTCTTTTGTCATAAAAAAAGCGCAGTTGCTGTGGAAATCTCCAATTATACCTTATATTTTTACTCATCAACGATTTGGTTACAGGCCTCATCTTATATCTCCACGTTCTTTCTTTCAATGAGATATCATTATACACTTCTACGTCAGAACCATCAAATTTCAAAGCATCAGGACCAGCTCGTTTCAAATGGGCCATTACTCTTAGCTTATCGGCCCAATTTGCAAATTTTACCAACACATTTCTTTGGACCACCCTCCCTCTTCTTGGGCCCACCCGAAATACACTTACACTTACAAAATCTTCCTGGACAAATTCTTTTTCCATATTCAAACCATTTAACCACTGAACCACTCTTTCTCTTAACAAGTCCGGTGTCCGTTCCACCACCTGACGTATCACAATATTCTGCTTTCTCATCATATCTTCCACAGCATCAATCCTTCTCTCTTGTTCATCCAATTTCAGCTTATTCTCCCGCACCACCTCCTGAGTCCCTTTTATTTCCTTTTATTATGGTGGAAATTGGCAAGTTGTTTCAGAAATTGGAGAAGAATGAGGAATCAAGGGTGAAAGATAGAAATGAAATGATGAAAAAGCAAGATAAGGTGGTATCATCTGTTGCAGATTTTTCAAAAAAGGTGGATTTAAGTTTTAAAAAAAATAGAGGGAAATGTGAAATTGGTTCAAACTGAGGTAATTGCCATTTGGAAGGAAATTTAAAATCTTCCATATACTGTTGTCATTTGGTTTCCATTTCCCACAAACTGTCAAAAAGAGTCCCGGTGAGATCTGCCCTTCTCTTCAATTCTCCTACATCACACATGTGTCCAGCAGAGGTAATGAAGTACAGTAGTTCTTCTTTAGGTATTGACAACCCTTCTACGTTAGTAGGGATTATGGCTATCTTGGCCTCTAACAAGGGCCCAGCTACTTCATTATTTTGTCTCAGTATTACTTTGGAATATAGACTGACCTATAAGAAACAAAAGGTCTGCACAATGAATAATATCCTTCAAAAACTACAAAGAACCAGTTGGGAAGCACAATTGGAAACACACTAAGAATTGTAGCCTTGGTCCTATGCTACTGCACAGGCAAATATGCCAGGATCATGTGGTATGATTCAGTTCATGCAAACCACATAGATATAGTTGTCAGTGAAACCTGTAGAACCACTGCTGGATGCCTGAAGCTGACTCTTTTTGATAAAATCAGTTATGTGGTAGGCATTGCATCCAGTAACATACAGAGAGAAATAACAACTAATATTTAAAGACTGAAAACATTTCCATCCAATGTGCATCTGCTTTTTGGGAACCATCTTGTTCTTCCCAGATTAAAATGAAGGGAAGTGTTTTTTTAAATAATATCTGTGAATCTTGAAAGAACAGCAGAAAATGTCAGGACTATAACAAGGGTAAAAAGAACTTCCGATTTCTTAGAATGGACAGAAACCAATGAAAATCTAGCCTCCAGCCACAGGGAAAACAGGAACACTTGGATGTAATTTCACAGATTACAGCAGGGGTTCTCAACCTATGGCCCATGGGCCAGATCCAGCCTGTGGCACCATTTCATGCCCCCCCCCCCCTGCTCTCACTCATGCCGCTGCTGCTGGAAATGGCAGCAGCGGCAGAAACAGCCGCACCCACATTTACGGCTGTCATAAACACATTTACAACAGCCATTAATGTGCACGCAGCAGTCGTAAACCCATTTACGACAGCCATGGATGCATTTTACGACATCATTTATGGCGGAGGGAACCACCAGTTCAGCCCACTCAGCTGTCTGAGGGTGACCTGGCCCATGGCTTGAAAAGGTTGAAAAACCCTGGATTACAGACTGAGTTAGCCAAACTAAGGAACCCTTTGTGAGTGCAAAGAAGAACAGCCAGCTTCATACCAATGTGAACATACTCCATGCCATCCAACATGCACCATGAAAATTTTCATATTCAGTGCCCCAAATGCTTTTGATATTCCCTGTTATTGGGAGGGGGAGTTACCTGATGTACAGTATTAATTGATTGTACTGCAGTGCTTCTGACATGAAGAAAGAAGATGCCTCTTGCATCTTATTTTGTGCAATCATTTATGATATTTTCCAGGAGTGGGATTCAGATGCATAAAAAGAACAGAATAAAATGTGCTTTGAAATGCAGAGAAGTGAGACTTCTCTTAAACCCCCACTCTCCAGTAAAAGTAACCAAGTAGATTATGTCTTGCAGATATATTATATCATTAAGAGGACTTTGGATATTGAGTAGTATAGAAAGGAATAAACAAAATTAACAAATCGAAGATACCGTATTTCCCAGCATATAAGATGTACCAGAATATAAGATACACCCCCATTTTAAATACACATTTTTAAGAAAAAAAATAATTTTCTTCATTTTTTCATAAATTTCAAAAATGATGTTTTGTACTAATTTTATAGTTATTTATATCTACAAAAACTGTAACTAGAAAACACTGTAGTTAGGTATCTTTTAATTTTCATACTCAAAACCCAGAACTGTCTCTCCAGAGCTAAATGAAGAACCACTTGAAGCCTCTTCTTCAGAAGCTGAGTCTTTGTATAACAAATCATCCTTTGTGCCATCAAGTGAGTTACTAATTCCACATTTCTTAAATGACTTTACAAATGTCTCATGTTTCACAGCATCCCATGACTTTTTGACCCATTCACAAATCTGCGAAATCAAGAAATCTTCCTTCTACTTGATGGTGTCACTTCAAAATCTGTAGACTTCATCCAATTGTTCCATTTCTCCTTCATGAATCCTTTAAATGGTTTATTAATGCAGACATCTTAAGGTTGAAGCTGGCTCCGTTAAGACACCTGGAAGTACAGACATCTGAGTTTTCAGTTGTTTGATTTTTACCTCTCACAGCTTCTGTTCTGTGACTTCGAATCTGATCCCATACTAGCAAGGCAGGTTTCTTTAATAGTCCACCAGGATGTCTAGACCACACAATGTTCACAACTTCATTCCCACCTTCATCCAACCCTTAGGATGAACATGCACAAACACATCTTTTAGGCAGTTTTTCCTTGCACAATGTTTTCCTTTTGCAAATCAAAAAAGGCAGCAATTTTGTTCCATCAGCACAACAAGACAACATTACTGTGTAATGCATTTTCTCATATCCAGATGTTTTAACAATAACACTTTTTGCACCTTTGGAATCTACTGTTTTGTTTGAAGGTCCATCAAAAGTCAGTGGGACCTCATCCATGTTTCCTATTTGTGAAAGTTTGAAATTTTCTCTTTTTCTTACATCAATAACAAATCTAGGAAACTTGATGATCTTGTCTTCGCATTCTGTTGTCATCTTTTGTGCTATTTTTGTTTTAGACCGCATGTAAGCCATGTCTCTTCATGAATCTAGAACACCATGATGTTGATCCTGTAAAATCAGCTATGCCTTTGTTAGTAGCTATCAGTCTTGCTTGTTGAATAATCAGTATGACTCCAGGTTTATTATGACACAGAAGAGGACCTCCATGTATTATCTTAACAGGGGCTGTATAGAAAGAGATAGTTCTTAAGACACAGAATTATCCAAAGATATTTTGCTGTCTGAGGCAACATCAGGCTGCATATTATCCTATGGCAGTCAAGTCATTTTGGCAGATGAGGTAGAAAATCCCATAAGCACCTCTCTCCATCCCTGGCATAGAGACTTCAAAGAGGTGGAAATAAACTTAAAAATGAAATCAATAAATGCAAAAATAAAGTAAGAACATTGGCTTGGTTAAAAAGTGAAGGAGGCTGTTCTCTATTAGTAGTGGTCTTATGAGCATTAAATCTTGAAGCATGTTATGCTGTAGTTCATAGTCTAAACCAAGAGTTACAATATGCAATCAAACTATGTTTTCTTTGTTCTTTTCTCAAGTTAAGATTAATGGTGCTCAAAATTCAGGAATGGTAGCATATTAACACTGAGAACCTCAACTCAACATTTAATGAAGATTAAGACTAATTTGGAACATTCAGAATTTGTATAATCATTTTTAATTATGGAAATAGAAGTTCATTTTGCTTTTGTAGTTCAATTGCACTCTTGCTATGTTTTATTCACATGACTTCAGGAAACCTGAACTAGGACAGCCTGTAATATTCAAGATGGCTATTGCCAGTGGAATCTAAATCCTTTAGTTGTTTGGAAGGAAAGGAGAATAACTCTGAGCAGTAAGACATAAAGAAAAATATAGCCTTGCTTATTTCCCTAGAGAGAACGGTGCCGCGCTGGCTCATGTTCTTCAAAAGGTTCTGAGTGAATAGCTCTGGAGCTGACCAGAATAGCAGATTGCAAAGGTCCTAGTTAACATGGTGCTCAGAATTTTAGTATGCAGGAATATCTGGATAAAAATGCAGTAGAGTACCTTCAGCAGAGTTCCAAAAACATTCTCAAAGAGCAAAGAAAGCATGCCATTCTTACAGATAATGTAGACAGGAAAAAGAAAATGTGACAAAACTTTCTACTAGTCTACTGAAAAAAGCTAAGCAGTAGATTCCCCCCCCCCCCATTGACATTTTAATACCATAAAATGGTAGCTAAAGTCCTTAATTATGTTTTACTTGACAACTCACCCAAATCAGGGCTCCTGTTGTAAATTATATTGCATAAAGCCCCTTAAATTTGTATACCAACTGTTCATGTGGCCAGTGTTTAAAATTAAATTGTTAACTGATGTTGCCTGACATCATTGAGTCTCTTCTAAATATTGAACAACTTCTCTTTACTCTTGTTACCATAATATCCTAACAGATGTTCTGACAGCATTAGAACACAGACACACACACACACACACACACACACACACACACACACACACACACACACACACTTCTGAGAAGTTGCATTGCGGTCAACTCTTAACATCCTCAATTCCAGGAAACATACTGGTCACACTTATCAGGCGGTGGTGTGAGGCGAGGACGTTAAGATTTGTCTCCAGGTATACTCCAACTCCAATGTATCAGGAAATTACTCGTTTGATGGCAAGAGTTCAAATTTATTTTAATGGTGTATTATGATACACAATCAGTAAGTTTTAAAAATCCGGGACTTTAACATGATTTTTATTGAACTGGCCAGAACAATTGCTTTATGTGCAATTCTCTGTCTCTGATTAATCGCATCCAAGATGGTCAGATCTGTGCAGCATCATTCACTTGAATGATATGTCCATTTGTTGTTCTAATCTGCTGTTTTTACCTAATTTAGATTGGAAACAAGTACTATACCTCTGCTTCTGCCATATATTAGTAGCTCAGATACAAAAGCAGGCCTTTTACGTGCATCTCTTGTTCGAAAGAAAGAAACTGCAGGTAGATAAATAGGTACTACTTCATTGGGAAGGTAAAAACCGTTCCGTGCACTTCCGTGCCTAGTTATGCCTACCACATGTCCACAGAAACGTCTGCAAATGCAGACAGCGCTGGCTCTTTGGCTATAAATAGAGATGAGCACTAAACCGTAGAGTCAGATACGAATGGCTTTTGAGCAAGCCATTACCTTGAGTGAAGAGGAATAAATGGAAGCCAAGTAATACCCCCTGCCCAAACCCTAATGGTGTTCATTTTTTAAGAGGTGATGCATATAAAAACAGTATGGGAGCAGGATTTAAATATAAAAATGAGCAATGAAAATTGGAAGAGAAAATGGGATAAAAGGATTATGAGGACATTATCAGTAAGGGTTAAGGAGCACAACTTTAAAATGCTTTGGAAATGGTATCTAACACCTGTTCATTTGCATCAAATAGATAGTTCAAAATCCTTGAAATGCTGGAGATGTAAAAGTACGAAAGGTACCTATGCACATATGTGGTGGGAATGTCCACGGCAAGGCAGTGCATTGCGCGAAATTGGAAATGTGATACTGCTCCAAAAATTAAAGAATGTTATAAAGAGATGTGGGTGATGGCTTTAAAGATAAACTAACTTGGGAATTGAATTTGAAAAATGGAATAATTAAAGAAAATATTTTTTAAAAAAATATGAAAGGATTTAATAGAATACGCAATAGATAAAGGAAACGACTGTGCGTCAGCAACCGAACAGTTAGCATTTTGGAAATCAAGTGTATAATTATAAGCATTTTCAGCCTCCTTGACAAATGTAAATCTAACATGGGTTTAATGTAATGTTCCAGTGTTATTAATTTAATGGATCACTAGTAGAGTTATTGGGTTATTAAACTATAGATAGATAATAATGCAGCAATAAATAAAAAGTATAAAATTGCTATTAACACTATATATTTATTTATAGGAAAATGTAGGTACTTTTGTAATGTACGTGCAAGTTAAATTTAAAGAAGAATATTAATATGATTCAACGTACTATTAACTGAAAAGATATACATTTATCTCTACTGGCAATTATATATATTTGTTGTTGTTTATATTTATTTTGTACTTTTTTTCTGTTTTTTCCTTCTTGTTTTGTATTTTTGCTAAGTATTTAATTTGAATAAAAAATATTATAAAAAAATGGGGGGGGGTGATACATAAATCTCTTCTTGGGTTGTCCTCCACTTGAAGAGAAAAATTGTTCTATGTGATTCCGTTTGCATGGAAGGGCGCTCTTGATGAATGGTCACCATGAAATGGTTTCAAAGGAGAAATGTAAATGGATAAAATATTGGGTAGCAATTGGGGAGAGGCCAGGAGAGTGATACCAGTTCACACAAATGCTGGGAATAGTTTAAGCTTACCTTATGATAATCAGTACTGGTAAAGGTCGCCTTTGCTCAAAAGTCAGTCATGTTCAACTCTACGGTTCAGTGCTCATCTCTGTTTATAGCCAAAGAGCCAGCGCTGTCTGTGTCTGCAGACATTTCCGTGGACATGTGGCAGGCATAGTTTAACACCAGAGTGCCCAGAACGCTGTTTACCTTCCCACCGAAGTGGTCCCTATTTATCTACTTGCAATTTCTTGTTTTTGAACTGGTAAGTTGGTAGGAGCTGGGTCAGATGGGAGCTCGCTCTCTCAAGCAGCACTCGGCTCTTGAACTGCTGACCTGCCAACCTTCCAGTCATCAAGTTCAGCATCTTAACCACTAAACCACCACAGTCCCTCTATGAGAATTACTCACACCTTAAGAGTGCCAATGTGAAGTAACATTTGTTGAGAATAGCCTGAGAGTGGGTAGAAGGAAGATAGCCTAGAATGAGGAGTTGGAGAAGTAGCTACAGGCTGAAATAGATGGGAAGGAGATGTCTGTGGGATCAGGACGATTGATGTGAGAGTAATAATCAGATCGGCATCTTTCATCCATTTATTTATTATTTATTTTTTAATCTGTTTATGCAACTGTTCTGTTGAAGCAACAAAAGCAAAATAAGTCCAGTAGCTGACACAAATAATAATTAAGCTCTCTAAAAGTTAAAACAAAAAGACTTAGTCCAATTCAAGTAAAATTCAGTATTACATGGTGTTAGACACAATGTTTGTCTATGCAAATGTGAGAAATGTATTTGTTTGCACCCATCTGCTGCTCCGTTACCAAATTCTCTATACAACAACCTAACAGGTAGGCATTTTAAATAGAATATAACATATTGTTGCGGGAGGAAATCCTGACACCATGAAATGCCCAGACAGAGATACGGTCCAGCCGACTGTCTGGGGAGAGCTCTCTCGAACCACCCCAACCAGTATCTTTTATTGCCAAAATTCAACAGCAGATAAGAATACAGGAACAATAGTGCATTCAGTAGAAAGGGAGCAAAATGGGTTGCATAGTGAACAATAGAGAGTATTCAGCCATAGGTTACGTTCGGTATACATTGTTTCTAACATTAGGATACCATGTGAGTAGAGTACGTGATTAGAGTCCTGATTGGTTAGAGCAGCTAAGATAGCATACTAGCCTCGTGAAACCTGTGATCAGTCTCTCCATAGTAGAAGCTTAGACCTTGATTACATGTGTACTGACATTCTTTCAGGGAAAGATTGAAACATAGTAAAGGGATGCAGGACATCTCTCGGGGGAAACTCAAAAGGCAAACAGGAGTGTTTGCACTCTCATGAACTTGGCTTATGGTTCATCCCTATCAGATTCCCACATGCCCCCACCATACTCCAACAACATTTTTTAAAAATTTTATTTTCAATTTGTATGCCGCCCCACTCGCAGAGCAACTCTGGGCGGCGACCAAGGAAACACAATATCAAAGTATCACAGTTGCAATTACAAAAATAATAATCACAAAAACATCTCCGAAGCATTTCAGCATTTCAGAAGCATTTCCACAAATATCCCACCCACCCACCATCGTAAAGCATCAATCCATCCCAACATAAAACTTCAAAAAAAAAAATTGAAAAACGTAGCCAACTCAACCCCACCATCCATGTCCTCTTCCCTCAAGGGCGACAATATCACATCCAATACAATATAAAACAAGATGCAATTAGCATACACTAGAGAATAAGATACAATTAGCAGAATACAATTAGCATACAATAACAGAAGTCACCTAAGTCAAAACATCCCAAAACATATCAACTATTTATATATAAATTCGTGGCACCCAAAAATAAGACACAGAATTTTGAATGGAGAGGCCCACTTTCAGTCTGTACTTTTGCTTTGTCCCCCAACCCAGCCATATATCAGGAGAACTTCAAACATTTCAGGTCAGTTATCCATTGATTTACCAAAGGACAAATAATGTCAGACAGTTCTTATATCAAAACAAAATTTCAATTTTGTTTACCTCCTCAGCAGTCCAGTTTGATGTCAGTTACCATTTAGCCCTGGGCAAATAGTAATTGATATTTGATGTCAGTTCTTATTCATTACTGAGCAAGAGTCTGATTTTTAAATGCTTCTGTGGATGGCAAAAGCAAAGAAGGGTCTGCCTGGCTGCAGTTGACAGACAGAAAGATAAAGAGCAGAATATAAAATAATAAAAAATCAACCTGGGGTTATTTATGTATTCAGAGAACTCAGTGCTTTGCATAAATTCAAAGCCAGACATTCATAAAGGTTAGTCAATGATTTTAAATGTGTAATTATAGATGCAAACGGACTAAAGGGGTATTCCTTAGGTGTTTGATGCTGTTACTTGCACAGTGTAATTAGAGAGTAAAGTTGCAAAGAAAAAAAGGTATTAATCTTGTTATTTCTCACATCTAGTGTGGAAGGCTGCTTGATAATGAAGATCCTATATGACAACAATAATATGAGAATAGGTAGTTCACTAAAATGGACTTCTTTCCCCAATGATCTTAATGTTATCCTTGATCATATTTCTGAGTATGATTTCAGGTCCTCATTAAATTCTGTGGAAGTTATTCAGCTGCAGAGCATACAGTGCGGGAAAGTGCATTAAAAAGAGAAGCAGAATTGGGATAGAAATATCCATTGGTTACAGGCATAGTGACGTCCTCATAATGTAGCCGGACCTTTGTGCATACCTAACATAGCTTCACCTGTGGCAGGAAGGTTTCCCATGGAAGTTACCATTGGAGAATATGGAGCCACGTGACATTCCGCACAGCTGTACTAATGGCGAGCAGCTGAACTGCATGCATACACAACATCCCTCCCCCTAGGATGGGACGAAGTCCCTCAGCTAGTGTGGAGGTCGGCGCTCCCGCTGCGGCTGGCTGTTTGGTTCAGCATCCGAAACTGGAGCGTGGGTGGCAGTGCTGCCCCCCCTAGACCTCGCAAGTGGGCTGCCTGAATCATTTGCCCAGGGGGAGAGAATGCTTCCATCGAACCCTGGCAAGGACACGGACAGAGTGACTTCTTGTTGGGAAGAATGGGAGGATCTTTGGGAGAACTCAAAACCCCGCTGCTCTCTTGGATGAGTGGGGGAACACTCAAAAAAACTCCCCCGACCTATAACTGAAAATCAAACCGGACAGGAGTTCCAGAGTGGGGTTGCGCTAGTTCGGGTTGGGCGACGGTCCCCCCCCCGACCTGACCCTCCTGTTATGCTGAAGCCTGTATCCCCCCTTGGGCTACACGGGTGGGGGGTAACCCTAACGCTGACTTGTCAAAATACCTGCTGCCCCCGTGACTTGTGAGTCTGTAACTCTTCACCTAAGCTGGTCAGCGTGCCTCCGCCACAACAAACCTGTCCCCGTCTTCACTTGATAAGACACTGGCCTCGTTTGTTCCACCACACCCCCAGGCATGCACGCTGGCCCTGCAGCTGCATAATTCTGGCAGTACACTGGGTCGCCTGCCCTGAACACTTTCCTTTGTTCGGCTTCCACATTCATACCTCTGTCCTCCACCATGGTTGGATCTAAACGGTCAAAAAGTGTCGTGGGTCTCCTACGCATCAGGATCTCGGTGGGAGACTGCCCCGAAGCAAGCGGGGTAACCCTGTAACAGAGGAGGAATTTGCAGAGCTATAGCTCTAGATCCCCCGGACCCATCCTCCGTAGCGCTTCCTTTGTGGTGTGAACCTGGCGCTCTACCTGGCCATTTGTGGCAGGGTGAAATGGTGCGGAGGTTATGTGCCGAATTGCATTCCGTTCAAGGAATGCCTGAAATTCGGTGGACGTGAAAGTGGTTGCATTATCCGAAATCAACACGTTGTGCAGGCCAAAACAAGTAAACAGTTTCCTCAACTGTTTAAATGTGACTTGAGAGGAAGTGTTGAGCATGGGAATGGTTCGAACCATTGGGTCCCCAGGAGGCAACTGGACCCCCCTTTGAGAACCACCAGAGGCAGCTTCCTCATGAAGTTCTTGAAATGGACAGTTGAAGTCCCCCACCCCCAGGATGGGAATATGGTTACCTTGAATGTCCCGCAAGTTTGTTCTGAGGGCTCGCAGCTTAGGGCGGTCCTGAGGGGGTATCCGCAAGAACTCCATCTGCGAAACTATGGAGTAGGACGTGCCTGAACCCACCTCCATTTTAACCTGAACCCCATGTAACAGTACCGGGTGCGCCCATCCGACACACGTCTCACCACGGTATCCCCAGCGTGTACTTTGCCGATGGCCTCGTCCTTTCGTCCGTGGTGGCTGGTCCGGTCAGGGTCTCACCTCCTGCGCTGCCTGCATACCTTCGCGATGTGTCCCAACTGACCACACTTGTGGCACTCTGCCTTCCGGAATGGGCATTTCTTCCGGTCATGTGAGCCCCTGCATCCATCGCATCGCCGGGTCGTCTCGGTGTCTCGCCTCTCGGACACCCTTTTCCTCACTTTCTGCACCTCTGGTTCGCTCTCGCTGGACCCTGAAGAGGACACTGCGGTGGCTGCAGTGTCCGACTCTCGTGCACGTGGTTGCAAGCAGCTGTGGTCTTGCACAGCGGATGTCGAACTTCCCAGAGCAACGGGCCTCGCCCTGAACACTCTCACCCTTTCCCTTGCTGACTCGGCAGTCTGTGCAGCTCGCAGGACCTCTTCAAACGTGAGGTCCTCGTCTCGGGATAACAGTCTCTGCAGGGTATCCTCAGCCCGCAGGCCAAGTAGGAGGCGGTCTCGCAGAGCCTCGCTTAGGTTGTCTCCCCACCGACACAGGACAGCCGCCAGCCTCAGAGTGGCGACATACTCGGCTACAGTCTCTCCGGCTGAACGCCATCCTCCCTGGGAAAATGGACACCTTCGGCTGAAAGTGTGTCCTCAGGGCAGTCAGGATTTCTGCCAGTGGTACCGTCTTGAGCCCTCTTGGCATCAGGAGGTTCTTCGCCAGCTTCAGCATCGGCAACCCACAATGGGCCAGCAGACAGACTTGCTTCTGAGCTCCACCCTCTATCTTCTCGGCATCCATCACATAGAAGAATTGATCCTCATAAAAGTCCCATGACTTTGGTGTGGAGATGTCAAACGGAGGTAAGGTGACCCTGTGGGACGCCATTATCCCACCTTCGTCACCAATTTAATGTAGGCAGATTGAATGCACATGAGCCAGCAGGCGGGTTAAACACTACTTTATTGGAACATGGTCAATCTGTACATGAGGCAATGGCAGAGCCTTGCCCCCTTATAAGACACAATACATTAGCCGAACTTTTGTGCATACCTAACATAGCTTCACCTGTGACAGGAAGGTTTCCCGTGGAAATTACCATTGGAGAATATGGAGCCACGTGACGCTCCGCACAGCTGCACTAATGGTGAGCAGCTGAACTGCATGCATACACAACAAACAGCCTTGCTGGAACAGGCCACAGCCCATCCAGTCCAGCATTCTGTCTCACACAGTGGCTCACCATTTGCTTCAGGGTATTCCCAAGTAGATGCCTTCACCTGTTTAGGATTCCCTGGAAATGGCATTGAGAGATATCCTTGCCTATCTCTCCAACCCGGAGGTTTTCCTTAGGTATCCATAATTATAGCCATTGATACGCTTGTCCTCCATGAACTTGTCTAATCCTTTCTTAAAACTGTCAAGACTGGCAGCAGTCACCACTTCTTCTGGCAGGGAGTTCCATAGACCAGTGATCCTCTGGGTGAAAAAGTACTTTCTCTTATTTGTTTGAGAACTAGTACCCAAAGGTTTCATGGAGTGCCCCCTAGTTCTAGTGTTATGCGATAGGGAAAACAGTTTTTCCTTATCTTCTTTGTCCACACCGTGCATGATTTTATAAACTTCAATCAGGTCACCTCTTAGACACAGTCGTTCAAGAGTGAAAAGGCCCAACTGTTGCAGCCTAAGATGATAAGGAAGGTGTTCTAGTCCCCTAATCATTCTGGTTACCCTCCTCTGCATTTTTTCCAGCTCCATAATATCCTTCTGGAGGTATGGCAACCAGAACTGTACACAGTATTCCAGATGGGGCCTCACCATAGATTTATAAAGAGGCAAAATGACACGTGCTGACTTATTTTCTATACCCTTCCTAATGATCCCTAGCATTGAGTTTGCTTTTTTCACTGCTGAGGCACATTGAGTTGTCCACCAGGACACCAAGGTCCCTTTCCTGGTTTGTCGCAGAGAGTTCAGACCCCATCACTTTATAAATGTAATTGGTTTTTTTTGCCCCAACGTGCATCACTCTGCACTTACTAATGTTGAAGCTCATTTGCCACTGTTTTGCCCACTCCCCCAGTGTCAAGAGATCCCTCTGGAGCTCCTCACAATCTCTCACAGTTTTCACTACCCTGTATAATTTAGTGTTGTCAGCAAATTCTACCTTGCTATTTACTCCTACTTCTAGATCATTTATGAAGAGGTTGAAAAGCAGGGGTCCCACACTAAAACAAGTCTTCTTCCAATGCTAAACAAGTTGTCATCATCATCATCTAAGAACTGCAGAGCTGGAAACTCCAACTCCATTCAGAATACCTTATAGCTGGGAGTGGATGGCAAAGCACAATGTATTCTGTAGTACCATGTGTTGTCAAAATACCCAGTGCCAACATATGACCCACCATTAGAGACAGAAACATGATAAACAAAATAAGATTTCCTTTCCTGCCACTTGATGAGCATGGGATTTGAGGTACGATTTTAAAGCAGTTTTTGCCCTTTCTTTTGAATCAGGAACTAGCAGCAGCAACCTCTGTTTAACATCTTCCTCGTTGATTTATTGTGCTGATTGTGATCAATTTTTTGCAACATTTTGTTCCTGTTATTCAGCATATATGTGAAATTCCTTTGAGACATTTCAAAACATTTGGAAAACATTTGCAGATGACATGTTGCTGTTTTTATGTTTAATTTCATAGCAACAAAGCTCTTGCTGTTCTGACATGCTTTGTCTTCTGAACTGGTACTTCATATTTGTCTGAGGGTGGATAAACTGAAGCTCAAGACAGACAAGGCAGATATGCACTGGATTAGGGTGACGATGGAGGGATTCAACCTCCTTTGAACACCTTGAAAGGCTAGCAGTCATCTAAAATTAGGTTTACATATTGGGAAATCTGCCTCATTGACCCAACATCCTCTTGCATGAAATTACTCTGGCACAGGGGATAATGAATTCACCACAGGGGCAGATCCCTGCCACTTAAAGTCACTGCTTTGTGTGTCACCTAAAATCCATGGATTTTTTTAACTGCAAGTAATTAAACAGTCTCCTTTGATTCAGATCATGTATCAAGCCACCCAACTTGACTCCCGAGGAACAGGCAGTGGGAACTCTAGTTAGTAGTGATCTGCTACAGTGGTGTCTTTTCCCTAGGCAATGTAAGTTATATATATATATATATATATATATATATATATATATATATATATATATATATATATATATATATATATATATATATATATATATATATATATATATATATATATATATATATATATATATATATATATATATATATTCATATTTTTATAGCTGCCCAACTCACAGAGACTCTGGGTGGCATACAATCTTAAAACCCTTAAAACAAGAACAACCCCATTAAAACAAATTACCCCGCTAAACCCCCCACACATTAAAAAGTGGAAGATTTTAAACCAACCAGCAGGTGGGGGTCACAACATCTTCAGGACCCCACACCTGCCCCGCCAGCCATGTTTTCAGATCTTTCCTGAAGGGCAGCAATTCCGTCTGCAGCCTTAGTTCCACTGGCAGGAGGTTCCACAAGTCCGGAACGGACACAAAGAAGGCCCTCCTTCATGTGCTAGAGTGACGGGCCCCTCTAGCAGATGGTACAAGCAGAGAGCCCCTCTGGTCCGCTCTGGTTGGATGGACAGACGTTCTTGGGGTGATGCGGTCTCCTAGGTATCCTGGCCCACTACCATGTAGGGCTTTAAAGGTAATGACCAGCACCTTGAATTGCACCCGGAGGCAAATTGGAAGCCAGTGCAGCTCCCGAAGCAGTGGTGAGGCGTGAGCATAACGCCCACACCCCATTACCACCCAAGCAGCCCCATTTTGGACCAACTGCAGCCTCCGGATGGGCGTCAAGGGCAGCCCCATGTAGAGCGCATTGCAATAATCTAGTCTAGAGGTGACCAGAGCATAAGTGACCATCAGTAAGGAGTCCTGGTCTAGGAGCGGCGCAACTGGCGAATCGCCTGAAGTTGGGCAAAAGCCCTCCTGGCCATGGCCGCCACCTGATCTTCAAGTAGCAGTCATGAGTCCAGGAGGACCCCCAAGTTGCGCACCGGATCTGTCTTGGGCGACTAGCCCCATCCAAAACCAACGATGGTAGCTCCCGAGATAACACCGGGCCCCTAATCCATATCCACTCAGTCTTGCCAGGGTTCAGTTGTAATCCGTTGTCCCCCATCCAGACCCCAACAGCCGCCAGGCACTTAGACAGGACTTTGACAGCATCACTGGGATCACCACGAGATGAGATGTACACTTGTTTGTCATCCGCGTACTGATGGTACCGTGCCCCGTGGCAACAGATGATCTCACCCAGCGGTTTCATGTTGATATTAAATAGGAGAGGAGACAGATCTAAACAGATTAGATAATACTTTTCGAATAGCTTCCTTCTGGCCAAAAGTAGTCTAATTATTTGAACATCTGAATTTGTTTTGAATTGTATTCTTTATTTCATATACAGTACCTCATAATTTTAAATTGTGCAACTCTCTGATATGAATAAAGGAAGAAATATGGGAGATAATTGTGTAAGCCAGGGGTCCTCAACCTTTTAAAACAAGGGGCCGGATCAGCCAGACTGGTGGTCTCACCACCACCAAAGCCAATGCTGGCAGTGGGGGGGGAATGGTGAGGGTTTGGGGTCGTCCTGCCATCACTGCCTCCAAAGGCGATGCCAGCAGTGGTAGGACCACCCCAAGCCCCACCCCCACCCCACCCCACTGCTTGCAGCAGCAATGGGACCTTCCCCAATGGGACCTTCCCCACCACTACACCCCCACTGCCGCCAGCGGCAACCACCACAAGCCTCCCCCCCACACTGCCTGGAGGAGCTGAATGGCATGGGTGAAGGAGGGGTCCAAGCTGTCCTTCTCCCCTGTGCTCAGCCAGAGTGGCGCCTGGGAAAGATGCAGGCAGACACTACCATCTCTGCCACCGCCTCAATGCTGGTAACCTCCGCTTGGCTTGGCGCGTCCCTGCCAGCACCTTGCTATGGAGTGCCGGCAAGGCCATGTCAAGCCAAGCAGAAGGGACAAGGTTTGAGGCAGTGGAGGTGGTGTCAGTAGCTGAAATGAGGGCAGGAGCCAGATGATTTGGTGCCTCGGGCCAGATCCAGCCCACAGACTGTAGGCTAAGGATCCCTGGTGTAAGCTAATGCATTTTAAAATCCAAATAATCACCCAAAAGGGTACCCTTTGTATCAAAGCAGACTTGCTATTAAGACTTCTACTTGCACCAGTAAAATTTCCCAGTTTCTCACTAAAATGACACTCCAGTCTTCTTTCCCCTTCCTCTGCTCTTTTCCATATTTTGTTCTGCAAAGAAAATTGCCAAATTTTGTGCAGCTTAATTCCCTTTCTGGTGAATTCTGTGCAGGCAATATGTAATTTTGATCAAGAATCATACTAATCTTCTGAATCCTGGCACTTCTTATGGAGAAAAAATGACTATAAAATCGCAGAGAAGTTCTGCCAGGTTTCCTAAGAGATTTTTTTTTAGGGAAAATAATCATGCACAGAGAACTGTCACTGAGAGGAGAAAATTATTTTGTTTGTTGCTTTCTGAATAAGAATGAAGGCTATAGAGTTCACAGCCATAGCTCTGAAAAGCAGAGACACATGTACTTCACTATTATATGTTTCACTCTATATTATTGTATTCTATGATACCATGTTTTTAAATTGCTGTTCTTCCCCAAGTGGTGTTAAGATACTAAAAGGCAGTATAAGAACCTGTGTACACATAAATTAACTTTGGTGCCAACAGTGAGAAAAGCCTAATCCCCACAGAGACAGAAGAGGGAAGCCACATAGTTGCTTCCACGGGTTTCTAGAAAGAGTATATTTATTTCAAACAGGGATGAAGATTCAGACAATCTATCGAAGAAATGAAAGAATCCAAAAGGAGAATGATGTGACTGTAATGATTAGGGCTGTGAAGGAATCTTGCCTTGATAACTGTCGGGAGGCAATTCTACCTGTGGACATAATATAGCTTTACTACAGAAACCTATTTGGCAAAATTTCCCATGATATTCTAATTAGTAAACTAAGTGTAAGCTAAACAGAACAGCTGGATACACAGTTGGTTACTGATTTGTACTCAGAAAGTGCTTATCAATAACTTCTTCTCAAAGGGTGGGTGGTGGTACCTCAAGGATCAATCCTGGTCCATTGCTCTTCACTCTATATATTAATGCCTTTGATAAGCAGATGAGGGATCAAACTTATGAATGACATAAAAGTGAGTGGAACGAGCTTAGAAGAGGGCAAAGAGGAGGATCAGGAAGTTGAGGATCAGGAAGTTGGAAACCAAGTCCTATGCGGAAAGACTGGCAGAACTGGGCATGTTTAGCATTGAGAAATGAAGCCTAAATGGATGTAGTAAAAATTGTATTAAGTCTTGGAAGTATAGATCTGCATAAGAATAGTCAGGCTTTTGACTTTTACCTTGTTTGGCGCAAGCTATCTCTGTGCCAGAAGCAAGCTGATAAGAAAACTGGGGAAATCTATTTAGCTGGATGAACGTAAGGTCAACATGTATTGTCAAAAAATGTATTGTCTGGAAATGTCTGCCTACTTGTCTGAGGAGGGGCTTCCCTCCTCCTCGATATAAACTATGTGAGTTCTGGAATAAAGAGGACACTGATTTGTGGTGTAAAATTCTCTATGCCCCCCATTCTGCAGATTGGTTTGATATTGAACTGTTAATTTTATACCAGTCTTCGACTGTGAATCCACTGGTAGGGTTTTTTGATGATGATGTGCCATCACGTCAATTCTGACTTAGAAATAACCTGTTTCAGAATTGTCTAGGTACAGAATACACAGTGGTTTGCTCAAGGCTCCTTGCACAGTAAGGAATCAAAGTCCCAAACTCTGGCTCTGCAGCCAAAGACTAAACCACTGAACAATCACTGCCAGTTATTAAGAAATTTATTTATTTATTTATTTAGTCGTATTTATATATGCCGCCCACTCAGGCAGAACCCGACTCAGGGCGGCATTACAACAAATTCTAAAAACACATAAAAACACTTTAAAAACCCCATATCCTACCCACTTAAAAAACCCCTTATCCCACCCATCCATCCCACCCACTCTAAAAAAAAGGAAGAGAGAGTTCTTAATTCTTTACGTAAGCCAGCAGGCGGGGACCGTGATCCCATTCGGGCCCACACCTGCCCTGCCAGCCAGGTCTTCAATCCTTTCCTGAAGGGCAGCAATTCTCTTTGAAGTCTTAGATCTGTTGGCAGGAGGTTCCAGAGAGTTGGTGCAGACACGGAGAAGGCCCTCCTTCTGGTGCTGGACAGATGTGCACCCCTAACTGATGGCACCATTAGAGAGCCCCTCCGGTCCACTCTGGTTGGACGGACAGACACTCTTGGGACGATGCAGTCTCTAAGGTATCCTGGCCCACTGCCATATAGGGCTTTAAAGGTCAAAACCAGCACCTTGAATTGCACCCGGAGACAAACTGGTAACCAGTGCAGCTCCCGAAGTAGCGGTGAGGCATGGGCATATCGCCCACATCCCATCACCACCCGGGCTGCCGCATTCTGGACCAGCTGCAGCCTCCGAATGGTTGTCAAGGGCAGCCCCATGTAGAGCGCATTACAATAATCTAGTCGGGAAGTAACCAGAGCATGGGTGACCATAAGCAAGGAGCCCCGGTCCAGGAGCGTGCGCAATTGGCGAATCACCCGAAGTTGGGCAAAAGCCCTCCTGGCCACAGCCGCCACTTGTTCTTCCAGCAGCAGCCGTGAATCCAGAAGGACCCCCAAGTTGCGCACTGGGTCTGTCTGGGGCAAAACCGCCCCATCCAGTACCAAAGGTGATAACTCCCTGGATAACACGGGGCCCCTTATCCACAGCCACTCTGTCTTGCTGGGATTCAGCCGAAGCCCATTGGCCCCCATCCAGACCCCAATGGCCTCCAGGCCATTGTTGTCCAGAAACATTGTTGGGAGTGGGATTCCTAATTTTATGTTAAAGCTTCTGTGCTTCAATGCATTTATATAAATAGTTTTTATTTAAAAAATTACCTTGGTTGGAAACAAGTTCTCTGGCTCTATTTACACCATGGCAATGAGGTAGACTGAGTTGCAGTAGTACTTGCCTCATATTTGAGATGAGCATCATACACTCATTAGGTTTTTATTGCCAAGCCCAGAGAAATTGGTTTCTTGGACATTAGCCTCTATGAACTCAGTAAGATTGTCTTCTGAACAGGAATGCTTAGTACTGCATTGGTAAACTCTGTTGGCTACTTCAATGGGTAGTTTTGTTTTATATTCAACCTTAGTGAGCTTGATTTTGCTATGT
Source organism: Bradypodion ventrale (assembly GCA_035047345.1). Taxonomy (NCBI): domain Eukaryota; kingdom Metazoa; phylum Chordata; class Lepidosauria; order Squamata; family Chamaeleonidae; genus Bradypodion; species Bradypodion ventrale. The sequence goes on from JAWDJE010000001.1 coordinate 238,272,013, forward strand.
ATTTGTCTCTGATGCTGGAATACTTCCCAACTAGGTCCTCCCAGTGAGCTTCCTCAGTTTTTTTTCTCTGTCCCAGTCAACAGGCATTCAAGGCCCTCATTTATCTTGTCTGCAGCTAATAAGATTCAACTAATAGCACGAGTGAGCAGTAATTGCTCTGCACCTAGATTTATGTGGGAGGGTGCTCAACAAAGGAGCTGTAAGTTTTATAAATAGTTACACTATTACATCCTCATTACACTACAGCATATCAATCAGGGGGGGGGCTGCTTCCATTGTACTAATAATGGGTGCACACATGAAATGGAAAACTCAGGTTTTGGCTTAAGCTATGCTCTTGAAAGGGCTGCCTGGCATCAATTGTCCCCCTGTATTCCAAGGTTATTGCTGAAACAAATAATCCCATGAGACATTTTTCAGGAAGTGGATACACAGCAACACACAAGATAAGGAGACTTAGCAAAAAATGGTCCTCATCCTAATGCCTGCCCTACATCTTAGGGCAAAAGAGAGCAACTTTACCAGGCCTTGGGGCAATTTCACATTCCTTTGGAATTCATTCCTTTGTAATTCACACATTCACACTCGCCATCATTCCCACTGCGGGGGAAACCTTTATATAAGTGTCCTGTTGGGCTCCCAAACAGCTGGAGTGTGTTTGCTGGTTATGAACATGGACCCAAAATAGTATTATCGAGTTTCCCGTTTTTTTGTGCCTGTTTAGCCCATCACATGGCCTGGTTTCTAAGCTTTCATTTATTTATTTTGAGAATAAATATCTAGTCCTTAGAGAACCAGAAATATAAGGCAAATTGAGCAGTAATTCTTTCAGGCAACTATATTGTGAGCACAAACAAAGCTGGTTATATGATTAGCTAATGAGTGAAGCCATCTATGGTTTAACGGGAACTCAGAGGTATGTAAATCAGAGACGTGGTAAATATTATTGTGCAAAACTGAGGCAACAAAAAGCAGATATCCTATATCAGTTTAATCTGTTTGAGGGATTATGGCAAATATTAATTAGCTTATTTTAAACATTTATTTAAAATATTTATATCTTTACTTTCTACTCTAATGAATCCTAGACAGCTTTTAATACTGTAACAAACAGTATTAAAAAGTTTGAAAAACCAAACCAAAACAGTCCTGTTTTTAAGAACCTCCTCTTAAGCAGCCGATTACTGAAAAAAAGCTTCCTGAACAGAAACCTTTGCTTGCCAATGGAAGGATCACAAAGAAAGCACCTGTCTCAGTTGCAAGTAGATTGAGCCTATTTGAATCAATGGAATTTATGGAGGAGTTGACTCACCAGATGTTCAGTGATTCTCTCCCTCAATTTACTACGCTATGCAACAGGATTTCAGACAATGCCTTTTAAAATTTTCTTATAATCCATAACAATTTAATACAAACTAACCCACACCAAACATAACAGGACTTTTAATACACTAAACATACGTACATATGATCATTCTGTATGTGTATCAGCCCTGGTACCTGCTGTGGTTATGTACACCATTTTTTCCTTTTCTTGTCATACATTTAATAAAGTCAATCATTGCCTACATAGCGTGTATAAAATTTGTCTGCTCTTTTAAAATATTATTCCCAAAGTTCAAGCTCTCCAGTCTTTTAATTAGGCCATGTAAAGAAAAGACTGATCGAATAATTTTGCTAAGTGCAAATGTTTTACATTTTTCTCATGGGCACAGTAATCCATCTGTTATTTGATCTTTGGCCACACAGAAAATCAAATTGATATTTCTTTCATGGAGAGCACATCATCCAGCAGAGAGATAATTCTAGAAAACAGTGATCTTAGGTTACTGGAATTTAAACATGAGTTGCTTTTGCTTTGTATTTAACTTCATTCTTCCTAATGCAAAGAAATCACACAGCTTACTGCTTCAGTGACCGTTGTGTAACACCTGATTGTCTATGTGTCAAGTGGCATCAATAGAAAAAAACCTAGGAGAAGGGCAGTGAGTCTTGCAAAATAAGGGGACTTATGATGATGGAGATGGAGAAAACATGTATGATTAAATTTGATTCTCGTCGGAGCATTTTAGGAAAAGACAAACTGTTGCCAGAGACAGAAGGCCATTTGCTATCACTACTTTATGATGCTAACCCAGGGGTTCCCAACTTTTTCATGCCACAGGCCTGACCATGCCCCCTGGAAATCTGAGTGGTCCAGACCATGCCCCCGGAAGCAGAAGCGGGCACATGTACGGCTGACCTAAATGCACCCACTTCTGTGTTTATGACAGCCACAGGGGAATTAATGGCTGATGGAAATATTTCCACTTTCACCAGCGGCAAGGGGGGCACATGAAATGGCACCATGGGCCAGGTCAGGCCCACAGGCCCACAGGTTGGGAACCCCTGTGCTAACCTATTAAATCACCACCTCTTTTGCTTAGAGTAGATTGCAGTTTTTAAAGAAGTATTTTGTTAATACTATTTATTCAGTTATTTTACTCTTGTTCATTTTTTAACATATTCTCCAAAAGGTTTGTTATATTAAGACATGGAATGGTTTTTTCAGCTTAAGCATCAAGCCACACTGTGTCATAGGCTGCAATAAGATCAATAAAAGCCACAGAAATTTTTAGTCCTCTTTTGATAATCGGTCTCAGTGAATGGGATAACAGGCAATACTTGATGACAACAAATGTGTGTTCTGGGCACCACAAATTAAGAAGGCTGTTAGCAAGGTGGAACATGTCCAGAGAAGGGCAACCAAAATCTTCAAATATTGGAAGGTTTCCCTTCAGAAGTTGGAGTAACTTTGTTTTCTGCTCTTCAGGAGGTAGAAACTCTACCTGTGGTTTCAAATACATCAACTTTCTGATGGTTAAAACTCTTTGATAGTAGAACTGGCTGCCTTGTTTGAGGATTTTTTTAAAAAGTTGGATGATCATTTGTCAAGGATTTTGCATATATATTTTTGAACCAGTTGGTCCTTAATGTATTTCCAAATGTACAGTTTTAACTGTATAGTAAACCTGATAGAAAAATACAAAATTTGGGTTTTATTACAGTTTGGATAGCATGATGTTTTAATTATATAAGTGTGTGAAAGAGAGAGAGCTATCTGGCCAGGTTATCCTGCTGTGGTAATAGGCCCATACTGCCAGTGACTCAATGCCAAACCTGACAACCCTTGGGTGGCGAAGTCCACAGGGAAGGGAGATGGTCTCCAAGTGGATTAAATCCCTCTTGATGGAGGGCAGCAGCTTCATCAATACTGGCCTGGGACCAAGGAAGACTTTGTGCGACTCACAGAACTGGATCAGTGTTATGAATGTCAAACTGCGATGTGGAAGGCAAATAGAAAGCCACTGCATTATATTGTTCCCAGGACAATCTTCATGGCTGATCGCCATATGGATAGCCAATATTCGGAATCAGATATGGCACTTGAAAAAGAAACATGTTCAAGTATACAGTTGATCAAAACAGCTCACACTATTCAAGATTCATTTGCATAATCCTTTCTTAAATATATTTTGTGTTCTGTCCTATTTTTAGCATGAAGATTTTCTTTGCCTTTACACTTAAACTTTGATTCTGAGCCTGGTTAAAAATCTAGCACGCTGTAAAAGACAATGCCACTATGTTTTCTCCAGATGAATATATTCTTTGGAATCAGATATGGCACTTGAAGAAGAAGAAGAGGAAAGAAAGGTGACGGAGTCTTGCATAGCAAGTCTACAATGCAAAACACAGTTAAAGACTTCGAAGAAGTAGAACAGGAAATGAGTGTGTCTGGACAGTTGCTTCTTAGTTCTAAAGGAGGGAAAGACTAAGGAGAATAATAATCTGAATTTTCTCAGATTATTATTACACGTTTACAACAGCTGCGGGTGCATTTATGGCAGTGTTTTGCACATGCATGAGCATGTTTTACTTCTGCTTTTGGGAGTGCTGTGGGCATACCTGTCAAGCCGCAATTTTCAAAATCCGGGAGCTGGGCATGCATGCGCAGTAAGTTTCCAGGCGCCGGGCAGGAAAGGGGATACTGCGCATGTACAGCCATCAGAGGTAGCGGTTCATATGCACAGTAACCCCTGTGCACATGCGCAGTAACTCCTTTGGCCAGGAAAGGGGTTACTGCGCATGTGCAGTAACCCCTGCACCACATGCGCAGTAACCCCTTTCCTGGCCAGTCAAATTACAGGATGGCCGCAGGAAGGAGCATGACGGAGTGGTGAAATACGGGATTCCCCAGCCAATCCGGGATACTTGACAGGTATGACTGCAGGCCAGATCCAGCGCACGGTCCATAGTTTGGGCACCCCTGGGCTAGAGGAATGTTATGGGCTCCAACCTAAACTGATAACGCTGTGGCTTATCTTCAGAGACAACAAATTTCCCCTCTTTTTGTAAGCATAGTGGAATCCCAGCACCTCCCCCCCCCCCCTCCTCAGGTCAGCAGGACCAAGTCAAATCCATTTTCTGGACTCACTCTGAGCCTTACAATAGATATGGAAAAAAAAATGCTCTGACTTCTTCTACTTTTCCTATCTAATATTAATATAATGTGATATATATGCATAAATGTAGGATGTTCCAGCAACATTGGATTTTGTTTTTTTGTTGTTAACATCAGATATCATCACACTGATTGTGTCAACCAGTGTCAAATCTGTTTCCCCTTTAAAACTTTGTGCGTATCATGTTTGCTATTTCAATTCCAATTAATGTGACAAATTTGAACAGGTTTCTGATTTTCTTGTGAACATAATTTTAGAAGATTTTAAAATGCCATTTAGGACATGCTTCTTAAAGCGGAAATGTAATGGAAATAAAAGATCAAGGAAAACATGTTACTTATTTGGTCACAGCTTCCGTTTATATTACAGTCAGTAATTTTTCTGCCCTCTTTTACAGGGTGATACCATCGTTTCCTGTGACTCTTATGGTGTGTTGAAACTGTGGGACATTCGAAAGGGAGTGCCCATGGTGTCAATTGATGCAGGACCGCATCCTGGCAACCAGGTGGCTTTTGACCCTTCTGGTAAGATCTTTATTACAATTGGAGGCTTTGAATGTTTTTCTTTTCTTTACCACCATGCTGAATGAAATGTTGAGAGTCAGTTGCAAACACATTCATGTATTTCCATTTAAAAATTATCAATTTAATCAAACACTCAAGGTGTTCCCACATATTACAGCTGGGTTTTTGTAAAACAGAGCTCAAACTATAGTGAAGCCAGGTTTGTCATGTCACAGAAGAAAGTGAGGTAAAAGAGTACAGCTTTGTTGAAAGGAATACATGGGGCAGGGAGAGGAAGGAAGAAAACTCATGATGAATAGAAGAATTTATCTCAAATCTATGCCCTGCAATGTTGGTTTCCTACTTGAAAGGAAGTTGGGAATCATTCAAAAGCAATTTAACCACTGCCCTTTCACCACGATTTAACATGGATCAGTGCAATCCACTTATTTTGCTGGATGTGTAAAAGAAATCTGTGAAGTGACTAAGAAATTAAGCAGCGTAAAGGTGTTCCCTGTTAATTAAAATTAGAAACACTAACAACAGCTTAAGCCCACATAGAAGACACACAGGATTTGTGCACATTGTATTCATATCTTCTCCTCTATTCTGCCATTCAAATACTTCTACAAGTATTCAAAAGCCTTCCTTGAAAAATATTATTGCTATTACAGCTGACTTCTTTCATTCCATAATGAATGGTCGGCAACTTACAAGGAAATGAAATATACGTATAGTGCAGCCATTATTATTATTATTTTTTGCACTCTCAGCTATTTATAACAATATGTCACCTGCATTGTGAAAGACTTTCATTTTTTTTTAAAGTAGCTGATGTATAAATAGAATAAATGTATTTTATGTGCGACATTAATCTTCATTCCTAAAGCTGAGTAATCGCATAGGATAAACACAGTCCCCACTACAAACGCATGCAGGCTTTAGATTGAACTTCCATAAAGAGCAGAACTGGAGTAATTGAATGAGGAGCGTGTTTACTTTTTTGTTATTTTCAATTCTTTATTCTGAAAAAAGTAAACATATACAGTATACTGGAAGAAATCAGTAGGATATGGGAGTCTTGCTGCTGCTGCTGCTACTGCTGTTGCTGCTTTTAGGAAATGTAAACATTGTCTCAGACTCTTTTTATTTCCCCCATATTTCCCTCTGGTAATTTACTTTTCCAAGCAGGAACCTCCCAGGTCACCCGAAACTTTTGCTTCTCTGGCATCATATAGTATTCGGTGATCAACATAATAAAGGCTCCTGTTCTCTAGTTTCCAGGTTTATTTTACATTATTATCCTATGGAGATACAAATTTAAAATGCTTTAAAAAGCAGACGAAAACAGGATTCTTTAGGGGAGCTTCCAGGGATTTGCTTTCAGATTATTTTTGTTTTCTGAGCCATTGATATTGATACTTACAGTTGTATTCTTATTTCATATCTGTTGGTATTCCCTTTATGTACGGTATGTAAGATCAAGAATGAGACACCCCTCCAGCAGGAAAGGTTTTCCCCCTTCTCCTTTCCAGAGGAAGCCCAGCCTAGGTGACAGTGTAACTAACACAATGTTGGTGGCTTTTCCTGACTTGGATTTCTTTTCTTTTCTATGGGGGGAAGGACTCGTATCCCACCAGACCTGGTGGATGCGGGTGGTCTTTAGGAGCTAGGGCGAAAGCCCTTCTGGCTTTCAAGTTAGGTTTCTTATTTTGGCACTGTTTGCTCATGAATGCTCTGTGTATTTTACACCCTAAATAAAAATCAGACTGCTGAAGATGCTGTCTCCTGGCTGTGTTTGTTCTTGGTGAAACCAAGAGGCTGAGGGGAGGGCAGTGCGGCCCCCAGAAACGCTACCACCCCAGACCCTCAGTCTTATAATGTAAATTATATCTTTGCCTATTGACATAATATGGGGTTTGTGTTTCCATGTGGTTGTTTATTTTATTTATTATTTGTTATGTTTTTAATTTGTTTGTATATTGCCCACAGTAGCTCCCTGGTATAAAAATGTAAGCAATGACTGACTGACTGCATGAATGCTTTATTTTTCAGTTTAGCACTATGGTGCAAAAGTTATAATGTTTTTAAAAAGCTGATACCATCTCTTCTTTCCTTCTACTTTACTCTGTCTTCTCTTCCTCATTCTCAAACGTTCATCTTTCTTGCCCCAATGCTTTCTAATGCTAATTTTTAAATTTTTAGTTTGCATTTTTCTGTTATAGTGTTGTTTGTTGTTCAGTTACACAGTCGACTCCAACCCTTTGTGATTCCATGGACCATTTTCCGCCAGGCACCTCTGTCCTCCACCATCCTCCTCAAATCACCCAGCTCTGTGCTCATTACCTCAGTGCCCACTAAAATACCATCTAGCCATCTCATTTTTGGCCACCCTTCTTTTGTCCTCCACCTTTCCCAGCATCAAGGCTTTCTCAAGTGAATCCTCTCTTCTCATTTGATGTCCAAAGTACTTTAGCTTCATCTTTACTATTTGACCTTCTAAGGAACAGTCAGGGTTGATTTCTTCTAAGATCGACCTATTTGTTCTCCTCGCTGTCCAGGGTATTTTCAAAACTCTGCTCCAATACCACATTTCAAAGGCATCTATTCTTCTGCACTCAGCTTTCCTTATTGTCTAGCTCTCACTACCATACATTACCACCGGGAATACTATTGCCTTGACTATGCGAATTTTTGTTTGCAAAATGATGTCTCTACTTTTCACTATGTTCCCCAGGTTTCTCATAGCTTGCCTCCCAAGAATCAGTTGCCTTTTTATTTCATGGCTGCAATCCCCATCTGCAGTGATCTTGGATCCTAAGAATGTAAAGTCTGTCACAGCTTCTACTTCTTCCCCATCTATTTTCCAGGGGCTGATAGGGCCTGTTGCCATTATCTTGGTTTTCTTGATGTTGAGTCTCAAGCCGCCTTTTGCACTCTCTTCTTTCAACCTATGCAAGAACTTCTTTAGATCTTCTTCACTTTTTGCCGTTAGGGTAGTATCATCTTCCCCATCTATACATTTTTTAAAAAGTCGAGCAGGACCAGCTGATATATCTTACCAGGTTCAGGTAATCTAAATAGGTAGAAAGATCCCATTATTTGATTTAAATGCAGAACTGCCATGGTCAGAAAATGCCACTGAAAAAGGTATAGTTTAAAATAACGCAGGCATAACTTACACACTAAAGGGTGATAATACTGTACCAACTGTGTTAGTAACTTTTGAATGTTCAGACTTTGAAACTGGGTTATGTTCCGTTTCCTAAACATTGCTAAAAGCCCTGTTGGGGCTTGTATTTCTGCCATCTCCTTTTTCATATGTTGACTTCCTCATTTCCCTGAATGTAATGACTGGTTCTGTCATTACATCTTCACTTTTATCTTTGCCAGTCATGTTCAAAGGCCCCCACCAGTTCTAAATCTCCTCCCAATAATGGTTGTAATGGTTGTGGTGCTAATTGCAGTTAGAGAAAATGGCAGGGTGGAGGTAGTGCCACACCCCACTTTGCTCTGAAAATGAAAGGAGAATGGGAGAAGTGAGTGCAAATGGGCAGGGAGGTGGGGTGGGAGGGGGAAGGATTGCTGAAGTACTAGATTAGGCCATCCAGCTGTACTGTGTCTGCATGGGTCACTGGGCAATTCACTTAAGTACTTTAAGTGAATTGCCAGCATGAATTGCCAACAAAAATGAATTGCCAACAAATTTAGTTAGCACAATGTCAAAGATGCAGTTCCCTATGTTTGATGCCCAAATCCAGAGCCTTCTCCAGAAAAGAGTTAGCATTTAAGTCTCCCACTCGGTGTACTGTGCCGTCCTTCCATCCCTGGTCACAAACACATCCATAATCCTAGTTTTTATTTTCATAAGCACCTGCAGGTTTAATTGTAGAGCTTTGTTTTCCTTCTGCATTTTAAAGGGTTTGGTTGATTTTCTTACATTGACATGCATTCCCGCTTATACCTGTATCTGTTGTTCAAGGCGGAGTGGTAACAGCAGTGCCCCATCCCCTTCTTTTGAGAGGCAGGACTTGCTTCTAAATTCAGGGATGGATTCAGCTGATGGCCTATGGTCTCCGCTATTCCAAAAACGTGTGAAAGGTGTTAGTGTGTTCTAAAGTGGGCATTTGCTTTCTGTGTATTGCTTGTTTTTCAAACATGTTCGGAGCTAGCAAGGTACCCACGTGTAAAAGAATCAGACCTTGTAGTCTGGATTCTTGTTTGTGTCCAAGTCTTTTTACAGCAGTGTGTCCTTATTTAGGGACTGGATTGGTTTACCTGGTGATGGGAGAAAACACAAAAGATGACATTTTCAAAAAATTGTGCTGTTGATCTAAATGTAAATTAGATCTTTCCGATCTCTATTCTAACTGTTGCAATCCCTTGAAAATTGCTCTTGAGGAATAGTGGGTGATCCTCTGAGCTAGTATGTGGCTGGTGGAGGAGAGGAGGAGGAGTAAATGGAAATCACTGATTCCAGTTGTTCTGTAAGTATCCTCTACTTCAGGGGTTCTCAACCTTTACAAGTTGGGGGCCGGGTCAAACAGTTGGCAGGCCGGACTGGTAGTCCAGCTGCCACTGGAATCAGCCATGGACTCCTTTGCAGCCGTTGTAAACACGTTCCTAACTGTCGTATATGAGTCTGCGGCCGATTGCACCGGTGGCTGGAGCGAGAGTGGGAGCCGGATAATTTGGCATCGTGGGCCATAGGTTGAGAACCCATGCTCTACTTGCATAAGTGGATTTTTGGCTTTAAGCAATCATACTTTAAAGCATTTGCTTTAGGCTTGCCACAATTTGACAACATTAGCCCCATTGATATTCTCCTTATGAAAGATGAATGGTTCTCTCTCCTGAGTTCACAAAGATGAACAAGTATTTAACAGCACAAACATTTGTGATAGCAAAAACATCAGAATTACATGTTCTCATGTCACAAGGCTGCACAATTCCATCATGTATAGATGACATTCTGGAAGCCATTGTGGTATGATAGTGGTTGCAGGCACCTAGTTGAGTCTGGCATTCCTTGATTGCTGCTTAATAGTATTTTTTGAGAAGATAGCAGCAGCTGCAGCTGTACTAAATTTGAGCCAAAAGCAACTCACTGGGAAAACATGTCCTGAATATGCAAGTTTAGAAATATCCTGACAATTTCTGACCTCTGCGTATGTGACTAAAAAGCCTGAATGAAATGGAGGCTTGATCATTGCCAATGGGATGGGCCTGATCATGCATTTAATTATGAGACAGTGAATCACATAATAAGCGTATTTTCTAAAGGGCTTTTAAAGTCATACTTGCTTTAAAATGGAAATATGGGAAGTGACAAAAATACATTCCTATTTACATTGCTCTTGCCGTGAATCCACTGAATGCATTTGCTGCATCCATTCTTAGTGTTATATTTATACTTGCTGCAATTAGTAGTTTCCTATTTTGGATGTATTTCCAATTATTTGATGAAAAATTATTTCCTTTCTGCTGCAAGCTACAAAGTTTCATCTTGAAGTCTGGCTCAGATTCAAGAGCTTCATCTTGTGATTAGCTTTCTTCTGCAGACAATCAGATACTATAGATTCTTAAAGGTCATCATATCCTTTCTTCCATGAAATTTTTTTTTTTAAAAAAAGATCAACAACTTAGACAGCTTTTCTACACTGCACTGAGTAGACCGTACACCATTATATTAAAAATATGGAATCCATTGTCTTCAGTCATATCATATAATAAAAGGAAGGATTTTCAGCATGTTATATGATTAAAATCATCTGATAATGGTATTGATCTGATAATAAAGGTATTAATAATAATATTCCAATGGACTATGTCTGTTTAAGAAGCCTAGTAAAATAACTAGCTGCATTTGGAAATAAATGTTTAAGAAATGTGTGTTTTCATGTCAGAGATTACTCTGGGTTGAAAGGATTCTGCACCACCACAATGAGGCTCCTTTCATGTCCCTTATCGTGCAAGGAGGAATCAAACCCCCTTGCTTTCAGTTTCCTAGCACAGTGCTTTTACCTGAGCCACCAGGGAGCTGCTGTTTAAAAAAATGAAATCATTACTATTATGATAATGAATGGCAATTGTGCATCATATCCACTGATATAAAATACAGAATACATTTAATTGGATGGGCATTTTTCCTTCATCCAGAATTATGTTTCAATAAAGAGTAAATCCCAAATTTAAGCAAAAGGATGGTAATTCCAGGCTTTCCAAATTTTTACCACTACCATCAGTGACAGCACTAACTGGAAAGAAGTAAACCTTTTATTTGCCGTATGGCCAGGGGAATTCTTGCTGTAATTTTGTTTCCTTTCTTTTGATTTATCACTGTTGAGAAGAGCTAAAGAAGTATAATTTTTAAAATGCTAACAAAAACAATAAGATGCTTCATCATGCGTGTCTACTCTTAGTATCATCTTGCTTCCACAGCCCCTTTTTGAAAATGTTGGATTAATATAGTACATTTACAATGTAATTTTATTCCTCCAGAAATCCCTCTTGCACTAAGAATTGTAAAGTTTAGTTTTCCCTTTCGTCTTAAAAATTTTGATAGTTGGTGTGCAGGCAGTGAGATGAATTAGAATACTCTTGTGTAGCAAAAGTTATAATTAGTAAATGTGGCGAAACATCAGAAATTATTACAATTTCATAAAAGCAATCTTGATTCCATAAAGTATGTAGTTTAAAAAAATATATCAAATAAATAAATATTAAACAAATGCTTTAATTTTCCAAGGTCTTTAATGTAAACATTTTCAATAAATGAGTACTTTCTTTTTAAAAACCTAGAATTTACTTCTGCAGGAACAAGTTCAATGTCAGAATTTTCAATGGCAAATTGCCACCAACTAAAGAAGTCAAAGCTTCTATTTCTTAGATTATGCCACATTATGTAACTGATGTGTGACACAAAATACAAGCATTAACTTATTAACTAATTATAATTTGCCTTTGAAATTTATACCACTGGACTTAACACCAGCAGGCATTAATAATATAATTCTACTTATTAAACCATAGCTGGGTTCTCCCTGCTTATGAAAAGAAAATATGGGTATGAGTCAATGGTAAGAAAGGAAATTACAAATATCATTATTTTTTGCCTGATTTTTTTTAAAAAAAATTGCATTCAAATGAGGTCTCTTATAATTTCATGTTAACCTCCCATACTGGCAAAAAGCACAAGAGAAGAAGAGAGAGAAATATTGTGCATGTTAACAATTAAGGCAGCCATCCAATGGTCCTGGAAAGATTGTTTTGCAGAGAGTGACCTCTTGGGGGACACAGAAAGAGCCTCCCCGAAGATTGTGGTATTTCTGCTGCTGGCTAATCTTTCTCACACTAGGTCAGCCGAAGGGAACTGCAGAATGAACCCACCAAATGGTGACTTCATTTTGGCAGTTTTACATCTGGCCTAGACACAGAAGAAAAAGTGACCTCTTAAAACAACCCTTCTGTCTGTAGCATAATTACTCCAGCCCAGTTTCCCCCCCCCCCCAAAAAAAAAAAAAGAAAAAAGAAAGAAAGAAAGAAATAGTCCCACAGCTGGACCAAAAAGCTCCAAACAGATCAGGTTTGGACTGGACTGCAATTGCCCATATGTCTACTGATCATCAGGAAATCGATTGCCCCAGCACATTACACAACTGATAAAAGAGAGACGGAGAAGCATGAATGTTTCTCATAAACCTAAAAGGTAGTGTGGTGCCCAAAGGTCTAGAAACCAATGCCTTAGAATTTACACAACTTAGAAACAACTTAGAAACTATCTCACAACTTTCCTTACCTCATAATGACATCCAGACAAATGCACCCAAGGTTGGTTTTTTTAGGAGCTGACTGGAGGTATCAGGGTTTTTTTCACACCTCGAAATGAAAGGAATTCTGTCTGGGAATCCTAATAACTATTGCATTTCATTAAACTGGCATCCATCTAGGGCTGGGCATGCCATTTGCCCTGGCAAACTGCCACTACCATCGAATGCCTATCGTCAGAGACACCACAGAGCCCTTGTTGTTCTGTGCCACTTCACTACCCCAGCTGCTTCTTAGACAGCTACTTGATGAAGCTTGATGGCATGAAGTAGTAGTGGCACATAGGGATGCCATCATCTTGATGTTATCGCCCATCACCTCCATTGCCCATCTCTTCTTCTTCCCCCTCAATGTATAACTAGGAAGGAGGGAGAGACTTTGATAAGAACATAAGAACAGCCTTGCTGGAACAGGCCACAGCCCATCCAGTCCAGCATTCTGTCTCACACAGTGGCTCACCATTTCCTTCAGGGTATTATTCCCAAGCAGATGCCTTCACCTGCTTATGATTCCCTGGAAATGGCATTGAGGGGACGCGCTGCCTCGACCCTCTGGCCCCGACATCGCCAGAGGACGAACAGCCATCAGCTGTGGCGGTCGGGCGGTGGAGTTCCTGCTTCCCCCGGAGAGGGATAAAAGACCGGCCGCAGCCCCAAAGACGCCGGGACGCGCTGCCTCGACCCTCTGGCCCCGACATCGCCAGAGGACGAACAGGCATCAGCTGTGGCGGTCGGGCAGTGGAGTTCGGCTCCCGCCCTCCCTTCTCCGGGTCCTGCTTCCCCCGGAGAGGGATAAAAGACCGGCCTCAGCCCCGAAGACGCCGGGACGCGCTGCCTCGACCCTCTGGCCCCGACATTGCCAGAGGACGAACAGGCATCAGCTGTGGCGGTCGGGTGGTGGAGTTCGGCTCCCGCCCTCGCTCTCCGGGTCCTGCTTCCCCCGGAGAGGGATAAAAGACCGGCCGCAGCCCCGAAGACGCCGGGACGCGCTGCCTCGACCCTCTGGCCCCGACATCGCCAGAGGACGAACAGGCATCAGCTGTGGCGGTCGGGCGGTGGAGTTCGGCTCCCCCCCTCCCTTCTCCAGGTCCTGCTTCCCCCGGAGAGGGATAAAAGACCGGCCGCAGCCCCGAAGACGCCGGGACGCGCTGCCTCGACCCTCTGGCCCCGACATCGCCAGAGGACGAACAGGCATCAGCTGTGGCGGTCGGGCGGTGGAGTTCGGCTCCCGCCGTCCCTTCTCCGGGTCCTGCTTCCCCCGGAGAGGGATAAAAGACCGGCCGCAGCCCCGAAGACGCCAGGATGCGCTGCCTCGACCCTCTGGCCCCGACATCGCCAGAGGACGAACAGGCATCAGCTGTGGCGGTCGGGCGGTGGAGTTCGGCTCCCGCCCTCCCTTCTCCGGGTCCTGCTTCCCCTGGAGAGGGATAAAAGACCGGCCGCAGCCCCAAAGACGCCGGGACGCGCTGCCTCGACCCTCTGGCCCACAACATCGCCAGACGATGTACTTTGAGTGTTGGTTCATTGGACTGTTTCGTTTGATTGTGTCGGCTCATTGTCCTAAGTGTTATGTATCTATTTTTATTGTATCTTTCACTTTCCTGCTGCTGGCTGCATTACAGTCAGCATGCACCAATGTTAACCGCTTAGAGTTTGCTTTGGTAAAGTGAAGCGGTATACAAGAATAAAGTGAAATGAAATGGGAAAAAAATGAAATTGAGAGATATCCTGCCTATCTCTCCAACCCGGAGGTTGTCCTTAAGTTTCCATAATTATAGCCATTGATACTCTTGTCCTCCATGAACTTGTCTAATCCTTTCTTAAAGCTGTCAAGACTGACAGCTGTCACCACTTCTTCTGGCAGGGAGTTCCATAGACCAGTAATCCTCTGGGTGAAAAAGTACTTTCTCTTATTTGTTTGAGAACTAGTACCCAAAAGTTTCATGGAGTGTCCCCTAGTTCTAGTGTTATGCGATAGGGAAAACAGTTTTTCCTTATCTACTTTGTCCACACTGTGCATGATTTTATAAACTTCAATCAGGTCACCTCTTAGACGTCGTCGTTCAAGAGTGAAGAGGCCCAACCGTTGCAGCCTCAGATGGTAAGGAAGGTGTTCCAGTCCCCTAATCAGTCTGGTTGCCCTCCTCTGCACTTTTTCCAGCTCCATAATATCCTTCTGGAGGTATGGTGACCAGAACTGTACACAGTATTCCAGATGGGGCCTCACCATAGATTTATAAAGAGGCAAAAAGACACTTGCTGACTTATTTTCTATACCTTTCCTAATGATCCCTAGCATTGAGTTTGCTTTTTTCACTGCTGAGGCACACTGGGTTGACACCTTCATTGAGTTGTCCACCAGGACACCAAGGTCCCTTTCCTGGTTTGTCGCGGAGAGTTCAGACCCCATCAGTTTATAAATGGAATTGTGGTTCTTTGACCCAACATGCATCCCTGGCTTTTCCACTATCTACTGAGATAGTATTTCAAACTGCCTCTTAATTGGCATACATCCTTCTGATTTTGGATAATCATGAAGATAAAGTATGTTCTTTACTTTCACCAGCCTCATGCTATTCATCACAAAGTGAAAACCAATTACTAGAAATGTCATCCTTTGTCTTGCAGGGAGACCTTAAGAACATAAGAACAGCCTTGCTGGAACTGGCCACAGCCCATCCAGTTCAGCATTCTGTCGCACACAGTGGCTCACCATTTCCTTCAGGGTATTATTCCCAAGCAGATGCCTTCACCTGTTTAGGATTCCCTGGAAATGACATTGAGAGATATCCTGCCTATCTCTCCAACATGGAAGTTGTCTTTAGGTATCCATAATTATAGCCATTGATACCCTTGTCCTCCATGAACTTGTCTAATCCTTTCTTAAAGCTGTCAAGACTGACAGCTGTCACCACTTCTTCTGGCAGGGAGTTCCATAGACCAGTGATCCTCTGGGTGAAAAAGTACTTTCTCTTATTTGTTTGAGAACTAGTACCCAAAAGTTTCATGGAGTGCCCCCTAGTTCTAGGGAAAGCAGTTTTTCCTTATCTAATTTGTCCACATTGTGCATGATTTTATAAACTTCAATCAGGTCACCTCTTACACGCCGTCGTTCAAGAGTGAAGAGGCCCAACTGTTGCTGCCTCAGATGGTAAGGAAGGTGTTCCAGTCCCCTAATCATTTTGGTTCCCCTCCTCTGCACTTTTTCCAACTCCATAATATCCTTCTGGAGGTATGGCGACCAGAACTGTACACAGTATTCCAGATGGGGCCTCACTATAGATTTATAAAGAGGCAAAATGATACTTGTTGACTTATTTTCTATACCCTTCCTAATAATCCCTAGCATTGAGTTTGCTTTTTTCACTGCTGAGGTTGACACCTTCATTGAGCTGTCCACCAGGACACCAAGGCCCCTTTCTTGGTTTGTCGCAAAGAGTTCAGACCCCGTCAGTTTATAAATGTAATTGGTTTTTTGCCCCAATGTGCATCACTCTGCACTTACTAGTGTTGAAGCTCATTTGCCACTGTTTTGCCCACTCCCCCAGTGTCAAGAGATCCCTCTGGAGCTCCTCACAATCTCTCACAGTTTTCACTACCCTGTAAAATTTAGTGTTGTCAGCAAATTTGGCTACCTTGCTATTTAATCCTACTTTTAGATCATCTATGAAGAGGTTGAAAAGCAGGGGTCCCAGTATTGAACCTTGGGGGACCCCACTCATTACTTCCCTCCACTTGGAGAAGTGTCCATTGAGTGCTACCCTCTGTTTCTTGTCCCTTAGCCAGTTGCCGATCCAGGACAGAGCCTTTGGTGCGGGACCTTGTCAAAAGCCTTCTGAAAGTCCAGATAAATAATGTCAACTGGATCCCCCTTATCCACATGCTTGTTGACACTCTCAAAAAATTCCAACAGATTAGTGAGGCATGATTTGCCCTTGCAAAAGCCATGTTGGCTCTCCTTTAACAGCACCTTCTCTTCTATGTGCCTATTCTATCTTTTAGGATGGTTTCCATCACTTTACCTGGGACACATGTCAAACTGACCAGTCGGTAATTTCCTGGATCACTCCTGGATCCTTTTTTTTTTGAAAATTGGTGTTACATTTGCTACCTTCCAGTCATCAGGCACAAAGACTGATTTGAGGGAAAGATTATATATTTTGGCTAGGAGATCAACAATTTCATCTTTAAGTTCCCTGAGAACTCGTGGATGGATGCCATCTGTTCCTGGTGATTTATTAGCATTTAGTTTAACAAGACGTGCAAGGACCTCCTCCCTGGTTATTTCTATCTTGCTTAATTCTCGGTTTCCCTCCCTACGAAGATAGGCTCTGTTTTGGGCATGTGGTCTCTGTCTTCTTCAGTGAATACTGAAGCAAAGAATTCATTGAGTTTCTCTGCAATCTCTGTTTCCTTTTTAATAACCCCTTGCCTTCCTTTGTTGACCTTAAAAGTACCATGTAATATTGCAATATATTGTAATATTGCAAAAATACATAGATTGTAGTTCTGAGCTGGATTTTCCAAGTAGGAAGAAATGAATTTTGTAATTCAGAGATTATCAATGTTAAAAAAGAAACCATAAAACTTTTAAGAGAACAAGTATTTTGTTTCCATAGAAAAAGAGAGGTGTATGCACGTTCATAAAGCAGATATTTCCTTAATAAAGTAGTGTAACCTTCACACACATTCTTATGTCTAGTAGACATTTTTGAAGTTGCAGCCTTGTTAGTCTGTGCTCGTATGTCTAGTAGTTGACCATCATATTGTGAGAATAAACATTGTTGAAATGTTCTGATTCAAAACACAATAGTCTGATGAAAGATACAAAAAGATGTTATGCATAAATAAGGCTTTTTACAGTCCAGCTTACGTCAACCACCAAAAAGATCAAACTTTAAACTGTCAAAATCAAGCTACTTTCTTAGCTTTGTCCTTGGCCAAAATTAAATCATTTTGGTACATGTTTCTAGTACTAGTTGATAGACCACCAGGTGAGTTGGGCTCTGTGTCTCTCTGCATTCACACAGCATGCTTTTGCCTGCCAGCAGCCTCCACTTGAGCATGTTGGACTTCCATTTAGGCACGCTGAGTTTCAGCCTTTTCAGGGTTGTCCAAAGTGACATGGGGAGGTTGAGTCCCTCATCCATATTCTCTTGTAATGTTATTCTTTGTTCAGTGAGCTCCTTCTTTCATCTTCTAAATTGATTGTGCTCTTGTGTACCCTCAAGAATGTTTGTTCTTTCATAAAGCTCTTCTTGGATATGAGTCAGTAGACTTGGGGCATATTTCCAGTCACAGGATGCCAAGGGTCATTCTCTTGCTTAGTTCTCTTGGCATCTCCTGCTACTTCTCTGGAGCAATATCAAGAAGTGGGTAAATTTTCTCAACTGGTGTAGGTTTGAGGCATCCTATCACAATATGCATTGTTTCATTAACAGCAATAACAATTTGTTTCATGTGTACGGATGTGCTCCATACTGGAGCAGCTTACTCTGCTGCAGAGATGCTCATGGCCAAAGCTAATGTACAAAGCGTGGATGGTTGAACTCATTGTGTATACTTCATGTGCTAGTTCTGACATTGCAGTCAAAATTTAGAACAATTTTATTTCCAGTCCCAATGTCTTCAGAAAATCTCAGTTTGTTGAAAGAGGGACTTTCTGACAATGTTTGATCCATTTATTTCAAACTACAGTAGACTGTGCAGAAGCAGAGTAGAGAAATAAATTGGATCAGGGAGAGCACAGAAGCTTGCTGGGTAAAAATCAGCATCAGATGTCCATATCTTAAGATCTGAAGGAGAAGAGAGGAGCATGACGGAACCTATAATTTAGAAGGCAGTACAGTGGCTCAACTGGCTAAGATGCTGATTGGGAGGCGGAAGGTCAGCAGTTTGATTCCCCAGTACTGCAGGACGGAATGAGTTCCCGTCTTTGTCCCAGCTCCTGCCAACCTAGCAGTTTGAAAGTAAGAAATTGCAAGTAGATAAATAGGGACCACTTTGTTGGGAAGGTAACAGCATTCCGTGCGCTCCGGTGTCTAGTCATGCTTGCCACATGACCACGGAAATGTATGCAGAAGCAGACAGCGCTGGCTTTTTGGCTTTGAAATAGAGATGAGCACTGAACCCTAGAGTCGGATACGACTGGCTTTCGAGCAAGGGAGATTTTTATCTTCTTACATGTTCATAAAGTTTGAGAGCAAACTATCTTAGTGTTGGTTTGATTATAAAGCTTTTGTAAGGGCTAGATCTCTCTCTTTCGTGTCCTAATCAGACCCTGGACTGCCAAAATGAAGCCACTTTCTTCTCTTTGTCATTGCCCAAATGACAAAGGGCTAGATATAATCCCATTAAAATAGTTCATTGTAATATTTGATTCCCCCCCCCCCCAACCATCATCTTACTTTTACTGCTTCTAATTCCCTTCCACTATACCTTCTCAGCACTCATAAAACAACTATACAGTATAACTCATTCTTTTTGAGTTGCTTAGCATGAATATCTTGAATCAAAAAGTTCAGAAAAAATGTTTCATAAAAAATACCTCTGTTAGATTATATTTCCAGTGTAAACACAACTGCAATTCTAGTCCATCATAACTGTACTGTATTTCTTTTACCTTTTGTTTCTGCACCACCATTCTATGTGACCACTGCTTTAGGCATACACCATAAAATAGACTGATATCCTCTCTCAGACTCCTTTCTAATCCAAACAAACCAATGTAGTTGAAAAAGTCAATATACAAAACCTTTTAAAATTCCTTTTTAAAAATCAATTTCAGGAAAATAAATCTTTAAGGTCAATAACAAACACCTAAAGTGCAAATGACTCAGATATTTGCTTTTTGTATTTGGATCAGACAGTATTTCACTCATTTAAACAAGGGGAACAAACATACACCTCTCTAAAGAGGTCACTTTGTTAGGTGAGGTTGCATTGTTGCTGGGCTTTGGCTGAACAAGAATTGGGCCATTTGGATTCACGTGCAATTAATGCAATATAAATTTCTCTGGTGAGAAAAGACCACAACTTAATTGATCTCAGCAACCATCTCTGCCCCATCATTGGGGAACTGGATCCAGTACATTGAGAGACCTCTGTGCTCACTACCATCTGCTTCAACAGCCACTACAGGTTCCACTAGGAGTGCAGATATTTTGGAGACCACACATGCATACATCACTCCATAACTCTGTCACCTGATAGCAGGACAAGGTCAACCCTGATCATTTACCCTAGCTCCATTTACCATCCCATGTAAGCATACTTACCATTCTCATACCACCTGGATCCAACTGCAGTGTCACAAGCCACCACTCAGTTTCCACCAGAAAACTGCTGCTGCAACCAATCTGCTAAGACCATGCTGATATTCCTCAACCGTATCTCTTGCCACCCCAGTCTGATAAGTGGACTGCATTGCCTTAAGCATTTAATGAAAGATTTTTTGCTTAGTCGCACAGTCGAGTCTGACCCTTTGCGACCCCATGGACCATCGCACATCAGGCTCCTCTGTCCTCTGCCATCCTCAATAGTCCACCCAGATCTACACTGACCACGCCAATGATGCCATCTAGCCATCTCATCCTTTGCTGTCCTCTTCTACTTTTGCCTTCAGTCTTTCCCAGCATCAGGGCCTTCTCCAGTGAGTCATCTCTTCTCATTTGGTGGCCAAAGTACTTGAGCTTCAGCTTCAGTATTTGTCCTTCCAAGTAGCAGTCAGGATTTATTTCCTTTAGGATTGACTGATTTGATCTCTTTGCAGTCCAGTGGACTCTCAAGAGTCTCCTCCAACACCATAGTTCAAAGGCGTTTATTCTTCTGCACTCAGCCTTTCTTATGGTCCAGCTCTCTCAGTCACACATTACTCCTGGAAAGACTATTGCTTTAACTATACAGACTTTTGTTGGCAGGGTGATGTCTACTTTTTATTATGTTGCCTCAGTTTGTCATAGCTTGCCTCCCAAGTGTCTGGTTCTTAATCCAGCTGCCATCCTACAATGCAACCATTTGGCCTACTGCCCTCACCATTTTTGCCTTGCAGTGTTGACCTTCCAGG
Source organism: Bradypodion ventrale (assembly GCA_035047345.1). Classification (NCBI taxonomy): domain Eukaryota; kingdom Metazoa; phylum Chordata; class Lepidosauria; order Squamata; family Chamaeleonidae; genus Bradypodion; species Bradypodion ventrale. Next base: position 238,292,909 of record JAWDJE010000001.1, read on the forward strand.
GATCCCTGGCTCCATGTCATATCTTTCTCTCAAGAAGGTCCAACCAACTAATCTAGATGGTGGGTTAGCAGCTATTGATCAGCTGCTGGGATATCACTGCATAAAGAATGGGTAAGGTGATGGGCTTTCTCCCATTAGGCATCATGGGGTGGCTCTTTCCTACCTGGTATCGCTCATCTCATGTGAAATGCCCCACGGGAAGTGACTATAAAAAGGCTGAATCAACCAGACTGAAAAGGTGATGTTAGAACAACCACTGTATGGCCATATCCTAGCTCCATTTACCATCCCAGGTGAGCATACTTACCATTCTCATACCACCTGGATCCAACTCCATTGTCACAAGCCACCACTCAGTTTCCATCAGAAAACTGCTACTGCAACCAATCTGCTAAGACCATGATGATATTCCTCAACTGTATCTCTTACCTCCCCAGTCTGATAAGTGGACGGTGCATCACCCTTTCAGACCTAGAGGATTGCTGACCAATAATCGTAACTACTGCTTGTCTTCTTGTCCTTGAACTCGTCCTTCCATAGCAAGATCATTACCACAATCAAGAATAATTCTAAGTAGGTCAAATCCCACAGGATGTCTAACCCTAACCACTCATGCAGACATGTATTCTGTACATACTGCCTCCCTTCAAAGTATATCACAAAGCCCATGCTTTTGACTGCATGGATGTTAAACCAGCACTGGCTTCCCATGGTTCCTGCCACTTAATTCAATTTGGATAGGAAAACAAATTATCCACCCCCAATCTCTAGCAATCCTGACATGATGGTGGGATGCATATTTTTCCGCCATAGCCCTAGTGAGCCTGGCGCAAAATGACATTGATAGCAGTCTTTTCAAGTTAATGTGGCAAAGATAAGGAGAGCATGAAGGACAAGGGCTTGCTGTTTATGGAGAAATCCAGTTGCAATGAGATATATTGCTGAACCAGAATTTTAACCCTGTAGAAACATTTTTGTCATATCACTAAGCACAGTGAGATAACAGATACAAATTACCTGGCAAGGTACTACAACAATGGTTAATGGTAAGTGAAAGTTACCAACAATGGTAAGTGAAAGTTACTGGCATCTCATTAAAACTATCAGGAATACTTGCTTCTCCATTTAATTAGAATTATTATCTCATCTTAAATTGATAAAACATCTCCTTTCATGTTACCTCCAGATGGGGTTAGAATTTTTATATTCTCCTAATCCTGCTGATCAGACAGCTTTAAATCATAGTCCTCCCTTGCTGTTCTCACATTTGTGGCTCTGCATGCTTAATATAACAGGTTGGTTCTTTTTCATCGCTCATTATTCATAGATGATTCAGTCAATCAAAATTCAATCAGAATTGCAAATAACACACATCTATAAATATTAGCAGATCTAAAATCTTCAGCCAGCATCTTGTTCATTTGAACTGTGTATGCCATGGCCCACTGTATGAGAAGATAAGCTTTTTCTTAGTTTGTGCAAAAAGGTACCAGTACCTATAATGCCTATTCTTTCTAATGGGACAATCTCTACTTGTACAGCAGGAAACTGAAGATTTCACAGAATGACTCAGAACAACAGAATTCTTCCCTCCTTCATTAGCCAAGGACAAGAAGTTTGTGTTTTCGCCCTTGCTCGAAAGCCATTCATATTCAACTCTAGGGTTCAGTGCTCATCTCTGCATTTGCAGATATTTCTGTGGACATGTAGTACGCATGACTAGACACTGGAGCACACAGAATGCTGTTACCTTCCCACTGAAGCGATATCTATTTTTCTACTTGCAATTCTTGCTTTTGTACTGCTAGGTTCGCAGGAGCTGGGACAGAGACAGGCAGGCGTTCACTCCATCATACAGTACCCAGGTCTCAAATTGCTGACCTGCTGACCTTAAAGTCGTCAAGTTCAGCATCTTAACCACTAAGCCACCACAATTTTCTGAGAATATATACGTAGTATCAAATTGTGACTATTATTCAGGGGTTGTTTATGAGACACCTGTAAGTCTCAAAAATTACATGCAACTCATCATTTCTGTATCTATACCTATAAAGCAAAGGTCTGGGTACACGTGACCGGCATGCCACGATGGTGGTTAATGCTTCACCGATCCTGGTGAAACATGACACAAAGGTAAATTGGAGTAGCATGCTCAGCACTACGGGGGTCCGGAACAAAATTTTGGGGTTTATGGCCTCCAAATTGGTACAAAAAGCCAGGACCAATCATTTAGCAGTTCTGAGCCATACAGGCCAATCAGCTTGCAGTTCTCTACCTAAACATTCTCAACTGTCATAACTGTCACTCTACTACAGACGCAGCCAGTGACAACAGTGACACCAACAGCACAGGCAAAAACAACCAAGCCACCAATGGCACACAGACCAGCACAAAAAGATACCCAGCAAGGACAGCAGACAGAATACCACAGTAGGGACAATAACAGCACACACACCAAAGACACGGCAGGGAGCAACATAGGAGACATCACAAGGAGCACACTGCACAGAAAGTAAGCAGCAGCAAACAAGAAAGGACATTAACATACCCAGCAGAGACGCAGAAGCACATATATCACACACACAACATCAACAAACAACCGGACACGCTAGGATAATTATACTTCCTTTAAATAAAAAAACTAACAAAACATGTAGTTGCTTTTAAATAACACTTTCTCTGGCCCATAAATTTAAACAGGAGGAAGAGGAAGGAGGCCAGGTAGGGTCGGCGAGGGCCCGGCAATGAGACAGGGGAGACAGACCTGGGTGTCTCCTCTGAACGGGTTGGGACCTCCCGGGCAAGGCCGGGCAATCAGCTAGTGTTTATATATATCTGGAACCAGCCTGGAATTCTTAATGCTGTCGGAGCCATTTTGGTGGTTAAAATGGGGGTGGAGATGGATTTGTCTTTAAAAATAACATTTTCTTTCTTTCTGCAAGCAAATGTTCCCTTCACAAAACAGAGTGTCATTGAATCAGCAAATGGAGCTAATGTTGAATAATAGTGGAAGAGCTTGTTTCAAAGTACTCCACGAGACATAGTATTTCGCGCAGGACACAGCTCGCAGGAGCAATATCATAGAAGCCATTATCAGCCAAATGCATCTTATTCACCATGTCAGCGGAGGTTGTCATTAAATGCTCCCCATCGTTTATGACTTTGGGCCTGGAAATGCTGCTGTCACTCATTGAACTGCAGGTTTGACTCATTCAGTTTTGAATGTCAGACTTGTAAATGTTTCCTTTTTAAAATCAGAAATTCAGTTCCATAGTATGCCATAAAATACCGTCTGAAAATATTTCAGTATGTGCCACTGTTAAAAAAAATTGCACACTTTAAGAAAAGTGTATTCCTCCCTCAGCCCCTCTTCTTCATTACTATGGTGTCTTTTATACAGCACCATCATATACTATCTACAAGGGGGGGGGGGCAGGAATCCAGTTTAGTTCAGTCTGAATACTTCTAAATAGGAATGTGTAGGACTGAAACCTAAACAATATGTAGTGTTCTTGGCAGGCTCTAGGGAGAATTTGGTTCCTGCTTTTGAATTTAATTCTGATCCTTTAATCATAATTTGCAAAGTTTATCCTTCAGCAAAGCTACAGTAAAATTCTTTATAATCAGAGATACAAATACAGAGAGAGGGGGAGTCATTAACACGGTAATGCAACTTTAAAGAATTTGTAAGTGGACTACGGTTAGTTAACCCTCCCCTCCCAAACACTTACAGGTTTTCTGTTTTAAATATCTTCTCTTCATACACTAAGAACCAGAGTAGTATAATGGATAGAGCATTTAACTAGGACTTAAGAAACCAGAATTCAAATCCCTGCTCGGCCATGGAGACTCACTGGAGGGTGGAACTGGTAAAACTACTCCTTAAATATCTCATATACTTTGAAAGCCCTCTTCAGTTTGGCATGGGACAGCAGTGACTTGATGGCAGTTAGCACCACATCAACGTGTTGCTATTAATTGGCAACCCAATTTTTTGGGGAGCACCCATAATTGTCTGCTTTCATTTCCAAAGATTACTAGAATGTTTACCACTCACAGGGGACATTTTCTCAAAGGAGTGAGAAAATGTAGAGGCAGAGCTGGGAGTCTAGATTTAGTCTGCTGTAGTGGCATTAATTCAGGTTATTGTATGTGGTCTATTCAGACTTTGCTTTCTTATTTTTGTATCTGTTTGTTTGTTTCGTCCTCTCCATCAAATATAAATAAGTCTTGGAATGATTAACAGAGTCCACGAAGGATCCTTTTGCAAATACAGCCCAAAATAGTATTGATATCTGACCAGTTTAACCCTAAATTCTTTTGTGCTCTGTCAATGTCTACCTACTACAAACTAACACACTGTTATGGGAACTAAAACCTGATCTTTGCTTTTGCTCAGTGTATGTATTTCCAGCAAGATTTTTTTTGCCTATACCTGTAATAATATTATCTCTCATCCACTACCCACATTTTAAAAGCTAGTCTTAGCATTTTTGGGTTTGCAGCCCTGGCACATATGACCTTGTCAGTACTATTGTTAAATAGATGCTATAAAAAGATTCATTCTAAGAAAACAAGTTAAAGAGGAATAGAAAGAGAAGAAAACAAAGAAAAGCATCCTCTCATTGCTGTCACTCATTATTCAGTGCAATATATATCACCAGAAAATATAAAATATTGTAAACAAATGCAGTCTATGATATAGTATGTCTGGCCAGACACCCCACTATGGTAATGGGATGTACAACCTGAGACTCAACGTGGGCAGCAGCAAATAACCTGACTCCCTAAATGGGCCAATGGCTATGGGCAGATGAGCCCCTTTAGGTGGGGTGATGGTCCCCTCAGTGGAGGAAATGCCACTGGAAACCGTCAGATTGGGCCCAACGGCAAAATGAGTGGAGGAAGAACTCTGATTCCCAGCAGTCATGGAGGCGGACGAGGCCATGCCAGGCTGACTGGCTGTGAAAGGCGCACCTTGTCCATATCCTCAAGGCTGCAGCAGTCCATTGCAGTCCCAGTATTAAATCCTGTATGTTTCATATGTGCCACAAGAGATGTCTCTGTGATCATAGTGTGTGGGTCACTTCATGACAAGCTGGGATCCACCTTAAACAAATTCATGCTAATGGTATTTTTCTTGCTTCAGGCAAAAAAACCGCATTCTTGGATACAAGTTGCAGCCGCACCCATGACATACTGTGTTCCATAGATGATGGGGAAGCAGTATAACCATTGACTTTTTAAGAGAGCCTTCTCCAGCATGATTGCCTCCAAATATGTTGGAATCCAGTTCTAATCATCCTGAGTCCTAGGGTTCATGCACAATAGGAGTTGTGGTCCAGAACATCTGTTGGATGACAGCTTACTTGTTTACTTGGTTGATCCATGTTTCACACATCAGGTTGACATGGCAGATCAAGGCATTGCCTTCCACTGTTTCTGATCCCATGTCAGTCTCATCCAGGGCCTTGGGAACTTTGTCTTGAATTGGTCTTCCCATCTGGTTGCTGGCCTTCCTAGTGGTCACTTTATATCAAGTGGTATCTACTCTGTGATAGCTTTTGTCCACCTGCCATCTTTGAAGCGTAGCATCCTTTGCTTGATTGCTCTGTAAGGTCCACTCTTTACTAAGAGGATATCAGCCTTGCAGATAAATATATTTGCTAAACAGATATTTTGTCTTTCATGTCCTTGGTGTTAACAAGACAAATAGAATCCAGAGCAGTACAATGGGTACAGGAGCATATAAGAGTACCTGTAACATATAGCCAGGTTTGGGGAGTGGTGTTCATATGGTAAAATTTCAGTAGTCTCAGACTCTAAACCATCTGAACAATGGTCCACCCTGATTAGGGAGAGTCAGTGACAAGTCGGTTGTGTGGCTTGGGATTTCAAAGCACTACGTTAATGTCAGCACATCTTTTTTCCCATGTTGGGTCTGGATATTCCCAAAGCCAATTAAAATGCAAAGATGAGAATTTAAAAACTTGGGCTTTGATAACAAACAGTAGGGCAAGCAAGGCATGGGACAATGCTGAAATATGGCTGCTTAATGTGCACATATTAACAGAAATAATTGGATTGCTAAAAATCAGACAAGAGATAAGTTTCCATAAGCTTTACCTCTCCTCAACCATTAAATCAGTGGATGTTGTGCCCTTGTGATTTCATAAGTACTCCACTTCTCAGTAATGATTGTTTGTTAATTTCAAATGGAAATTGCTTGTTATCATCTAGTATCATTTTTCAGAGCAAAGCTAAAACCTTCCTGTTAGTAACTCTTAGAAAAGGAATGTCATTAGCTATGCAGTGTTGAAAGATTATTAGGAAGCACATTTCTTGTCTTCTGCTGTATGAGTTGCAGCATTTCAGAATATCTCTGAGTAGTTTTGCTTGTGTAGTTACTTGAATGATTTATGGACAGGTTTTTTTTTGGGTGGTGGGTGGGAGAAGTAATGATTTACAAGTAACTTTTCTGCCCATCATAACCTTTTTCTCAGTTAAATATAATGAAGTTACAATCCATTGGAATGAAGTTGTTTTATTCATGTGATGTGTAATTGTCAGAATCCTGTTGGAGACTTACCTTTTATGTAATGGAAGCAGCAAATCGCCATTAAACAGTTGCCATTCACATTTCTGGCTGTGTGCCATGTCATGAATATGGCAGGTGTCCAGGAATGAAAGGGGCATCTTGTTCATTAGTAGCACTTCATCACTACAGTGTATGCAATTATACTTAACACCAGCATTAATCTGCAACAAGATTGTGGCCAGGATTTTCTAGTTACAGTACAGTACTTTCAAAAGTGTCTTTTCAGGGGAATGTAGGTCATTTTTAAAATGGTCAGTGGGAGTTTCTCTTATTTTAGGGGTCCTATGTTTACTGGGCCCAAAAGAGAATGGAAAAGAATTAAAATGCAATGCAATAATTTGATACTATGATTACAGTGGATTACCTTTCAAACATTTTCAACAAATAATAAGAAAGAAATACAGTAAAACCCCTACTTACGTGAAAAGTCCGTTCTGTAGGCTTTTGCTGAAATCGGTTTTTTATGTACAGTAACTCGAAGCAAACTCATAGGAAAAATCATTTTTTCGTAACTCAAAGCACCCCTGATTTAAGCAGAGAAAATGGCAGCCTAAAATCTATCTCATCCTGGTGCAAGGCGTGTTTTGCTTCGGGTGGGAGAACCCACCTGACTGGCCCGCTAAGCCATGTGACTGGCCCGTGGTCCGAAAAGTTTGGGTACCCCTGGGTTAGAGTGCTGGTTGGGTTGCCTTCTGGGCCCAGATAGGAATCTTTGGGCTTATACATCCTGACTGGCAATGTTAAAAAAGGATTCCGGGTCATTTTTCACCTATCTGCCACTGGCTGTATGGGGCATTAAGGGCTGATTAGAATGGTTCCATCTTAAATGGGTCACCATTGGTAGACTGGGTTGGAGTGGTAGTGGTAAATCTCTCAGAGTCATTGGACAAGATGACTACTGGACGTGTAACGTGATTTGTGTGAATCATGAGACAGGTTTACAGTATCACCAACATCCATTCATCTAGATAGAGTTGGAAATGCCTGTAGAGATGCCTCCCAAATGAGCTAGCCTGGGCGGTAGGTGTTGAAGCACAGCACTGCACAGAGGTTAGGGATTCGCTTATCCAGGTTAGAGAGCGGCCAAAGAGGTCCTTCTATTCTTATGCAAGGTTTATGCACAGGCCCCACCATAGGTTAGAGGATTTAAATAAAGCTTAATAAATCGTGTGCCAAGTTTTTAAAACGAATTTCTCATGCCTTTCCTCTTTATTTGATAGGTTGGAGGGAATACAGGCACAATGTTGTGCAGTAATAGCAGGCTGTTCCCTGGCGGTTTGTTTGAATTTAATATAAGCCAACTCAGCAATGAAGAAACATCTTCAAACTGTTTCTTTTTTATCAGGCTTGGTTCTTTGAAAAAATGTACACTATACCAAAGAGATATTTAAATATTCTTTCAACTTGCCCAACGTCTACAGCAGTTCAGGGTCACATTTCTGAGAATTCTTTGAGACTCAGAAGTCATTTCATAACTCTGTTAATCTCTATTAATCATTCTTAGTACATGTTGTTTGTTGTTGGGTTATTACTGAACATAATATTTAATTGTCAGAATTGGATAAAATAGATGCACTTAGTTGTTTCTTTTCAAAACTGAAATATCCAAGCAAAATCTCATCCAGGAGAAGAGCTTTCTCATCTGTAGTTGTCTTAAGTTCCTGGAATTGAGACCAGGCTTTTTGTTTCATAAACAGCTTTTGTTTCATAAACAGCTAAATAACTTTCTCTATACAGAGAGGCCTTTGCAGATATACTCTCCAGTATATCTCAAGGTTTTCGATGGTGCCCCCCCCCCTAAAAAAAATGTTTTTCCTGTGTCTTTTTCCCCTTTAAAATACATGTATTTGTGATCAGATGCTGCTGCCAGTTAGTTGGTGGGGCTGGGATTTGCCATTTCTTCTTGTTATTTGCTATGTTTATTTATTTGTTATTTTCATTATTGGGGGTTTTTTTTTTACATTGATATTCATTGTTGTTTATTATTATGCTGGAACATGCCCTGAGTAGTCCTAGTACTGAGACAGGTGATATATAAACAGTCAAACAAAAAATGCATGTATTTTCTCCAAATGAACTGCTTTGGAGAAGGTAAACAGCATTCTGTATCTAGTCATGCCTGCCATATGACCACGGAAACATCTGCAGACACGGACAGTGCTGGCTCTCTGACTATAAATGGAGATGAGCACTGAACGCTAGAGTTGGATATGACTGGCTTTTGAGCAAGGGTGACCTTTACCTTATTCTCTGAAATAGTTGTCTTTATTGTCATGACAGTTTCATTTTATGTAGTGCTATAATTGTTTATTTTATCATTCTTAGCCACCTTGGATTATTTTTTTCTTTTCTCTTGAAAAGTAAAATATAAATACTATATAAAAAGAAAGAAAAGTAAATTATAAATACCATAATATTTGGAAATCGTCATCCAGGGTTCTTAAGTATCTGAGATAAGCAGGTGGCAACAGGGGAGAGGGTTTTCTTAGACATCGAGGAGGGGTTTTTCAGTGGAATAATGCTTTGTCCTATGCTTTTCATTGACTACATTCAATTTCATACAAACAAATAACTGCTTCTTTCTCTCCTCCAGACCTTCTCAAACCCCCCCCCCCACCTCCAGTTATCCCAAGGATATCTGGGGGGGAGGGGTGCAATGGGAGAGTAAGTTTATCCCATTCACCGAAAAAAGCCATTGGATATAATCTTTGTTCTTCCTCAGGCTAGTCTACAATAAACTGAGGAATGGGTGGCCTTCTACATGTTTCTGGAACACAGTATCTGGAGAGCATCATATTCTCTGTCCATACTTCTAGATAATCATCTCACACAGTGAAGATTCAAGCCGTTGTTGGCAGCTACTCATATCCGTGCATACATTTTTCCTGGAAGTCATTTTCTCAGTTGTTGGATGTGTCTCTGGTGACTCAATAAACCGATCCTGGCATGAAACATGAGACCACACACAGTACACTGAATGGATGGTGGACGGAGTAGTTGAGTTTGACGAAGCTTTCGTGTTTGTCACTTAGCCTCTTCATGTCTGTGGTGTTCTCCTTCAAAGTGATCGGTAGCAGCAGAGATGGTTAGGTACCAAAATGGGTGATCTTTGGCTGCTGCCTCCCACGTTTGTGGGTTTATACCTGTCACCTTCATGGTTTGTTTTAGCTGGTCCTTATAATGCTTCAAAGGAGCTCCGCAAGGTCTTGTACTGGAGCTAAGTTCCCCATAAAGAATATAGCACCTGTCTCAGTGCTAGCACTAGTCAGGGCTGGAACCATCCATACAGCGGACATGCCCTATCCATCTAAGACAATGGCCTATGGTGGAAGATTCAAGCATATCAGAGAGTAAATAAAACAAAGGAAAAAGACAAAAACATGGCATTTTAAAGACTAACTGCTGTATTTTAATGTTAGCTTTCGTGGATCAAGTCCATTTCATCAGACATAAGAGTGAGACTTCATGGCATCGATTTATACCCATCAGGTACAGAGGTACAAAATGGTTAGCATATGAGATAAGTGTACAAATTAAAGTGAGGTTTTTTCTTTCTCGAATGGAGTGAAGATTCAGATGTGTTCCTCCTTTGTGGAACACTGGAGAAGCTTGGCGGGGGGGATATGTGGAGACATCTCCCTCCTATTGTTCAAACAGTCAGTGTTTTACTGATATAATTTGCTCAGCTGGCTAAATCATAGAGCACTAATTTATTGGTTTTGCTGTTTCATTACTGCCTTGGTGAGAGGCTGGTTAATGGTTCTACCCGTGGAGATAGAAAAAGAAGGGGAGAAATTGGTGTCACATGATAGTAAATAATTCTATAATCGCAACACAGAATACATTTAATGCTGCTCATATCTTTCAAACTTCAGTTCAGCTTCTTTCAGTAACATTAAGTGTTTGCTTATTCTGCTTGATACTATATATAATGTCTTACTGTTTTTCAGATGAAACATGAAATGTCAGGTGTAAAAAAATCTAGTGCTGCAGGAGGTAAATTCATTTTACACATACCTTGTGTTTAATCACACATGTCAGGTTTTAAGTCTGTGGAACAAAGTTCTTGAAGAATCCTTCACTTCTTAACCAATATTAGCGATTTCAATTATTATTTGTTTTTTAATAACTACTATTATCTATTACTATTACATGTTCAACTTCAGTCCTTTAAAAAAAGATTGGTTTATGAATGTGGGATTGTGCCTCTGCGTCCACTATTTAGAATACAGGCAACAGACCAGTGTTTCCCAACCTTTGATTTTTGGACTTCATTTCCCAGAAGCCTAAGTTAATTCCCCAAAAGCACTGATTAGCCAATGTACTGACATAGGCTTCTGCAAATTGAAGTCCCCCTGTGGGGTGTGTGCCCCATGTTGGGACCACTGCAATTGCAAGCGCGGCGCCAAAATGGCCGCCGCGCCCTTTGCGGGGCCCCCCCCACAGGACAGAGAATCCGGGTAGTTAGGGGCGTGGCCAGCTCCCTTATAAAAGGGATGGCCACGAGGCAGCCGAGCTGCCATTTTACCTCAGCGACGGAGCGGAGAAGTCTTTTCCCCTGTGTCTCCGTCGCGCTTTAGCCTACCGGGAAGCCTTTTTGGTAGCGGTTCTTACTTGCTGGCTTCCCTTCTTGCTTCGGGGAGATGCCTTCGAAGAAGAAGGCAGCTTCTAGTGCAGCTCGCGCTGTTAGGAGGCGCAACCCAGGTCGGAGGACCGCGGTGCCGCCTCCTCAACAGCCGCCTTTGCCGGCCCCTGCCGGGGCCAGTGGAATGGGGTCTATTGCCCCTTGGCCCGATCAGAGTGCGGGCGCGGAAGGCGTTCCGGCCCGCGGCCCGCGAGCGGTGGACACCGCTCCTCCATCTGCCCACCCTGTTGGGCCTACTCATCTTGGGTCGCAGCCTCCCCCGGGGCCCTCCAGCCTTGGGGGGTGGTGCGGCTCCCTGCCTTGGCAGGTTTCTCCACCGACCCTGCCAGGCTTCGGTGCTGGCCAATGGCCATATTCGGGTCCTGGGGTGCAGGGACCTGCACCCGCGCCTGGACCAGGCGGGCCGGCCGGCCCTTTGCCCCTGGTCAACGTGGACACCTTATTGGCCCGCATCGCGGCCCTGGAAGCCTCGTTGGCTCGGGCCAGTCAGGCGGGCGCTCCCTTCGGGGTCCCTTTTGAGGCGATGTCGGCAGGAGGACAACAGCCGGCAGGGAGGGTCGAGCTGCTGCAGGCGCGTGGCGCGGTTCCGGCCACTGCCTCGCAGCTCCCCAGCCAGCAGCCAGGTGCGGGTCAAGCCCCGGTGATGAGCTCTACGTCGGTCGTGAGCTCCGACGCCCCCAGTGGGCCGGAACCCCCGGTGGGGGCGGCCCGCGGGGGTGCGGCATGTGAGTATACGGTGCAAGCGAGTACATCCACACACATCCCCAATATGGGGGGGGTCTTTCAATGGCCTTGGCCTCGCGCGGGTGGTGCGGGGGCCACGCTATCGGCAACCCACCCGGCGACGACGACTGCCACCTTGGGTACTGGGGTGGGTGCTTGTTCTTACACTCCGGGGAATGTGCTGGGGGTGGCTGGTTTAGCTCAGGCACCTTTTCCTAGGCCGGCTGTGCCTTTTTCGGCCTTGCCGACGGCGGGGTATTCCTTGCCACTAGGTGATCACTTGGCACAGACTACCAGAGAAAAGATATGGCGGGGGGAATACGTAGATATCTTCTCACTCCTGAACAGAGAGCCCACCAAGGAGGAAAGGGAGGGACAGGATGAGAAGGACAAGGAGCAGGCACGCCGCCGTAAGCCGCCGCGTACCTGGGCCAATTGGCTCCCCGCTTATTTAATATACATTGCGGTGTATTTGAGGGCGCGGCCGGATTTAGCTATTCCCATGGTCCAATATTTGGACAATATATACAGGGCAATGGTTGATTTCCCGGGCCCCTCATGGCTAGCGTATGATGAGGAATTCCGTATGAGGATTCCCCTCCACCCCGAGATGAGATGGGATGAGCCGTGCCAGAGGCTTTGGCTCTTGTATATGACGCCTACACGCCCCGCCCCGGGAGATAGATACCATTGCGGACATGCGGTCCAGCGAGCGGCTCCAGCGCAGGTTACCCGCCAGGCGGCGGGGCAGGGGGTTCCAGCCCGCCTGCTGTGCTGGACTTTCTCGTCCAATGGTTCCTGCAATAGAAAGAATTGCAGGTATAAGCATGAGTGTCCCACATGTTCGGGCCCCCACGCAGCCTCTGCCTGTCCCAGACCTGGGGGGGCGCGAGGCAGAGGGAGGGGTGGACAGTGGGCTGGCAAGACTGCCTCGGATGGAGCTGGTTCTCCAAAAGGCCCCCTCCCCAATTAATGTGGACATGCTGGAGCGTTGGCTCGCATCGTACCCGAAGGGGGAAGATGGGGAGTATCTCCTTCAGGGTTTTAAGCGGGGATTCCGTATTCCTTTCATGGGTGATAGGTCCCCTCAGGATGCCCCCAACCTGTTATCCCTCAGAGGGAGGGAGGATGTGGCTGCGGCCAGCATTAAGAAAGAGTTAGATGCGGGCAGGGTCGCTGGACCTTTCCCTGCACCCCCGTTTCCCAATTTTAAGGTGTCGCCACTGGGCTTGGTCCCCAAAAAGTCCCTAGGCGAGTTTCGCCTTATTCATCATTTGTCCTACCCAGCCGGCCGATCGGTCAATGATGCTATTCCTGATGACCTCTGTTCAGTCAGGTATACATCGTTTGACCATGCATTGCGCATGGTACGCTCGTGTGGCCCGGGTGCCTTGCTAGCCAAGTGTGACATTAAGTCGGCTTTTCGCCTCTTGCCAGTGCATCCGGGCGACTTTGAGTTGCTGGGTTTTAAATTTAAGGGTGAATATTATTTTGATAAGGCCATGCCTTTTGGCTGCTCCATATCATGCTCGGCATTCGAGCGTTTTAGTACCTTCCTAGAGTGGGCTTTCGTCCGCAGGTCAGGGTCCCGGTCTGTAGCCCATTACCTGGATGATTTTTTATTCGGGGGTGAACGGGGCTGGGACACGTGCACACGTCTCCTCAACACATTTCAGACGCTAATGGAGGAACTTGGTGTCCCTTTAGCGCCCGAAAAGACCGAGGGCCCATCTACCAAGCTGGTATTCCTGGGGGTTGAGATTGACACAGTAGTGCAGGCTTCTAGGTTGCCGGGTGATAAGGTGTCCAGGATAGTGGCCCTTATTTCGGAATTGCTGGCCAAGCGTAAGGCATCCCTGAGGGAACTGCAGGTGCTACATGGTCACCTCAATTTTGCCTGCAGGGTGGTCGTACCGGGCAGAGCTTTTGCCCGGCGCTTATGCGACGCCATGGCAGGGTTATCCAGGCCCCACCACAGAGTCAGGCTTACCCGGGGTATCAGGGCAGACATGTTTGTCTGGTTGCAATTCCTGAGGGAGTTCAATGGGGTCTCATTTTGGAGGTCCGACCTCCTGGCATCCCCCAATTTCCAGATCCAGTCTGATGCCTCAGGATCCCTGGGTTATGGGATGTACTTCAATGGGAAGTGGGCCTATGGTGGGTGGCCACCGGCATGGGCAGGCACAGGTCGCCTGCGGGATCTCACATACCTGGAATTTTTCCCTATTCTGGGGGCTTTGATGCTATGGGGCGAACAGTGGGCTAATTCGGTGGTGCATTTCTGGTGCGACAATGCTGCTGTTGTCCACATCGTTAATGCACAGACTTCCAAATCGCCCAGGGTTATGGAACTAGTGCGCCATTTTGTGCTGCGCTGCCTGCGCCTCAACGTATTGTTCAGGGCCAGGCATGTCCCTGGGATTAATAATGATATTGCTGACGCTTTGTCCTGCCTGCAGATCTCCCGGTTCCGCGCCTTGGCCCCGGATGCGGAGGAATTTCCCTCGCCACTCCCGGACGAGATCGGGACTATTGGCAAGGAGAGGTGAACCGGGCGATTGGCCTGTCACTAGCGCCACGCACGCGTAAGGCGTACCAACAAGCATTCAATTCTTACAGGGCATTTTCGGCTCAATGTCACCTGCCAGAGACCTGGCCTATCCCGGTGGACCATGTTCTGCGGTTCATGGTTCACCTGCATGCACAGGGCCTCGCACCTCGCACCATAGCATCCAAGCTCTCGGCGTTGGCTTTTATGGCCAAAGTGGGAGGTCATGTGGATACCACCTCTGACTTCCGTGTGAGACATGTTTTGGAGGGGTGGGTGCGCGAGCGCGGGCGTTGCCCGGACGATCGGCACCCTATTTCCCCAGGGGTTCTTACCCAGTTGGCCCGGGGCTGGCCAGGCCTCTGTTTTGATCATTATGAGGCAGCCCTTTTCCATGCAGCCACAACGGTGGCATTTTTTGGAGCGCTCCGCGTCAGCGAACTCGTGATGCTGTCTAAGGCGGATGCAAGTGGTAGGGCACTGGAACTCGAAGATGTCTATGTAGCCAAAGACTGGGCCCAGTTGAGGATACGCTCCTCTAAAACAGATCAGCATGGCGTAGGCAGTGGTGTAAGACTGCTACGGTGTTCTTTGGCAGACATCTGTCCGGTTGGTGCCCTACAGGAATTCCTGGCACTGCGTGGCATGCACCACGGCCCGTTTTTCTGTCACCAAGATGGGTCTCCCCTTACTAAATTTCAGTTTTGGAAGGTGACAGCCAGAGCCCTCACCAGGGTGGGCCTACCAGGTGCCCGTTATGGCACACATTCGTTCCGTATTGGTGCAGCCTCTACAGCAGCTGCTTTTGGGTACTCTGGGGCTGACATACGCAGCATGGGGAGGTGGGGCTCGCAATGTTTTCAGTTTTATGTGCGCCCACTCCCGCCATGAGTACCAATCCAGTCACCTTACCGCATTTTTCTCAATTTTCTTGCAGACCCTGGGTGTCGTATTACACCGGTGACAGTATGGCTGGTGGGCCACAGCTATGTGCACAGGGCAGCGCGTTACGCTGCGGCGACAGAGTGGGGACCCCGACTGGGACTGGGTGAACACGCCAGTCTCGCATGGCATGGTAAGCCTGGGATGTTATGGCGGGAGCTGCGGCCTTTCCTTTTTTATGGCCTGGGTGCTGACCCGCCTGACATTCTCATTATCCACCTAGGGGGCAATGATTTGGGCCAGGTCACCGGCTTATCGCTCAAGCATGCGATTTGCGAGGAACTCGCCTACTTGCATTATGTCTGGCCTGCCACAACCCTGGTGTGGTCGGACATTGTTCCGCGCCATTCTTACAGAGGGGGCGTTAACCTCATGGCCCTTGACCGTGCTAGGCGCACGGTCAATAGGGCGGTGGCGCGGTTTCTTGCCAACAGGGCTTGGGGACGGGTCAGTCATCACCCCGATATTAGCCTGCAAAATTATGAATTGTACGCAGGGGATGGGGTCCATGTGTCGCGAGGAGGTATGGACCTCCTGTTGGGTGATTGGCGAGCAGGCCTGTTGACCGAGCTGACGGTCTGGGGGGGGCGTCAGGTCTTCTTTGAAGCCCCTCCGTGTGGCGGGTAGCACTGGTAAGGTAAACAGTATGACCCACAAGTATCCGGCAGGTTCGCAATTGACTGGACAACACTAGACAGGAATAAATTAGTTAAACGTTGTCCGGTCAACGACGAACCAGGCGATGGAGTGATGACGATTGCTAACCAGCATGCATCACCCCTGTGATTTCACGGATACGCGTCAGAGGGTGGGGTCATGAGTTAGTTATTGACTACGGTCAACAATTTGTTTGTTGTTAACAAACAAATTGATACAAATTGATACATTGTAGCCAATTGCCGTTGGCAATTTTGGGGTGGTACCTTACCAGTGTTACTTCGGCCTGCTTGCCTTATGAATTATGATTGGTCGTTTTACCAATACAAATTTATAATTCGGACTAGGGCATTGAATCAATAAATGTGGCCCGGTGCTGTTATCCACTTTCAATGTTGTCTGTGTCCGTTATTGGGGGGGTGCGCCTGCAATGCAAGCGCGGCGCCAAAATGGCCGCCGCGCCCTTTGCGGGCCCCCCCCCACAGGACAGAGAATCCGGGTAGTTAGGGGCGTGGCCAGCTCCCTTATAAAAGGGATGGCCACGAGGCAGCCGAGCTGCCATTTTACCTCAGCGACGGAGCGGAGAAGTCTTTTCCCCTCCACCCCCTCCCTAGTTAACAGTGTGATATTTTGGTCGCTTCGGGGCCGGGTGGGAATTTTTGGCTGGGACCCATATTGGCTTCCGGGTCCTGGCTTTTTTGCCCATCCCACACTGTTGCTATGGTTTGATATAGGGGTCTTCTGTGTTCATAAAGTTGACTTTGGTCACATTGGCGGGTAGCACTGGTAAGGTAAACAGTATGACCCACAAGTATCCGGCAGGTTCGCAATTGACTGGACAACACTAGACAGGAATAAATTAGTTAAACGTTGTCCGGTCAACGACGAACCAGGCGATGGGGTGATGACGATTGCTAACCAGCATGCATCACCCCTGTGATTTCACGGATACGCGTCAGAGGGTGGGGTCATGAGTTAGTTATTGACTACGGTCAACAATTTGTTTGTTGTTAACAAACAAATTGATACAAATTGATACATTGTAGCCAATTGCCGTTGGCAATTTTGGGGTGGTACCTTACCAGTGTTACTTCGGCCTGCTTGCCTTATGAATTATGATTGGTCGTTTTACCAATACAAATTTATAATTCGGACTAGGGCATTGAATCAATAAATGTGGCCCGGTGCTGTTATCCACTTTCAATGTTGTCTGTGTCCGTTATTGGGGGGGTGCGCCTGCAAAGACTGACATTGCTTGCAATATCATGCATGATTTCCCCCCAAAGGGGGAAAAGATGCCATACTTTACATAGCAAAGGCCAGCTTGAATATTGACAACACTGTCAGCAGTCTAGATGCTCTACAACATCCCCTATTGTGCTCACCACCATTCACAAAGAAACACTAAACAAGGGGAATTTTTCATCATTTTTTCATCATTTAACTACATTTCACCCAACAAGTGAAGGAGATCACTTCATTTTGCTTATGGCAATGCCAGCCATATTGATAGACTGTGGCTAATTGTGACAGGTCACTATAACTACTCTGCATTATTAGCACTGAAGTAAAAGCAAATGTTCTGGAAAGTTGAGGCTCACAATTGTAATAAGCAAGTTCAGTTTGATTGCTGGTTGAGTAACACCTTCTAGAAGCAAATGGCATTAAAACTAATATAAGAATTCAGTGTTCTGTTTTATTAATGTATTTCACTAATAGCCTAGTGAAATTAAGGTGCAGGTTAATCGTTTGTAATTATATTTTAATCAGAAAATTTGATGTACTCTTCTTTTCTTTTGTTATATGAATGTTATAGCATTTCTTAATTAAAAGTCCATTAATATGACTTGCGTAAATTTCAGTGAAGGCTTAGACTTAAAAAACCTGGAGATATTTTTAACTGAACAGTCTTGCATCCCTTTATTTTTGATTTATTCAAATTGTTACTTTATTATTAGCTAGTTTTGCTCCTTTTTGCAACATTATTCAGAAAAAATCATTTAATAACTGCAGAATAACCTCTTTTGCATACATTGGTTATCTTTGGGGCTTATCTGCCATCACACTTATGTGTTATTAATGGATTCTGGTCTGGCTAATAGGAGAGAGTTATTATCTTTTATTTAATTATGGAAGGGCAGTCTGACCTGATTTATGTGACTTAGGGTACAATCAGCCAACTGGAAAGATGTGCACCTGATTGCACTGAAAGGATCACTTTAATGGGAGCGATCTCTCTCAAAATGACCTTTCCATCTGCCTGGGAATTGCTCCAGCCCAATCTCCAAAAGTAGAAGCTCTACAGATGGACCAAGATGTCCAACTTGAATATGCCCCTGTTTTTATACTAGGCAGATGTCAGGCTGAAGCGCACATCCCCATGTGTTGAGTGATCACTGAGATATTGATTGCATCATATTGATTGCAACCACTCCACAAGTGGTTCAGATTGTCATCTCTTTCCCAATGTGATCTCATCCTGAGACTTCATTGGGTAAAGATGTGTGTATTAGCCCTTCTCAAATATGTCTGCCCTGAGATCTAACCCCATTGGAATTTCTGCTTGATCTGTTTTTCTTTAGAATCTA
The DNA here is from genome assembly GCA_035047345.1 of Bradypodion ventrale. Lineage (NCBI taxonomy): Eukaryota > Metazoa > Chordata > Lepidosauria > Squamata > Chamaeleonidae > Bradypodion > Bradypodion ventrale. The sequence goes on from JAWDJE010000001.1 coordinate 238,311,610, forward strand.
GCTGAAACTTAACCAGGGAATAAATTCATACATATCACTAACTGCAGCAGACACTTTGGGTTTCTCATTTGTGTCCAGGCATGTCCAGTGGTGGGCATCAGCAGGTTCGCACCAGTATGCACATACCGGTAGTAAAAATGGCAGACCCCGCCTACCTCCCTGCCCCACCCACCTCCTCCTAGAAGAGGCTTTGGAAGAGGCTGGCTCCATTTCCCCCTTCATCAAAGGCTTTGCCTGGTCTCCTTTTCACCCCAAAGTGCATCCCCAGCCACTTTGGAGTGGTTGTGGAGGCACTTTGGGGTGAAACAGCCCTGGAAAAACCTTGGACAAAGGGGGAAATGGCTTTGGAGGGGGCTCTTTGATATAGAGCTATGAAAATGGAAGCCCCTTCTATTTTCATCACTCTATAGCGAACCTCTGAAGCCATTTCCCCGTTCTCCAAGGCTTTTCCTGGGCTCTGTTTCACCCCAAAGCACATCCCCAGCCACTCTGGAGTGGCTGGGGAAGTGCTTCGGGGTGAAACGGAGCCCTGGAAAATCCTTGGGTAAAGGGAAAATGGCTTCAGAGGTTTGCTATAGAGTGATGAAAATAGAAGCTTCTATTTTCATAGCTCTATAGCGAAGAGCAGTCACATGGCCAACAGGCCACGCCTACCCAGTTACATGGCCATGCCCACAGTGTGGTAGGAAAGATTTTGGATGCCCACCACTGGGAGTGTCTATTTAGAAAATTTAGAACCCTCATTTCTCCTCTGCCAATAATTATTTGACTGCTTAGATCCAGTAATTTTTTCATATCAAAAATTCTTTTCGTAATTATCTTGGATAGCATTTTCTCTGGATCAGTTTGAAATGGCAAGGTTAAATTTCTGGTCAGTCTAGTAAATGCCACATGTATAAAAGTCCTTTATTTAGATTATTTCTGTTTTAGAGGTAAATTTGAAGATGTGAGTGTTCTGCTTTCTTTAATCCTATTCTTCCTGTGCAAATAGCATATGTAATTCCTTTAAAGGTTCCACTTACGAACCATCTCCAAGCAGAATAGTCAGCAAATTACACTATCTCACAGCAGACACATGAAGGAAGCTCACCTATGACTCTTCTTATAAGCAGGATCAACTAGTGCATGTTGCAACTGAGTTATTCCTATACTCTCAAGGGCCAGATTATAACTTTCTTTGCCCCTATTTTTGTACTAGGCAGATGTCATACGTATTTAGACTTCATCCATAGTACAGATAATCTGAACAAATGGCTGTATGAAAGAAATGGCATGGCTGCCTTGTTAACTTCAGCTTTTCTACAAATAACCTCCACTAATAGCTCTTAGAATGAATAGTGGTTGAAATTGTGCTCTAATAAGGACTTTAACTAAAATTATCTGATTTCAGAGTAGGAACAAGTATATAAAGTTTTGCCATTGAAAATGTAGCATGAATATGAAAATTACATGTCTCATGCCACAAATATAAGTCAGAGAGGGGGGAGTTAATGATCTTTATTACAGTGGTACCTCGCTTATTTAAAGAGCATAATGCGTTCCACGGGATTGCTCTTTAAGCGAGTTTGCTCTTTAAGTGAAACACCATTGTAAGTGACCAATTGTAACTTCTGGCCGGGGGGATTGCAAACCCCGATTTAGTTGTTAAGCGAGTTTTTGGTTGGTTTCAGTTGTTAAGCGAGTTGACCATTCAGAGAAAATCCTGCTCTTTACGCGAGTTAGTCTCCAAGCTAGGTGCTCTTTATGCAAGGTTTTGCTGTATTTTAGTTTCTGGGTGGATGTAATTTCAGTGAAATATGAACTCTGGAAAAAGAAAATTTAAAGCAAACTTTCACGTCAGTGGAAAAAGGGTCATTTCAAAATTATGTGAAATAGAACATGAACAATATCTTCAATGTCATCATGAAAAGAAGCAGTAATAACATTTTAGTTACCCTGTGTTTAAATGAAAACTCTGACAAGTAATATACACAGTAAAACCCTGACTTACAAATGCCCCGAGGTACATAAAATTTGACTTACATAATGATTTTGTGCTAAAACCGTGTCCTGAATTACATAAATGTTCCGATTTACATAAATTTACGTAACATGGTTTCCTATGGGTTTGCTTTGAGTAACATAAATAATTCATTTCCCTATGGGTTTGCTTCAATTTACATAAAAATTTCATTTTTCCTAAGGGTTTGTTTCAATTTACATAAAAGATAATTTTTCCTATGGGTTTGCTTTGAGTTACATAAAAAATGATTTAAGCAAAAGCCTACAGAATGGACTTTTGCATAAACAGGGTTTTTACTGTAGAAAGAATCTGAAATCCATATGAAAATCAACACTTTGGAATTAATTAACTCCCAGACACAACTAAGAGGATTTAATTGGCTCTGAGGTTTTAAGTTTACTCGGTAGAGTGTAACTAATGAATAAAATTGTCATGAACTTAGGCAGTGTGTGAATTTTCAAATGTTTAATTGTAGGTATGCAAGAAGGTTGCTAGGAAATGATCATGCACCTATTTTTTGGTTTACTTTTTTTACTTAAGAAACTTGTGAAGAATTTAAAAACTCCAGTTTCCCTGATAAGAAGATACTGTTGATCACAAAAGTATCATAGATGGTTTGAATAAATATCTTGTTGAAGTTTTCAATACTATTTTAAGATTTAATACATATTGGATGCAATCTTGTTACCATACATTCTTCTTCGTAGTCCCTGTGAATGCACACAAATGGGTTAACTGTGCATATGTGCAGTTTGAGTTGGAGTCTTCCAGGGCTTTTTTTTTTTGAGTTACAAATTCCGCCGTCCATGCCTCGCAAGTGTGATCATGCCCAAATTCCTCTTCAGTTTTTCTTTTGCCACCACTGAGTACAGTCAATCTTTGGTTTGTGACATTACTCAATCTAGCATGGGATTACATCAGCCTTCTGGAAATACCAGATCTCCTCACTCAGGAACACCACAAAATTCTCCACCATGACCTCCATACTCTCAGACTCACCGTGTGGCGAATTTACCATCCATAGCTCACATGATCACAGCAGCACTGAAACTTTCCATCAGGACCAACTACCAACACAAATGGAAGAGGTTTCAAATCTTTGCAACATCCCTTAGACAACAGCTCAACCTCCATCCTTACATACCATACTCCATTTCCTCTTCACCTTGAAGGAATTCAGCCTTAGCTTTCCTCTCTTAAAGTATTCTTATCAGCTATTGTTGCCCATCTGCCACCTGACTCTGAAGCTAAGCATTTCTTTAAAAATTCTACCATCAAGCCATTTCTCAAGGGATTGGCAAACCTATATCCAGACATGAAATGCCCATGCCACAGTGGTCCCTTCCAGTGGTCCTTCATTACTTAACAAATCAGCCCTTTGAACCACTATCTTCATTATCTTTAAAGTTGCCTTTCTGGACACCATCACCTCGGATAGAAGGGTAAGCAAACTTGACATTCTCCGCTCTGACCCTTCTAATATCCAGTTCTTTTCTGAAAAGGTGACTCTTTACAACTTTCCTGAAAAGGTGACCCTTTACAACAGCTCCCAAAAGTTGTAATACCTTTCCACATCAACCAACCCATTGTGCTTCCAATTTTCTGTCCCAATCCATCTTCTCCAGTAGAACAAGTTCTACACACACATGACGTCTGCAGAGCTCTCACCTTCTATCTCTTCCAGTAGTCACCAAAACTCCTCATTTCTTATGCAGGCTTGAAAAAAGGAAAAGCTGTCTCTTCCCAGTGCATCTCCCACTGTATAGTCTCCACCATAAAATTAGCATATCAATTTGCTAATCATGAGCTACCTCCTAATCTTATGGCTCACTCCACTAGAGCACTATCTACATCTTCTGCGCATACTCAGGGGACTAATCTCTCTAACATTTGTCAAGATGCCACCTGGGCCCAACCTACAACATTCATCTGCCAATACAGGCTAGATGTCAGACAGTAGCAAGATGCTTCATTCAGAAGGAGAGTCTTATCTTCTACTAGCAAAGGTTGCCCGGCGTTGCCGGGCTGTTTTAAATGGTGTTGGAAAGTTTTTGTTGTTGTTGTTAATGTTTGTAAAGAAGAGGTTAATCTATATTTGAAATTTTTAAAAATTTTATTTATACAAAAAAATTTTGATGGCCTGTTTTAAACTGTGATGAGTTTTGTTTGGTGTTTTGGTTTTGTGGATAAAAAAAGAATAAAGGATGATATACTTTTTCGAAAAACTCTTGGGGCCTTTTGTGTGGGGCTATTGTGTCTTTTTGAATTTTTTTTTATTATTGTGGGCAGCAAGTGCTGCTGGTAGGGGTTATCTTGTATTTTGACTGTTTTTTCTCTCGTGGCCTCTGGGTGGAGCTTCTTCCAGTAAGTAGTCTCTTTCTTTATTCATTTCTTTTCCAGTCGTTGTGGTATGAGGTCGTGTGGTGGTGAGTTAGCTGTTTTTCTTTATTTGGGGTGGTGGTGGTGGTGGTTGGATTTTGTGGTGTTTGGCTGGGTGCTGGGTGTGTTTGGAAATGTTTGTTGTTGTTTACTTTTTTGGTGTTATTTTTGTTTGTTTTTGTGTATTTTTGAATGTTTTTGATTGTTTGTTTTTGTGTTTTTTGGTGTCCTGGGGGGGGGATCCCCTCTCAGACAGACTCCTTTGGTCCCCCCAACCCTCTCAACCCCAGGGGAGCCAGTAGAGAGGGGGATTCCCCCCACTCCGTTTTTAAAGAGAAGTAACCGCTTGGTTTCTTCTCTTTAATATGGGGCGTGTGTGTGTGGGGGGGAGGGGAATCCCCTCTCTGCCGGGTCCCCTGGGGTCAGGAGGGTGGGGGAGACATACTCCTTTTGTCCCCCCCCCCCACCCTCTCAACCCCAGGGGAGCCAGTAGAGAGGGGGATTCCCCCCCCAACTCCGTTTTTAAAGAGAAGTAACCACTTGGTTTCTTCTCTTTAATATGGGGCGTGTGTGGGGGGGGAGGGAATCCCCTCTCTGCCGGGTCCCCTGGGGTCAGGAGGGTGGGGGAGACAGACTCCTTTTGTCCCCCCAATCCTCTCAACCCCAGGGGAGCCAGTAGAGAGGGGGATTCCCCCCAAACTCCGTTTTTAAAGAGAAGTAACCGCTTGGTTTCTTCTCTTTAATATGGGGCGTGTGTGTGGGGGGGAGGGAATCCCCTCTCTGCCGGGTCCCTGGGGTCAGGAGGGTGGGGGAGACAGACTCCTTTTGTCCCCCCCCACCCTCTCAACCCCAGGGGAGCCAGTAGAGAGGGGGAGCACAACACCCCCCCCCCTCTGATTAGTAGCTTCAGGCGCCGTTGGGGAGGGGGGCTTTGGTTCCCGCGGCTTGGCGGACTTGCTCTCCCGGTGTTTTTGTTTTTGTTTTATTTTTTGGGTGCCGGCTTCCTCAGCGTTCTGCGCGCTCATGGCGCGCAGGACGCTGGGGCTTGTAGTTATGGGTTGGTGCTTTGTGTTTGTGCTGCGTTTTTTTAAAATGGTTTTCTTTTGATTGGCTGCGGCGCGTTTCCGAATGCTGCACCGTGTGAGAGCCTCTCAGCCTGATTGGCTCTGACGCGGCGCAAGGAATGTTGGGAAGTGAAGTTGTTTCCCTTTCTTCACGTTTGTGGGGCTGTTGCCCCATTGCCGGTGTTCTCAATCCTTCGTTGACCTGCGCACTGAACATGTGCAAAATTAATTCATTTGTGCAAATATAATAAATTGTCTTTATATTCAGAAACACAGTGTAGTGTTCCTGAAATTTTATTCAGATAACAATATTTGACTTAGTTAGAAATTTCAAGAGGCATTTGCAATCACTTCAATGTGAGCCAAAACTAAAGTTGGAGATGACTCTTTAAAAACAAAAGTCCAAGTGATATTTGGGCAATACTGCACGTCAATCTGAGACATTTCTGAGGACTGCACTGTCTGCTATAAAATAAAATATCAGAGGATGTATTGGGACAATGGCCAAGAACACAAGTCTTTTCTGTATCACCTGTGAATCATTTTGTTACCTTTTAAATAAGATACACTACCTATAGCAGCCATTGTAGAAAAACGATCAGCCTCTGTTCACACTCAGTATGAAATTTCATGGATAACTGTTTTCTTTAGCTTATACACAAAGCTTTTACTTCCAACTTGTTTGAGAACTCATAATTCTAGCAGAGAAATTAATAGGCTAAGGTGTCCATATATCTTTAGATCAAGTGCTAGGGAATATACTGTTCTGGTTTCTTCCTTCCTTCCTTCATTTTTGGGGCCTGATTGTTGAATCACCTTTACTGAGTATTGAGGGCAGATTTGCTTTGGTATAGCTTCTGCCAAACATGTTTTTTGCTTCACTTTCAATCTGCATAATTTCCCTAACTCACATCTTCAGAGAATACCTAATTGCTGGTTATTTATTTGTTTACCTGTTTATTGCATCTTGCAAATTGTGTGCATATGTAGCAGTGAAATCATTTCTTCTGCAGTGTACTTCACAAAGCTATGCATCTTAAAATGAGAAAAGGATGTTGAGACTATGTTTGCATACATTATGAAGTCAGTATTATTGTATTTGCATTGCACTATGAAATAACCTTGGTTGTTACTCTTCAAATTCCTGAGCGACTAACAGATGCTGAATGTATACCAGATAACTGCATCTCACCTCTATAATTACAAACTAAGGGACGGTGGAAGTTCTTTAAGGCCTAGTATAAACATATGGACAGTTTCCTACAGCAAGTATAGTAAAGCATCCTTTATTTTGGAATATTTAGACAGCATTCTCCTAGTATAGTGTCCTTCAGTGATCTTCAGCATCTGTAATGTAAGCGAAAAAGAAAAAGAGAATTAGTGATTAGATAGTACTGTATAGCACTTTGAAGGGAGATCACATAAATATTTAATCCCATGGAGTATATGCAAAAAGTGCAGGGGATGACCAAGATAATATGTAACAGTACATATATTTAATTCATATCTTTTATGCAGCTTTAGAAAAATATAAGTCAATGGACTTTTTGGTCTGATTAAAGTAACAGTAGTAGCATTTAGAGCTGCTTACTTCCTAGTTAGAGTCTAAATACATGTGACAAATGCTGAAATGTGCAAACCTCCTACAGGGTAGGGAGGGGGAGGGGGGGAGGAATGGAATTCTTCAAGTGAAATCAGACAAGGACACAAATGATAAATGTTGAGTCCAATTCTCTTCATAATTAAATTTTACTTTGAAAGCCATAGTTTTTATGTGTCCCAAATTTCCCAAATAAAATTATACCATATTTATGGCTGTCCAGATCTCTTCACAGCTATGTTTTTCTGTTTCTGTTGCCCCTCCCTTACAAAAGGCCTTTTAGTTGATTTCAGGCAGTCAAGGTTCACATGTTAGATATGTCTGCATGGAGGTTTTACTCAGACAGTCAGATCACCTACATTACAGCAGATCAGGCAACATTCTTAAGTCACTTTGCTGGCTCATGTCCTTGCCTTGAACAGAAGGATTGTGCTTTGCAGGTTAATGAAGATTTGTGATTTCCCTACAAGTTATACTGCCTGAAAAGCTACCAGTGCAAGAGTCCCATGTGCAGTGGTAGTAAAGAAAGAAAAACTGGCAGGACTTCTCCTCCTCCTCCTCCTTCTTGTTGTCTGTGAATGCACACTTATGGGTTCTGTTCCTGCATGGGAGCCATTATTGGAGCTTTCAAGCTAATTGGATAAACGTTTTCAGATTATGACCGCCCATCATCTCCACCCGCCCTTGGCACCATTTTGCACCTCTTTGCTTCAGTTCTCTTTTTTCTGCTGTAGCAGCAGGAGCTATATCGAGAGCTGGTCAATATTTTTAGTGTTCGACTAGATTGTGGCCTAGGGGGTTTCTCCCTCTAGACCGCCAACCAATTTTTCTGCCAGGAGGGGGCGGTTTCTCTCTCAGGCAACCTTCAATTTTTCCACCATCCAAGGGGTTCATCCTCTTGGACACGAAACTCAATTTTTCTCCATCTGAGGGGCTTGTCCTCTCAGGCAAATCTTCAATTTTTCGCCACCTAAAGGGTTCATCCTTTCAGGCAACAGACGTAAAACTGCCAGAATGAAGCCACCTTTTAGTGAGTTCATTCTGCAGTTCCTTTCACCTGACCTAGTATGAGAAAGATTGGCTGGCAACACAAGGTTGCCATTCCCAGGGTACACCCAATTCTGATTCAAAAATACCACAATCTTAGAGAAGGCTCTTTCTGTGTACCCTACTGGCAAGGCTGAAAAAAAGTACAAATGAAATCAGGAATACCTCTTGGGACAGTGTCGGTTTGGACTTTTAGACACAAAATTTGTGACTAAATGCCCAGTTCGCGCATACATATGTACATTCCGTGCAACCATGCCTAAGTCCAAGAGCCTACTTGATAAGTTTATTTTGGGTCATGATTTTGAAGCTATTGTGCACACTTCCAGTTTGGAAAAGACCTTTCAGTGAATTTTGCAAGCATCCACAACTGCAGATATTTGAACTGGGGATGAAAATGGCTAGGTTATCCAATCTGTCATGAAGGAACTGGCAGAGAAAAGGACTTTTTTGGAAATAAGTCAGGATTTTGCCACATCAAAAAGTGTAGAAAAATACATCAGTAAAATGCTTTCTGGGTCATAGTTTATTTATTTTATTTATTTATTTATTCAATTTATATCCCGCCCACTCAACACAAGGCCGACTCTGGGTTGTGCTGGTTTGAACTTAGTTATACTCAGTAGTAGCAAAAATGAACAGTCTTGTGGCAACTGAAAGACCTAGAGACTTTGTTCAGAGTAGACTTTTGCAGACTGCAATTTACTTCTCCTATCATGTGTAACATAGTCTCAGTACACAGACACTTACTTAGATACAAATAAATGGAGGATTTTATTCAATGGAGGAAGAAAGCAGTCTATAGTATAAATGCAAACGGTTCAGCAAATATTAGGCATTAGTCAGAGTCTTGTTGGTTTAATGAAACAAGGCAATACAGCACCAAATCCATCCACTTCATTGACACCAACCCCCAAAAGACAGCTAAAGTAGAGGAAAAGTTTTCTGTACACCTCTAAAGCTCTAAATATGAAATTGGAAGAGGCTAGGCTAAATCTATCGAGAGCAAAAACAGCTTACTGAATGGATGATTACTGATGAGTTTCTCCCACCAGGATAAGTTTTTTTAATATATATATATATTAAAATACCAAAACACACACACACACACACAATCTCTCTCTTTTAGATTTATATGTTCTTTGTAGTTTTCCTGACTTTAACTTTTATTAGTTTTGCTGACATATGTTGCCATTACAGCCCAGGTTATCTCATATTTGTATTGTTTTGGTATTTTAATGCTATACATCGCCCAGAGTGGGCAAACCACTCTATATGAGCAGTATATAAATGTAATAGATATTATTCTGGTTGGACCTTTTGGAAGTCACTTAACAGACTTTGAAGCAAAGTAGGAAGATCAGAGAACAATTTGTGAATGCAAATAAATTCAATAAATGTAGTATTTATGTGTATGTAATTTATGCTTCACCACATGTATTAAAGAAGATCTTGTAAATAACCAAGATCAAGCTATTGAACGTACCTGATTCTGATCAAAAATAGTCTTAATGGTTTTAACATTTCATTTGTTTTGAGAATTGCCTATATTCTATATACATCTATTGTAGGAATGCATCTGGATTCTGTCAGGCTGTCTCTGACACTTTTTGTATACAAAGGCCTCTCTGCTCACTGAGAGACAGCGCTCCTTATCTCTCTTTCTTTGGGTTTTGACATTCTGATTGATTGTGTAGGCTAATGAGTTTCGTTTCTGCTATACAATGATTGCTAGTTTCGTTTCTCTCTCTCACTGCCTAAATAAAGAAAAGGGCTTGAGTAGTTTTGGACCAGCCAAGGACTGCAGAGTGCTTTTCTCTCTGTCTCTCTGTTCCTCCCTACAAAAAGCCTAAGGAAGCAGGACTTCTTGGGACTGATTGTTATCTTAAAGATCTGAGGATATAACTGCTGCTAATGAGACTGACTGAATAAAGAAGATATCTTTACATGAAGCAGAATCCCATCAAGTGGCGCTCCGTGTGACGCTTTGAACTACAATGAGAGAGCCTGCTGTGAAAGCTGCTTCAGCAATTAACACCTCATAATCGACCGGGGAAGGTCTTCACTCACCTACGACCAGGCAAAAGGTCAGACCGGAGGAAAGGTCATAAATCGAGCTCGAAAATTCATCCAAAGGCAACTTTGGGTCCCACATTACGTGAGTGATTAATTTTAATTATGGGATGTTTGCTTTCTTCAGAAATGCAGGAACTTTGTAAAGATATCTCAGATCTTTTGCATGACAATGGGCGAAAAGTTGATGAACAGGAGATACAGAAACTGGCTAAAGCTATAGCAAAATTCTGTCCTTGGTTTAAATATGAAGGTCTGGACTTGGGACAGTGGAAACAGATTGGGAGAGAAATGCAGAAGCATAATGGAATTTCTGTGTCAATATTATTTACATGGGAGGCAGTTAGGGACTGCCTTCAGAGACTTACTCCAAAAAATATTTTATTGTCTCAAAGACTTGATGGCCCCCTCCCACAGCTTTTGCCTTCAGAGAAAGGGGGGGCCATGGCAACCATGGCAGCCATGGCAACTGCTCCTCCATCATATGAGAAACAACAGACTCCTGATGGGGGTGGAGGTAGAAAAGAAGATGGGCAATTAGATCCTGCTTTGCAAAAATCAAGCAGTTTTAGCCCTGCAAAGACACATTTTTCTGATGCTTTAACGGCAGCTGTGCTGGACCTGCAATCTCCTGAAATATACCCAGTGATAAGGGGGGCTCCGGCTGTGGGCAACGCAATTGCAGTCCCAGATAGGTATGAAACCCTCCATTACAAATATCTGAAGGAACTAAGAGTCAGCATACGTGACTATGGATTTAATGCCCCTTTTACTAAAGCTTTGTTGGAAGCCATTGCATCTCAAAAATTGCTACCAGTGGATTGGAAACAGATGATTAAAGCGCTTTTGCCCCCAGCAGAAGCCATGCTCTGCTTGCAAGAGTGGAGGGATGTGGCTTGGGAGGTTCATCATACACGCCCTGCACTCACAATGGATATGTTATGTGGGGAGGGAAATTTTGCCAACCCCACACAGCAATTGGCCCTCAATGATGCCCAGCTGGGAGAGATTGCTCAGATAGTCATGCGGGCCTGGAGTAAGATCCCTTCCAAAGGAGACAGCTCCGTTGCTGGATTTGCAGCAATTAGGCAGGGCCCTAAAGAGAATTACACTGAGTTCATTAACAGACTCATGACTGCTCTCAGCCGCCAGGTGGAAAATGTGCCGGCACGGGAAATGCTCATGAAACAACTGGCTTTTGAAAATGCCAATGAGGATTGTAAAGGAGCTCTGACAGCTGTTTATGCTAGGCCAGGAACATCTATAGCAGACATGATGAAAGTTTGTCAAAATGTGGGGACTCACAGTTACAAGGCTCAACTTCTGGCAGCTGCAGTTCAATTGCCCACAACTCAGGCTCAAAACAAACGTTGTTTTGGTTGTGGGAAGGAAGGGCATTTTAAAGCACAATGTCGCTCCTCTCAAAAGCAGGCAGCACGCCCTTCAAGGAAGTGTCCCATTTGCCAGAAAGGGTACCATTGGGCCAATCAGTGCCGCTCAAATCCTAATGCCAGTCCCTCAGCTGCTCAGCACAAAGACTCTGACTTTTCTCCACAGCAGCAGGGAAATGGGAGTGCGGGCCAGGCTCGGGCCCAGGCAAAATAATAGGGCTACCAGAGGTCAGTGAAGAGGCAATAGAGGAGGTTTTGCAAGAAATGGCAGAAGATATGGAACTTGCCCAAGACATGATTTCACGATATAGAAAAAACCATCCTCTAAAAGAAGGACTTTTATTGAGGTTATCTAAGGACTGTACTTTTACTATGCCAGGGTGTGTGGAGGCTCTTCCCACACTGGTTGATGATGTTAATTTCCAGGGCATGATAGGCATCGTTCTTCCTTGCTCAGACGCCTTACCCGCTTCTGTACACATTGCAGCAGGGTCAGTTACATTGGGTCACCAAGAAATTGTCATCCCTGCTTCAGCCACGCAACATATCACCCTGCCTAAGGGACAACCTGTAGGACGCCTTCATCTGCTCCCACTAGGGACCACTGCAATTCCATCCCAGGAGGGGACTGCAACAGCGGCTATGGCGGTGATACAAATCACCGAGGATAGACCGACCCGCTCGCTGCTTATGGGTGGACGTTCAGTGTCTGGATTGGTCGATACAGGAGCCGATATTTCAGTGGTGGCAAAAAAAGATTGGCCAACTGGATGGGCCGTCCGCCCCTGTAGGGAAGTTTATGGGGTGGGCGGGTACGAGCCAGCACAGCAAAGTGTTCATCCAATCGTCTTTGAGACCTCAGGGGGAACAAAAGTTTCTCTTCACCCCTTGATTATGGATATTCCTATTACTCTGTGGGGCCGGGATCTCCTGGCTAAAACAGGGTGTACCTTGCAGACAAATTTTTGATACGGGCCTCCCCTGCAGCGCCGTTGCATGCACTTCCACTACAATGGAAAAACACCCCACCAGTGTGGACGGATCAATGGCCGCTCTCAAAAGAAAAGCTCCAAGCGGCGGAGGCCCTTGTACAGGAGCAATTAAATCTGGGACATATTCAAACAACCACTAGTCCTTGGAACTCTCCGATTTTTGTGGTGAAAAAGAAGTCTGGAAAATGGCGATTGTTACATGATTTGAGGAAAGTTAATGAGCACATCTTGCCAATGGGACCTCTACAATTTGGACTTCCTAATCCGAACATGATTCCGGAAGATCATCAACTCATGGTTATAGATTTGAAGGACTGTTTTTATACAATCTTGCTAGCGCCACAAGACAGAGAAAAATTTGCATTTACATTGCCAGTATACAATAATGAACATCCTACTCAACGGTTTGAATGGTGTGTCTTGCCTATGGGTATGGCCAACTCGCCGACTCTATGCCAACATTTTGTGAACAAGGCTTTGGAACCTTTCAGGCAACGCCATCCAGAGGTTAAAGTCTATCATTACACAGATGACATTCTATTGCATGGTCCACAAGTCACGGAGAAACACCTGCAGGACCTAGCAGACATTTTGCAACAAGCGGGCTTGATCATAGCTCCTGAAAAAGTGCAGCGGATGTATCCATTCCAATATCTGGGACATAGGCTCTCAGCTACAGCTTCAACTCCGCTATTGCCAACAATAGCTATTCCGGAGCAGTTCACTCTTGTCCAATTGCAACAATTGCTAGGGAACATAAATTGGGCTCGTCCTTTCTTGGCCCTGAGCACGGAGGAACTATCACCACTCTTTGCTGCTCTTTCTGGACACACTTCTCCAGCGGACATCATTCCCTGCACAACGGAGATGCGTACAGCTCTTCAACGCCTCAACGAAAAGCTGCATACCATCGCTGTGGATCGGGTGCCCTCAGGCACCATTGCGCTGGCATGCGCTCTTCTTCCTACACCGAGGCTGCCCACTGCGGTTTTGTTCGCGCCTGTCAACGCTCAGAAGGTGGCCATCGTGGAATGGCTACACTTGGCGCACACTCCCTCGAAAAACTGTTATCGCCTGCCTGATGCGATTGCTGATCTTTTCCTCAAATGCCGTACTAGGGCAAAGCATTTGACTGGCTATGATGTTGACTTTGTTTGTTTTCCTTTTTCACAGGATCAGCTAACCGCCTTGCTACAGCATTCTGAGGCATTTCAGGTGGCCATGGCGGACTTTGTGGGACAAGTTAAATTTAACCCCCCCAAGGATAAGCGGTTTACCTTGCTGAATCTCACTTCTTACTCCCTGTCATCCCCACTTTGCATGCAACCTATCTTGCATGCCATTACTCTTTTCTCGGATGGCTCCCCCTCCCGTGGAGTCCTTACATGGCAGGGTCCTACTGGGGAATGGGAGGTTGTCTTTACAGGACCTCAAGCATCGGCCCAGCGGTCGGAACTGGCAGCGGTCATACTTGCTTTCTCTACGTTTTCTGATGTGCCTTTTAACCTGATTGTGGATACTCAATATGTTTACCGCCTTGTCTTTACTTTAGCTCAAGCTTATTTGTCTCCATCGATGGATAGGGATCTTTTTGCTTTATTCCAACAGCTTCAAGGTTTTCTTACTAACCGTACGGTCCCTTTCTTCATTGCCCACATACGCTCTCACACAAGGATTCCAGGTTATTTGACGGAGGGCAATGCACGAGCAGATTCTGCTCTCCGAGACTCTGCTGAGGTTTTTTCTCTCTTTGACAACCCCATTGACAGTCATGCAATGTTTCATCAATCTGCTAAGGTTTTGCATAAACGGTTTTCCATTCCTATGTCACAGGCTAGAGACATTGTGTCGTCCTGTGCTTCCTGTACGAAGTCTCCTATATTCCTGCCATTTGATGCTGTTAATCCTTGAGGAACAGAAGCTAATCAGCTATGGCAGATGGATGTCACGCAAGTACCTGCTTTGGCTCCGCTTTCTAAGTTACATGTGACTGTTGATACCTTCTCTGGATTTATATGGGCTACACCCTTACGGGGTGAAACATCCAGACATGTTATACAACATTGCATTCGTTCGTTTGCGGCAATGGGTAAACCTAAAAGCCTTAAGACAGACAATGGGCCATCATATGTTTCTTCTGCCTTTCAGGACTTTTGCCGTCAGTGGGACATTAAGCTAACCCATGGAATACCCTATAACTCGACTGGACAGGCGATTGTTGAAAGAGCCCACCTGACATTCAAAAATTTATTACACAAGCAAGTGGGAGATAGAGGGGTTCCTGTGGCTGAAATACCTACAGCTGTTGCTAAAGTACTGTATACTCTTAATTTTCTTCTTGCTCCCCATAACAGGTCACACTCTCCAGTCGAATTGCATTTCAGGACCGAGGAGTGTCTTCCTAAGCCATTGGTCGTTTATCGGCAGCAACCCGATCCTGAGTGGAAGGGTCCTGTACCTCTAATCACCTGGGGACGAGGATACGCAGCGGTTTCTACAACCTCAGGACCTGTGTGGATTCCTGCCCGAGCGATCCGCCCATGGAGAGAGAAGAAGGTTACTCAGCTCCAGGATGGTGGTTCACCAGTAAACTAAATGTGCTGACATTTGTTATTTTCTTTCTTACTGTGCTTCCAGCTGTAAGAACAATGCCTCATGGGGGCAACCCCAACTTTTGGATTCGTCATGCTAACTATATGTTTGAGGTTCATGGTAAGAATGCAACGTTATACTATGAGCATCCACTGGCAGTGTCTCAAATGGCCTTTCTTCCGGCATTGTTCAACACGCCAGAGCTGGTTATTGGACATTTGCAACATCTTGATAGGTCTACACTCTTCTCTAATCCTCCAGAACAATTTAACAACACCCGCTGGCGAAGCATGACATTCAAGAAATACACTAAAGGACTTTGTTTCTGCTGTCATAGTTCTGGAGTCTGGAATAGTAAATGGAAGTACTGGACTCAAGCGAAAAGGGTTTTGCAGAATGTAGGCAATTATACGGGTTGTGACGATTATTTTTGGCTATGGGGTAGTTATAACAGTTCTTATAAGCTTAATTATACCTTGTATAACACTACTATTGAAGATATATATGATGTTTTTCCTATGTTTACTCCTGATTATTCTGCTATAGATAGTGGTTCAATTTGCAATGGATGGCAAATCAAGGATCCGAACATGTGGTTCTTTTTTAATGGAGTTGCCACGAATTTCCATCCAGGACAATATCAATGTGCAGCATTGGGTTATTTTATCTGAATAATACTATTGAGAAAGAACTTCAGAATTTACAGGAGAGTATTACTAACAATGTACGCACTGATGTTAATCTCTTTGATTGGGTGACTTCTTGGTTGCCTGATTTATCTGTCCTTAGACAAGTTTTCTTTTATGGGTTTATTATTATTATCTGCTTTATACCTTTGTATTTTTGCATTACTTGTATTCCTAATCTTATTTCTATGTGTAACACATGTCCATTGCGTAGAAGGGAGACATCGAGTTTTGCACGACGGCAATTGTATTCAATGAGGTATCACCCTCCGGAACAAAGTACCAGGAGTCAGGAGGGGTACGATGTCCAGGAGGACAGTGATGATGTATATGGAGGAGTAGTTATGGAGTATGATGACATGCAGGGGTATGATTAGCCGTCCCTCTCTCAAATTTAAATGAAAAAGGAGGACATGTAGGAATGCATCTGGATTCTGTCAGGCTGTCTCTGACACTTTTTGTATACAAAGGCCTCTCTGCTCACTGAGAGACAGCGCTCCTTATCTCTCTTTCTTTGGGTTTTGACATTCTGATTGATTGTGTAGGCTAATGAGTTTCGTTTCTGCTATACAATGATTGCTAGTTTCGTTTCTCTCTCTCACTGCCTAAATAAAGAAAAGGGCTTGAGTAGTTTTGGACCAGCCAAGGACTGCAGAGTGCTTTTCTCTCTGTCTCTCTGTTCCTCCCTACAAAAAGCCTAAGGAAGCAGGACCTCTTGGGACTGATTGTTATCTTAAAGATCTGAGGATATAACTGCTGCTAATGAGACTGACTGAATAAAGAAGATATCTTTACATGAAGCAGAATCCCAGCAATCTATTACTTTAAATCATGGATTCTCAACCTGCTGCCCTCGGCACCATTTCATGTGGGGCCCCCATCGCTTCCACCACACTAGGAAGTGCCATGTGGTGGAGGAAGGGCAAAATGGCTGTCGGGCCCCCAAAGCTGTCTGAGGGTGTGTGACCCGGCCCCTGGCTTTAAAAGGTTGAGAACTCCTGCTTTGAATTGTGCAACATTCTGAAACAAAAGAAAGTGGCATAAGCTGCTACAGCAAATTATCTCTTGTTGAGTATTCCTCATCATATGTTATTCATATTCAGACAAGTTTTTATGTTTTTGAATGAGGGTTCAGACAAGATATTTTGCATTTTGCCAGCTCTAGACTGGATAGTTAATTGAGTATGCTCACAGCCATTTTTCTAAGTGCCACCCTGGCAGGTTTTACAAGTAGAAAAACTACATAACTGTCATAAAATGCAATACAAACAAACATGCATAGATGAGATGACTAACATATCTATTGAGATAAGTATTTATCCCTGTTCAAGTTGAGAGAGACACATATTTTTGTTCACCTGGTTCCTATTGAAATCTAGCTTTAAAATTATTTCATTCAAAACTAGAGCAAATATTCCTTAGTTGCCTGTGCTCCCACAGATTTTTCGTGTTCCATCTGGTATATATGAATTTTTTTTTTAAAATGACAAATATAAAGTTTGTTTCTTGTGTTTCCTGGGCTGGAGGTGGGCAAATAAATGCTCCAGAAATAATTTTGATGCTCCCCTGTAATTCCTCGCCCCAAGTCAGAATTGTTTGTGCTTCCCTGTTTATAAAAAATGCCTCCCCAAGAGATCTTGAAACATGACATGGATTAGATTAGAGCAGGGGTTCCAAAGCTTTTCGTGCCACGGGCTGGACCATGCCATCAGACAGCTGAGCAGGCCGGTCACGTGGTTCCTCCTGCCATAAACACTGCTGTAAAACACGTTCGCAAAACGCATTTATGACGGCCTCAGTTGCATTTACAGCAGCATTTATGGCAGGCACGGGCACATTTACACATGTGCAGGTGTGTTTTACGGCTGTCAAATGTTTCCTCTTCCGGTAGCGGCAAGGGTGGCGGCAGGCCACTTGAAATCCAGGTCTGGCCCATTGGCCATAGTTTGGCCACTCCGGGATTAGAAAGTTTCCAGAAGGGCAGAGGGCAGGATAAGCACCAATCTTTGTTCCTTTATGTCGACAAACCCTGAGTTTGGGAGACAATGTACATCTCTAATAGGCACATTTATATTGATCATCCGTATTCAGCAGGGAGAGACTTTGTATGGCTTTTTCTTTGAAAATTCTGCAGGCAACTCAATTATCTAAGCAGTCCTTTTACCTTCTCACATCCCCAGATACTAAGGCCATGAATATTTCATGTAAAATTTGAAAGATTGTTCTGAGAAGAATTTATTATGATTCAAACAGCCATAATGAGATCTGAGGTGTCCCCAGTACAGGAGATGAATTGTCAGTAGACATGTGAGCTTGAAGGTGCTTTCCTCTGCTACACAGCTTTCCAAAAAGCTTCCAGCATTCCTGAAGAAAAATGAAAGAAATCATACCAGTGTTATTGCAGCTGTAACATAGGCTTCCTTCCTTTTGATAGATTGTTATAACATGTGAGATGGGATGACTGTTACCTTACTAACCGTTTCACCTTAGGCTGACAGGTTAGCTAAAGAATTAAATTATCACAGCAGTTACATGTCACTACAGAATTAATAAGAGGATGGTAGCCGAACCCTATGCCAAATCACAGCACGATCTAATTATTCAGTTTATACCAATTTATAGTTTTACCTACATAGGCAAAACTGTAAGGCCTGAATCAGGAGCTGTGTCATTAAGGCACTGGTGCTCTGCTTAATGCTCCATCAGGACTGCTGTTCACATCTGGAACAAGACACTTACAACACACCCCAGAGTCTGTTTGACCCCAGGAGTCAGATGACACCAACTGACCCCTGCGGTTATGTCCCTGATCTGCTGCCTTGAGAGTAAAGAGAGAGTAAAGTTTTCTTCTTTCTCCCCCGAGGAAAACTGCCAGCTACCACTTCTTTGTGACTACATTACAGGTCTCTTGAGTGACAGACTTTTGCTTCTTCCCTCTTGACTAGTTTCTTGCCAGTCCACTTAGCATTTTGTCTGAAGTACTGTACTTGCTAGCTTTCTGGCCTAAGTCCTGGCTTCAACTCCATAGGAGACAAGGACAATTTTCACATGCGAGTAGACATGTGATTTCCACTTGAATTGCAACTCAGTGGAGGTGTCTTTGCACAACAGGTCATTGATGCCAGGCAAGTTTCTACATGTTAGAGTGATTTTTTTAAAGTACATAATCTCACTCTTCCCACCAAGGCAAAAAGCAACGGGCACAGCACAAATCTGTTATGTTATAAAAATGGAGCTCGACATGAACTCTTACTGTTAAGAGACAGGAAATAACAAGAATAATTCAGGATTGGACTACTTGGCTGGATTAGCATGAGAGAAAGAAGACAGAAACTAAACAGATCTTTGTTATGGTATAAACATTTGTTGCAAGCTAATAAAATGCAGCATAGAATTAGATTGCATTTCATTTATTTTGCTGTACTATAAATGATCTTTTCTTTCTTCATATCAGAGTGTTGCACAATTTAAAATTATGGACGTATATGAAATATAGGTAAAATTCAAAACAAATTCAATGTTAAAATAATTAAGACTTTTTTTAATAAAAAGAAGGCAACTTCAACAGCATTATCTCAGTTATTTACTAGGTTTTCTTTTTTATATGTGATGGAGCATAAATTGCATGCACATAATTGTATTGATTGAATTTCTCCACATTCACAGAAAATTTGCCCTGTATCCAGGTTGCCCCATTTTATTGGATTATTTTTTGATTTTCCTACTTCACTTTGAGGTCCAGATGATGGAATATAGTTGTGTCTATTTTACCATGGACTGTTTGGGTGACTGTATTATTATTACCTTTACTGTCCCTTCTGCTAGACCAGGGGTCAACAAACTTGACTCTTCAGATGTTCTTGGGTTTCAATTCCCAGAAGCCCAGATCAGCAGTTGTACTGACTTGGGTTTCGGGTACCTGGAGTCCAAGAACACCAAGTTTGAGGAACCCTGTGCTAGACCATTTAGGGTGGAATAATGCAAATATTTCAGGAGCAAGTGGCAAGTCTACCTACACTTGAAGACTGGCTAATAAATGTATTGTACAATCATTATTATATATGTCCCAAGAGCACTAATTATCCTTAGTGACTTAGGAGTCTACTTTGAAATATTCTTTTCCTATAAGTAAACTAGTGAAGAATGTGAGGCCAAGAAATAAACCTTCTTTTTTCCCTGTTTAAGCAAGGTTTGAATCCAGTCTTCTGTGGTGTCTAAATGAGAAGCAGTGTCTCTCTAATATATTTTTATGCAGGTTGTTGCTCTAGAGCAGTGTTTCCCAGCCTTTGGTTTCTGGACATCAATTCCCAGAAACCTAACTCAATTCCCCAAGGTGCTCATCAGCCAATGTACTGACTTAGGCTTCTAGGAATTGAAGTCCACCGGTGGGGCATGTGTCCCACATTGGGAACCACTGCTCTACAGGGAAGCCATCCTTTGAGAAGAATAGGATATAGCAGTGTTATTGCATGTGCTTTCTTTGTGTGAGAAAGCTATTTAGGACAGGGGTGCCCAAACTACGGCCTGTGAGCCAGATACTGCCCACAAAGCCATTTCATCAGGCTCATGCCACCCTCACTGCTTCCAGAAGTGGATGGGGATGCACCCACCAATGCGCATGCATGCCTGCGCTACACCTGGAAATGGTTGGGGGCGTGCCCTCCCATTCGCAAACATGCCTGCACCACTCCAAGAAGTAGTTGGGGATGTGCCCACATATGTGCAAATGTGCCCATGGCACTTCTAGAAGTGGTTGGGGATGTGCCCGTGCATGCACAAACACACTCACACCACTCCCGGAAGTGGTTGGGGATGTGCATGCAAAAATGCACCCATTTCCAGGGGCAGGATCAGGCCTGCTCAGATGTTCTGTGGCCATTGTCAGGTCCACGACACAAAAAGTTTGGGCACCCCAGAATTAGGACCATTTCCATAAGAGAAAATAGTGATATGCGCAGCTCTCCTAATCTATCCTTGTCCATCTACTTCTACTGTTCTTGCTGTACACTTTTCCACCTCCAGCGCAAAATAAGGAGACGGACACCAATAGATGTGGTTAAAGACTTGAGCCACATTTATTGAATGTTATTAATAAGTGAGGGTGTTATGGCGGGAAGTGAGTAACCTGACATAAGGGACAGGGATATACCTTCCCTGCACTGGATGGGCGAAACCCAGGCCCCGCTAATTAATGCATGGGCAGGTAACAAGCGGGCCAGCCTACCAGGGCGGGCGTGGCCACGGCCATTTCCACTTTCCCTCAAAGAGTGTATCTTTGTCGTACCGCATGCCAGCCACATGAAGTTAGCCACCTCCAGGCTGATTCACAGGAATGCAGCACAGGCTGACTTTGCCCTATCAAAGACGCCCCGTAAGAATCACCACTAGTACCCCCACCCCACACTACCCACAAAATGTGACAAGTTTGGACATCTAATTATCTTTGACTAAAAGCCTGAAAGTAGGAGATGGGGTAGGCGAAAAACAGACTAGTCCTTAGTGCCAATCTGGGCTAATCTAAAAAAAATCCTACCCGGCCCCAAATATGGCAACCCAGAAGCATTCCCTGTATGAGGGCAGGTGGGAGGGCAGGCTGCAGGCAAACAAAGAGGTTGGATTGTGTACCACGTGATCATTTTGTGGACAAGGCTATACACACACAGCCTTAAGAGGAGAGAATGATGAGTTATATCAGCCCACCTCCAGAGGCTCCTTTTTGCGACGGGAGTGGAAAGACACCCGCATCAGCCGGAGGTTCCCAGGAGGAGGGTTCCACTTCCACCCCCAGTGCAAAATAAGGAGACGGACACCAATAGATGTGGTTAAAGGCTTGGTACCCCCACCCCACACTACCTGCTACCAGAAGGGGTCAGCCTTGCTTGGCCACCTCCCCTGCCCCACCCCTCAGGGCCAGGAGTGCCCACCTTGGAGTCCATTAAGGATAGACGAAATCCCCATGTATAGGTCATGCAGCAGAATGTGAGCCCCTCTATC
Source organism: Bradypodion ventrale (assembly GCA_035047345.1). Classification (NCBI taxonomy): domain Eukaryota; kingdom Metazoa; phylum Chordata; class Lepidosauria; order Squamata; family Chamaeleonidae; genus Bradypodion; species Bradypodion ventrale. The sequence goes on from JAWDJE010000001.1 coordinate 238,333,430, forward strand.
AGATAGATGAACCCCGTCATCTCTAAACAGGAAAGTAAACCTTTGATGGATCTCAGTGTGTTCGATGGCGGCACCACCGTGTGCCACAATCCAAGCCTTCATTTCCCGATTAATTGCCTTATGTGCTCTGTCCAGCGGTTTGGTTTCTGTCTCGGTATTCCATACCAGACTTAGTAAAATGGTAGACCATATCAAGGTCATGCTGGGCCACATGTCCCTGATGTAAGCCAGGTCAAATCAAATCAAATTCTTTATTACAGCCCAAGGCCAGTGTTACAATATCACAAAATCAAGCTGCTTGACACAAGTGAGGCAACCTAATAAAACTATCACAAAATCATGAACACTAGATTATTTATACAATAGCAACATACAACCAGAATTTCAAGGGTTGTTATTTCTATGTCCTGCCCTATTTGGTAATCCACTGCAACCAGGCCTGGTTCCCAAGGCCCAACTGTTTTTCCAAGCCACTGTCATGTGCTCTCTTGGCAGCCCAGGAAAGGATACTGTCGCCACAAAGGAGCACACGCCTCCTCTCCGTACTGGGTGTTTCTGCAAAGCAAATCAATGTAATTGAACCATGGGCCTCACATAGTTTTTGTAGCAATGCAAGTGCCATCTCCCAATTCTGGCGATACCATCCCCAGAGATTCCTAGTGAATGGGCAGTAGATGCGGTGCCTATTCGGAAAGAGTGAGTTCCAAATCGGGACCCTTGTAGGTCAAGGTTCCTGAGGGCCTTCCTTGTAGTGGCCCAAAACTGATAGCGGGTTAGTGGTGAGCCTGACTGGTGGCAAAGGAGCCAGCCTTCATTATGGCCACACACCTGTAGGAAATGTTCTAGGGCTAGTACTGGGCATAACTCTGCCATCCTAGATCTGTATAATGTGATTACCCTGCCCCTACCTAACTGGTCGGTCTTAGACATTTTAATTCGCAAAAACAACCCCCTATCTGATATTTCCAAATCACCCAGTTGCAATGCACTATTGCTGACATCATTCCTGGATGTTCACTACTAGTTCACTGATACGTAGCGTGCCAAAGAAAGCTGTAAGTGAGGCGGCATGGAATAGGTAAATTTCAAAATCAGATGCACAAGGTTTGGCTCATTCCCCAGATAGTCCTCTTCAAATGCTGGGGGACAAAGAGACTCGGGTGTCCTTTCTTGTACCTTGTTCCCTTTCCCAGCCCTCCAAAGTCTTCTTTATCTTAAAGTCCCTGGTGCTGTCACCACAACCGTACGCTTTTGACATAAACACCAGTGCAGATAGGCGTACACGGATGGAGCGGGCAGAGCTCCCTCTTTTTCTTAGTGCTATGCAATAGTGGAGAAAGTTGTCCACTGGGATGGGCCATGTGGTGGCCATACCCGCAGCTGTGGTGAATGTCAGAAATTAAGAGGTCGGATTGTGTACCGCATGGTCGTTTTGTAAAAAAGGCTATACACCCCTTAAGAGGTGGGAATGATGAGTTATATCAGCCCGCCCCCAGAGGCTCCTTTTTGCCACAGGAGTGGAAAAACACCTGCCCCAGCCGGAGGTTCTGGGGGGAGGGGGGTTTCCACTAGTTCTCTGTAGTTAGAGCAAATGAGATCAAATTGGTGATGACAAGACAGTCATAGGTCCATTCCACTGATGTACAGGACACACACAGAGAGAATTATATAACAAGCTGGAATTTTTGAAATGGTAGCTGTATTAGTCTGATAATGTCTGATGAAGTGGACTTGATCCATGAAAGCTAACATTAAAATAGAGCAGTTAGTCTTTAAAGTGCCACACCGTTTTTTGTCTTTTTGTTTTGTTTATTCTGTGATATAACAAGCTGGTTTCCTTCTCCATATTACTTCGGGGACCTTTCTTCCAAGGCCAGCTTGCTTCCTCTTAAGCCAGGATGGGAACAAAGTACAGTAGCTGTAAGAATAGAATGCTTTACCCCCTCCAATCCAGACATGCAAATCTCTCAGGGTAAAATTGAGGCATCCCTTCCCTGCTTTAAAGGGCAGACACTTGAGAAATAGATTGGTCTCCTAATCTATAGTTTGGCTTGGAATTCAGAATGGAGCAGAAAGAAATGGTCGGTAGGGGGAAGAATCATTTCTTCTAGACTAACAACCGAGAATGTGGGATTCTGCAGATTCTGTTCTGTTGTATGACCATCTATGCCTTGCTATTGGCTGTGCTGGCCAAAACAGATGGAAATTACAGTTCAACAACATCTGGAGAGGCACATGTTTTTTGAAGTACTGAGTTATTAAACAGTGTTGATAAGCTTTCTCTTTGCCATAGACTTGGTTATAACAAGAAAGCATTTAAGTATGTTCCTTAGAGTAAAAATATTTCCATCAACTTTCATCTGCGATTACATTTTACATAAGAAACAATTTAAACTCAGCAGGACGATAAATAAAAAATATAATGCCAGGAACTTTTAGTGCAGCTGCATCACATGCATGAATGACCAATGGGAACAAATGAATTTTAGTAGCTGTGTAAATAAAATGGATAAAAGGCTTAGCTAGGATGAAAGAAGCAGGAAAGTGGTATAGTGATTATTAAAAATGTTTTCATTTATTTAAAAGCAAAAGCCTTACAGCAAGCTAGTCTTTGTGTAATATTTAAAAGTAGTAGCAATCTTGTCCAGCACCATTTTTCATTACATAAGGCGAATAATTTAAAGTAATTGCTATGTAATAGTGCTAAATATATATTCTCTGACTATTACATGGGATACTTACTGCTTGTATGAGTGTCCTCACCTTTTCTTTCTCCTGTACTATTTACTAAGGCAAAATACAGGCCTTGGAAGTAAGGAAACAGTATGCCATTGCTAAATGTGGCACTGTGCAAAGGTTTTGTAATTGGTTTTGTAATTGGGCATGTGACATCACTGAGACGTAATCTAAGTTCATATCGAGAGGATTTGACAGTTTCAAGGACAGCGAACCTCAAATCTTTATCACTATGTTGCTTCTCCAGAAAATGACTGACCATGGGTGCAGTGATGTCTCCTTTCCTAATTCTAGATCTATGTTCCCCCACCCTGGTTTTAATCTCACGGCTGGTGCACCCCACATAGCTTAACCCACAACTGCACATGATGATATATATATACAACATTTAGTTTGGCAAGTGGTAAGCTCTTTCAATTTCAATTTATAAGTACACCCAGGAACCATAATTTCCTTTGTTTCCCAGGCAAGATTACACTGCACAAAATGCCCACATTTAAAGTGCCCTGATGCAATGGGTTGAATGGGTGGAGAATATAGATCTGATTTAGTCACAAACTGTCGGATAGAACGTGTCTTCCTGAATCCTATCAAAGGCACTTGCTCACAACCTGCAATGTGTTTAACAATATGCCAATGTCGATAGATAATAGACTTGATGTGATTAGCTAGGGGTGAGTATTCAAATGAGCATGTAATCCTGCGCCTGTCCTGTCTTGGCTTGGCGGTCAACAAACTTTGTCTGGTAACTCTACATGCTCTATCATAACAATGATCAATAACCCGTACCAGATACCCCTTTTGTTTCAAACATAGCCTAATAGAGCTGGACGTATGTTTAAAATCAACTAGGCTGGAAAAGTTCCTTTTCGCTCTCAAGAATAACCCATAGGGTAAGTTATTACGAAGGTAATGCGGGTGGTAAGAGTTGTAATGCAGATATGCGTTCCTATCAGTCGGTTTACGGTAAAGCCTGACTCGAATATTGCGAGAGTTATCCAAATACACCGCAACGTCTAAGAAGGGTAATGATAAAGAATCACAACTATGAGAAAACTGCAGGTGCCTTTTAACTCCATTAATCCATGCCACGAACTCAGATACACAACTCAAATCATTAAATACAAAAAATAAATCATCAATAAACCGCCTGTAAAAAGTGATATTTTGTGCAAAGGGGTTTAAATTACTAAAAATAAAAACCTTTTCAAAATGTGCCATATAAAGATTCGCCAAACTCGGCGCGGTTGCGCTCCCCATGGCGATGCCGGACACTTGTAAATAAAAATCAGAACCAAATCTGAAATAATTGTGCTCCAAAATAATATCCAAAATATCTAATAAAAAATGAGTGGGGGGTGGGGATGATTGTCTAACCTAGAGTCCAAGGCTTTTTGAGTGATGTCCCTTACCTCATCCAGAGGAATGTGTGTATATAATGCCTTAACATCTAGAGTGACAAAACCCCCACCTGGTGCCACTTGAATCCCTTCTACCTGTGTGATGAAATCAGTGGTATCCTTAATATAAGATAATGTTTGGCACGAAAATGGATGGATAAATGTGTCCAGAAACTTGGCTAATAGCTCAAGGGCTGAATTTACAGACGAAATAATAGGTCTCCCTGGGATTAACCCATCCGATGCTCGTGGTTTGTGTATCTTAGGCAGCAAATGGAACAATTGCACCCTAGGGTGCTTATTATATAAATACTCTGCTTGTTTCTGAGTAATATATCCCAAAGCTAAACCTTCATTGATAACTGTTCTAATGATGTTAAGCATCTTTTTTGTAGGGTCACCCTTCAATGGTTTGTAAAAAAGATTGATCACTAAGTTGTTTCCTTGCCTCTGCAATATAATCCTCAGTATCCAAAATTACCACCGCGCCCCCTTTGTCGGCCGGCTTGATCACCACCTGATGGTCATTAGCTAATCTTTCTAAAGCAGCCCTGTCCTTCTTACACATGTTGTTGCGCATTCTAATTTTCTTCCTTTCCAAGCTCTCAAGGTCAGTTAACACTAATCTGTTAAAGACTTCAATGTCAGGATCTTCTATATTAGGGCAAAAGGACGACTTGGGTTTGAATCTGTCCTCCGTATATCTGTCTAATCCCTTATAAAAAGCCTTTAACTTTAACAGTCGTGTGAGCCTGAACACATCTATATGTGTATTAAAGTCCCGATAGACCAGAGTAGGAACAAACCCCAGACCCAAAGACAATACTTCCATTTCTCTACATGTAAATGACCTAGATGAAAGGTTGAATACTAAGTCCTCCTTTTCTGAAATGTCTTTTTCTTGGCTAAAAAAGACTGATGAGTAGTGCCAGATTGTCCCGCAAATGCACCCCATCTCGTATTGTAGGCTCTATGAGACCCTTCATCATTAGAAGTGGAAGGAGCTTCTGTATCGCTGGTGGATGCATCAGAGGATGTTAATGGAGTCTGCCAGGTGACCCTCTTAATAACTTTCCTTGGTTGATAAATCCATCTATACACCCTAGAGGTTGCATAGTCCTGAGAGTCCCTGTCGAACTTCTTGTTTTTAAATTCAATCAATGCATCCTGAAATCTCTTAATGTTGGCAGCCAGCTCCTCCATGCTATTGTCCCATGCTGGTTGAGTGGCAGATAGCTGCAGAGTTGTTTTAAGTGTGTCAATCTACTCATTGATGTGCTCTATCTGCTCATTAGATGACCATTAGTCCAGCCATACTGGACCGCTGTTCTTTTGATTTAATATTATTGATTATCGAACATTCTAATGAGCAAACCACCAACACACACATTAAAAATTCCTGGCAAGGCAGGAGTGGTGTGTGTGTGTGTGTGTGTGTGTGTGTGTGTGTGTGTGTGTGTGTGTGTGTGTGTGTGTGTGTGTGTGTGTGTGAAGGGGAGGGGGTGACCTCAGGGGGAGGAATGGTGGTTTAAAGAGTGGCCCAAGAAATTTAAAAAAGGTAATGGTCACCCTTGCTCGAAAGCCAGCCGTATCCAACTCTAGGGTTCAGTGCTCATCTCTGCTTCATAGCTGAAGAGCCAGTGCTGTCTGCATCTGCAGACATTTCCATGGTCATGTGGCAGGCATCACTAGACACTGGAGCACACGGAATGCTGTTTACCTTCCCACCAAAGTGGTCCCTACTTGCAATTTCTTGCTTTCAAACTGCTAGGTTGGCAGGAGCAGGAGCAGAGATGGGAAAAGAAATAAAAATAGAACCATCAAGAATCATCTTTTGCAAGAAGAATCATATGGGAAAAAACCTCTTGACTACAGCTTTTTAAAAAAAACTGATGGTGGCTACCCGCCCTGGACGGGGATTCCGTGGGGTCTTTGAGCTGTAGTCTCCGTGACACATGCACAATTTGAAGAATGCAATGATGTCACATGGCTGTCCCAGTTTGGTGGGAGAGAATTATGGCAACCCTAGATTCTGGCCATTTAATTTAACTTAATTTAATTTAATTGTTCAACTTGTATGCCACCCCATTCACATAGAGACTCTGAGCGGCTGACAAAAAATCACAGAGAATCACATCACCTTACAATAATGCAATAATACAACAGTTAAAAAATATCAAAACAATTTATATAATTTTACAAAAATTTTAAAAACCCAACCCCCTACAACTAAGTCCACTTCCCTCCAGGCCAGACAGGCCAAGGGAGGAATCCGGAGCATTCAGCGGCAACAGTTTTATGGCCACAGGGGCCACGAAACAGCTGCTCCCACTTCCCTCTGGTTGGCCGGGCCAAGGGAAGGAGTCCGGAGCAGCGGCGGCGGCAGTGGTGGTTTTATGGCTGTGGGGGCTGTGGAACCGCTGCTCCCACTTCCCTCTGGCCAGCCGGGCCGAGGGAAGGAGTCCAGAACATCGGCGGCAGCAGTTGTTTTATGGAGCATCGGTGGCAGTTGTTTTATGGCCGCAGGGGCTGCGGAACAGCTACTCCCACTTCCCTCTTGCTAACTGGGTTGAGGGAAGGAGTCTGGAGCATCGGCATCAGCAGCGGTGGTGGTTTTATAGCCGTGGGGGCCCTATGGCCGGCCGGGCAGAGGCAAGAAGTCCAGAGTATCGGCAGCGGCGGTGGCAGCGGTTGTTTTATGGAGCATCAGCAGTGGTTGTTTTATGGCTGCGGGGGCCACGGAACAGTTGCTCCCACTTCCCTCTGGCTGGCCATTATAGATGTCTATAATGCACACGCATACAGATTAAAATACAAATAGAAAAAGCAAGATCCACCTTCATAAAAATGCGACATTTGTTATGCAGTAAAGATTTAACTCTCGCTACAAAGATCCAAATAGTGAGATGTTACGTATTCCCAGTGTTGCTATATGGAGTCAAAGCTTGGACATTGACTAAAACATCTGAAAAGAGAATTGAAGCTTTTGAAATGTGGATCTACAGACAGCTGCTAAGGATATCATGGGTTGACTAATGTAGAAGTGTTGCGCCGGATGGATAAAGAACAGAAACATTTTAAGATCATTAAGCAAAAAAAGCTCCAATACCTTGGCCATATCTTGAGGGACAACATGAAGTGTAGAATACTCCAACTCGCTCTGCAAGGGAAGATCCCTGGGAAGAGAGGCCCTGGACATCGACAGACTTTCTGAAGAACCTGGGAGACTGGTGTGTCATGTCATCAGAAGAACTGTTCCGAGGAGTTAAGAACAGGAAGACTATTGTCATGATGATAGCCAATATCTGGAATGAGTACAGCATCTGAAGAAGAAGAATAGATGTCTGAAATTAGTCAGTAGAGTTTTTGACTTTGGCTAGATTTGGATTGGATTTTTGTAATAGAAGTATAATGAGCTACATTGCCAATGCAATATAATAAGTGAGAATCACTTTAGAAGGAGGAAGAGTATTTTGTAGAGTTTTTTTACTTCAAAATTACACTCAAAGGCATGTTTATGTATTTTGATGGGCATTTCTGCATTTTTGGGGATTTTATGCCATTTTCTTAGCAATTCTAAGTCCCTCTTCAATAAAATGCAGCTAAATACTAGAAAAGTTGCATGTGTTCTACAGTATAATGTGTATTGCTACTCATGAAAGTATCATCAGTGACAAAAAATGGTGTAGGAACAGCACAGCTTGCAGCAGGATAGCTTAATGTCCTGTAATTTGTCGCACTAAAGGTTACGGTGAAGGAGGGGGAAATGAATTTATGGGACAGCTGCATACAGAAATTATAAATTCTTGCATAACTAAATCACACTTTCTTTTGTCCTTTATCAGAATCCCTAATCACTAATGGTAATGATGATGTCAGAAACCTTAGATATGGAACAGTCAAATAACGGTGGAATTGTAAAAACTTTAAATGGCTCCAGGAATAATGGCAGTATAACCAGGAGTCACAATATCCCCTGTTGCCCTGTACAGAAGAGAAATGGCATAATTAGTTCATCCCTGGTGTTTTGTAAGGAAAGGCATTAAATGCAGTGAAATGCAAGTTTTGATTTACTGGATGAAATCCTGTCACACTAGTTATGCTTTGTTAGGCTGTTGATGTTATCCCAGTGGTGGCAATTTTCAGCAATTAAAGAATTCTGCATTTCACCCCACAGCATCCCAATGAAGAAAGTGATCACATGGGAACCTTGAGACCTTTGGGGGAGAAGTTGGAAATGTGATTTAATGTAAAAATGTAAAAGTAGTAAAATAAGATAAAGGATTTGAATGTTTATCACAATGGACATTCAGTGTATTGTTCCTCTTTGTTTTCTTTACATAGTCCCTAAAGAATGTCATAAACTGTTTGGGCTAAAACATATTGGGTAATGTTAAAATTGTAATAAACATAGATTGAGACTTAGGTAATGGAGACAGCTTGTTTTCTGTGACTCCACAGAATAGGATTCAAACTGCAGGAAAGGGCATGTTATTGAAAAATTTCTGATGTTTAAAAAAACTGCTTAACAGAAGGTGATACTCTCTCTTTCAGTTGAGGTTTTTAGGCCAGCTTTCAGAGATGCTTCAATTGTGAATTTTCTTCATCAGTAAGGACGTAGATGACCCTTGGGATATCTTTGAGTGCTATAATTCCATAAGTCTGCTTTATGACAATTTCACACAACATGAAAATACTAAATTAATCAAGGATGTTAAGTTTTCTGGCTGTGTAGACAGAGACTGTGTGTTCATTTCTCATCATGCATTTCAAAGGAAGCATCTTTGGCAAGTTGTACAATCGTAGGGTGCCCCCAAAACAAGGCAGTAGATAAGCACTTCAAAGTCATTGTCGTAAGTCAGAATTGACTTGACAGCATATGATTATTAATGATCAAAGCATTGTTCTAGTGGTCATTTTCTTTCTGTGCTCAGGAATTTTTAATTACTCCGATACTTTGCTTTGCTTTGCTTTGTAAAAACTGTTTTATTCCCTAGCAGATTGCTGGTAAAGTCCGTTTCACTCATGAAAGAGAGCACATCTGGGTTTTTTCCCCATTCCTTTTTTAGCCACTTCCTTGACTTCACATCAGTCTTTTAGTACAGTACTACTTAAAATCTGTTCATAGAAGCTAGAATAGGGCTAGATACAGTTAAAAGGATTGCAGTAGGTAAGAGGATTAGTGAAGATTTGGTGCCTTGTGTGAGGGTCGCCTTAGGGTAAGATGCCAATGTAAGTCTAAGCAAGATCACCTACAAAGAGGTGCTTTGTAGATATGCCAGTGTTTAAAACAAATCTGAAATTTGAATAGGCTGCCAGCTCTTCTGGACTGTATTAGCTACCCAAAACCAGAGGAAACATAGGTCTTACTGGGCATCCTTGTGGTTACTAGGAGAACAAAGCTCCAGATCCTTAGCTCTTTGCCTGCTGCAACTCTAACTAGAGGAGAAGGACTGGATTTCATGCAAGGAATCACACAGCTGTAGAGACACATGCTTACATAACCTGAGGGAAAAGATCTGAATGTTTTGTTTTTTAAAATAATAGAAAAGCCTAATTAAATAGGACAATAAACCATTTCAAAGAACTTCATTTGGAAATACAAATGGGGGAGGGGAAGTAGTCAGGGGATTGAACCTACACACAATGCATCTCTGAGAACCAACCAGAATAGTTGACAGGGTGCAAGGAAGACATTATCTAAGTGGCTTTTTATATCTGGTCCATGATAACAGTGATGGGTTCCAAGAACTCATCAAAATTTTCAGCAGCACTGTGGTGGCTTAGTGGTTAAGACACTGAACTTGGAGAATGGAAGGTTGGGGTTCAATACCTGAGTGCTGCATGACAGATCTTGGGGACATGAAAAGAGCCTCATTCGGGCATCCCCTGAGCGGAGTTTCTCCAGTAAAAATCCTTTCAACCCAGAGTAATATCTGACATGAAATTTATTTTTATCAAAAATTCCAAAAGCCATAAACACTTTTTGAATGTGCAAAAATCAATTCCCATGGGGTGAGGTATCATCAGTATGCTGATGATACTCAGCTGTACAGCCCAGCCCGTGGTGATCCAAGCGATGCAGTCGGAGTCCTATCCAGGTGTCTGGAGGCAGTTTTGGGGGCAATTTTAATGGAGTTTGGTTTTAAAAATGTGATTGGTTTTATTTTCTGTGAGCCGCCCAGAGTTTTCGGAGTTGGGCGGCAATAGAAATCAGAAAAATAAATAAATAAATAAAATCCTCCTTAGATTTCATCCAATATTTAACCCTTTCCTTCCTTCCTTCCTTCCTTCCTTATTTACTTACTTACTTTTTGAAAACTGTCTTAAAATCTAATGCATTGGTATCTCTTGGCAGTTCCAAGGAAGCTGTTGTTGTGTAGAAATGATGAGGGGAAAGAACTGGACATCTCTATGTATACATTGGGAACATTTCAAGAAGGCTTTAAATTAGGGATTTACACTAGCCCCAAAATTCAGATTCAGAATTTGGAATTACAGTCCTCTGGATTCAGAGGCTAGAATTTCCAGATACCCAGGGCTCTGTTACACACAATATGGATAATATATACTTTCCATTGGAAAGAACCAATGTGAAAATATACCTTCTGGTGTCTGTGCCAGCTTCTAGATTTTATTGGTACAGACAGACATCATTTCCAGTCTTTGCTCTTATTTCGATGTTCCCCTCTTGGGAAACCCATGGGTCGCTGCCCCTACTACCCTTGGTGCCAGTGTCTGAGGAATTTAAGTTTCCTCAAGAAATTACTCTAGAAAGACTGGTAAATAAGTTACACATCTATTTCTTCTTCTAGCAAGCAGAAACCTAGCCTTTTGATTTCTAACCTATGAATAAATCCATCTCCAAATATTAGAAATTATAATTACACATATGTAGAACTGTCAAGTTTAGATTAAGATATGTTTTGAACTGCCTGAATGTGGTATTACTAGGTCAACTCTGAATATGTCTGAATCTGAATGCTAGAATACAGTACTACAGCTATAGCTTAATTTAGGGCACTTCTTAACGATTAAAAGACTTGGGGTTCCAATCTTGCCATTTTTAAAAATTGGTTGAAGATCACATGGTGCTTGTCCTGTTTTCCACATCCTTTGAAGAAATCTTGCCTAAATGGGTTGGGGTTTTTTTAACATTGAAGCCATCAATGCAAATCCTTCTCCTGATTTCTCCCTTCCCCTCTGGTCTCCCAGCCAGTTATCCCTGCCACATATAATTAGCATTACAACTGTTAATAGTATTATAACAGTTGTTTGCCATGACAGCTGACCTCTGAATTTTCATAGCAGTATAACGGTCTTCTTCTTTCATGACTAGGCCGGACGTGAAACTGTCAAAATGAAGGGACCTTTTGGTGAAATCATTCTGCAGTTCCTTTCAGCTGACCTAGAGTGAGAAAGATTAGCCAACAACACAAGGTTGTCGTTACCAGGGTACACCCGATTGTGGTTCAAAAATACCACAGTCTTCTAGGAGGCTCTGTGTACCCCAGTATAACAGTAAGGATCAGGGAGAAACATTTTCAGGCTGCAGGTAACCCTGCAACCTTTATTGGGCAAAAGGCACAATACACAATATGCGGCAACACACACATGCACACAGAACAATGCAGCAGTTTAGGAATCAGATCAGACTCTTGCCAGGTTGTTTAAAATAAACTGTGTTTTAGTGTGTGTGTGTGCATGCGTGCACGGACACACACACACACACACACACACACACACACACACACACACACACACACACTCCACCCTAACTTACCCTGAACATCCACCCTGTACATAGTGTATTTGAATAGATTCCAAACCTGGCCAAATCAACACAAACAGGACTTTTTGTAAATCAAGATGTACCCTCAGCTAACTGTTGTTGTTTTTCTTTCTATGAGTTGCCCTTGTATTTTGTTCTTTTACTGTCCATGTTTTTTTTCTTTTTGTAAGAAGAAGATTGTGTTTTGTTGTTATAAATCTCTTTTAAAACTCTTATGAGAACAAAAGGCAGGATATAAAGTTTATATACTAATAATTACTGATGAATTTCAGTTTCTTGAAAGTGGCTTTTTCCTATTAAATTCGTTTCAAATGTAAGAGTGAGGGGCAAATAAAGGTATTGTAACCTAGTTATAGTCTGGGGTTAAACAGTAGAACCAATTGATGCACAATCAAAATAGCCAAAACATATGGGATATTTGACTGTTAAGGCTGAACAGATCCACATGGTATAACTTAGTTTCAAACCAATTTTACACAAAGTAGGACAGGGGTTCCCAACCTTTTCAAGCCGGGGGCCGGGTCACACTCTCTCAGTCAGCTTCGAGGACTGAATGGACATTTTTGTTGGGATGGTAACTAGATTGATCCAAGATCACACTAAAATTATATACCATATTAATATAAAAGAATCTTGAACCGTAATGACTGGAGTTAAAGAGGTCAGTGGCACACCAATTGACCTCTTGCCAGTCAGCAACAGAGCTTGAATTCTTAACTAATGCAAGGTCAGTAGACCTTCTGTCTTCTAAATTGACCAGGAAATAACCTGTTTTTCTTGTTTGGCCCAGGTGACTTGGATTAAGCTAATCCCCCATTGTTTCCCTTGTATACTTTTAATTAACCATGACTTTTTAGGGAACATGTGACTACATAAGTCTTTCTGTCAAGAAGCAGAACAAATAAGGACTCTGTTAGTCATTTTAGAAAAACAGCTAGTCTCTCTGTTAATTAGTAGTATGGCCACAAAGCAGTTTTTACATTATTTAATGGGACTGAAAAATGAATTAAATCAGCTGTTTATCCTGATTCCTGAAGTCTGTCGTTCCTTCTCTCCGTTGGACAAGACAATAACAACACATTTTGCCCTGCCTGCATGATGAAGTGACCATTTTTCCCAACAGCTTCAAAGGGGGTGGCCATTTTGTTTCTCGAATGCCCTTGGAGGGGGGGGGGTACCACATGAAATGGTGCCATGGGTCAGATCTGGCTTGCGGGCCTTAGGTTGGGAGCCCCTGCCTTAAATAGTGGTTTTGATGCAACACAGCATCATTGACTAGAGCTGCTGCATCTGACAACCATGGACAACCATGATTCTGACTTTGGAGGCCTCTTCCAAAGGTAGAGGAATGGAGAAGACCAAGAGACTAAAGTTGATATTATGCACTTGTAAGGCAATTGATTTTATCTTGTAAAGAGCTCAACTTCTTTTATTCTTTCATGTCTCAGAGCAGCATTTTCTGCATCCTACACATTGACTGTGCTGAGTTATAAAAATGAACACCCTTTGTTTTTCTATCCCTTGCAAAGCAAAGTAACAGATGTAGCAGTTAAATGAACTGAATCTTGGGTGTAGTGGTGTGATGATGAATAGATTGTGGTATTCATTTTCAATTAAAATTCTTACACAAAGATCAATGAAGCAGAGTCTTATAAATTCAAGCACAGTGAACTAATAAACAAAAAGTCTCCCAACCTCTTGATAGCAAATTATTTTTTCCTTAGCATGTTAGATAACATCATTGTATTAATTAACAGTGCTCAGGGAACTAAAGAACAAAGGGTTTGGGGGTTTGCTCATCAATTGGATTTGGATTTTATATCTTCCAGCATTGCATGTGCAAAAGGTAAGCAAGCACACTAAATACCATAGACGTAATTTCAGGAAGAGACCATTAATTCTAGTCTCCTGTGTGTGTGTGGGTGTGTGGGTGTGGGTGTGGGTGTGTGGGTGTTGTTGTTGTTGTTGTTTTAAATTTATACAGAGGAAGGCTCTCTTTAGTCGCATCTCTCTCTGTATAAATTTAAAACAACAGCACTATAACCTTTACACTCGATTAATATACAAGAATTTCTCATTGAAGGTTTATAGATAATTATATTAAGTTTATTTCCACATCCACACACATCTGCTGCAGTTCTGTGATAAAAATTAAAATGCTAATTTAGTCATCCCAAATGTCACCAGCATATTTTGTATACATGACACTGATATGAAGCTGCATTTCAGGGACTTCAGCCATTCTTATCTTATTACTCTTACAGAGCCCCAGCATTCTCATTCCCCATCACCCTTTCTTTCTAGATACATTTAGCCTTTGATTTGGATGTTGATAAGGGGTAAAATATCACGTTGTTGCTCTGAGAGAGGAACAACTAGTAGGGCTACCTGCGTAGGCTAGAGTGCCAACTAAAATAATAAAGATTTCATGTCAGAAGGATTTTTGCGGAAGAAACTCTGCTCAGGGAACACCCAAATGAAGCTCCTTTCATATCCCCAAGAGCTGGGACAGAGATGGGTGCTCAATCCATCATGCAGTACCACTGCAGCCGCTCAGAGTCTCAGCTGCTCAGTGCATTGATGCATTTCTCTCTCAATAATAATAATAATAATAATAATAATAATAATAATAATAATAATAATAATAATAATAATAATAATAATAATAATAACAATAACAATAACAATAATAATAATAATAATAATAATAATAATAATAATAATAATAATAATAATAATAATAATAATAATAATAATAATAATAATAATAATAATAATAATGTTTTTATTTATATCCCGCTTCCCTCAGTCCAATGGACTACTCAAAGTGGCTTACAAAGAATATATATAGAGGTACAATATTAGAAATACAAGATCCATAAAATACAGTATAACAGCAATAGCAACAATGTGATCAATATAATCAAAGCACACAATATCAAAAATACCAGATTCCAAGCAACAAGGTCCACAAATAACGGAGCCACCATCTCAACTGTTTCACTGAATGATTCTGGCGGCCCAAGGTCCCCCATCCCACCCGGTAGGAGCAGGGAGGGAGAGGCGGGACTCCTTGCAGCTGCTGCGGCGCTCTGGGCGGCGGTCTTAGGCCTGGCCCCGGCGACCCACGGCCCTTTATCCCTCCCAGTAGGAGCAGGGAGGGAGAGGCGGGACCCCTCGCAGCTGTGGTGGCGCTCCGGGCGGTGGAATCTGTGACAAGTGTAGATTGTGTCCATACAGTGGAAGGTGAAGTTTGGGAAGTGAGCTCAGCCTGTTGAAACAGCTTATTTTACAACTGCATTCCCCATGGTTGGAAAAATGCCATTGTCAGATATGAGATTCGGATATGCAGCTAGCTTCTTCTTCTTTTTATTCCGTGTCTAGGCCAGGCATGACACTACCAAAATGAAGCCGCCTTCTGATGAGTTCATTCTGTAGTTCCTTTTGCCCAAAATCTGTACATGAGTCAAGAAGCAACAGTTAGGACAGAGTATGGAATGACGGAGTGGTTTGGAATAGGAAAAGGAGTAAGACAAGGCTGCATTCTGTCACCCTGCTTATTCAACTTATACACAGAGCACATAATGCGCAATGCAGGGATGGAGGAATCACCATATGGGATCAAAATTGCTGGGAGAAACATCAACAATTTGAGATATGCAGATGATACCACCCTAATGGCAGAAAGTGAAGAAGACCTAAAGAAGCTCCTGATTAGGTTGAAAGAAGAGAGTGCAAAAGCTGGCCTGAGACTCAATATCAAGAAAACCAAGATAATGGCAACAGGCGCTATAAGTCCCTGGAAAATAGATGGGGAAGAAGTAGAAGCAGTGACAGATTTTACTTTCTTAGGATCCAAGATCTCTGCAGATGGAGATTGCAGCCATGAAATAAAAAGGCGACTGATTCTTGGGAGACAAGCTATGAAAAACCTGGGGAACATAGTGAAAAGTAGAGATATCTCACTGCAAACAAAGGTCCGCATAGTCGAAGCAATGGTATTTCCGGTGGTAATGTATGGCTGTGAGAGCTGGACCATTAGAAAGGCTGAGCGAAGAAAAATAGATGCCTTTGAGATGTGGTGCTGGAGGAGAGTTTTGAGAGTCCCCTGGACAGCGAGGAGAACAAATAGGTCAATATTAGAAGAGATTAGCCCTGAGTGCTCCTTAGAAGGACAAATAACAAAGATGAAGTTGAAGTATTTTGGACATCAAATGAGAAAAGAGGATTCACTTGAGAAGGCCTTGATGCTGGGGAAGGTGGAGGGCAAAAGAAGAAGGGGACGGCCAAAGATGAGATGGCTAGATGGTATTGTAGACACAATGGGCACGGGGCTGTGTGGACTAAGGAGGATGGTGGAGGACAGAGGTGCCTGGAGAGCGATGGTCCATAGGGTCGCAAAGAGTCGGAATCGATTGTGCGACTGAACAACAACAACAGTGTGAGAAAGATGTTCGAAGAGGCTCTTTCTGTGTACTCCATGCAGCTAGCTAACCAGATGGAAGCTGCTGCATGGAGCATGCTGTTGCTGTGTGCTACAACTTGCCAAAATTGTAATAAGGATCAGTAACTTGCCTCGGGCATGTAAAGGTGAGGGGCCTAGGGTTAAAAACCACATATATCTGCTGTCCCAAACATTCTCTCTTGTTAAGCACATTTCTATATTTACTTCAGACCTGGATAAGCTACTGTATTCGGAGATGAGTGGACATCTTCTTCCTCTCTGTCCTCACTTTGTACCAGCACAGTGCAAAAACTTTATCCCTTGATGATGATGATGATGATGATACTAGAAAAGAAATTGCCTTAGAAAAGAATTTCAAGACAGAATTTTTTTTAGAAAAAATTGTCATGAAAAGAGGTTTTTGTAACTTTACAATCATTTGGTGTTTAAGGAGAAAAAAACACCAAAGATACTATGTTCCATCAGGCCACTTTTCTGATGTATGGGGACCATATGAGTTAATGACTTCTAAAATGTCCTCTCATTAACACCTCTGCTCAGATCTTGCAAACTAAGATCTCATGTTAGGTTGTTCTTTCTTCTTAAGCACTCTACCTTTCCCAACAATATTGTCTACTCTAGTCAGCTTTGTATTTTCATTGTATGTGCATGGTAAGGATAGGCCCAGTATACTTTTTGCTCTGGTGAGAGTTCAGGCTTGACTTAACTGAGCATCCATATTTCAACCTTGCCAGCTGCCTATGGTATATTTAAGGCACTCTATCAAAATCACACTTCAGATGAGTTCATTTTGCCCCACCTTTCTTCCCTGTCTTTCTTTTACAATATATGGATGATTTTGACCTTGGATTCCAGTGACAATCTTCGCTAACACCCAGCTTTCTCTCACACACACTCTCTCTTCATTTCAAAAACCAAAGGGGCATCTTTTGGAAACATCCACACAACATGTTTGTAGAGCTTTTGTTCTGATACAGTCTTTCTTCCTCAGGCTGCCTGACGCAAAGAAAGGAAGATAGCTTTCAAGTCTGCACTCTGCAAAACTGGCATAGCAACATTAGTTTACCTGAGAGATTAAAGGGTGTGTCTGTTTATGTACTGTATGTGTTGCACTTATTTCTATCTTTTCATCACTATTTCACTAAATCCAAAAAAGCCCTTGGAAATACTTTGATACTGAGGGACTACAGCCACATCCCAACTGTCCTTGTTTCTGTCCTTTTCCAGCAACCACAATACAGCTCATGTGCTCATCTGCTGGGATCTTCTATCACTGGGTAATTCTACATGATAGAAGTTTCTGTTGGGATTTGTGTGCAGTGTATGTCTACTTAAGCTTCATTTTAAAAAGCCAGTAAATTCAATTCCTTAAAAGAACACTCAGATTTATGAGTGTAGAATATTGTGCTTCTGTATCCAAAATTAAGACTCCAGGAAATGGCCTGATATTGATGCAAAATATCATGCCCATGTTGCAAACCAGAAAAAAACTGCCAAAAAAGCAGTCAGCCTTTGGGATTTTCCCATGTTTGGTGTCTCTTTATGCTATGCAAATGGTATTATTCTCTGTCTGAATGCAGACTGTCTTGATTGCTGCCATTGGTGTTGTCAGTACTCAGAATGCTCTTTGCTATGTAAAGTTTGGCATCCTTTTTTTCTGCTAGCAACGCGAGAAAAAGTTTGGGCCATTTCCTGGCATTTGAATCATGGATACAGAAGCACAATATCCCACATTCATAAACTGGAGTATTTTTAAAAGCATTTAATATTACTTTAAATGTTTGCCTCTGAGTAGCCTTAAAGCAGGGGTCGATGGTCTGTGATCCACTAGATACTGTGAGACCACAGCTAATCATTAACTCTTCTGGCTGAGGATTGTGGATGTTGAAACCTAATATTGAGAGAGGAAAGGTTTCAAGAAAATTACTTAGTATAATTTGGCAAGCTCATGTTCTCACACTCTTCATGCATATCAAAACCTCTAGTATTTTAGATTGAAAAACAGGGACACTTAGATATGCTTGTGACACCCCTCCATTTCCACATGAATTATTATTCCCTGAATCCACCCAACTGTTTCAATTCTTCTGTCATTTGTTCTACAGTGACATATCTTGTATTAGTTTGTGAAGCAATATAGTGTAATAGTAAATAACCTATAATTATTTCCTTTTTGTAATATTTTAGATCAGGTGTTTGCAACTCCCAGCCCATGGGCCTAATCCAGCCCATGCATATCATTAATCTGGCCCTTGGTGAGAACCCGGGCACCTCTAGACCCATCCCCACCACCTGAAATCACATTGTGTCACTTACTGTGGTGGCGGCAATCGTGCCATTTCCACAGCTTTTTCCACAGCCTCCACTGCTTTCCAGGGTGGCAGGGGTTTTTTTTGGAGCAATTTCGCTTCATTTGGATAATTTTCTGATGCTTCCCCACTTTATTTTGGGTGCTCGCACATGCTGCTGGACAACTTCTGGTGCCAGGCAGAGCTTGAGTCAGTGGCTTGGTTCCTTGCACGGAACCAGGAAGTTGCCCAGTGGTGCATTCGAGCAGCTGAAACAAAGTGGGGAAGTGTCGGAAAATTATCCAAATGGAGCAAAATTGCTCCGGAAAGCCCCCCGCTGCCCTAGGAAGCAGCAGAGGCTATGGAAAAAGCCGCAAACAGTGCAATCAGTGCCACCATCGATTACATTGAAAACATAAGTCCAAGGAGCAACCACGCCCCCAGGCCCTGGTGGGGAGTATTGGGGGCAGGTCCGGCCCTTGGCAGGAAAATGTTGCAAAAGCCTGTTTTAGAGTGTTTAATCTGTGACTGGGCCTTTTCATGAAACTGCTACAAATTTAAATCCTTCATGTACATTTTGATTAGTGGTGATGAGACATTTGGTAGTGGAGAACATTATACTGGCCTTTTGTGCTTCTGTGCTTAATGCATCCACATTTATTTGGAATATCAGAGAATAAACAAAACAAAAACACTGTAGCACTTTAAAGACTAACTGTTATATTTCAGTGTGAGCTTTCATGGATCAAGGCCACTTCATCAGACATGGGAGTAAGACTTCATGACATCAATTTATACACATTAGGTACAGAGGTCAGGTACAGAGTGATTGGTTAGCATACAATCAATGTGGCTTCATACAATTGGCAATGGCAGATTATCTCTGGCTGTTATTCAGATTAGTTGTGAATGTCCCCTTTTCAATTGCAAGTATTGGGAAACTACAAAACAAACACCTGGCATTGGATATCTGCTAATGAGTTTAACCTTTGTGTTGCTGTGTGCTGAATAAAAGGGGACTACTATCTCACTGGGTATTCTAATGTATTCTAACTAAGAAAGAACATGCTTCAGCGTGGCATTGAAACTTGTATCCACTTTTTCAAAGATTTGGTTTGGAGAATGACTACATTTTTGCCTTTATTTGTTTCCTTTCCTTTCTTATTTTTTGGGACAGAGGGTTCTGTGTGTGGTTTTTACTTTGCTATTTTTTCCTTGTGGAGAAGTGCTTTCTCTGCTTGACTGATATTTTAACAAATAGTAATTTGGTTAATTTACTGTGTGTTTATCCTATTAAATGTGTACATGGGGGTAAGGGTTGAGGAATGTTTTGTTTGTTTCTCTGCTGGGGGTAGGTAGGCCAACGGAGTGAGCTTCGTGCCGGTATGCTACTGGGATATATGAATGTGATAATGTAAAAGGAATGCTTGTGTAGGTCTAATGATGATTTTTTTTTCCTCTCGTATTGTTGTCTGCTTTAGGAGTAGATTAGGTTTTTTAGGCTCTATAGATGCAGATAGCGTTGGCTCTTTGGCTGTAAACAGAGATAAGAACGTAAGAACAGCCTTGCTGGAACAGGCCACAGCCCATCCAGTCCAGCATTCTGTCTCACACAGTGGCTCACCATTTCCTTCAGGGTATTCCCAAGCAGATGCCTTCACCTGCTTAGGATGCCCTGGAAATGGCATTGAGAGATATCCTGCCTATCTCTCCAACCCAGATGTTGTTCTTAGGTATCCATAATTATAGCCATTGATACCCTTGCCCTCTGTGAACTTGTCTAATCCTTTCTTAAAGCTGTCAAGATTGACAGCTGTCAGCACTTCTTCTGGCAGGGCGTTCCATAGACCAGTAATCCTCTGGGTGAAAAATTACTTTCTCTTATTTGTTTGAGAACTAGTACACAAAGGTTTCATGGTGTGCCCCCTAGTTCTTGTGTTGTGCGATAGGGGAAACAGTTTTTCCTTATCTACTTTGTCCACACAATACATGATTTTATAAACTTCAATCAGGTCACCTCTTAGATGCCGTCGTTCAAGAGTGAAAAGGCGCAACCATTGCAGCCTCAGATGGTAAGGAAGGTGTTCCAGTCCCCTAATCATTCTGGTTGCCCTCCTCTGCACTTTTTCCAGCTCCATAATATCCTTCTGGAGGTATGGCGACCAGAACTGTACACAGTATTCCAGATGGGGCCTCACCATGGATTTATAAAGAGGCAAAATGACACTTGCTAACTTATTTTCTATACCCTTCCTAATGATCCCTATCATTGAGTTTGCTTTTTTCACTGCTGAGGCACACTGGGTTCACACCTTCATTGAGCTGTCCATCAGGACACCAAGGTCCCTTTCCTGGTTTGTCGTAGAGAGTTCAGAACCCATCAGTTTATAAATATAATTGGGATTTTTTGCCCCAACGTGCATCACTCTGCACTTACTAATGTTGAAACTCATTTGCCACTGTTTTGCCCACTCCCCCAGTGTCAAGAGATCCCTCTGGAGCTCCTCACAATCTCTCACAGTTTTCACTACCCTGTATAATTTAGTGTTGTCAGCAAATTTGGCTACCTTGCTATTTACTCCTACTTCTAGATCATTTATGAAGAGGTTGAAAAGAGATGATGAGCACTGGACCCTAGAGTTGGATTCGACTGGCTTTCGAACAAGGGCGGCCTTTACCGTTTTAGTGCTTAATTTACACTAGTATCAGGAAACACAAAGGAGGAAGCATGAAATAGAATAACAAGGCAACATGAAAACAACAACCCCAAAGTTAAAGTAATATAAAATATTTTTGCTGTACACATTCCAGATAGCTGTTATCCATGTGTGGACTATGAGATGTTAATGATACCCATAAGGTTACAAAATGCCAATCCAATATATTGGAATTTTTATGCTTAAACGTATGTCTCTTTAACTGACTTAAAATAGTTTGTGCTTGAATTTATTCTTTCTTTTTATTCTCTGAGCTTGGTAGTGGAGACTGACCTGTATGCTCTTTTGGTTGGATGTATCCTTTTATCTTGTTCTTCTCTGAGCATGGGAGGTGCTTGTATCTTGAGTTGACATGGGCTGCATCAGAGGTACCAGCAATTTTCTGTATTATTATTTTTGTGGGTGTTGTGTATGTATAATTTAATACTGTATAAGGAATGTATTTGAAATGGCCACCCTGTCATTCTTGAGCTTCTTCATGACAGCCGAAACATCGCGATAACTGGTTCACGCCCATTTTTGAATGAGAAGCGCGCTAATGTATAAGTGATTGATCACCCCATTGCCTTATACCCTATCCAATTGTTTCCCGCTTGTTTGTATCAAGTTGTGAGTGTATATAAGCCCCGCTGTTCCCCTGTTATGGATGTTCAGTTTCCGAAATAAACTTGTGTTTGGCCCTGTTATGCTGGCTGCTGCATATCCTTTGCTGAACATCAAAGTGGGGGAGAGAAGGAAATGGTGAAAGAGGCAAACAGCAGTAGGCAAGATTGATTCTACAATGGTCTTCTTTGTTTGGAAATGATTCCCTTCATTCTTTCACTTTTAGTAGATCTTCAGTATCTGCAGAATCATTGTATCCCAACATATCCTACCGTACATTATACAGTATTCTCCATTTCTAATACTGGCTTCATACCCATGTTTTCAGTGAGATGCAAATGCTTATCCCTATGAACTGCATTGTGCTACTGAGGCATTTAAGGAGCACTATCCTTGTAACTTGAAAGCCTCCTGCTTCCAGGTTCATCTGGTATTATTGCTTCCTGCTGACCAAAGTAGTATAATTGCTAATTAAATTGCTTTAAATTAGTCAGTTTCTGTTGAAGAGGTCAGGTCTCTACTTTAAATTATTGGTTTTCACTTTCCCCCCCTTATAACAAAGGAATGACATAAAGAGGAATCATAATCTTCCCTGCTGCTTTTTGCAAGGAAGGGAAGCTCACTAACAAAGGATGAACTTATCACTAATCCCCTAAGTCATTTTTTAAAAGTCACTAAACAGTCCCTCTCTATAAGGAGGGGACTTGCAATGAATGTTGCTTGTGATTTTTGTATAATAAGATTTTCTTATGAATAACATTATAGAAAAGTTTTGCCCACATGGAAGGTCTTACTGAATAGTGTATTTTAATCGTTGTGTTTCGGCTCCATTTTAATTCTTATTTCACTGACTAGCAAAACAGGAATGGCTCAAACTAGAATGGAAAGAGGTGGGGAAAAAATCTTGGATACAGAATTAAAAATAAGAATCAGGGGAAGAGAGGAAGTCAGATATGTTAAAAATTTAAAAGAGGGTCAAATCTTGAAGGTGGAAGTTAAAGATGGAGCTTTGAGCTTGCAAAAGTAAGCAATGTTGTATGATAGTACGGGCATAAAAATCACATGGTAGTTTATAGAATCGTTGAGTTGGACAGGGTCTTTTAGGCCATCGAGTCTCAATGCAGTAATCCAAATCAAAGCAGATCTGACAGATGGTAGTCCAATTCTCTCTTGAATGCTTCCCGTGTTGGAAGTGCTCACCAGCTCTCTAGGCAATTGGTTCCACTGCCATATTGTTCTAACTGTTCAGAGGTTTTTCCTAATATTCAGCCTATATCTGGCTTCCTGTAGTTTCAGCTGTTATTACTTATCCAGCTCTCTGGGATGACCGATGACAGATCCTGCCCCTCCTCTTTATGATTATCTTTCAGGTATTTGGAGAGTGCTATCATATCCCCCAGTTCCTTCAGTCTTCATATGGCTTGGTTTACAATCCACTGATGATCCTTGTTGCCCTATATTTTCATGTTTCTTCCTAATGTACCTTTCACTGGATTTTTAGACTTCTGTTACACCCGATGCTATTATAGCATTTCAGTCAATGCCAATAACTTTGTTCTTTGTAATTATGATTCTCCAGTCTATATCCTTTAATATGAAGTCTGGTTACTAAATAATCAACTCATTTTGTACAACTTGTGCTCAGTTAAACTGCTTTGAAATATTTATATTTTTATTTTGTTTGCATAGACAGACAGGAAAAACATTAATTTGCATTACTGTACAATCTTCTGATGTCTGAAGGCCATGAGCAGTGCTTTTGTTTTCCTTATGATGTTTCTTTTATAAGCTTACTGCAACTGGAATATCTCTCTTCCTGTTGTATTTCACACTTTACGGTTCAATTATGACTAGGACAAGATGACCTTCTTTTCGCCAATAAACAAGTCTCATTTTGTAGATTTCTTTCCAACCTGCTCACGTTGTCATCTCTTATTTATATCTTTAAACATCCACACAGAGAGAAGGAAAGCTGGGTCAGAAGAGCAATAAATGTATGAAATCACACAGATTGATATTTTTATTCAAGAACCACATACGTCAGAACCTTCTGTACCACTGAATTACAGCTGGGAAAAGATCTTATTTTGCCAGTTTGAATTATGTGTAACTTCAGGAGCCTATTTTCCAACTGAATGCATGTGTAACGCATGGCTATAGATGCAAATATTTGTATCTGTGCAAGGAAGGGATGTGGCTGTGCGTGTGTGGAATGCGTGTCCGCACCCATCCAGCCTATCCCGTAATGTGCCTTGTACACTTACCTAATGTCCCAGAGATCAGCGCCGCAAGGGTCTGGGAGCTGAGAGTGGTGCCAACACCCCACGAACACGAACAAAAAAAACCTACGAGTCCAAGCATCCTCCGCGCCATGGCATGCCTCAGCCAATCAGGCGGGAGGACACAAGCGCAGAGGAGGCGGGACAACCGGTGTGTACGAAGAAGAAAAATGGCTGACGTGCAGAGAGAGAGAGGAGAGGTGGGGCCAGGGGCGCGCACAGACAGAACGGAGAAAGCCCGTTGGCGCTCTGACCTCCCCGGGAGGCCAGGGCTGAAAGTGGTGCTCTGTACTGCTCTCACCCCCTGAGGAAAATCGAGCGCCTTCACCCCCACCTACTGGGAGAAGCGAGCCACTTCCCCGGGAGGCCAGGGCAGAGAATGGCGCTCCATTCTGCCCTCACCTCCCGGAGGGAGGCAAGCGCCTACCCTGGGGGCCTGGGCCGAAAGCACAGGTGCCTTTGGCCCCCACCTACTGGGGGAAGTGAGTCACTTCCCTGGGAGGCCAGGGCACAGAACGGTGCTCCGTTCCGCCCTCACCTCCCAGGGGGAAGCGAGTGCCTACCTCAGGGGGCGGGAGCCGAAAGCATGACTGCCTTCGGTCCCCACCTACCGGGGAAGCGAGCCACTTCCCTGGGAGGCCAGGGCAGAGAGTGGATCATATGGAAGTCCCAGCTTCTTGGCTGTGAGTTGGGGTGTGGTCTTCATGCTCCCAAAGACAATCAGATGCAGCACTTTGAGTTTTACAGACCTGTTCTGGGAAGACAATGTTTAGAGCAGGGATTCTCAACTTGCGGCCTGCGGCACCTTTTCATGTGGTTCCCACCACCTCCACCACACCAGGAAGTGTCATGTGATGGAGGAAGCTGTCTGAGGGAGCGTGATCTGGCCCCCGGCTTTAAAAGGTTGAGAACTCCTGGTTTAGAACTAACTCAGCCTACTGGCAAAGTGAGGCAGCTGCCACATGTAGCAGATTTGGAATGGCAGAGATGAGACAAAGGTCCCCCCAAAAAAACTAGTGTTCTACTTTTAAGTTTGGTGAAAGGTGCTGCCTGTTAGTTATTTGTGAAGCAAGGCTCAATTGCATGTGGAGTTGTTAGGATCTGAAGCAGCTCTGGTATTTGCAGGATAAATTATCCAGAGGTAGCTTTGATGTTCACAGTATTTAAACCTCCAGCCTAAGAAGGCAGCTGTAGTATATGCTGAGTTAGACCCTCTCCCTGCTACAGCTACAAGGCCTTCAGTGGGGAGGTAAACAGCGTTCTGTGTGCTCCAGTGTCTAGTCATGCAGTGTAGCAAACTCCCTGCCTGAGCTCTTCAAGGCCGTCTGGATGTCGGCGCTGGAATTCCCTGCGCTTATGGTTTTGGCGGATTTCAATTTGCCATCATCGGGGGTGGGCTCTGAGGTGGCTCGGGAGTTAATGGCTTCCATGGCAGCTGCGGGCCTGACTCAAGTAATTCAGGGCCAGACCAGGAGCAGTGGTCACACACTGGATCTGGTTTTCCTGTTGGTGGCTGAGTGATCTGATATTACAACATTTAGATATAACACCTGTGCCATGGTCAGATCACTATCTGGTGACTCTGGATTTTCTGGTGGCGGGGACTCACCGTAGAGAGGCTGGGCCTATTAAAATGGTCTGCCCCTGGTGACTGATGGATCCTGTGGGATTCCAGAGGGAACTGGTTTTTTTCCCCTCTGGATCGGCTGCACGATTCGGCTGAGGCTCTGGTTGCCCACTGGAACGGGGGTGGGGGGGCAGCTGCCTTGGACGTAATCATGCCACTACGCCCTCTCCCTGCACGTAAGCCCCGCTCTTCCCCATGGTTCACCAAGGAGCTCAGGGGGCTTAAACGTGCAAAGAGATGTCTAGAGCACCGCTGGGTGAAGACTAGGAGCGACTCCGACCAAACACAGGCTAGAGCTGCTATTAGGGCCTGTCTTGGGGTGATAGGGGCGGTGAAACATCAATATTTCACTGCTCTTATTGCCTCTGCAAACAACCACTCAGCAACCCTTTTCCAGGTGACTAGGTCCCTTCTGGGTAGGGGGTGAGGCACTGGCCCTGGGTAACAGGGGACAGCTGATGATTTTGCTGATTACCTGACAGAGAAAATTGCTTAGCTCCGCTCAAAGTTTGACCCCGGCTTGGATGGGGGGAGTCGAGTTGACCGGATCATGGTGTGGCCACTTAATCTGGGATTGGTTTGATCCAGTTGGCCCTGAGGAAGTGGACAGGATCCTTGGATCGGCCTGCGCTACTGCCTGTTTATTAGATCGTTGCCCCGCTTGGCTGATCAAAATGGTCAAGGCAGTGACAGGCAAGTGGATTGAGGTGATTATTAATGGTTCCTTGCGGGAGGGGGTGTTTCCTGCACCTCTAAACCATGCTTTGGTGCACCCCTCCTGAAGAAGCCATCCCTCAACCGTGTTATCTAACTTTTGGCCTGTATCCAACCTTCCCTTTTTAGGGAAGGTTTTGGAGAAGGCAGTGGCGTGTCCGCTCCAGGGGGTTCTGGATGAAGCGGATTATCTGGACCCTTTCCAGTCAGGATTCAGGCCCGGATATGGTACCGAGACGGCATTGGTCGCACTTGTAGATTATCTCTGGCATGAGCGGGATGGTGGGAATCCATCTGTCCTGGCTCTTCTTGACCTCTCAGCGGCCTTCGATACCATCGATCACAGTATCCTTCTGGGATGGCTCCAAGGATTGGGGATCCAGGGCACTGTATGGTCCTGATTTTCCTTATTTCTGACAGGCAGGACCCAGTCGGTGTTGTTGGAAGGTGAGAGGTCCAGCCCTGGGCCCCTTCAATATGGGGTGTCTCAAGGCTTGGTGCTCTCGCCTCTCCTTTTTAAAATCTACATGAAGCCGTTGGGTGAGATCATCCGTTCCCATGGGGTGAGGTATCATCAGTATGCTGATGTTACCCAACTGTACATCTCGGCCCGTGGAGATCCAAGTGATGCTGTCAGAGTCCTATCCAGGTGTCTGGAGGCTGTTGGGGGACAATGGGCTTTAGCTGAATCCTGGCACAACTGAGTGGCTATGGATTAGGGGCCCTGCGTTAACCTGGGAGCTACCATTTTTGGTGCTGGTTGGAGCCGTGTTGCCCCTGACAGACCCAGTGCAAAGTCTGGGGGTCCTCCTAGACTCACGACTACTGCTCAAAGAGCAGGTGTCACTCGTGGCTAGGAGGGCTTTCGCTCAACTTCGGGTGATTCGCCAGTTATGGCCGCTCCTGGACTGGGACTTCTTGCTCATGGTCACCCACGCTCTGGTCACCTCCAGACTTGATTATTGTAATGCGCTCTACATGGGGCTGCCCCTGATGACCATTCAGAGGCTGCAACTGGCCCAGAATGCAGCGGCTTGGGTGGTGATGGGGTGCGGGCGATATGCCCGTGCCTCACCACTACTTCAGGAGCTGCACTGGTTGCCAGTGTGCCTCCGGGTGCAATTCAAGGTGCTGGTGATTACCTTTAAAGCCTTATATGATAGTGAGCCAGGATACTTAAGAGACCGCATCGCCCCAAGGATATCTGCCCATCCCACTAGAACGGACCAGAGGGTCTCTCCAATAGTTCCATCGGCTACAGAGGCTCGCCTCTCTAGCACAAGAAAGAGGGCCTTCTCCGTGTCTGCTCCAGCCCAATAGAACCTCCTGCCTATGGAACTTTGTCTCCAGGCAGAGCTTTTGCCCTTCTGTAGGGGCATGAAAACCTGGCTGGCACAGCAGGTGTGGGGGGCGGGCTGGGAAATACCCACTGTGGGCTGGCTGGGCTGAGTAGCTGTCCCTGAAGCTGGACGACGGCTTGGGATTTTTAAAAGAACTTTTAAGATATTTTTTAGATTTTAATTGTTTTTAATTGTGGTTGCTTTTATTGTTTTATTGTAAGCCGCTCAGAGTCGCCACTGGCCATACCTGTCAACTTTTGGATTTGAAAATAAGGGAAATTTTGGGCACACCCCTCTGGTGGCAACCTCTGGTGGCCGGGAAAAAAATACTGCAGCTTCACCTGTGAGGGCTCCGTCAGGATATTTTTTTAAAAATAAGGGAAAATATGGGGAAATTAATAAAATGGGAGGGGGCGGGAAGAGGGGTAAAAATAAGTGGTTTTCCTAGGGAAAACAGGATAGTTGACAGGTATGCCCCTGGCGAGTGGGTAGCGTTAGCAATCTAAATAGACAAATAAATAAATAAACTTGGACTCTGTTTACTGTTTGGCTTGTTACCTGGTTGCCTTGGGTTCTAGTGCTTGTGTGACTTGCCAACAGCTCATGCCCCAAACTCTGACAGAATTACACACAAAATGAGAAGCATTGTGCCAGCTCTGCCTTCTCCATCATCATTTTCATCAGTAGGTGAAATACTGCTCTATCCATGGAGGTTTCCCACATGACTTGGAACATACATAAATGGGTATTCTGACACCCTTTTATTTTATTTGCTAGTGGATACTATCTGATGTTAGCTATCTTGAATATAAACATTAATGAAATAAAAAGGCCATATAGATTCTTGTAATAAATAACTTAAATAAATAACTTAAATAATTTAATATGTTTCAAAAATAAATGTCATCTAACTATACCGTTGTTTACAACATAATGTGAATTTGGATAAAAAGCCAAGTAGAAATCCAAAGATGCCTTCCATAGTTATTCTAATCAGCTTGCCCAATTTCCCAGGAAATAAATTTGGTCAAAACTGACAAAAAGTATTATGCCATCTTAAAGATTGTCAAGTTTTATTGAGAACCAGCATATTTTGCCCGGCGGTGCCGGGCTTTTTAAAATTGTGTTGGATAGTAAAGGGTTTCTTTTTTTTCTTTTCCGAATGGTGCTGGGCTCTTTAAATTTGTTTTTGAAGGTTTTTGTGGCTTTGTGGCTTTGAGGCGCTGCGTCCGCCTGTGGCGGACTTGTGCTCCCAGTGTGTGTTTTTTTATATTTTATTTTTTGTGCACTGGCTTCCTTAGTGCCGGGCTCTTTAAATTTGTTTTTGAAGGGTTTTTTTTGTTTATGCAAATTTTATTTTATTTTTTTAAATTTAATTTTGGTTTATGCAAATTTTATTTCAATTTATTTGATTTCTGGTTTTTTTGGGAATTTTTTGAGATTTGTGTGAATATTTTTGATTTTTTGGCTAATTTTTTTTATTTGTTTGGGAATTAATCTTTTATTTTGAAATATTTTTGAATGTTTTTTTCTCTTGTGTCCTCTGGGTGGGGGTGGTGAGCTTTGTTTCCTCTCTACAATTCTTCTCTTCTGCCCTCTGGGTGCTTCCGGTTAGTGTTTCCTTTCTTAGCTCATTTGATTTCCGGTGGTCCTGAAGTCAAGACGTCTGTTGGTAAGCTCTCTGGGTTTTTTTTTTTTTTGGGGGGGGGGGGTCTGTGTGTTTTTTTGTTTGTTTGTTTGTTTGTTTTTGGCTGTGTTAGAGTTTTCTTTTTGGAGTTTTGATTGTTTTTGATTGTTTTTGGTTTGTTTTTTGGGTTTAACTTTTTCAGTGGCTTTCTTTCCCGCGGGCCATTGTGGCTGGCCCGTGGAGAAGAAAGGCTGGGGGGGCGCGGCTTTTTTTTTTGCTTTCTTCTCCACGGGCCATGCTGGCTGGCCATTGGGGAAGAAGGGCACCGGTGGCGGGGGGTTCCTTTTTCCCCCCCACGGGCCATGCTTGCTGGCCCTTGGGGAAGAAGTGCTTGGGGGTGGGGGCTTTTTTGCTTTCTTCTTCATGGGCCAGGCTGGCTGGCCCGTGGGGAAGAAGGGCACCGGTGGCGGGGGGTTCCTTCCCCCCCCCACAGGCCATGCTTGCTGGCCCTTGGGGAAGAAGTGCTTGGGGGTGGGGGCTTTTTTTTTGCTTTCTTCTTCACGGGCCATGCTTGCTGGCCCTTGGGGAAGAAGGGCAGTGGCGGCGGGCTTTTTTTTTAACTTTTATTTTTCGCGCGCCGGCCGCCTCAGCGTTCTGTGCACTAATGGCGCACAGGACGCTGGGGCTTGTAGTTTTGCCTGCGCGTATTTGCATACTTTAGCGGTTTGTTTTCTGCGGCTTTTTTTTGATTGGCCGCAGCGCGTTTTTGAACGTTCCTTTTGCCGCACCGCTCATCCTGATTGGCTCTGGCGCGGCGCAAGGAACGTTGGGAATTGAAGTTTCCTTTTTTTGTTTGCGACTGGATGGCTCCTGCCCCTGGGTCGAAAATTTCAACCCGACAGTTATCTGTGAACCGGGTTCGGGCGAGTGAACGGAGGCCCATTACGGGCTAGTGGGGCCTGGTGCAACATCCTTTGTCACATTCCAACGGTTAACGCACCATTTTATAGGTATAGATAAGCTTTTCTTGGCTACCCACTTCTTTCAGGTGCAGCAGCTTGTACATCTGTTTCCCCACCCAGCCATTAAACCCCTATTATAGTGGCCTAGGTATTACCAGTGGTCTAGGTATCTGGCAGTGGAGCCAGAGTGAGAGTTTGATTCCTCACTGTGACTCCAGGGATAAGAATAATCCTGTGAGTGGCCTTGGGAAAACTGTACAGTCCCAGGGTGCCCCCAGATGAAGGGAATGGAAAACCACTTCTTTGTATTCTTTATCTAGAAAGCCCTGGAAAAGGTCATCATAAATCAGAGTTGACTTGATGGCACACTATGGTTATTATTAATCTGTAGAGTAATTTGTTATTGATCATTTCCTTCTTGAGAACCAATGTAGGATCGTGTTTAGAGTGGTAGCCATGTTAGCCTGTTTGTAGACATATCAGACAAGAAACAAAGCAAAAGGTAAAAAACAGAGTATGGAATATTACTTCATATTACTTCAGGAATCAAGCCATTATTGTTTGCATGACTGCACCCAGGAAAGTAATTGGTGCCATTGCTTATTATGAATGCATCCACTATTACTGTTATTATTTCATCATTGAAAAACGAAGACTTCTCTCCAATTCTCCAAATGAAATCCTTCAAGTACTTTCCCCATCTTTATCTATACAAACTACAAATAGTATATTAACAACATTAATATATTAGTCCCACTGAATTCAGTGGGAGTAGAAATTAATTTTTGGAGAGTGAAAGATAAGAATGATTATAGCCATAAACTACAAACTGCTCTTCTAACCCTGTATGTGTAGGGGTTGATGCTGACTGGAAGGTGACAGGTCAGCAGTTCAATTCCCGAGTACTGCAGGACGGAATGAGCTCCCATCTTTGTCCCAGTTCCTGCCAACCTAGCAGTTCGAAAGCAAGAAATTCCAAGTAGATAAATAGGGACCACATCAGTGGGGAGGTAAACAATGTTCCATGTGTCCCAGGTAAAGTGATGGAAACCATCCTAAAAGATAGAATTAATAGGCACATAGAAGAGAAGGCGCTGCAAAAGGAGAGCCAACATGGCTTTTGCAAGGGCAAATCATGCCTCACTAATCTGTTGGAATTTTTTGAGAGTGTCAACAAGCATGTGGATAAGGGGGATCCAGTTGACATTGTTTATCTGGACTTTCAGAAGGCTTTTGACAAGGTCCCACACCAAAGGCTCTTGAATAAACTTACCAGTCATGGAAGAAAGGGACAGGTCTTGTTCTGGATCAGCAACTGGCTAAGGGACAGGAAACAGAGGGTAGCACTAAATGGACACTTCTCCAAGTGGAGGGAAGTGAAGAGTGGGGTCCCCCAAGGTTCAGTACTGGGACCCCTGCTTTTCAACCTCTTCATAAATGATCTAGAGGTAGGAGTAAAAAGCAAGGTAGCCAAATTTGCTGACGACACTAAATTATACAGGGTAGTGAAAACTGTGAGAGATTGTGAGGAGCTCCAGAGGGATCTCTTGATACTGGGGGAGTGGGCAAAACAGTGGCAAATGAGTTTCAACATTAATAAGTGCAGAGTGATGCATGTTGGGGCAAAAAAAACCAATTACATTTATAAACAGATGGGGTCTGAACTCTCTGTGACAAACCAGGAAAGGGACCTTGGTGTCCTGGTGGACAACTCAATGAAGGTGTCAACCCAGTGTGCCTCAGCAGTGAAAAAAGCAAACTCAATGCTAGGGATCATTAGGAAGGGTATAGAAAATAAGTCAGCAAGTGTCATTTTGCCTCTTTATAAATCTATGGTGAGGCCCCATCTGGAATACTGTGTACAGTTCTGGTCGCCATACCTCCAGAAGGATATTATGGAGTTGGAGAAAGTGCAGAGGAGGGCAACCAAAATGATGAGGGGACTGGAACATCTTCCTTACCATCTGAGGCTGCAACGGTTGGGCCTTTTCACTCTTGAACGACGACGTCTAAGAGGTGACCTGATTGAAGTTTATAAAATCATGCACGGTGTGGACAAAGTAGATAAGGAAAAAACTGTTTTCCCTATCGCACAACACTAGAACTAAGGGTCACTCGATGAAACCTTTGGGTACTAGTTCTCAAACAAATAAGAGAAAGTACTTTTTCACCCAGAGGATTACTGGTCTATGGAACTCCCTGCCAGAAGAAGTGGTGACAGCTGTCAGTCTTGACAGCTTTAAGAAAGGATTAGACAAGTTCATGGAGGACAAGGGTATCAATGGCTATAATTATGGATACTTAAGGACAACCTTGGGGTTGGAGAGATAGGCAGGATATCTTTCAATGCCATTTCCAGGGAATCCTAAGCAGGTGAAGGCAGCTCCTTGGGAATACCCTGAAGCAAATGGTGAGCCACTGTGTGAGACAGAATGCTGGACTGGATGGGCTGTGGCTTGTTCCAGCAAGGCTGTTCTTATGTTCTTATGTTCCATGCGCTCCAGTGACTAGTCATGCCTGCCACATGACCACGGAAACGTCTGCAGAAGCAGACAGCACTGGCTCTTCAGCTTTGAAACAGAGATGAGCACTGAACCCTTGAGTCGGATACGACTGGCTTTCAAGCAAGGGAAACCCTTACCTTTACTTTACAGTTGTCTTGTCTTACACAGTGTAGTCCTCTTTTGAACAGGAATCGAGATCCCTGTTAAACTGTTTATTAAAGTTAATCCAAAGTTTATTTGGATGATACCAGGTACAGATGAACCATTATGGTGTCTTAATCATTGTCGTCAGTTGCAACTGGTATCCAAGAGTGCATTTTTCCCCCCGAAGTAGGAAAAATGCCATTGGAGTGAATTTGTTTAAGGTGGATCCCAGCTTGCCATGAAGTGACCCATACACTATGATCATGGAGCCATCTCCTGTGGCACATATGAAATGAGACATGCAGGATTTAACACTGTGACTGCAATGGACTGGTGCAGCCTTGAGGATGTTATCAAAGTGCACCTTCACACCCAGTCCATCTGGCATGGCCTCTTCTGCCTTCATGACCATTGGGAATCAGAAAGTGGTTCCTCCTCCATTCATATGATGGTTTCCAGTGGCATTTTCTCCACTGAGTCAGGTTATTTACCACCTCCCAACACTCGGTATTGAGTCGCTGGCTGTACAGTCTACTCCAAGAAAGACTTGGCAGCTGATGACATCAATTTCACTTTGGAATGTTAAGTTACACAGGATACGGTATAACTTGAAAGACCAGTAAGGAAACTCAGATACTCCAGGAGAGATCACTACAAGAGAAAACTCCAATTGAGTTGAAACAGTTTAAGTCTGGAGGGGAGCAAAAAGAAGAAGGATGTCAGAAAGATATCATCACTGAACCCTGACATACCTGAAATTGGAAAGTCATTAAAAGACCAGCATCTGGAAGATAATGTGTACTGATCCAATTAACCTCCATTCCTTTTAATAGCGAATGAATGTAGTAATACAAAAGAAGAATCTAGATAACATCTTCAATGGGCTTTGGTTGCTAAGAGGAAACAGGAACTGGCTGGAGCATCACCCAGTGCTTCAGGCTTAGGAAACAGAGGTCAGAGCAAGCGAGAGCTCTGTTAAAACTCTTTGTTTAAATAATGTTTGTTGCCAAGTAGAAATTGTATAAATCTCAAAGAGATCTACCCACATTCTTGAAGCAATCAGGAATCCCTTCCAAACTATTTAAATTCTGGGAGGGAGGGGGAAATCACCTCCAAAATCACAAGTAATACACTGAAGAAGCCAGTATGATTTGGGATTTAAAAGCAATCCCATCTGGACCTATTTTATGCCCGAAAAAGTGATGGGTTTAAACAGAGAGAGAGAGAGCAAAAAATGATTACATGTTAGTTCCTCTTTCTCAAAGAAGTACAAAGCAAGTGCTCAAATCCAGGATTGCTATAATGCCAACAAAATAAGCAACCACTATCTAGTGGTTTCAAATAAACTGCATTTCAGCAGATTTGTAACTCAGCCGTGTGTCATGTATTTCACGGTCTTTGAATTGATATTGAACTTGGCAAAAACTGACAAAAAAAGAAATTTTTTTTTGCTGATCATGACACACCCATATACTGGCATACTTTATTCAATCAGCCATCCTTTTAAATTTATATTCGCCAGCAGTGTACATAGATACCTTCACAAAGTTATCTTCTTCTCATTTTATGTAAAAACCAGCTCAGTAAAATACTTTTGCCTGAGAATCTATACCTATAAATCCAAGGGGTTAACCATTGGAATGTGACAAAGACTCCCACACCCGGCCATACTATCCCGTACCGAGCCTCCTGCAGTCGCCCGAACCCAGTCCAGAGGTTACTGCAGGGTTGAGAAATGCGCAAGAGCCCCACGAACGCAAACAAAGAAAAAGGACTTCAATTCCCAACATTCTTTGTGCCGCGTTACAGCCAATCAGGCTGAGAGGCGCAAGCAAAAAGAACGTTGGGAAACGCATCATGGCCAATTGAAATCGAGCCACAGGAAAAAAACCGCCGCACAAACACAAACGCAAAACTACAAGTCCCAGCGTCCTGCGCACCCTGAGCGTGCAGAACGCTGAGAAAGCTGGCGCACAAAAAATAAACTTACAAAACGCAATGGGAGCGCAAGTCCCCAGCAGGCAGACTCAGCCATGCAAAACCAAAAGCCACAAAATGCCAACGCGAGACACCCGCCGTCCTTCTTTCCCAGAGCAATGGGGAGAAGAGCGACTCCCTCTCCTCCACGCTACCCCGCTGAAGACACAGCGAGACCACCACCAGCCTCAAGTAAAGTTGAGCCAGGGTGGAAAAACCCGAAAAAAAACAGGCAGCAGTTCGTCAGGAGAAGCACCCTCCCTGGCGGATGACTGGCTGATGCCTTTGTATTTCCGAATACAAAAACAACAGCCAGCAATCTGCAAGGAAGAGCACCACCCCTTACGGATTGCTGCCTGCCAATCTCCAGTTAGGTAAGCCGGGAGAAAAAGGAGACAGAGAAGAGTGAACCATCTGCCTCCTCCTTCTCCCCCGACCTACCTAACAAAAAAAACCAAAAAACCACAAAATACACAAACAAAATCATCCACAATGGCACAAAACCACAAAGAAAACACCTAACTACAACACAAAAAAACCACAAAGTAAACAAACAAACAACAGCTAATTACAAAAATAAACAACGAAATAAGAAAAATTAAACAAAACCAGAAATAACGAAACCAATTAAACAAACCTAAAACTAAACCAAAACAAAAAAGAACAAACAGAAACACCTCCCAGCCCACCATCACAAAAGCAAAACAAAGAACAACCCCAGAAGAAAGAAAACCAGACAACTCACCAGCACATCCTCCCTCCATGACGACCGGAACAGAAATGAAGAAACAAAGAGACTACTTACCGAAGAAGCCCCACCCAGAGGCCAGGAGAGAAAAAACAGTGAAACTAAAACAGAACCACTAGCAGCCCCACCTGCAGGGCAGAATAGTAAAAACAACTCAAAAAGACTCAACAGCCCCACCTAGAGGCCACAAGAGTAAAAACAAGTCAAAAACATAACAATAAATCACAATTTTACACAAATCACAAACATATGTCAAAAAAATAAAATACAAATATTTATAACATCCTGTGTTGAGTGTTAACTCAAATAAAAAACCCAAAACATCTAAACACAGTTTAAAAGCATTGAATGTAAAAAACATGTACTTTCACATTTTTAAAATTATTACCTACGGTATAACTATTAAAATAAACACAAAATAAAACATTATTTGGTTAAATAAAACAATTTGAAAAAATTGTATCATCCTTTGTTCTTTTTTTAATCCACAAAAAAAGCTGATCACAGTTTATAACAGCCCAGCATCGCCGGGCAACCTCTGCTAGTCAAGCATAAGAATGCCAAATCAGCTTTGTGACTCAGCTGAGATTTGAATGTTGGTCTCCCTCTTCCATGTCCAATACTACATTACACTATGTTAGCTTTCTCACATCAGTAGTTATTAGATAAATTATGCCAAGGTTGATGTATACTTTGAAAAATAATGCAAGAATTAACATGCCAGATTTTCATAATATTGGGAAATCCGTATTTGTAAAATACAGTTTTGCAAACTATGCAAATAAGACTGCCTGGATTTGGACAGTTGGAAAATGGCAGTTCTGCCAAAGCCTAGTGTTGTGAGAAAACAATGTTATTGTAAGTAGCACAGCATGGTTCTATAAACATTTTTATACCAGAAAGTAGTAATTTTTGCTTTCTATCAGCAATGAGATAGCAAAGATTAATCTTTTCATTTACAAAAACTCAGCTCATCTTCTTTTTCCCCCAGGTGTCAGATGTGTTAATTTTTCCTTCTGTGTTTGTCTGATTATTTCTGGCCTAAAACAGCCTGTGGGAGAAGGATTACATATAAGTGGCAAATTATGGGGCCCAAGGATAATGGGAGGGTGCAGCTTGCCATTTTGATAATTGAAAGATTTGTTGGCATCAAGGGGCAGAGGGAGTTACTTGCTAAGGTCTAAGGTAAAGGTTGCCCTTGCTCAAAAGCCAGTTGTATCCGACTCTAGGATTTAGTACTCATCTCTGTTTAAAGCCAACTAGCATATTTTTGCCCGGCACTGCCGGGCTTTTTGTGTGTGTTTTGGTGGTAGGGGTTACGCACACAACACAAGTACACACACAATACACACACACAACACAACCATACACACACACACAACACAACCAAAAACACACTCATTACACACACACAACACAATCACACACACACACACACACACACACACACACACACACACACACACACACACACACACAATCTTGCTGAAGTTGGGGGTGAGGGGATCTCCCTCCTCCCCCCAATCCTCAGCGACAACTCCCAGAAGGCTGTGCCGGGGGGGAAAGGTCCAGCTGGCAAAAAGTAAGTGTGGTGGGAGTGGGGGGGGCAAGGTGGTGGGGCGGATGGGGTTCGTACTTACCAGGGCTGTACCTCCCACACACTCCCTAACCCTCACCGCACTTACCTTTTGCCAGCTGGGTATCCCCTCCCCCCGGCGCAGCCTTCTGCGTTGGGAGGTGCACCGGCCTTTTCTTT
The DNA here is from genome assembly GCA_035047345.1 of Bradypodion ventrale. Taxonomy (NCBI): domain Eukaryota; kingdom Metazoa; phylum Chordata; class Lepidosauria; order Squamata; family Chamaeleonidae; genus Bradypodion; species Bradypodion ventrale. The sequence continues at coordinate 238,371,109 of JAWDJE010000001.1, forward strand.
TGTCCCTGCGGGCATCAAGACCTCCCAGAAGGAGGCGCACCGGCCTTTTCTTTCGTCCCTGCGAGCGTTGAGGACTCCCAGAAGGCTGTGCCGGGGGGAAAGGGCCAGCCGACAAAAAGTAAGTGTGGTGAGGGTTAGGGAGTTGGGGGGGGCAAGGTGGTGGGGCGGATAGGCGGCATACTTACTGGGACCGTGCCTCCCCCCCACTCCCTAACCCCCACTGCACTTACCTTTAGCGGGCTGGTTTTTTTCCCCAGTGCAGTTTTTGCCTCCTCCACGCTCGCGCCCCTCAGCCTAATTGGCTGAGGGTGCTGGGCCTGGTAGTTGGGGTTTTTTTTGGCCATGTTCATGGGGCGGTTGCCCCACTGGCGACTGCCAGACCCTTGCAGCGATGGTCGGTTGGGGTGAAGGTAAGTGCGGGCGGCTCGGTACGGGATAGTAGGGACGGGTGCGAGTGTGTATGCCGGACACCAACAGTTCACGTCCCTCCTTATAGGTAAAGAAGAGCCAGTGCTGTTTGCGTTTGTTTCCATGGACATATGGCAGGCATGACTAGACACCGGAATGATGTTTAACCTTCCCACCAAAATGATACCTCTTTATCTACTATTAGACAAGTTCATGGAGGACAAGGGTATCAATGGTTATAATTATGGATACCTAAGGACAACCTCCGGGTTGGAGAGATAGGCAAGATATCTCTCAATGCCATTTCCAGGGAATCCTAAGCAGGTGAAGGCATCTGTTTGGGAATAATACCCTGAAGCAAATGGTGAGCCACTGTGTGAGACAGAATGCTGGACTGGATGGGCTGTGGCCTGTTCCAGCAAGGCTATTCTTATGTTCTTATGTACTTGCAATTTCTAGCTTTCGAACTGTTAGGTTGGCAGGAGCTGGGATAGAGATGGGAGCTCACTCTTTTGTGCAATACTCGGGTCTTGAACTGCTGACCCGTCAACCTTCCAGTTGTCAAGTTCAGCGTCTTACCCACAAAACCATCACAGTCCTTAAGGAGGGCAAAAATAGCCCCAGGATTCTCAGAGGTCCCCCACCTTTGTGTAGACTATATTGGGATGTGTGCATGCAGCTGTGCCACATAAGGCTGATAACATCAAGAGCCACTGTAATTTTTCAGAAGTAAGAAAAAAAATTAGATTTCTCCAGAAATTTCTAGACTTCCATAAAATTCCCTTTTTTTCCCGGGGGACCTGTTGGAGTCTGTAGGATGGGGTGGGGTGGGAGGTTTAATTTCTGGAAAATGTTATCACCTTCAAGATGACTTTGTGCTGGTGGTGATTTTCAGAAACTAAAAACTCTCCTTACTGTCCCACATCCCATGGCCCACAATAGCTCCTTATGACAAAATTAGATGAAAGGGGATTGGGATTTTTTTTCCCCAAAAAAAATCACTGCAGCTGATGACATTATCCAATTTACACAGTTTAACATTTCAAACAGGATTTCAGCCTTAGCTTTTTAAATAACTGCAATCAAATCCCAAGAACTTAAACTCTAGATGAGCTTTTTAGCATCAGATGTAAGCTTTTTATCGGATGAAAGTTGGCACTCAAAAAAGGTATATATAACCACAGCCATGAACCACACATATTTTGTCCAAACATCAAAGGAATGTTTGGTTGCATGGAAGGTTTCCTAAGTAGGTGCACATTTTGATTCTTTAGAGTTAATTTTTGATAAATTATTAAATAAGTACTAGAACCAAATTTATGCAGCCTGAAGCTGTATGTCAGGAATGAATTCAGCCCTTTTAAAAAAAGAGGGCTTGCCTGATTCTACTGGAGTGTATGAAGTTTGTTTGGATCATCTGGAAATCACTTACTGTAATAGATTTCAAAGTGAAGGGGGGAGATCAAAGTACAATGGAGCTCTTTGGATGTAAGACAAATCTTCTATGAACATGGAGAAATATAATAAATACAGCATTTATGTGTATGCAATTTATGCCCACTGCATGTACAAAAGAAGCTCTAGTAACACTATTGAAGTAGCACAACTCTGTTCAAAATGGTCTACCTATTTAAACATTTTTATTTATTTTTGATTATATTTTGAATTTTATCACTTATATTTCATATATATTTTATAAATCCATAGCATTTAAAAGTAGCAAAAACAGAATATAAAGCTCCTAATGATTAAAATATATAGAATGATAGTTTCATTGATGAACCTAGGATTAGACTCTCAATAGAAGTCTTTCATGAAGTCACACATTGTACCTCTGGGGCTACTATTTCCTCTTTGTATATTAAAAAACTAGGTAAGCCTTTTTAAAAAGGTTTAGAAAGAAACAAACCCAAAAATAATTCTGTGCTCTGAGGTGTATTTTGTCTCTCAGGTTGTTTTTCCTCTATCAAGATGTCTATGAGGGAAAAGAAATCACTTTTAATTACATACTCATTGTGATGCACAGGGTATCACTGGATGTGAGATTACTTGTGTGTCTGGTCGTGCCTTAGGATGCTAATGTGATTTGCTCTTCCACTACACAAGAGGATGTACCATGTCTTATAAGGATTGAATGGAAGTGTTATTTTTGTTTTTAAACTAGGCAATATTTTAAAAACATATTTGAACATCAGGAAGATAGGTCTGTGGAAGAATGCTTCTCTTTTGTAATCTAATCGGTATAGCTGGTTAGTTTTAGGTACTGCTGAGGTGATTTTTTTGGGGCGGGGGGAGAATCCATTAAAAATTCATTAATATGCACTGCACTGGCATTTTTCTTAGTAGCTTAATAAAAGCAGAGTGTGTACTGTTGTTGAAATGAATCAATTCACTGAGACCGTTATTGATGTTTTGGGGAAAAAGAAAATCTTTGTTCCCAAAGACAAAACTACAGATAATCCACAGTCTGCAGGGGTGGCCAAACTACAGCCCGTGGGCCGGATCTGGCTCATGGCACCATTTCATGTGGCCCATGGCCACCCTCGCTGCTACCAGCTGTAAAATGCACCCGTACATGCGTAAATGCGCCCACACCTGCCATAAATGTTGCTGTAAATACACCCATGGCTGTCATAAACGTGTTTATGACAGCTGCGGATGTGTTTTACAGCAGGAGGAACCACGTGACCAGCCCACTCAACCATGTGACAGGCCCGCAGCGTGAAAAATTTGGCCACCCCTTCTTTACTGCATTCTTTTGGCAAAATAGTCAAATAGAAGTATTTCATCATTGCCTCATGAATTTAATCAAAACTTTTTTAACACCCTACAGAACATATGGGGCATAGATGTACCAAATCTTTCTCAGATAATGCACATTCTTAGCAAAGGAAAGATAAATTCAGTATTAGAGAAAGGCCACAAATAGAATTTAAGCAGATAGCAGATTAAATTATTATAGCCTAGTGGTGGCAAACCTATGGCATGTGTGCCAGAGGTGGCACTTGGAGCCCTCTCTGTGGGCACCCATGCAGTCACCCCAGCACTGAGTTCACCCCGCCCATCTGCCCAGCAGCCCAATGGGAGCGCTTCCTCCCTTCCCCCAGCACAGAGTTTTTTCTTCCTCCCCTGTTGCTGTGTTGACACTTTGAGATACATAAATAGGTTTTGGGTTACAATTTGGGCACTCAGTCTCTAAAAGGTTCGCCATCACTGATATAGACTATTAAAAACATAGAATAATGGAGTTGGAAGGGGCCTGTTAGACCACTGAGTCCAACCCTCTGCTCTATGCAAGAATCCAAGCTGAAGTATATCTGACAAGTGACTTTTTGGAATAGTAGCCATGTTAGTCTGTAGTTCAGGCATATCAGAAAATAAATAAAATAAAAACAAAAACACTGCAGCTTTGTGATCCTTTTGCCTTGTGACATCTTGACCCCTGCATCTGGCATATATAAACCATGTCTGGAAGTTTTACTCCTTGTCTGAAGAAGTGGACTTGATCCACAAAGCTAACAGTAAAAAAATAGCAGTTAGTCTTTAAAGTGCTGCAGTGTTTTTGTTTTATTATTATTATTTTTTGTTTTCTGATATGACAAATGACTTCCTAACTTTTTCTTCAATGTGTCCAGTATGGAAAGCTCACAACTTCCTGAGATAATCAAGTCCATTGCCGTTCTGCTCTAACAGTTAAGATGCGTTTCCCATCCTGCCTTCCTGTAACTTAATACATTAATCTGCATCTCTGGAATGATCCTGCCCTCTGTATGACAATCTTTCAAGCATTTGGAAAATGCTATCATATCTCTCTTCAGACATCTTTCCTCATAGGGTTGCCATAATTCTCTCCCACCAAACGTGGACAGCCATGCGACATCATTGCATTCTTCAAACTGTGCATGTGTCACGGAAACCGCAGCTCTAAGACCCAACAGAATCCCCGTCCAGGGCGGGCAGCCACCATCAGTTTAAAAAAAGCTGTAGTCAAGAGGTTGTTTCCAGTAGTGGGCTTATTTTTTTTTTACTACCACACTGTGGGCGTGGTCAGGTGACTGGGTGGGCATGGCCATGTGACTGTGTGGGTGATTAAATCATGCTTGCCACATGACCATGAAAACGTCTGCAAAAACAGACAGCACTGGCTCTTTAGCTGTAAATGGAGATGAGCACTGCACCCTAGAGTTGGATATGACTGGCTTTGGAGCAATGGAGACCTTTACCTTTTCCTTACTGCCCACCACAGCACTAAGAAGAGCCTCACAGGTTAATTAACATTTTGCCCCCAACATGCTGGAGACTCATTTGACCAACCTCAAAGGGATAGGAAAGGCTGAGTCATCCTGGATCCTCATCCGGATTGAACTCACAACTTTCTGGCTTTAGTTTAAAAACACACACAAGCATCCCTTCTTCACCCATATTCTCCTGCCTGCCACCCCCACAACCCCTTGGGCAGCCGCTAATCCCCCAATTTGTCTTCCTAAAGAAGAACACAAGCCACCGATGTTGCAAGCCAGCCAGCCAGGAGGACCGGATACACAACAAAGAATCCCAAGATGGGGGGGGTGGGTTGTTTCCTTTTTTGTGTGCTTTTAAAAACCAACAACAGTACCCAGACAGCAAAGCCTTTGGAGCACTTCTTCCTGAGGTGGAAGCAACCCCCCCCCCAATTCCTATCCAAAGTCAGGCTTGGGCAGTGGCCAACCTTTGAGCCGCCCCCCAGCACAGAGAGCCACAGCCCCCTCAAACACTGCCGCCCCACCCTGGAGTGCCACCCGAGACAATGTACCTCTGAAGGGCACTTTGGCAGTGCAGTCGCTTCTGCCTTGCAGGTCGAAGACCCTCTTCAGGCACACTGTTAGGGCCATGGCTGGCAGCGGCAGCTGTGGGCACATCAAGCCACCAACATGCTCTCCTCTCTGGCTCACAAACATCAGGAGAGGAGCACCCTGATTGGCTCAGAGGGAAGAGAAGGGGCAGAACCTGGAGAGGAAATGAGGGGAAAGTCCTCAAACTTCAATTCCCAGAAGCCCTTATGATCTGGTGTGCTGACTTGGGCTCCTGGGATTTGAAGTCCAAGAGCAGCTGAAGAGCCAAGAGAGGACACTTTCTGTCCTCTCTCTCTATTAAAGTAACCCTTTGTTTCCGTGATTTTTAGATGTTTTTTCTTGAACCAGCCATAGAGTTGCCATAATTCTCTCCCACAAAACCAGGACAGAAGTATACTTGACAAAAATGGGTGGGTTATCTACAAAATAGCCTTTTAAAAAATAAATATAATATAATGACAGCTATAAAACACTTTCACATTACAGTAAATATATCAATACATAAATGAATTTATTTATAGCAGTTACTTCTTACTGTAAGATGATCTGTTGTACTTCTGAGAAGTCGCATCGTGGTCAACTCTTAACATCCTCCGAAAACACACTGGTCACGCTTATTGGGTGGTGGTGTGATGCGAGGATGTTAAGATTTGTCTCCAGGTATACTCCAACTCCAATACGGCAAGAAATCACTCATTTGATGGTAACAGTTCAAATTTATTTTAATGGTGTGTTATAATACACAATCAGTAAGTTTTAAAAATCCAGGACTTTAACATGATTTTTATTGAACTGGTCAGGACAATTTTTCCCACCTTGAATCTGGGACAATCCCGGTTTTCCAGAACGTATGGCAACCCTAACCGGCCGGGACTCCTTCAACACGTGAATATCCCAGAAAATCGGGACATATGGCAACTCTACTCATGGCTAAGTATGGCCAGGTCTTTTGATATTTCCTCAGGGGTACACAGAAAGAAGATTGTAGTATTTTTGAACCACAATTGGGTGTACCCTGGGCAATGGCCACTTTGTGCTAGGTAATCTTTCTCACACTGGGTCAGGCAAAAGGTGTCTCCATTTTGGCAGTTTCATGTCTGGCCTAGACACAGGAGAAGTATTTCCTCATAGAGCTTCCTTTCTAGTCCCTTTATCATCCTTGTTGCTTTCCTCTGAACAGTTCTGGTGTCCAGAACTGGACTCAGTACTCAAGATGAAGCTTAATCACTGTAAAATGGAAGAGAACTATTATTTTGAATGTTTTAGAGACTATACTTCTGCTAATGCACCTTAAAACAGTATTTGCCATTTTTGACTCATATACAACTTATGATTTACAATACAGTAGAACCTCGTATAAAGTCCAAACTCCGTTCCACAAGTTTGGACTTTATCCGATTTTGGACTTTATCCAAATCAAATGGGCGATGCATTGGATAACGTCCAAAAATGGACTTTATCTGAGGTTCCTATACCAAATACCTCTGATAACGTCATTTTTTAAGCGGTTTTGGACTTTATGCGATGCATCACGTGTGCATGAAAACCGCGACTTTATCTGAATCGGACTTTATCCGAATCAGACTTTATCCGAGGTACCACTATAATTCCAATGCCCTTCTCACATATACTATTGCTGAGCCATGTATTTCTCATATCTTATTTTGTACCATCCAAAAAAAAAAAAATATGTGCATTCTCTGCATTTCCTTATCCAAGTCATTAATAAAAAGCCCAGAACAAAATTTGAGTACAATTCAGTAACCAACTCTGGATTCATCTGACAGCTATTCTATTTAGCCCACACTTAGTTAGCTTGCTCATCGGAATACCATAGGGCACTTGATCAAAAGCATTGCTGAAATCAAAATATATTACACCTACAGTAAATCAGGGAGTTTACCTGATCAAAAATTGAGATAAGATTAGTCGGACAGGATTTATTCTTGACAAATCCATATTGGCTTCTAGTTATAACTGGATTATTTTCACAATGCTTACAGACTGACCACTTTGTATCTGTTGCAGAATTTCCCCCTGGTGCCAGGCAGACTGGTTTGTAATTCCCAGTTCTCCTTCGTGTAGTTTGTGAATGCAAACTCTGGGTTCTGCGCCTGTGCAGGAGCCATTTCGGAGCTTCAAAGCAAATTGGATAAAAACTCGAAATTAGGGACTGTCCACCATCTCCATCCGCCTTCGGTGCCATTTTGCGCTCTTTCCCTCAGGTCTCTTTTTTCCGTTTCTGTAGCAGGAGCCTTTTGAGAGAGCTAGCAGTTTTTGTGGCCTTCTAATTTAGATAGCCAGTTCCTTCAATTTTTCTGCGACCCAAAGGGTCCATCCAACAATTTTCCCCGTTGGTCCATCCAACAATTTTTAGTACAATTTCCCCCCATCATTTGGGGGATACCCGTCTTCCTAACACCACCCATTTTTCTCCGTCCAAGGAGGGTTTCCCTTCTTGGGCACTTTTCACCATTACTTCATCATTTCATAGCATCTTCAGCAGTGTTCAAGCGGTGCCCATCTTGTAATACGAAGTTCACAAGCACCGACGGCCATGAGAAGTGCCTTGGTGAAAGTCATCTGGTCCACTCGTATTCCGACTGCCGAGGATTTACCAAGCTAGCACTGAAGAATTGCCTCAATCGCCTAAAAGTGCACCTCATGGCGTCGGCTTTGTCACCACATCCTACGCAGTCCCAGTCTGATGAGCTCTCAGCCTCTCACCAAAAACCTACGACTACAGAACTTTTTCACAAGAAAAAGAAGACTCAGAAAGGGGAGAAGAAGAATAAATCCCACCACTCTCTTTCCCCTACACCTCGCCCATTAAGGTCTCTTCTACCGTCTCCCACAGCCTCAGCAATTTTTGTTTGCACAACCTTTTCAGAAGGGCCATTCTCTTCTCCAGCCCCAACTCAGATGATTTCTCCGGAGAAGCCACCTCCTCCACTGCATCGTGAGTCTCCTCCAACTCCTCCACCTCATGGAGCCTCACTGCATCTGCCTCATGGCAATCCACGCTGTCATGTCATAAACCCTCAGCCTTCACTACCGCCTTTGCCTCAATTCCAGGTGAGCATGCTCGCTCCCCTGTTTGAGACTCTTGCTCAGCAAATCGGTGATCACATTTTGGGGATTGCCCCAAACCCCATCCAGGCGCCGCAAGAGCAAACCACCAGAAAGCGAGCCGACCGCCCTTCCGCTGAACCGCCTGCAAAAACCCCGAGACCTGAAGCGGTTATTGGTAGACAAAGACCTCTACCTCAGTCTCCAGCCTCTACTCCGGAGGCCGCATCAAGGACAGCCAGGCAGTACTGGTCTGATTCGGACGCAGAGGCATACGTTCCACCTCCCACAGTATCTGAGGGGTCTGAACACTTGGAAGCTTCCTCTGATGAAGAGGATAAGGCAGTCGTCCAGGCCAAAAAGACCCCGGAGGACCAAATTGGCGACAAACAAGAGAAGCAACTGGAGGATCAAAGAACCTTCACGGCTCTTCTCACAAGGCTTGGCTCAGCACTCAACATAAAAGCAGAGCATCCTCCTCTCCCCACCGTGGACGTCGTCTGTGGGGTCATGGATGAACAGCAAATCAAACCAGTGCATTTGGCTCTCCTCCCAATTTCCTCCCATTCCACGAAAGCTGTTTGGAAGAAGCCTGTGTCAGCCCATACCATTTCTACCGAGGTAGACAGTTTATACAAGATTTTAGGGGAGGAGGTGGACTTTTTCCAAATTCACCCCATGCCAAATTCAAGATTAGTTAAAGCCTCCCAGGGAAAGACTCCAGCTTTGGGTTTCCAATTCCCGCCTCCAGGGAGGGGAAAAAGCTGGACTCACTCGGACTCAAGGTCTATGCAAATGCATCCCTCTCTCTTCAGGCCGCTAACTACTCTGCTGCTAAGGGTTCATATACCTATAAGCTATGGTCAAAAGCACAGGACTTTTCCACTAAACTCCCAGCTGAACTACGCGCAGAGTTTGAAAAGTTCTGCAAAGAGGGAACACAGAACTCCAAATAAACACCATGTGCTCGCCCCTGGAGAAGTGACACCACATAAATTACCTGAAGTTACTTTCCATTTGGAAAGCCATGAAGACGTTCAAACCATTGATAACGGACCAGGTGATTCACATCACCTCAGACAACACCACTGCCATTGCCTACCTCAACAAACAGGGAGGGACAAAATCAAAAAAATCTACTCTACCTGGCCGTTGAAATGTGGGAGTGGTGTTTAAAGTTCCACATCTTCCTACACATCAAGGGTGAACTAAATGCCACGGCGGACTTTCTCAGCAAGAAGATCACCTCCACTCACAAATGGGAGCTGGAGCAGGATGCCTTCCACACCATTTGCAAGAGATGGGGAACCCCGGACATAGACCTCTTCGCAACCCTGGAGAACACCAAATCTTGGAGATTCTGCTGCAGAGCAGGGATGGGACACTTGTCTGAAGGGGACACGTTCATGGTCCCGTGGAACTACAACCTGGTGTACGCCTTCCCACCGTTTCCCCCAATACAGAAAATGCTCCTTCAATTTCGACTTCAGGGAGCCCGCAGAATTCTGGTCGCTCCAGCCTGGCCAAGACAGCCCTGGTACATGACACTCAGGAAACTAGCAAAGGACTCCATGATTCTGCCTACCAAAGCGTCTCTCCTCCAGCTGGAGAAAGACCTCCAGCTGGAGAGAGGTCGGCTCTTCCACGCCGACCTCTCCAGCCTGCATTTGACGGCGTGGTTCATAACAGACTTTTAGAAATCATCAGTAACAGCAGAAAAGCCTCTACCACGAAATTGTATGCTTCAAAATCCACATGGTTTCATACCTTTGCATCTGATAAAGGAATGGACTTACCTGATATATCTATGGAATTCCTCATGCTTTATCTGCTCCAACTTGCCGAATCAGGCCTTTCGATATCATCCATAAGAGTACTTCTTGCTGTTGTGATGCCACATTTGCCACCCACATCGCCTCTTATACACGCCTTCAAATACAGAACAATGAAAGGGTTCCTTGCTGGGCTTAATAACTCTTTCCCACGTATCAAAGCACCCCCTCCACAATGGTCTCTGACCTTAGTGCTTAATGCCCTCATGAAATCGCCTTTTCAGCCTCCAGCGAACGCAGATCTCAGGCTTCTCTCCTGGAAGACGGCATTCCTCATAGCGATTTCCTCCGCAAGAAGAGCCAGTGAGCTAACTGCCGTGTGTTGTGACTCACCATTCCTAAAGTTTTACCAGGACAGAGTGGTGCTCCATCTGGATGTCTCATTCTTGCCCAAGGTTGTCTCGGATTTCCATTTGGCCCAATCCATCACTTTACCAAGCCTTTTCTCTGCCCCAATTTCAGAACAAGAGAGGGCATGGCACTCCTTAGATGTAAAAAGGGCTTTGCCCTCGGGCAAACAACCGAGTTTAGAAAGTCAAATCGTTTATTTGTACAGTATGGATGGAAGTCCAAAGGAAATGCAGTTACAACACAAAGATTTTCGAAATGGATTTCAAGCACCATCTAACTGGCATATGATATTTCTTCAGTTACACCACCACCACATGTGAGAACCCATTCCACAAGAGCAACTGCCTCTTCTCTGGCATTCCTTGAGGGCATACCCATGGAAGAGATTTGCAAGGCAGCCACTTGGTCTAGACCCATGACTTTCACCAAACATTACAGGTTGGACACTCGAGCTACACCTGATACCAGGCTAGGCAGAGTGGTCCTGATGGCTGGCCTTCGTTCTTCTTCTTCCACAATGACATCTCACCTGCAACACACTCTATGGCTTCATTTCCTCCATGGACGCCCACCGTCCAAGTAATTGAGCTTGCTAATCTCCCAGAGTGCTCATTCACAGACTACAGGAAGGAGAAGGACAGGTTTCACTTACCAGTAACTGTTGTTCTTTGAGTATGTAGTCTGTGAATTCACACTACCCACCCATCCTTCTCCTCTAGCTGTGTGGATGAGATGTTTCCTTCTTCCTATGTACAGCTTAAGTATTAACTGAGGGAAAGAGCGTGAAATTGCACCGAAGGTGGGTGGAGATGGTGGGTGGTCCCTAAGTTTGGGTTTTTTAACCAATTAGCTTTGAAGCTCCGAAATGGCTCCTGCGCAGACAGAGTGTGAATTCACAGACTACATATTCAAAGAACGACAGTTACTGGTAAGTGAAACCTGTCCTTCTTAGCTAATAATTTTATAGGAAGGAGAACATGTATTTATGAATAACATAACTACATGGGATTTTTGTGCCTAACATTAGACCAGTAGCAAGAAGATTGCGTCTTAAAGCAGGGGTTCCCAACTTTTTCAAGGCGGGGCCTGGGTCACGCTCTCTCAGTCAGTTTTTAGGGCCAGACAGCCATTTTACCCTGCCTGCAAGATGAGGGTGACCATTTTGTCCCAACAGCTTCAAAGGGGTGGTCATTTTGTTTCTTGAATGCCCTTGGAGGGGTGGTGGGGAACATGAAATCCAGATCCAGCCCATGGGCCTTAGGTTGGGAACCTCTGGCATAAAGGCCAATTGTTAGGCATAACACCTCATGATACCTGTGAGTACATCTCACTTCTCTCTCTTTAAAAAAAGATCACTTCAAATCCCTTAGCGTTCCTTATTTTCACATCATTTCACTCCTTATGACTTTCTTATGTTACACATCTGCTAGTCAATTATATCCTGGTGTCGATGGTTATAGTGATTTAGTAGCTATGCAAAACATGGTCTCCTAGTCTGGCACTTTCTTTGGGTGTTTTTGATGGATGGGCAAACCTCTCAGGGGCTAAAACTGAAAGGCAGCTTTGTTTATTCCTATGTCTTTGGGTCTTGTTAGTAAGGTCTTGGCAGCAGGAACTGTTGGTAAGTATAAATCAGTTGGTTCTGACACTTCTTTCACAGATTTCATCACTTCTGATTAGAAAACACCCTGTTTTGGAAAGCAGCTCTTATTCAGCTGCGATGAAAAGAAGTGTGTATTTCCCAAGACTCTGCAACCCTCCCTTTCTGTCTGCAGTGAAATTAGATGCCTCTTTCTTGAAAGACAGAGGAGAATTGCAGAGAGTCATCTAGCAGATGGTGAGCTATGTCTTCTCCCTCAGCAGAAACTATATATATGTGTGTATGAAGAATCTAGGACAGTGTCAAAGCTGTAGCTGGTGTGCTTCATCCCCAGAGAAATGTATGATTGACTGGGGTTGAAGCAGAACTATGTGGGTACTATGGAAGCAGCCACATTTGCTTATGGATAGCTTCAAAACATATCTAGAACTGGTTTATCCCACATTGTTCATAGACAACATTTAAAGGATGACTGAACAACAGTCCCTTTAGACACTATCAACCACCAGAGTAGTGCATGCAGAAGCCATTACAGTATTCGGTACGTAAATACCTCCAATAGAAATCCAACTGAATGCATCTAAATACTTGCATGTTTGGTGAAACATGCAAGTATTTAGGTGAAATCTGGTCTGCAAAGAATCAAGTGAACTTGTCAATAGAAGATTCACCATCTGTTAAAGTTCAAATAGTGGCAGAAAAGAAAAATGTCTGTTCATTATCACAGCCATCTCATACTGAACCTGGGCACTAAAGCCTTTTTTCAGCATGAGACTTGTTGCCAGCTTAACACTTCTTCCCATTTGCTTCCATTATCACAGTTCTCAGATAAACTATGAGGTAGGTATTGTATAAAACCAATCAGTAACAATGGCAACTTTACTGTTTTGTCCAATTTTTCATTGAATGTTCCAGCAATTAGTCAGATTCATATATATCTAGGAATGGGCTCTTTTAAATAGCTCACCACCCATTAGCAAGTCATTGCTTTGTTCAGAGAGCAACTGAGTTATGACAATGGTCCAAAATCATTATCATTAGTTTGAAATGTAGAAAACTTCTCTAAGATTTTAGGCAGGAGAATTATTAGCAATTTTGCACTTTCATTCTTGTAGCTAGTTTTTTTAATTGCATATAAGTTGGCTTATGTGTGTGCCCAATTATATTCATTTCACAAAGCATTGTTTCAGCTTTGATTTCAGGTCCACCCCTCCTCCTTTTTTTGCTCTGTTTCTTAATAGATGTTTAAAACATAACCATGAAAATTTAGCAAGTATGTGGCACAACGTGTTTACAGTAACTTTTACAGTGGTCATTAATTTTCATGCTTCTTTAACTCCCTTCAAAAAAAACACAATGCAGTTCGTCTTCTTCATGTAAACCCAATTTTCTTAGTTTCCCCCAACAAAACATCTGCCTAAAGCATTTTCAGCATTTCCAAAAATTCCACATACAGTCATACCTGTCAAGTATCCAGATTGGCCGGGATTTCCCGTATTTCCACGCCACTTCCTCCACTTTCCCGCCGCCATCCCATAATTTGACTGGTGGGGGAAGGGGTTAATGTGCATGCACAGAACCCTTCTGCGCAGAAGGGGTCTGAGCAGAACCCTTCTGCGCATGCGCAGAACAGTGAGGGCGGGCTCACGGCGAGGCAGCGAAAAGAGCAGCTGCCCGCGTCCCATCACTTTAAGGCCGAGTGCCGTCGTGGGGAACAGCACGGCCACGGGGTCCCTCGGAATGCCCACCAGCATCTCTCACCAGCACCGCAATGCTTCACCTCCTTCGTGCCCCAGGGGGTTTCCCAAGCTGAGCTCCTCCTGGGCCGGGCTGGCGAGCAGAAGGCACAAAAGGGCCCGTCAGGGATGAAGAAAGGAGGGTGAGGATAAGGCACACACACACACACACACACACACACACTACTCCTTCACTGCCACCGCCACCCTTCGGGTCTCCCTCTTTCGCGAAGAGCTGCTCCGCCGGCGGCCGCTGCCCATAGGGCAGGTGGCGTCCAATGAGGGCAGGTCAGTGGCGGAGAAGAGTGGCGGAGGTGGCCGTGCCAAGGCAGCGAAAAGAGCAGCCACCCGCGGTCCCATCACTTTGAAGCCGAGCGCCGCCGTGGGGAACAGCACAGCCACGGGGTCCCTCGGAATGCCCGCCAGCATCTCTCACCAGCACCCCAATGCTTCACCTCCTTCGTGCCCCAGGGGGTTTCCCAAGCTGAGCTCCTCCTGGGCCGGGCTGGTGAGCGGAAGGCACAAATGGGCCTGCTAAGCCACTTGGATGTAAGCATCTGAAGAAGAAGACTAACAGGACCAAACTATCTGAAAGTTATGTCATATTTTTTCTATTTCAGCTCTGAGGCATACAACAGTTACAATTTTGACACCTGCAGCTGTGACTCCAATGCTGGTCCTGGTCTTCATGTAAGACCCTTCCATTAGTATTGGAAACAATCTGCTTTGAGCTTGTTGATATAACACCCTAATGCCAATATAAGAGACTGTGTTAATGCAGTCTGTCCAACAGTAAACTACACACAGTTGTTCAGATTGGATTCTCTATCTTGGCTCATTTTCAGAAAGGCAGTTCGGTGACATTCTGAGATGGTCATTGATCTCAGTCTTGCCAGTCCCAATCTTACAACCATTCCCAGTCTACATACCACTCTTGATCACTGTGTGATTACCAGACAGACCATTCACACATGTTGGCATTTCAGATGCTTCATCTTGATATCATACAGAGTTTCCGACTCACCTTCTTGCCCACATTCCCATCTCTACCATAGAAAAAATGGTGTTGCCAACAATTGCATTATTATCAACCTCAGTATCAACTGCAGTGGCTCAAGTGGCTAAAACACTGACTGGGAGGAGAAAGGTCAGCAGTTCGATTCCCGAGTACTGCAGGATGGAATGAGCTCCTGTCTTTCTCCCAGCTCCTGCCAACCTAGCAGTTCAAAACCAAGAAATTGCAAGTAGATAAATAGGGACCACTTCAGTGGGAAGGTAAACAGCGTTCCGTGCGCTCCGGTGTCTAGTCATGCCTGCCACATGACCACGGAAACGTCTGCAGAAGCAGACAACGCTGGCTCTTTGGCTTTGAAACAGAGATGAGCACTGCACCCTAGAGTCGGATACGACTGGCTTTCGAGCAAGGGAAACCTTTACCGTTACCTTTTAAGACCATTTGTACCATTATGGTCACAGATGTTACCCTATTTATCCTAGCACTTTGCCCTCCTCTTACTAGCAAGAGCCTATCTCATATGACTAACTTGGTGTATCCTCCTGTTCTTTACATTGTAACAGACATGATATTAAATATTACTGTGATGCTTGCAGAACTCCTCTGTGCAATGTGTGCTGGCACCAAAATGACAACCATCCCCCAACCCCTGCATTAAGTTTGGGATTGCCAATTGAATCTGTGAAGAGAGATTTCTTCCCCTGGATTATTCCTATCATCAGTCTAGGCAAGCATTACGTATTCTGTTTTACGCCGCTGTTCAGGGACTGTCAAAGCTAAGCAATGACTTTGCAGTGCCTTTTAAGTTGAGTGAAAAACACTTGTGTAGAAACTTTCTGCTTTGTTTGCTTTGGTGGCACTACAGGAACTATGTGTCTTGACATTGACCAGTAGTGTGTGTTCATTATTTGAACATATTCTGTGAGATACATAGAAACAGAAAGAAGTGGCTATATATGTCAGTCAAACCCCAGTCACTTACCATGCACGCTAATTCAAACTAATATGCAAAATATATTGAAAGTATAGACTCACTACATTTAATGATCAACAGATGTGATAGTGACTTTGTCTTCAGTATCATCCATTGCTACCATAACCATAGATATCCACCTTCTGCTACAGCCTTAAAATCAGCACTGGAGACTGAACTGTCAACTTATTCCATACAATTCCCTCCATTGTTTACCATATTAACACTGGTCTCTTTTTTGACCAGAATGTCATTGCTATCAATGCAGCCTTCTGTCTCAATACTGCTGCTTCTCATTTCTTTGATGTCTCTCATGATATCACCTGCATTTCCAGTGTATCGACTGTCTCTATTCCATCTTTTGCCTTCAGGACTAGTGTGTCTGTTACATCAGTGGTGGGTGTTCCATAGGGCAGTGGAAAATTTTTGGTCTCTTCTACTTTGATGATGGATCATGGGAAGGAAATACTAGGATTAGAGCTCTAATAAATTCTCAATATTACATCAGTTTGGTATACTATGTTTCTCAGATAACTAGGTATTATCCAAATCTATCATCCTTTCCTTTCTCCTGTCAAGTTCCTTTTGAGGTCTGCCGTCACTGATTCCTTTGGGATAATATACTACTCCCACAGGAGGTAGTAAATATTGCCAGATACAGAAAAATGACAGACCATTGGTGGACAAAGCTTGGCACACACTGCGTTCTGCTCTGTGCAACTTAAACTGGCCTCCTCCCTTCAGCTGTACTATTGGAAGGTGCTGCCACATCCATGGTATTTTAGTAATAGTTAGCTGGCTAGTTTAGTGGTTCCCAATGTGGGGCTCATGCTTAATGGGGGACTTCAATTCCCAGGAGCCTAAGTCAGTACATTGGCTGATCAGTGTTTTGGGGAATTGATTTAGGCTTATGGGAATTGAAGTCCAAAAACTAAAGGTTGAGAAACACTGGTCTATTCAGTTTCTGTATATGAAATCCGGCCTGACCCCTATTGTAAAGTAACAGGAGTCAGATTACCCAACTACTGCACACAATGGCCAAAATCATCTTGTGTAGTTATGATTGCTGATGTCTGCTGTTTTGTTCCACAGATTTTAAGAATTAGAGATGTACCTGGGGTCTGTTTAGGTCTCTATGAATAATCCTCTCATTGTTCTATGCCATTTGTGTGTATGAATGTGTATGTGTTTTTCTTTTCAAACATTTCACAATAATTTATGTAAGCCTTGATGAATTGAAAAAAGCACTGCCTGGCCATCAGTTAGTCTTGCAGGGTTTGAAAAATTTCTAGTCAATGTGTCTTGACAGGTTCAGATCGCCTGAATCAAAAAAGCATAAAGAACTTAGCATGTACCTCTACAACCCAAACCTCTTCACTTATCTGCCCCAAGGCTTGCCATTCTGTAGAGCAGTAGTCACCATCTTGAGGGATCTGCTGTTGGCATCAGATTGCATCAAGCAATAATGCTGTGCCACCAGTCATGTCTGGCTTATGGTCATCTAGCATCTTCTATGTATGAAGTACTCAGAAGTGGTTTAGCAGTTTCTCCCCCTGGTAGCACTCTGAGCCTGAGCCACTTGCCCACAGAAGAATAGGAGGCATAGCAAATAACCCCACCAGTCACAAAGGCTTCAAGTCAGACACAAGGAGATTTGAACTCACTCTGCAGCAGATACTTCAACTCACTGAGCTATACCTGCTAACTGTTTGGGGCAAGCGACAGATAGGCCCTTGCATTTGGGTTTCTCCCGTTCCTGGTGAGCGACTTTTACCACTCTGTTCTATGGAACCCCACAAAGACTCCCAGAGCCAGGAGGCCTACATGCCGTCCCACAGATCCTTCTGCAGCAACAACCTGGAACTTACCTGTATTAACAGAGCCCAGCAAGTAATATGGAGAGAATAGTACTAAATGTGGTAGGTGTGTGGCTTATGGCTTAACTCTTGTCTTACCCCCTCTCCCAAAGAACAGGCATTGTTGATAAAGTAAAAATGTTTATTGTTCTTGAAGCATATTGTAGAAATAACAATTCTTCCGTTGATTCAAGATACCGAAGTACAGCATACAAAAATCCACACTCAGGCCTTCCCCCAGAAACAAAAGGAAAACCTGACTAATCTAGGTAACCATGACTAAGCTTGGGTTGGAGCCCAGACTCAAAATTAGAGTCCTCCTCTCCCTTTGAGATGCATCTCTCAGAAACCCCAAACTCTCCCTCCCTCCCAAACCTATGTGCCTATAGGAAAGACATGAGCTTGGCCCTCCTAATTAGCATACAGCCAATTAGAGCCCAGAGTTTTTATAAACAACCCCTGGTTCTCATAACAAATGTCTGATGTTCCCAGGCTTTGGATGTTGACGTAAACGGATATTCCAGAACAGGGTAAGAAGACAAAACATAGGCCTGAAGCTTTGAGAAGCTTCTACAAGCCCGTCTGCTAGATACGTGCAGCAAAAAGAATTATGAGGCCTTTGCAAAGAAGCAAAGCTACATTCTAAGACAGTTCAAAAACCAAAGATACTCCATGTTGAATAACTTGTGACCAATTCCATTACAGATGCCCAGCTGGTAGAACAATCTTTTCCAGAGGCACAAATGACAAAATGAAAGGAAACCCTTGGGAATATATCTCGGAATGTCTGGAAACATAAAACGACTTCCATTATGTCTCCATAGCAATAGGATATGTGGCTGTAGATAGGAAAAGTTAAAAACCGCACTTTTCTTTGCAAAACACACACATACACACACATACTTTTGCCTGGTTTATTAAAGTGATTAACATTCTGTAATTGCTTTCATTGTAGAAAATTGCTGTAGTGACTGGCATGTGTTATCCTGCCATGTGTTTGACAGTGTGTGTTCATTTCCCCTATTGGGAGAAAAAATCATGCAAAAATATGGAGGGGTAAGGCTGGCATCCTTATTATGCTGTCATTAAAAAGACTACTACTTTTCAAGGTCTGTGTCTGTAAACTGACAGGCTAATACAATCTATTCTTAAATTCTAAATGTCCTTGGGCACCCACAGCATAATTTATCTTTAGAAATAAATTTCTGTTGGTGCAGTGATGCTGCAAGCCTTTAGAAGATAGTGGATAAAATTTAATATTTCATATCTGCTGAAAATATATATACAAATGTTGGCACCCTAGTCCCATTTTCAGTGCACAGGTTATATAGACATTATCCATACACTATTAATATAATTCTCATTGTAAGTGTTTGTCTAGAGGCCATTATCATATCATTCCAAAGAGTTGCATCCAAAGCATGGCCTTTGTTTATAAAGCACTAGCTGATTACCCGGCCTTGCTCGGTTTTTTTGTTTTGTTTTTCCAGTTGTCAAGTTGAGCGTCTTAACCACTAAGCCACATACAAACTCACACCTCTGTTTTATACATATAGATTACATGGGTGCCTCTTGGAGATTTCTGTTGAGCATGAGGTAAAATTCACTCTATGTTTTAGCAACTGAAATATCTGGCCAGTGAGTCCCATTGTGGTGATTGGATTTTTATTCTCAGGCCAAACCCATTGCAATGGACATCTCTATTGTGTTGCTGACTTTCGTGTATTGTATGCCTGTTTTTTGAGTATTTCTTTCTCAAGCATGAGGTAATTCACTCCTTTTAAGCAACCTCAGTTGTGCCCAGCGAATCTCATTGAGTTGAATTGAGCTTTAATCCAAGGCCAAACACGTTGCAAAGGGGCGTACACTTCCACCATGAGAGGAACAATATCCTAAAAGTGTGAGAGAATGAAGGGGGCAATCTTAAAGTGGCCAGCCTCACCCTTCAACCGTCGCCTTCTTCCCTCTCTCATCTGAGGGCTCAAACAAAAGGCTCCAGCAGATTTTTTTTTCCTCCCCTGCCGCCGAAGAGCGGTCCGTTCCATTGTACCACCCCACGGAGGTGCCACTATCCCATTTTCTCCCAGTTCCCCTCCCTTCTGTGTTCCACAATATCCCAACACCATCCTGATACTTTAAAAATAATTCATTGAAGGAAAAAATAAAAAAAAGGTTTCTTTTCTTTTAAAATACTTTTTTTTTATTCTTCAGCTCTGGGAAAGGATCCCCCCTTTATAGTGGTGGTACGTGCTTTCTCTCCTGTCGATGGGGGTGTCCCCTTTGCATCCCAATTTGTGGGGCATAAATCCCCAACTTGGTTTTGATACCCCACAGTGCTGATCTTGCAAGCCCAAGGTAGGGGTGTGCCAATTTTCAGAGAGATTGGTCCAGGGGTGTGGGTTCCTTTAGAGCACATACAAGACAACACCTCTGTTTTATAGATATAGATTGTGTGAAATTCAGTCTTTCTCTTCTTCCCTTTTTCTTTCTTTGTCCCTCGTGGCTCTCCCTTGAAGTTGTCATGTTTATGTGTGAATAAATGACAGCCTGCAGGTTGCATGCAGTTCCTGACATCACTTTTATAATTTACCAGCACCACTAGACTCCTCTTCTGATGCCTTACCCAAAATTAGTATCATTTTAAAGATTCATTTAGTGGTGATTTTGTGATAAAATTGGTCAGATGCTTCCAAAGCTCACAACAGCATAAATAAATCAATGGAAGAAGCTTCTCTCTCAAACAAGAGGTCCATCTACATCGATTTCCCCCATATTCTCTTCATATTTGCCTATTTTTAGGGTCAGGGTGGGTCTTTAGAGAGATAACTAGACCTTAGACCTCTTTTACCCACATCTGCCCTGGACTCCATTGGACCTAACAGGTCTGTATCCATTCAGTTCTTGTTTTCATCCAAACTATACCTTATTATGTCTTTCTGGCCCTATGTAACTTTTATCCCAGTCCTTGAAACCTGTTGTTTGTTGTTGTTTTTTTACTCCATATCTCCACCAGCAGTTACTTATCACAGGTCATAATTTTCAGGCTGCTGACTGATTTGTACATTGCTTTAACTGATTAATTGAAAATTTGTTTCCATTTCCAATCATCAGTCTCACTTAAAGAGTTTAGTTTATTAATCGAAGGCAAAAGGAGAAGGAGTGGCAGGAGTTTAGCTAGTTAGACAGCATTGCTGATGCGGTAGGTGTAGATCTGGGCAGAACCCTGGAAGATGGCGGGTGACAGTGGATCCTAGGGTTGGAAAGGGTCAGACTTGACCAAGTGACTGAACAACAACAACATTGTTCATAGAAACCCACTGGGTTGTGTGGAATTGGTAAAATCCACTCCTTAAATATCACTAATCATGAAAGCCCTATTAGTATTACTGTAGTCTGTTTTGACTTGTTAGCAGATATCACACACACACACAGAGAGAGAGAGAGACTAACATATATGCCTATTTAGGGATAACAAATGTGGTAAAGAGAGGATGCTCAGCCTCAGATCGGGAGCTTGCAATGATAGCCCCATCATGTCTGGGGCCTGTAAGCATACAAAATACAGTATACACCTTTCTTAGAAAAAGTAAGTTTTTTATTTATGTAATGGTGGGACCTCACGCAAGAGTAAGAGCCATAGATAGAGCATCATAAGACAAGAAGAAGGATCCTGAAGTTGTCCATCAACAAGAAAATGGAGCAGCCAGGCACACAGATTGTCAGGCGTGCATATCTCCTTTACATCTATACACATGTACAGTATTAGCAGAAGCAGACTTTATTGGTGAGATATATGAAACAAGTGAAGTTTAATAGGATAGTGATGGAGCATATTAATATCTTTTGGGGTGACTGAGAGTCAGATGAGAGAAGAACTGGGCACCCTGTAGTCCTATTTTTGGCATGCCAGGTGCTTTTCAGCCTCAGTTAAAGACTTACCATATTATAGAGACTTTTAGTTGATTTTGTGGGCGGGTCAGGCCCATTTTTAATACTGAGCATCATATAATCATAAAGGCATTGGATTAACTGAGTTGGAAGGGGCCTTTTAGGCCATTGAGTTCAAATCCCTGCTTAATGCAGGGATCCAGATCAAAGCAGATATGACAGATGTTTGTCCAATTCTCTTTTGAATGCTTCCAGTGTTCAAGCCTCACCACCTCTTGAGGCAGTTCATTCCACTGTCATACTGTTCTAACCATTACAAGGGTTTTCCTAATATTCAGCCTATAAGTACTGTACATATAAGTCAGATGATTCATTTTGCTTGGGCAAGTCCCAACTTAAACATAGCTTCAGGTGACATTTTTCTTTTCACTAGCTATTAGTGGACATAAGCAATCCTAACTGAACTGCTGTTGTTGTTGTTCAGTCGCACAGTCAATTCCAACCCTTTGCGACCCTATGGATCATTGCCCTCCAGGCACCTCTGTCTTCCACTATCCTCCTCAGCCCGCCCAGCTATGTGCCCATTGCATCTACAAGACCATCTAGCCATCTCATTTTTGGCCACCCCTTCTTCTTTTGCCCTTTACCTTTCCCACCATCAAGGCTTTCTCAAGTGAATCCTCTCTTTTCATTTGATGTCCAAAGTACTTCATCTTCATCTTTACTATTTGACCTTCTAAGGAGCAGTCAGGTGTGATTTCTTCTAGGATTGACCTATTTGTTCTCCTCGCTGTCCAGGGTACTCTCAAAACGCTCCTCCAACACCACATTTCAAAGGCATCTATTCTTCTGCACACAGCTTTCCTAATGGTCTAGCTCTCACAACCATACATTACCACCAGGAATACCATTGCTTTGACTATGCGATTATTATTATTTTTTTGACAAGGTGATGTCTCTACTTTTAACTATGTTCCCCAGGTTTCTCATCGCTTGTCTCCCAAGCATCAGTCGCCTTTTTATTTCATGGCTGCAATCACCATCTGCAGTGATCTTGGATCATAAGAAAGTAAAATCTGTCACTGCTTCTACTTCTTCCCCATCTATTTTCCAGGGGCTGATAGGGCCTGTTGCCATTATCTTGGTTTTCTTTTCTTTTTTTATAATAATTTTTATTAAATTTTTGACAGACATACAAACAAAAAAGAAAAACAATAACAATACAATACAATAACAACTCAAAAACAACAGTACCATATTAACACACATTCCTAGAAGCTAGCACATAATAATATTTAAGCTAGTGTTTTACTATATAACCACCAAATATTAAAAACCACAATGTAAATTATTACAACATCAAAATAATAAAAACTTTCTGTGCTACCACTATTATAATTTTTTAATAGTTACAAATCACCCTTTCCAAATATACAATGCCCGGAGAGTTTAGTTTCTACTTCAACTCCAAAAACCTCTTTGAGGTGGTGCAGGTCCTGGGCTATCATTTACCATAAGGGAATGATCCACAAACGGTTTCCATATATTCCAAAACCTATTCTCTTTTAAATTATCTCGTTTCACTTTAATCTCCCATGTCAATTTGTCGTTCAATGCTAGACTCCACATTTCTTTATACCACTCTCCGATCTGTATATCTACATCGTTTTTCCAATTTCTAGCTATACATTGTCTACATTGTCTACCACTCAACCTCCCCAATTTTTATATTCAAATTTTGTTCCCACTTCCGTTTCAAATCTTCCTATGGATCAATACCCCTATTCAATATAATGTAAAGCTTGCTTACAAGACCCTTAATACTACTTTCCCCTTTTCTGATCTTTGTTACCAATACCTCAAATTCCGTCTGAATTCTATCTATCCCTACTTCTCTTTTATATTTTTTATTCCAGTTATCCACCTTTAATTTCTGAAACCAATACAAATTTAGCTTCTCAAATATTTTTTCCTCTTGGTATCATCATCACACACTTTTAACCAGTCCTTCAATAAAAGCACCCCATTTTTATCCAATACTTCCATTTTTTTCCTTATCTAATTTTATCGGGAAACACACCATATCCGTCAATTCCAAAATTGGGGAGAGATTTGGGACCATATCTTTCTTTACCTTCTTCCACACCTCCATGAGACCTCTCATCATAGTATTATTTGACCTTTTCACCTTATCCTTTATTCCCAGAAAAATCATATTACCAATATCTCTATACTCTTTCATCTCCAGTTGCTCCCAAATTGTCTTTTCTCTTGCCAAAATCTTCACAACATTCTTAATTTGAAATGCTTGATAGTATGCTAACAAATTTGGCATACCCAGACCCCCTTTTTTCTGAGACAAGTACCATAGCTTCTTT
The DNA here is from genome assembly GCA_035047345.1 of Bradypodion ventrale. NCBI lineage: Eukaryota > Metazoa > Chordata > Lepidosauria > Squamata > Chamaeleonidae > Bradypodion > Bradypodion ventrale. Next base: position 238,395,047 of record JAWDJE010000001.1, read on the forward strand.
GGAAGTCTAGATTTTTTACCTCCATTACATATCTTGGTTTTCTTGATGTTGAGTCTGAAACCAGCTTTTGCACTCTCTTCTTTCAACCTAAGCAGAAGCTTCTTTAGGCCTTCCTCACTTTCTGCCATTAGGGTAGTATCATCTGCGTATCTCAAATTGTTGATGTTTCTCCCAGCAATTTTGATTCCAACTTGTGATTCATCCAACCCTGCATTGTGCAATATGTGCTCTGTGTATAAGTTGAATAAGCAGGGTGACAAAATGCAGCCTTGTCTTATTCCTTTTCCTATTCCAAACCACTCTGCCATTCTGTATTCTGTCCTAACTGTTGCTTCTTGGCTCATGTACAGATTTCTCATGAGGCATATAAAGTGTTTTGGTATTCCCATTTCTTCAATTACTTGCCACATTTTGTTGTGGTCCACACAGTCAAGGGCTTTGGTGTAGTCAATGAAACAGAAGTAGACTTGTTTCTGATATTCCTTTGCTTTCTCCATGATCCAACGTATGTTGGCAATGTGGTCTCTTGTTCCCCTTCCTCTTTGGAACCCACCCTGCACTTCTGGTAGTTCTCTTTCCACGTGCTGCTGAAGTCTATCCTGTATTATCTTGAGCATAACCTTGCTAGCATGTAGGATTAGTGCAATTGTTCAATAATTTGAACATTCTTTGCCATTACCCTTTTTTGGGATTGGAACATATACTGATCTTTTCCACTCCTTTGGCCATTGTTGCTATACTGCTATACTGACTGCTATACCGACATATTTATATTTTAACACACTGTACAGTCTGCAGGGTATTTCTTGTTAACAGTTGGTGGTTAGGGAAGTACATATGCATGCATGTAGAAGTCTTGAATAACAATAGAAATTTCTTGTTTTAAATAATAAAAATCAATAAACGTTCAAGTGTAATTCACTGGTCCAATTCAGCAGCTACAGTTATTTGTACATAGCTCATGAAACAAAGCCAGCATCCCACTCAGAATATGTTTAAAATGAACAGTGTAAAGACTGATACAGTTTCTGCCCTTTCCTTTCCTGTTTGCTTATCACTGAGACTCCAGCTTCTCGTGACAGGCCATTGAATTATGACTTGGGAATTTTGATCAATCCTAAATAGACGCTACAACACACACCTGTCTTCAAAATAATTGCTTATTAGCACTTCACTTCTGACATTTTTCTTGTTCACATCTGCATCAAGAAGTTAAAGTAAATGACTGAAAATTATTAAATGGATTAACTTATTTCCCCTGGGTAATTCTCGTATTTGCAGGCATTTCAACAAGGACTGGATTGTGACAATTTCCTGATGTGCTATTTCGGTATAATTGGTTCTTAACAGAAAGGATTAGAATGAGGCTCTTTAATGGGACAGAGTACGTTATAGCAACAACAGGTGCCCTGCAGTTTTTGTCAAAACTGCCGGATCTTAAAGCGTAGCTACTTCTGGGGTTATAATTTTCTTTTCTCTATCAATGAGAGTTTAATCAGTAATCTAGCAACTGTTTATTCTGTTGCAAACAGCAACCTGCAGAGAGTAAATCTATTGCTCAATAGAAGAGAACACACATTGACTGTCACTCACTGGCAAGTATCAAGTCAAGAGGATATATATCTTTCAGTGAGACAGACAGCTGTCTGTTGTTATCATTTTGCAGCATGAATGAGTCTTGGGTCGTTTGGCCTTTCCACATCATAGTCTTGGCATTCTCTGTTGCTTTTTAAGGATTTACAGATGTTCTAAAACTTTTCATTGATTTTAATCTGGAAAGGACAGGATGGTGGCCATTGAGTAGATGCACATTTGACTGGAGATGCTTTATGTTTTTCACTATGAATTGCTAACTCTGGCCATACATCACCAGATGCAGTGGCTGTTGGGTAAGTTATTTTATCAAAAAGGGTTGGCTTCAGGCATCCAGTAATGATTCTACAGTTTTCATTCAGTGCTGTATCTACCTGTTTACATAGCCTGACCTATACCAGACCAAGGTGGTTTAGCTTTTTAATCACTTTTTTTTTGGCTTGGCAGTGTTTCTCATACATCAGGCTGTGATCCAGAGTTAACACCAAAATATTTGGAGAGCAAAATAATAATCTGTTTGGATACTTTTCCAGGTAACCTGAGGTTTCTGAGATGACTGCTTATTTTTCAGTTGAAAGACACATATTTGACTCTTTAAAGAGATGGTTTAAGTTGCGTTCCATGACAACGTGCCAAAGACCTCTGATGTGTGTAGTGAGATGGATTACCATCTGAAAAACGATTAGCAAATGTGAGATCCTCAGCATAAAAAAAAAACCTTTTGGTGCCTTGAGGAGGTGGTTGATCTTTTGTGTAGGTGTTAGACAAATTAGGAGCCAGTACACTGCCTTGATATAGACCATCATTTTGAGACCTCAATTGCTTGCATTGCCTTTGAAATATAATGAAAATCTGCAATTTTGCAAAAAGGTTGCTATTATTTGAAATAGCTTACAGTCCTTGGTTAGAATTATAGAACTTTTGCAATAATATTTGAGGATGAACAATGTCCTAGTAATAAAATATAGATGGTGTGTTGAAAATAATGGTCCAGGTCTTCTACATTCACTATTACAGCCCTCTCATCATAGTCAGAATTCTTGCTTTAGTTTGAAAGTTTTAGGGCTACCAGTCAATGAGGTGAGAACTGCCAAAACAATACCTCTTGAAATGAAAGAATATGATAATTGTTTTTCTCTCACATTTATATACTTCTGTAGAGTATTTTTTATTCTGCTCTTTGTCAGGTATAACTTCCCAGGGCATGATACGGAAAGGTCTTGAAATTGAAGTTAAGAGTTTTACATGACTTTTTTTTCTTAAAAAAGGACTGAAATCCTGTAGATGGTTGCAACTAGATTAGTCCCATTGAATCAGTGAGGACTTGGTGAGTCAATTCCTCCATAAGTTCCATTGATTCAGGTAGCATATTTTAGTTGCAACTTAATGTTGAATCTCAGCCAGTGTTTATTAGATTTATACAGAAAACAAGGTATGCAGGAGGGACATATGTGCACATGTACACACACATGTGCATGCACGCACACATCTATATATGATCTGACTGTTGTTGTTCAGTCGCACAGTCGATTCCGACCCTTTGCGACCCTATGGACCATTGATCTCCAGGCACCCCTGTCCTCCACCATCCTCCTCAGCCCGCTCAGCTCGGTGCCCGTTGCGTCCACAATGCCATCCAGCCATCTCATCCTTGGCCGTCCCCTTTTTCTTTTGCCCTCCACCTTTCCCAGCATCAAGGCTTTCTCTCTTCTTATTTGGTGTCCAAAGTACTTCAGCTTCATCTTTACTATTTAACCTTCTAAGGAGCAGTCAGGAATGATTTCTTTCAAGATTGACATTTGTTCTCCTCGCTGTCCAGGATACTCTCAAAACTCTCCTCCAACACCACATCTCAAAGGCGTCTATTCTTCTGCGCTCAGCCTTCCTAATGGTCCAGCTCTCACAACCATACATTACCACCAGGAATACCATTGCTTTGACAATGCGATTATTATTATTATTATTTTGACAAGGTGATATCTCTACTTTTAACTATGTTCCCCAGGTTTCTCATCGCTTGTCTCCCAAGCATCAGTCGTCTTTTTATTTCATGGCTGCAGTCACCATCTGCAGTGATCCTAGATCCCAAGAAAGTAAAATCCGTCACTGCTTCTACTTCTTCCCCGTCTACTTTCCAGGTGCTGATAGGGCCTGTTGCCATTATCTTTGTTTTCTTGATGTTAAGTCTCAGGCCAGCTTTTGCACTCTCTTCTTTCAACCTAATCAGTAGCTTCTTTAAATCTTCCTCACTTTCTGCCCTTAGGGTGGTATTGTCTGCATATCTCAAATTGTTGATGTTTCTCCCAGCAATTTTAATCCCATATTGTGATTCCTCCATCCCTGTATTGTGCAATATGTGCTCTGTGTATAAGTTGAATAAGCAGGGTGACAAAATGCAGCCTTGTCTTATTCCTTTTCCTATTCCAAACCACTCTGCCATTCTGTATTCTGTCCTAACTGTTGCTTCTTGACTCATGTACAGATTTCTCATGAGGCATATAAAGTGTTTTGGTATTCCCATTTCTTTAAGTACTTGCCACATTTTATTGTGGTCCACGCAGTCAAAGGCCTTGGTGTAGTCAATAAAGGAGAGGTATACTTGTTTCTGATATTCCTTTGTTTTCTCCATGATCCACCATATATTAGCAATGTGGTCTCTAGTCCCCCTGTCTCTTCTGAAACCCGCCTGCACCTCTGGCAATTCTCTCTCCACATGCTGCTGAAGTCTATCCTGTATTATCTTGAGCATCACCTTGCTAGCGTGTTGGATGAGCCCAATTGTTCGATAATTTGAACACTCTTTGGCACTACCCTTCTTTGGGATTGGAACGTATACTGATCTTTTCCAATCCTTTGGCCACTGTTTTGATTTCCAGATCTGCTTGCATATCGAATGCAGTAATTTGATTCCGTCATCTTTTAGAGCTTTGAAAAATTCAACTGGGATACTGTCATCTGCACTAGCTTTGTTGTTTGCAGTGCTTTTTAGGGCCTTTCTGACTTCACTCTCTAGGATGTCTGTCTCAAGTTCAATCATTGTGATTATCAGTAGTGTTGAGGTCCTTTTTGTAAAGTTCCTCTGTGTATTCTTTCCATCTTTTCTTAATCTCTTCTGCATCAGCTAACTCCATGCTGTCTTTGTCCCTTATCATGGTCATTTTTGCTTTGAATGTTCCCTTGATTTCCCCATTTTTTTGAAAAGATCTCTAGTCCGGCCTCTTGTGTTGTTTTCCTCCATTTCTTTACACTGTTCATTTAAATAGATTTCCTTGTCTCTCCTTGCTTTTCTTTGAAATTCTGTGTTCAAGTGACTGTATTTTTTCTTTTCTCCTTTGCCTTTTGCATTCCTTCTTTCCTCTGCTATTTTAAGAGTCTCATCAGACAACCACTTTGCTTTCTTACACTTCTTTTCTTTTGGTATGGTTTTCCTTGCTGCCTCCTGCATGATGTCCCGCACATCTGTCCATAATTCTTCTGGTACTCTGTCTCTCAATTCCAAACCATTAAATCTGTTCCTCACCTCCACCGTGTATTCCTTAGGGATGTTGTCTAGGTCATGTCTGTCTGGCCTGATTGTTTTCCCTATTTTCTTTAGTCTAAGTCTGAATTTTGCTATTAATAGGTTGTGATCTGAGCCACAGTCTGCTCCAGGTCTTGTTTTTGCTGACTGTATGGAGGTTCTCCATCTTTGGCTGCAGAGTATGTAATCAATCTGGTTTCGGTGTTGGCCATCTGGTGATATCCATGAGTAAAGTCGCCTCTTGTGTTGCTGGAAGAGGGTGTTTGCTATGACCAGCGTGTTACCTTGACAGAACTCTATCAATATTTGCCCTGCTTCTTTCTGCGTTCCAAGACCAAACTTGCCTGTTATTCCATCTACTTTTTGATTTCCTACTTTGGCATTCCAATTTCCCAAGATAATGTGGACAACATTTCTTGGTGTCTGTTCTATGAGGTGTTCTAGGTCCTCATAGAACTGGTCCACTGTGGAATCATCTGCACCCGTGGTTGGTGCATATATTTGGATTACAGTGATATTAAAAGGTTTGCCTTGTATTCTGACTGACATCATTCTATCATTTTTTAGATTGTATCCCATTACTGCTTTTCTCACTCTTTTGTTGACAATTATGGCTACTCCATTTTTTCTGAAGTTTTCTTGACCACAGTAGTAGATGTGATGGTTCCCCGAGTTGAATTCTCCCATCCCTGTCCATTTTAGCTCGCTGATTCCCAAGATGTCAATGTTTATTATTTCCATCTCATTTTTTCACCACTTCCAGTTTTCCTTGGAACCATAGTCATTTATAGAGGACAACTACTATATGGCCAGGGCACAGTTAGTAATCTTTTCAATTGAAGCCTAAATTGATGCAGGGAAGACATAGGCTTGCTAATTTACTGAGAACAATATCCTAGTTAGCTAGCTGTTTCCATCTTAACTATTTGACTACAGTTTGGCCATGGTTTTCAAAGTGACAGCCATGTTAGTTCGTGCAAGCATATCAGACAAGAAACAAAACAAAGCAAACATAAAAACAGAAGGACAAAGATGTGGCACCTTAATGACTAGCTGCTGTATTCTAATGTGAGCTTTGAATCAAGTCCACTTCTTCAAACGTAAAATTAAGACACATAACAAACATTATACATGGCCCCAAGATTTACAGACAGTAGTTTTTCGTAGAAACATTCATATCTAGAAGTGACTTAAGCCCCCTATTTGATATTCAGTTCTTTTCCTTTGAAGCTTTGTTCTCAACAAAGTAACAATTAGTGGGTTAAGGAACCTCAGGTTATAAATTAGTGAGTAAAGGAACCCTAGTTATAAATAATGACAGTAGAAACAATATAATCAATGTGGTATTACACATTTTTTTTGCTAAAAACAAATGCATTCCCATAAAATGAAGGCTAGCATATCATGCTTGCATTGAGACAGTGCCCAATGATCATGTCGACTCAAATGAGCTAAACTACCGAATCCATCAAGATTACAAAGTATTTAAAATCACATCTAATTAAGAAGCCAAGACAGTTGCTTGTTTCCAAACTGCTGACATTTACTGATAAATTATGAAAACAGATCTCTAACTTAAACTACAACCTAGTGTTAGATATTATTATAGCATCAGACTGATTTTGGTACATGACCATTGAATGAGTCAACATGCACAGTTCCAAAGCCTGGAAGGTGTCTACATGGTCTAAAACTTTCTTCTAAAGATTGTTAAGATAATCCATGCATTATAAATGTTGTGACTGTACCATTTATCCAGGTGACACAATACACCATATTGAATGTCTCTCTGAGAAGCACTCAAAAGCCCAGCAGTTAAATTTGTGCCATTCTAATTGGTGTTATATATGTTAATAATGAGAAGATTTATCATACCAAGGTAAACTTCATGCTTAGAATATAAAAGAGCAGTGTTTGATTATCTAGCTTTGGATTTTTATTAGACTATTTCTTCTGAGTAAGTATAAATGTAATACATGTCTTTATGATTTATGACATTTGGCATATTCTATCAGGATTTTCTAAGGTAGACAGCCATTGAACATCATACATACACACATATATAAACACACACAGTTAACACACCAGAAATCCAATAAAGTAATACTATATTCAGGGTGTATTAAGCCAATGTTGATTTAAGATTACTTATTCCAGAATCCTCTAGGTAGAAGAAACATAGAAGTAGCCTGGGACTGATCTGCTTGCCCATAACTACATAGGCTGGTTCTTCTCCCTGGAGGCACAGTGGGGAATTGAACTTCCAATCTCTTTGCAGGCAGATACCTAAACCATGGAGCTATCCAACCAGCTATATTCAGTGTGACATGGTAGTAATTTTGCTTATGTCAGGGAAATATTGTCATTATGTACACAATCATTATGAGTGTGAGTGGATGCACGAGCATGTGACCATGACTGTTGAAAAGAGCAGACCTTCTTAATTTTAAGAAAATGACTATTCTGAAAAAGGAGACTCTATTATTGACTCAGTGAAGCCACCCGATTGGGTTAAAGAGGAAGAGAAGAAGATGTGAGAAGGCTTTAAATATATATTAAATGATATAGAGCAAAAGCTATGTGAAGTGACAGAAAATGAATTTGGCAACTTCTCAGTATATCAAGTGTGAGATACAATAAGTGACCAAGTAACAGTATTAATTATTGTTAAGTTTTTGTTGTTGTTGTTGTTGTTCAGTCGCACAGTTGATTCCGACCCTTTGCGACCCCATGGACCATTTTCCTCCAGGCACCTCTATCCTCCACCATTCTCCTCAGCCCACCAAGCTCTGTGTCCATTGTGTCCACAATACGATCTATCCATCTCATCTTTGGACGACCCCTTCTTCTCTTTCCCTCCACCTTTCCCAGCATCAAGGCCTTCTCAAGTGAGTTAAGTTTCTAGGGCAGTAAATATGCTAAATGTAGGGATCTTATTTAAGTGACTTGCTTCTAATAAAAAAGCTCAGTTTACATTAATCTATATTATCTATTTTAAGATAAAGAGCTCATTTTTTAAAGAAATGAACTGCAGTCAAAGTCAATATTACTTAAAACTCAGTGGATTTAACAAGTAATGTAAAGCATTAGAAATCCTGCAAAGCTTTCCTACATCTTTGTTGGTTTTGTTTGAATCAGGAGAAATTGTAACTTGTATGACTCTTATGTTCGTAACAAATTAGGATAAAAGAAGATCAGACAAGCAGGACTTCCAAAATGTATTGTGAATATTAAATTAATTATGAATTACTTACATAATTAATTGATTGATTATATAATTAATTAAAGTGCTGTGTCCAAAAAATACAACCCACAAAAACTGCAGAATGGCTTGTTTATATTAATTCTTCATTTTTCTTCATCTATTTTGCATCTTAAATGTTTTATACAATTTGTTCCTATTGCTTACATGAAGTGAAATGAAACTGTCATGGATACTCAGACACTAGAAATTGTACACATCCACCTGCCTATTTTTTGATATTGCAGCAAATGGCACTTACACTTCAGGAACACATATACTGGCAACTAATATTTTTAAGGGAAAGTTGAGATTGTTGGAAAGAAGAATCTTCTGTCTTGTATTACACAGTGTGCTTTTTCTATGTTCCTTCAAAACCATGACATACACCTAGCCATACTCTCGTTTGTGTCTGTAGCTATATTTAGATGTCTAGAGCAATTATTTTTCAAGCATAGTACAGTAACTGTCAAGTACTTTTTTATGGAAGAGAGGGACTCATGGTTGAACCATCCAACATTAATAGAATCAAAGGAAGATCAAAGGAAAACAATGAGATGGAAGGGAGCCCGCTAAATAATTGGTTTTCATCTGCCTTTATTGCAGAAGATGTGGAGCAATGACTCTTTTTAGCTTCTGTGCATTTGTAATAAATATATCATAGGTTTTTTGTAGAACATTCATAAAAGTGTTATGGGGAGGTCACATTATTTGTATTTTGTACAAAAATGTTGCATTTTGTTCAAATAAACCACTGGAACCGTTTGTCAGATATAGATTTATTATAGGAGTCTTCTCAAATGTAACACAAAAGATCCGAAACCCTTTCGATATAGGATTTTTCAAAAGTTTTCTTCAGGGATCTAAATGATAATTTAAATATAATTACTAATCCATCATATAAAATACAATATACATATATAAATATATACATGATCTTGGATAGACAAATTATACATACCTATAGTGTTGAAGTCAATTTGTAAAGTTTTTTAAAGTATCTTAATTATATCGCGTCCTAGATCTCACTTGTTTGTTCTTTTGGTGTCGACGGACGTTACTCAATCTCAATCTGTCTGCACCATTAGTCAACCACTTCATTGAAGCGAATCATAATGACCAAGATTTTAGATTTGTAGTGCTTGAATGTATCAAACAGCAACCTTATCATCATATTAACATGGATATTGCTTTAAGATAGAGGGAGAGTTTCTTCATTCACCGGTTCAATACATTGCACCCATATGGGCTAAATCAAGAAATTGATTACACTTGTTTCTTATAATTAATCAGCTGTGCAAAAAGTTCTCTTTAAAAATGTTCTCTGAGTTAGATTGAGTAACGTCCGTCGACACCAAAAGAACAAACAAGTGAGGTCTAGGACGCGATATAATTAAGATACTTTAAAAAACTTTACAAATTGACTTCAACACTATAGGTATGTATAATTTGTCTATCCAAGATCATGTATATATTTATATATGTATATTGTATTTTATATGATGGATTAGTAATTATATTTAAATTATCATTTAGATCCCTGAAGAAAACTTTTGAAAAATCCTATATCGAAAGGGTTTCGGATCTTTTGTGTTACATTTGAGAAGACTCCTATAATAAGCACAAGTTTCTTACGCAAATTTCAAGTGTTTTGTGTGGCATTCCCACCTTTTTATTAGTGCTGCTGATAAGGAATGGACTGGTAGCATTTGTTTGATTCATTGTTCTGTCACGCAAGGAAAAATCGTGAAGGAACTATACACTTTTTCAGACGGAGTTGCTGTTAAGGGTGAGAGACTTTTTAAACATCTTTCATCCTTATTTTAGATCTTATTGACAAATTGACAGCTAGCAAACATCTGGACCAGATGGTATCTATCCAAGAGTTTTGAAGTATGACATTGTTGCTCTTCTAGTAGATATGTATAATATCACCTTAAAATTGGTGCATATATCAATTGATGCATCCTCTGTCATAATGCTAGAATTTCTGGTCATCCAATGAAGTTTAATGGTGGAAGATTCTGGATGGATAAAAGAAAGTAATATAGTGTGGAATTCTTTGTAGAAGTTATAATGAAGGCCATCAGCTAGGATTGTTTCAATATGGAATTAATAGGGGGCTGTGTTGGCTCAGTGGTTAAGAAGCTCGCCTTGTTAGCTGGAAGTCTGGCAAGTCAGCAGTTCGAGACTCGGATACTGCATGACGGATTGAGTGCCCGTCTCTATACCAAATCTTGGGGACATGAAAGGAATCTCATTCAGGCGTCCCCTGAGCAGAGTTTCTTCTACAAAAATCCTTTCAACCCAGAATAATTTCTGACGCAAAATATATTAATAGGGAATTAGGCAATTGGCTAAAACAAAAAGAAGTTGGTAGCTAATCTTTTTTCCCCCACAGCTAAGTGTTATTTTCTGTATCAGCCAATATGCATTGAATGCCATTTGCTAAGGTGCATAGCTGGAGGCCTATAGGCTTTTCATGGGCATTTGTTTAAGTATTGTGGAGATGGAATACTAGACTAGACTGGTCTTTTATGTGGCTCAGGTTGACGTGTGGGAGAAGAGCCAGTCCCAGAGTGTCCCCAGAAGGAGGGATTTGTAAACCACTTCTAAGTACTCTATGCCAAGAAAACCCTGAAAGGGGTTACCATAAGCCAGAATTGCCTTGATGTCACCCTAAAATGATGATTATGATGAGGATCATGATCTTACACAAATCCTTTAGATGTTTGTTGGAATACAAAGTTGGAATACAAAGGGGAAAAACATGAAAGGAGTTATGTGATCCACAAGGAAAACATAAACATAATTAATAAACTGTACACACTCAAGTGGCTAAGCGGCTGACTGGGAGGCGGAAGGTCAGCAATTCGATTCCCGAATGCTGCAGGACGGAATGAGCTCCCGTCTTTGTCCCAGGCTCCTGCCAACCTAGCAGAGTTCGAAAACAAGAAATTGCAAGTAGATAAATAGGGACCACTTTGGTGGGAAGGCAACAGCGTTCCGTGCGCTCCGGTGTCTAGTCATGCCTGCCACATGACCACAGAAAGGTCTGCAGAAGCAGACAGTGCTGGCTCTTCGGCTTTGAAACAGATGAGCACTGAACTCTAGAGTCAGATATGACTGGCTTTCGAGCAAGGGGCACCTTTACACAGAAAGTAAATAATGGAAAAGTTTAGAAAAATAAGAAGCCTCTTGTATAAGACAATGAGTGTATTTCTTTTTTAAATGTAGTCTTCAGTGCATTGTATTTCTCAATGGCTGAATGCCGACAGCATTTTGCTACCTTTAAACTCCAAGGAGTGTTAAGTCAGAACCGCATACCAGTATTGGGCTAATGGTTTAACTATGTATGTTGAGTAGGCACAGTAACAGCAACAAACAAGCTGATATTAAAAAGCTGGAAATGTCAGGTGAGGTAGTCAAGCAACTGGCCCCTCTGACAGGTTCTGCAGAACTCTGTTTGTGCTGTCAAAGCTGTGGAGATGACAGCCCGGAAAAATGACAGTAATAAGGATGTTTCACTAAAAGAACAAGCCTAATAGAGATGCCACTGCTGACAATTACATGCATAAGTTAAAGGCATCTTCTTTTCTTTCAGGAGAGAAGTGGTGGCGGGAAGAAATTGCTCATCCTATTTTTCTAAAGCTCTGGTTTTTGCTGTTGTGGCAAACCACTCTTTACATGTTTCCAGGGCAGAAAATGTAGCTGTCAGTCAGTTCGGCTCAAGAAGCCTCTGAAGCCAATCATTATTTATTGTGATTATTTATAGCATCATTGCACTTGTTGACCCGACGTGTGGAGTATGTTATGAATACAGAAAGGTCACTCTTCCTTGGCAAAGAAGCAGACCATTCAGACAGACAGGGGATGACAGGATGGGAGATAAGAAAGTGTGGCTCAAGCCTTAGGTTGAGCTAAGGGAAGGGTGGATACTTAAAAGTGATGCCTGGGGCCAATGGCATATTACATAAAGCAGGCGAAGGATCACTTCTTTTATTCTGGGACTCTCCAGGGTATTTTATATAAATGGGCAATACAGGCAGTACTCTCTGTAACCTCAGTTTGCAAGATTGCAATTTGTAGATGTGCAGACAACCAAATGTATTTGGGAATCTTTCATGCAGAAGTTTTGGGAATAAAGGCTAGTTCTTCTATTTTGCTCTCTGTGTGCGTGTGTGCAAACAAAACATTAGTTAATTATTAACTCTTATTTAATTTCATGGAAGGGAAGAGGCATTTCAGGTTCAGCTGTTGTCTATGACATAATAACTTGGTTTGCTGTTTTCAGACATCAAGGAGGCCTGTGCTCCTGCAAATGATCTTAAGCATCCTGATAACAGAGTTGTAGAAAGGAGCCCTTATGTATTTAGCATCTTGTGGATGTCAATAAATGCATCATGCCCACTTAAGTAAATTGAAGTTGGTAACTCCAAAGTCATCAAGTTTTTTTGTTCTCTGACCAGCAATAAATGAAATTGATACCAAGGTCTGAAGCAGAAAGGAGTGGCTTATTTGAGAAGACCACATAGGGAGAAGGCTGTTATTATTAAAATTGACACTCAGTAAAAGAGAGGGTTAGGAAAAGAATGATCCATTTATATACTAGTATCTCTTTATAGGTTAAGCATCCATGCCAGAACACGTACACAAAGAATTAACCTTCTACCAAGTTTGACTCTTGGGTCAGAATATTCTTTTGATCTCTTGCAATAGTTTTATAAATATACAAAAGTCAACAATTGCATTGGAGTCCATGAAACCTCATGAACTGTACAGAAATACATATATAAACAAAGGAATATCAGAAACAAGTCTACTTCTGTTTCAAGGCCTTTGACAGTGTACACTACAATACAATGTGGGAAGTAATTAAAGAGATTGGAATACCAGAACACCTTATATGTCTTATGAGAAATCTATACACGAGTCAAGAAGCAACAGTTAAGACAGGATACGGAATGATAGAGTGGTTTGGAATAGGAAAAGGAGTAAGACAAGGCTGCATTTTATCACCCTGCTTATTCAATCTATACACAGAGCACATAATGCGTAATGCAAGGGTGGAGGAATCACAATATGGGATCAAAATTGCTGGGAGAAACATCAACAATTTGAGATATGCAGATGATACTACCCTAATGGCAGAAAGTGAAGACGACCTAAATAAGCTGTTGCTTAGGTTGAAAGAAGAGAGTGCAAAAGCTGGCTTGAGACTTAATATCAAGAAAACCAAGATAATGGCAACAGACCCTATCACTCCCTGGAAAAGAGATGGGGAAGAAGTAGAAGCAGTGACAGATTTTACATTCTTAGGATCCAAGATCACTGCAGATGGAGATTGCAGCCATGAAATAAAAAGGTGACTAATTCTTGAGAGGCAAGCTATGAGAAACTTTGGGAACATAGTCAAATAGTAGAGACATCATCTTGCAAACAAAAATTCGCATAGTCGTGGCAATGGTATTTCCAGTTGTAATGTACTGTATGGTTGTGAGAGCTGGACCATAAGGAAAGCTGTGTGCAGGAGAATAGATGCCTTTGAGATGAAGCTAATGTACTTTTGACATCAAATGAGAAGAGAGGATTCACTTGATAAAGCCTTGATGCTGGGAAAGGTGGAGGGCAAAAAGAAGAAGGGGGAGGCCAAAAATGAGATGGCTAGATGGTATGTGGCATACCTGTCAAGTTTCTAGAAATTTCTGTCAAACCCCCGTATTTTATTCTCTTTCCCACCGTCATCCCGTATTAGTTAGATTGCAATTAGACTAGAGTTAGACTGGAGGCCAGCACAGGATAAGCATAGATGTCTAATTTCCCGTTTTGGCTGGGAAATTTCCCTTATTTGACAGAAATTTCCCGAAACTTGACAGGTATGGTATGTGGACACAATGGGCACACAGCAGGACAGATTGAGAAGGATGGTGGAAGACAAAGGTGCCTGGCGGGCAATGGTCCATGGGGTCACATAGGGTCGGAATTGCCTGTGCGACTGAACAACAACAAAATATAACCTAGGTTTGGATAAGGATGCTTGTAATTGTGGTTTGTGATTAATCTTTTTGGCAGAGAAACTATAGATGGTGTTCATAGTTTCTATTTCCCTTGCTTTAATCTCTAGAGTTCGTTGAGTAAGAAAATGTCATTTCTGTTGGATATCTAACCCCAGTTAATATGAATTACTTCATAACTATGTAGACTCCCTCATATATTTAGTAGACCAAAGATTTCTTCTGTATGATGAAGGAGCAGGTGTTACACCCTATGTCAATGGTGGGGAACCTATGGCACGCGTGCCAGAGGTGTCACTCGGAGCCCTCTTTGTGGGCATCCGTGCAGTCACCCCAGCACAGAGTTCTCCCTACCCCTCTGTCCAGCAACCGAATGGGTGTGCTTTCTCCCCCCCCAGAACAGAATTTACCCGCCCCTCTGCCCAGCAGCCCAATGGGAGTGGTTCCTTCCATTTTGCTATGTTAGCACTTTGCAATAAATAAGTGGATTTTGGGTTGCAGTTTGGGCATTCAGTCTCTAAAAGGTTCACCATCACTGCCCTATGTCCATAATAATAAGATGGGTGGCAGGTAAAGACTGGCTTTCAAATCTTATCTTTTGTATAGAGCAGATGGGGTTAATTCTGCATGGATAAGCAAAGGCTAAGATTCAAAAGGACTTAGAACAGTTCTCAAAATGTTCAAATTAAAACAATTTTCATCGTAGTGTAAGCACAGGATAAGCCTCTCCATGGAAAGCATTTGACAGGGAGAACTGCTACGTTGTTGAGGAGAACTGGAGGAAGGCCTGAGATGCAGATTTGAAGCAGTTAGAAATGACATTCCTTCAGGTAAAATAATCCTAAATAGTTTACAACTTAAATTGTGAACCCAGCACTTCCAATTGTGCCTGGACGTTAGCTGTAAATTAGTGCTAATTGCAAAATACAGTACTGTACTGGGATAGCGTGATTATATCAGCCACTCCAAGTAAGCAGTCTTGAACTGCAGGTTCCAAACTGTTTCCAAGAACAGCCTTTTTGTGCAACATACTGTACCACTTAAACAAGGATAGGAGAACCATACACAATAGAAATTGCCATCTTGTCTGAATTCAGTCTTGGCTTATTTCATTTTATCAGTCCATAGCAGTGGTCAGAGCATAAAACTGCCTCACATGGATTAGGTTAAACGGAAAGGTGGAGATGAGTGGAATAATAATCGGCGTCGGCGGCGTCAGCGGCTCTTCTTCTTCCGAATCTGAATCCGAATATTGGTGATCCTCATGGCTATCAGCCATGAAGACTGCCCTGAGAATATAATGTAGTGGCCTTTCATCTGTCTTCTGCATCACAGTAAGACACACATACCACTGATCCAATTCCGCAAGTCACTTTCTAGTCCTGAGTCCTTTTGGCACCCAAAGTCCTCATCAGCCCCAGGCCAGTATTGATGAAGCTTCTGCCCTTCATCAAGATGGATTCAATTGGGATTTAATCCATGTAGGGACCATCACCCTCCCATGTGGAATTTACCACCCAAGGCCGTTAGTTCTCAGGGTTTTCACGTTAGTTAACCGCTGCTTTTTAAAAGTAATCATTGGCCAAGATCATATTGTGTGGTTCTTTGTGGTCTCATGTTGTTGTTGTTGTTCAGTTGCACAGTCGATTCTGACCCTTTGTGACCCCATGGACCATTTTCCTCCAGGCACCTCTGTCCTCCACCATTCTCCTCAGCCCACCAAGCTCTGTGCCCATTGTGTCCACAATACCATCTATCCATCTCATCTTTGGACGCCCCCTTCTCTTGCCCTCAACCTTTCCCAGCATCAAGGCCTTCTCAAGTGAGTCTTCCCTTCTCATTTGATGTCCAAAGTACTTTAGCTTCATCTTCACTATTTGTCCCTCCAATGAACAGTCAGGATTGATTTCTTCCAGTATTGACCTATTTGTTCTCTTTGCTGTCCAAGGGACTCTCAGGACTCTCCTCCAACACCACATCTCAAAGGCATCTATTCTTCTGCGCTCAGCCTTCCTAATGGTCCAGCTCTCACACCCATACATTACCACTGGGAATACCATTGCTTTGACTATGCGAATTTTTGTTTTCAAGGTGATGTCTCTGCTTTTCACTATATTCCCCAGGTTTCTCATAGCTTGTCTCCCCATAATCAATCGTCTTTTTATTTCATGGCTACAGTCGCCATCTGCAGTGATCTTAGATCCCAGGAAAGTAAAATCTGTCACTGCTTCTACTTCTTCCCCATCTATTTTCCAAGGACTGATCGGACCTGTTGCCATTATCTTGGTTTTCTTGATATTAAGTCTCAAGCCAGCTTTTGCACTCTCCTCCTTCAATCCAATCAAGAGGTTCTTTAGATCTTCCTCACTTTCTGCCATTAGGGTGGTATCATCTGCATATCTCAGATTGTTGATGTTTCTCCCAGCAATTTTGATCCCATATTGTGATTCCTCCATCCCTGCATTGTGCATTATGTGCTCTGTGAATAGATTGAATAAGCAGGGTGATAAAATGCAGCCTTGTCTTACTCCTTTTCCTATTCCAAACCACTCTGTACTCTGTTCGTGTACAGATTTCTCATGAGGCATATGAGGTGTTCTGGTATTCCCATCTCTTTAATTACTTGCCACATTTTGTTGTGGTCCACACAGTCAAAAGCCTTGGTGTAGTCGATAAAACAAAAGTAGACTTGTTTCTGGTATTCTTTTGTTTTCTCCATGATCCAACGTATGTTGGAAATAAAGTCTCTAGTTCCCCTGGTCTCATGGACATCAATATTTGTGAATCCTACAAACAAAATTCTAGTAGATGCAGCCACAAATTAGAAATCTGCAGATCAGCTTTCCTGGCAGCTTTGTGCTCTTTTCAAAAACAAGGAAAGTGTCCCAGTGTTCTTTCGGATTTGCGAGAAGTCAAAGTCTGCTCCCATCGGTATCAGTTCCTCGTCCATCCCACTTTAACCTGCCTATCCCATGATGCTCAATACTTGGCTGTGCCCACTATCTCCTCATGTCGGTTCTTTGATGACAGCCTAGGGATAGATTCTAATTTTGATGGTTAGAGTCATGACCAAACATCTTCTCACATCTTGTCTTGCAAGTCTGCTCCCTAGGTTTCCACAGCATAGCAAAGACTTTGTGTTTGGCTTCTGTCCAAGTTTTTTGCTCTACTTTCACCAGTGGAGTGCATTGAAGGGGAACGAATGTCATTTTAAAGCAATCCCAGTTGAATTCTTATATGCCATTCTGGGAATTCTGGTGAGAAGGAAGACTGGGGAGAAATTTTAGTAAATAAATGATAGTGTGTAATGTATTACAGTGAATCCATTTTAAAGTACAGCATCTTTAATATGCACACCTTGCTATTTTGTGAGTCCTTAGTCAAGAGAAGTTGCAAAGAGAAGCTCCATGACTCCTGGTCTGGAGATAACAGGCTGCCAGTGTAATGGCCACCATGTGAGTAGACATTAGGCGATAGAGCTGCAGGGGCCACTTTTGTATGGATTCATCCCTTTGATGTGTATGTATAACATTTAGAATGACACAATTAGTCACACGGGTGGTATATGAAGTTATACTGAACTTGACAACTGGAAGGTGGGCAGGTCAGCAGTTTGAGACCTGAATGTTGCATCACAGAGTGAGCTCCCATCTCTGTCCCAGCTCCAGCCAGCCTAGTAGTTCAGAAGCAAGAAATTGCAAGTAGATAAATAGATACCACTTTGGTGGGAAGGTAAATAGCATTCCGTGCATTCCAGTGTCTAGTCATGCCTGCCACATTTCCACGGAAACGTCTGCAGACACAGACAGCGCTGGTTCATTCTCTATAGACAGAAATGAGCACTGGACCCTAGAGTCAGATATGACTGGCTTTCGAGCAAGGGCGACTTTTACCTTATCTGTTATCACAGAAATCATCAGCAGTCCCATGGAATCATCTCAGAAAAAATGGTTCCTACTGGGGTTCTGTAATGTGGAAAGAGTCCCACCATTCCTGGCTCACCAGACAGGGAAACGAAGCAGCCTTGTACCACCACCACCACCCGGAAACCTCTTCAACGTTTTTCAAAGACAGGCTTCTGATGCCACCAGTTCCTCAGAGTTCCTCACCATTCTGTCTTTCAGTTCAGAAACCCATGAAGGTAATTTTAAGGTGATTAATTCATTTAGGAAGCTCAGTCAGCAGATTATGCTGTACTTTATTTTTGTTCCCAGTCACCTTCCATTCAGGCAGCATTTTAACATTGGACATTTTTCTGTCATCTCGTTGCTCCCAGGGCAGGGATTCCATCTGTAAACACCATTACAGCCATCACCTTTGCAGGCTCTAACTCAGCCAGCAGCTATTGATCAAGCTCTTGTTGTGACATGGCTTCATAGCATTTTTCCATTGACAAAAATGTTAGGATGTCAACAGTAAGATCCTAGGCAGTCATCACAAGTGGAGAGAAATGCTTCACAGATGAGTGCGCTGAACAATCACTTTTTCAATTAAGCGACAGCTAAGTGGATGATAATTCTGACCTTTTGTCTTAGTCTATGCTCTTAGAGCAGGAGTTCTCAACCTTTTTAAACTGGGGGCTGGATCACGCTCTCTCAGATAGCTTTGGGGCCTGGACAGCCATTTTGCCCTTCCTCCACCACATGGCACTTCCTGGTGTGGTGGAGGAAGGGGGGGCACATGAAATGGTGCTGTGGGCTGCATTCGTCCCGTGGGCCACAGGTTGAGAATTCCTGTCTTAGAGCAATTTTCACACATGTGAAATGGCTGTCATATTATCTCTTTAGAGTTAGTTTCTAGTGGTTAAACAGTCGCTGTTACATACACACACACCCCAACAGTCTTCCTCCCACTGGTAGAGTGAGCATTGCTCCTAAAGTCTAGGCTCCAAAGGAATAAGAACATAAGAACAGCCTTGCTGGAACAGGCCACAGCTCATCCAGTCCAGCATTCTGTCCCTCACAGTGGCTCACCATTTGCTTCAGGGTATTCCCAAGCAGATGCCTTCACCTGCTTAGGATTCCCTGGAAATGGCATTGAGAGATATCCTGCCTATCTCTCCAACCCGGAGGTTGCCCTAAGGTATCCATAATTATAGCCATTGATACCCTTGTCCTCCATGAATTTGTCTAATCCGTTCTTAAAGCTGTCAAGACTGACAGCTGTCACCACTTCTTCTGGCAGGGAGTTCCATAGACCAGTGATCCTCTGGGTGAAAAAGTACTTTCTCTTATTTGTTTGAGAACTAGTACCCAAAGGTTTCATGGAGTGCCCCCTAGTTCTAGTGTTGTGCAATAGGGAAAACAGTTTTTTCCTTATCTACTTTGTCCACACCGTGCATGATTTTATAAACTTCAATCAGGTCACCTCTTAGACGCCGTCGTTCAAGAGTGAAAAAGCCCAACCGTTGCAGCCTCAAATGGTAAGGAAGGTGTTCCAGTTCCCTGATCATTCTGGTTGTCCTCCTATGCACTTTTTCCAGCTCCATAATATCCTTCCGGAGGTATGGCGACCAGAACTGTACACAGTATTCCAGATGGGGCCTCACCATAGATTTATAAAGAGGCAAAATGACACTTGCTGACTTATTTTCTATACCCTTCCTAATGATCCCTAACATTGAGTTTGCTTTTTTCACTGCTGAGGCACACTGGGTTGACACCTTCATTGAGTTGTCCACCAGGACACCAAGGTCCCTTTCCTGGTTTGTCGCAGAGTTCAGACCCCATCAGTATATAAATGTAATTGGGGTTCTTTGCCCCAATGTGCATCATTCTGCACTTACTAATGTTGAAGCTCATTTGACATTGTTTTGCCCACTCCCCCAGTGTCAAGAGATCCCTCTGGAGCTCCTCACAATCTCTCACAGTTTTCACTACGCTGTATAATTTAGTGACGTCAGCAAATTTGGCTACCTTGCTATTTACTCCTACTTCTAATTCATTTATGAAGAGGTTGAAAAGCAGGGGTCCCAGTGCTGAACCTTAGGGGGACCCCACTCTTTACTTCCCTCCACTTGGAGAAGTGTCCATTTAGTGCTATCCTCTGCTTCCTATCCTGAATGAAACTGTTACATGCCACAAAGGCGTCAACATACTGCATTTGCTGGATGCACTGCCAAAACCATATTGCTTTTTTGATCAAAGTGAAGTCATTCACACTTCTTCAGCTCTTTTTACTGTTACTCTTTCCCCTTCTTGCTGTCCTTCTTTTGCCATTTCTGGTCTTGCTCGCCATCTGATTTTTGTTTTCTTCCTCCACCTTTTGTGTTCCTATTCCTAGTCATTGTATCATCATTATTCTGTATCTCTCTTCTTGGATAAACACTGGATAATTTCCAGTATTTTCCACAAAGATTTGGGCACATACCTGTAGTCCAGCTGCTCCTTTACCCTTTCTCTACCCCACCTTCAACCTCATCTCCTTCCCCTGTGTTTGTTTTGCAGACTGGAGATTCCTTTAGTTAAGGACCTGGCTTCTTATTCTTTGTAACAGATGGAGCTAAAGAAATAAGTAGTGTTTATTTCCTTTTTCTCTCGCTGCTTCTTTTTGGACAAGAGAAAGGAACTATTTGTCTTAACATTTCTTCTTCTTCCTCAAATTTCTGAGTCTTCTTTTTCCTTCTGTTTCTTTGTACATCAGATCCCCTGCTACCGGCCAGGGGATTCGAGGCACCTGTGGCTGCTCTCCTCGGAGCCCTGCCTCGGTGGGGATAAAAAGGATGCGGCCCGATGCCGTGGGACCTCGCCGTTGCCTCTCCCCAGCCCCTGCCACCAGCCAGGGGGTTCAAGGTACCTGTGGCTGCTCTCCTCAGAGCCTCTCTCGCCTGCTCGCCTGCCCTTGGCTGGTTTCAGCGTTAGGAGGAGGCGAGACTGGATGCAGCTTTCTCTCTCGGCCAGTCATGGCTTCGAGGGAGATGAGGACTTGTGTTGGACTTTTTCTGGCTGCTTAGCCGAGTGATGTGGATAAGCTGCAATGTATTCTGTTGTGTTTTCCTCTGGTATCCTACTCTATTGGCTTTTTTCCTCTGGTATCCCTACTCTATTGGCTTTTCTCTGTGTAATGTTTTGTATACTGTGTTTGACATGGAGATGCGACTGTGTTACTAAGATGTAATTGTGAGATATTGATATTTTGTACTTTTTGCTTTATTGTATTGTATTTTTGCTTGGTTATATGTATTTTTATTTGATATGTTGTGAGCCGCCCTGAGTCGGCTTGTGCCGAGTAGGGTGGGATATAAATCAAATAAACATAAACATCTTACCTTTCTTCGATACAAAGTCTAAGGGCAAGATTTGTATTTTTAATTTTATTACTATGCCATGCCAAACATTTGAGAAATATGGATGGATGGATGGATTGCAATTGCATTTTTTATTACAATATTGCCATGAAAAATTTCCAAGCAACATAAAAATTCCAGGCTAACATTACCATTGCTAGTTTCTTTACTTCTGTCCTTACTTCTTATTAGTCTTCATTAAGTTGATTAATAAAGTATGAAAATAATCAGTTTCAGCAATAGCAGTAATTTGTCTATCACTGCTAAGCTGCTTGGGGGAAATTGCTGGGGCAGAGTAAAAGGTCAGCTCCCACAATTAGCAAATCCTTGGGCCTGTATTGTCTATATTTTCTGGAGGCCCAAAGTATGGCTCAGAGTTACATGAACACTGAAACAATTGGTAGTAAGAACATATGGAACAATTGGAAGCAGCCCTTGCATGTTTTCATTGGCTGGCATGCTATAGTATAAATGGTAGTAGAATTAGAGCTCTTTCCCCTTTTCCTTTGTTGGTTTTATTGATTTTGGTACAGTGTGCTCAGGGAGCAGTTTAATCTGGCAGTCACTGTGTGATGTTTTCATCGCCTATGGTGGAAGCCACAAGGATACCATGCCTTTTGGTGGAAAAGTCAATCTTTCACATAGAAAAGGTGAAAATATAATGCCAGCCTTTCTCAGTATGAGAGGACTGTTCTCCTGAGCTGTGAATATATTATGTTTTTTTGAATGATAAAGATGTACAATCAAGAAAGAAGAGCAGATTACAATTAGATACATGTCTGAAGAAGAGGGTTTCAATCCACAAAAGCTCATACTGAAGCAAATGTGTTAGTCTTTTAAAGTGCTACACTTTAAATTTTGCCAGCATGATACTTAGATAGGTTTAAATTAGACTTTATTAGCTGCAGATATTAAATTAGTGGAGACATACAGTATAGTGTAGTGACACGAGACATGGGTTGTAATTGCTACCTGGCCATGGAAGCACACAAAGCGGACGTGCGGAACTGGTAAAATCATTGCAGGCGCACCCCCCAATAAAGGACTCAGACACTGATGAAAGTGGATAACGGCATTGGGCCACATTTATTGATTCATGCCCTAGTCCGAATTATAAATTTCTATTGGTAATTGACCAATCATAATTCTTAAGGCAAGCAGGCCGAAGTAACACTGGTAAGGTACCACCCAAAATTGCCAACGGCAATTGTTACAATGTATCTATTTGTATCAATTTGTTTGTTGACAACAAACAAATTGTTGACCGTAGTCAATATCTAACTAATGACCCCACCCTCTGACGCGTATCCATGAAATCACGGGGTGATGCATGCTGTCTAGCTGTAGCCATCACCCCATCGCCTAGTTCGTCGTTGACCGGACAACGTTTAACCAACTTATGCCTGTCTAGTGTTGTCCAGTCAATTGCGAACCTGCCACATACCTGTGGGTCATAAATGTTTACCTTACCAGTGCTACCCGCCCATGTGACCAAAGTCAACAGCAGCAACAGAAACCCCTATATCAAACCATAGCAACAGTGTGGGATGGGCAAAAAAGCCAGGACCCGAGAGCCAATTGTGGGTTCCAGCCAAAAATTCCCACCCGGCCCCGAAGCGACCAAAATATCACACTGTTAACTAGGGAGGGGGTGGAGGGGAAAAACTTCTCCGCTCCGTCGCTTCGCAAGATGGCAGCTCGGCTGCCTCATGGCCGCCCCTTATATAAGGGTGCTGGCCACGCCCCCTAACTACCCGGATGCCTTCGTCCGATGGGGGGGCCCCGCAAAGGGCGCGGTGGCCATTTTGGCGCCGCGCTCGCATTGCAGGCGCACCCCCCAATAAAGGACTCAGACACTGATGAAAGTGGATAACGGCATTGGGCCACATTTATTGATTCATGCCCTAGTCCGAATTATAAATTTCTATTGGTAATTGACCAATCATAATTCTTAAGGCAAGCAGGCCGAAGTAACACTGGTAAGGTACCACCCAAAATTGCCAACGGCAATTGTTACACTGTATCTATTTGTATCAATTTGTTTGTTGACAACAAACAAATTGTTGACCGTAGTCAATATCTAACTAATAAACCCCACCCTCTGACGCGTATCCGTGAAATCACGGGGTGATGCATGCTGTCTAGCTGTAGCCATCACCCCATCGCCTAGTTCGTCGTTGACCGGACAACGTTTAACTAACTTATGCCTGTCTAGTGTTGTCCAGTCAATTGCGAACCTGCCGGATACCTGTGGGTCATAAATGTTTACCTTACCAGTGCTACCCGCCACATGGAGGGGCTTCAAAGAAGGCTCGACGCCCCCCCAGACCGTCAGCTCGGTCAACAGGCCTGCTCGCCAATCCACTAACCAGAGGTCCATACCTCCCTGCGACAGATGGGCCCCATCCCCTGAGTAAAGCTCGTAATTTTGCAGACTGATGGCGGGGAGGCTAATGACGCGTCCCCCACCCTTGTTGAAAAGGAACCGGGCAATAGCCCCGTTCACGGAGCGTCGGCTCAGTCAAGAGCCCCGAGGCCGAACACTCCCCTGTAAGCGTACCGCGGTATCGTGTCCGACCAATTGAGGGTTGTCGCAGGCCACACAAAATGTGAGTAGGGCAGGTCACTGCAAATTGCAAGGTTCCGTGATAGGCTAGTGACATGTCCCAAGCCATCGCCCCCAAGGTACATAACCAGGACATAAGGCGAGTCAGCATCCCTGATGTAGAAAAGGAATGGCAACAGTTCCCGCCATAACATGCCGCGCTTACCATGCCACCTGAGACGTGCGGATGCACCCAGTCCCAGTCGGGGTCCCCACTCTGTCGCCGCAGCGTAACGCGTTGCCCTGTGCAGCATAACGCGCTGCCCTGTGCAGCGTAACGCGCTGCCCCATGCAGCGTAACGCGCTGCCCTGTGCACGTGGCCATGGCCCACCAGCCATACTGTCACCGGTGTAATACGACACCCAGGGTCTGTCAAGGGAAAAAAGGGGGGGGAGAAACAATGCAGTGACTAAACTGGTACTCACGGTTGACGAGGGCGAACACAAAACAGAAAACATTGTGATCCCCACCCTCCCATGCGGTGTTTGCCAGCCCCGGAGTACCCAAAAACAGCTGCAGTAGAAGCCCCCCTATCCTGAACGAATGGGTGCCACAACGAGCCCCCAGAGAGGCCAACACTGTCTAGTGCCTTCCCGGCACCCTCCAAAATTGAAATTTAGTAAGGGGAGACCCACCTTGGTGACAGAAAAACGGGCCCTGGTGGATGCCATGCAGTGCAAGAAACTCCTGTAGGGCACCAACCGGACAGATGTCTGCCAAAGAACACCGTAGCAGTCTTACACCACTGCCTACGCCATGCTGATCTGTCTTAGAGGAGCGTATCCTCAACTGAGCCCAGTCTTTGGCAACATAGACATCCTCGAGTTCCAGTGCCCTACAACTTGCTTCCGCCTTAGACAGCATCACAAGCTCGCTGATGCGGAGCGCTCCAAAAAGGCCACCGTCGTAGCCGCATGAATTGGGCTGCCTCGTACATATCAAAACAGAGGCCATGCCAGCCCCGGGCCAGTTCGGTAAGAACCCCTGGGGAAATCGGGTGGCGGTCGTCCGGGCAACGCCCACGCTCCCGCACCCACCCCTCCAAAACATGTCTCACACGGAAGTCAGCGGTACTATCCACATGACCGCCCACCTTGGCCATAAAAGCCAACGCTGACAGCCCAGATGCTATGGTGCGAGGTGCAAGGCCCTGGGCATGCAGGTAAACCATGAACCGAAGTACATGGGTCACTGGGATCGGCCAGGTCTCTGGCAGCCGGAATTGGGTACAGAACTCTCCGAAAGAATTGAATGCGTGGTGATACGTCTTACACGCGCGTGGCGCTAGTGACAAGCCAATCGCCCGGTTTACCTCTCCTTGCCAATGGTCCATATTCCGTCCGGGAGTGGCGAGGGAAATTCCTCCGCATCCGGGGCCAAGGCACGGAACCGGGAGATCTGCAGGCGGGACAAAGCGTCAGCGATATCATTATAGACCCCCGGGACATGCCTGGCCCTGAAGAGGACATTGAGGCGCAGGCTGCGCAACACAAACTGGCGCACTAGGTCCATGACCCTGGGCGATTTATAAGTCTGTGAGTTGACAATGTGTACAACGGCCGCATCGTAACACCAGAAATGGACAACCGAGTTGGCCCTCTCCTCGCCCCATAGCATCAAAGCCCCCAGGATAGGGAAAAATTCAAGGTACGTGAGATCACGCAGGCACCCGTGCCTGCCCAGGCTGGTGGCCACCCACCATAGGCCCACTTCCCATCGAGTACATCCCATAACCCAGGGATCCCGAAGCATCGGACTATATCTGAAAGCGATGGGAAGCCAGGAGGTCAGACCTCCAAAATGATACTCCATTGAACTCCCTCAGGAACTGGAGCCAGATAAGCATATCTGCCCTGATACCCCGGGTGAGTCTAACCCTATGGTGGGGCCTAAAGAAGCCTGTCATGGCGTCGCACAAGTGCCGAGCAGATGCCCTGCCCGGTGGGACGACCCAGCAAGCGAATTGAGGTGACCATGTAGCACCTGCAGTCCCCTCATTGATGCCTTGCGTTTAGCAAGCAAGTCCGAGATAAGGGCCACTATCCTCGACACCTTATCCCCCGGTAACCTAGAAGCCTGCGCTACCGTGTCAATCTCCACCCCAGGAATACTAGCTTAGTAGATGGGCCCTCGGTCTTTTCGGGCGCTAAAGGGACACCGAGTTCCTCCATTAGCGTCTGAAATGTGTTGAGAAGACGTGTAGACGTGTCCCAGCCCCGTTCAGCCCCGAATAAAATTCATCCAGGTAATGGGCTACAGACCGGGACCCTGACCAGCAGACGAAAGCCCACTGTAGGAATATACTGAAACGCTCGAAGTCCGAGCATGATATGGAACAGCCAAAAGGCATGGCCTTCAAAGTAATATTCACCCCGGACTTAAAAAACCCAGCAACTCAAAGTCGCCCGGGTGCACCGGCAGGAGGCGAAACGCCGACTTGATGTCGCACTGGGCCAACGGTGCACCCGGGCCCCAGGAGCGCACCATGCGCAGCGCCCGGTCAAAAGATGCACACCCGACTGAGCAAAGGTCATCAGGGATAGCATCACCGACCGATCGGCCGGCTGGGTGGGACAAGTGATGAATCAGGCGAAACTCGCCTGGTAACTTTTTGGGCAGTAAGCCCAAGGGTGATACCTTAAGATTAGGCAATGGGGGTGTCGGGAAAGGGCCAGCGACCCTGCCCGCATTGACCTCCTTAGTAATGCTGGCAGCAGCTACCTCCTCCCTCCCCCTAAGGGACAAAAGGTCAGGGGCATCCTGGGGGGACCTATCACCCACGAAAGGAATACTGAACCCCCGTCTAAACTCTGAAGGAGGTAAACCGCACCCTCCTCCCCCGGGTACAATGCGAGCCAACGCTCCAACATGTCCACATTAATTGGGGAGGGGGCCTTTCGGCGAACCAGCTCCCTCTGCGGCAGTCTTGCCAGTCCCCTGTCCACCCCTTCCTCTGCCCCACATCCCTCCAGGCCTGGGACAGGCGGAGGCCACCTGGGGGCCAGCACAGGAGGGACGCTCATGCCTGTACTTTCAATTCTTCCTGTTGCAGGAACCATTGGACGAGAAAGTCCAGCACAGCAGGCGGGCTGCAACCCCCTGCCCCGCCACCTGGCAGGGTGCCTGTGCTGGGGCCGCTCGCTGGACCGCATGTCCACAAAGTTATCATTCCCCGGGCGCAGGGCACGTGGGAGTCATGTACAGGAGCCACAGCCCCTGGCAGGGCTCATCCCACCTAAACTCGGGGTGCAGGGGAACCCGCCTACGGAATTCCTCGTCATTAGCCAACCACGACGGGCCCAGGAAGTCAACCATTGCCCGGTAATATTGTCCAAATACTGGACCATCGGAATCGCCAAATCCGGCTGAGCCCTAAGGCAGACCGCCATGTATACGAGGCAGGCCGGCAACCAGTTGGCCACGTACATGGTGGCATGCGACGATGCGCCTGCTCCTTATCCTTCTCATCTTGCCCCTCCCTCTCCTCCTTGGCAGGCTCTCTGTTAAGGAGGGAGAAGATGTCCACATACTCCCCCCGCCAGATCTTCTCTTTGGGGGTCTGGGCCAAATGGCCCCCCAGTGGCAAGGACTACCCTGCTGTCAGCAAATCCGACACAGATATGGTGGAAACTGCGAGCATCTGTAAGGAGCCTGGACTAACCCGGTCACCCCTAGAAGATTCCCGACTGGGTAATAAGCACCCCCCACCACGGGGCCCTGGGTGGTAGTTGAAGTCACCGAGTGGGGCGTCGGCGACTGAACCGCTGCACCACCCGTGCGAGGCCAAGGCCATTGAAAAGCCCCTCCCCCAATGTGGCCATGTGTGTAGGTGCACTAGTTTGGACCTCATACTCACATGCTGCACCCCCATGGGCTGCCCCCACCGGGGGTTCCGACCCACTGGGGGCGTCGGAGCTCACGACAGCCATAGAGCTCGCCGACGGGGCTTGATCAGCACCGGCCTGTGGATTGGGGAGCTGCGAGGCAGTGGCCGAAGCCGGGCCACGCGCCTCAGGCAGCTCGACCCGTCCCGTCGCCTGCCGCTGCCCAGCAGACGATGCATCGACCTGCACCCCAAAAGGGGCCCCAGGGTGACAAGGGCCGCAACGCGGGCCAGGAGGGCCTCCACGCTGACATAGCCACCTAAACCAAGGGGGGCAAAGGGGAGCGGTGGCCACCGCTTGCGGGCCGAGGGCCACGGCCCCTACTGGGCCCGTACGCGGACCTCCGGTCAAGGGGGAATCAACCCCATCCCACCGGTCCCGGTGGGCTCAGGCATAGGAGGCTGCTGGGGAGGTGCAGCCGCAGTCCTCTGACCCGGATTGCGCCTCCGCGCAGAACGAGCCGCGTTCGCAGTCGCCTCCTTCTTTGAGGGCATTGCAGCTAGCCAATGTGAAGCCGAAAAGGAGAAAATCGGCAGCCAAGAGGCTCCCCGGTGAGGGTAAAAGCGACGGAGGTAAGAGGGAAAAACTTCTCCGCTCCGTCGCTTCGCAAAATGGCAGCTCGGCTGCCTCATGGCCGCCCCTTATATAAGGGTGCTGGCCACGCCCCCTAACTACCCGGATGCCTTCGTCCGATGGGGGGGGGCGCAAAGGGCACGGCGGCCATTTTGGCGCCGCGCTCGCATTCTTTAAATATCTCACTTATCTTAAAAGCCCTATTAGAATCACTGTAAATCACTTCAGAATTTACAGCACGTAGCACATAGTAAATGTGCAGAAATGATAAACAGTTGATAGACCTACCAACAGATCTAAGACTTCAAAGTGAACTGCTGCCCTTCAGGAAAGGAGTAAAGACCTGGCTGGCAGGGCAGGTGTGGGGCCCGAACGGGACTATGGTTCCCGCCGGCTGGCTTTTATAAGAACTCTCTCTTCTTGTATAGTAGGTGGGATGGGTGGGTGGGATATGGGTTTTTAAAAGGGGTGGATGTGGGTTTTTATAGGTTTTTATAATGTTTTTATGTATTTTTAGAAGTGTTGTAATGCCGCCCTGAGTCGGGTTCTGCCTGAGTGGGCGGCATATACAAATGTGACTTATAAATAAATAAATAAATAAAAAATAGAATTTTTTCTACAAAAGCAGTGAAAATAAGGAGAGAGCTGGTAAGAAAAGGGTGCAGTCATAAGTGACAAAATGAATAAGTATATTTTAGCTAGAGTTGTCTGAAGAACAAGGAACAAAAGAAATATCTTATTGATTGTTTGCTGTTTTAATAGAAAGATTATCAGAACATGAAATTTGTTGACAGTCGATCAACATTTGTTTAAGTCAAAGGACAGTGTCAATGAAATCATAATTGACAGTGATATTATGAGAAACTGTGAGAAGATAGACCCTCCCATCCACCCCAAGAACAGATATAAAGTGGGAGGACATGTTCTCTAGCTGGTGCAACTTCATCCTGCAAGTAGCAGCTTCCACAACCAAAAAGGGAACAGAACAAAGAGTAAGAGGGACATATTCCTCATATTTGGTCAGGGCTTCTCCTTTGGAGATGGCTTTTTGTGATCCTGACCTCCCTTCATAGTATGGAAGTTGCTACAGCTTGCCATTCAACCATATCATGCAGACAAGATGATCAGTCCTATGGGTAATATGACATTTCCACATGATACTAAGGCTCAGAGTGGTTGCTGCATAGGCATGCATCTAACCATGCACATGTGTCTGAACAGCAGCTGCTAAGGATTGCTAGAATCCACTGGAATCACATCTCACAACAATAGAAATTGTGGTATGTGAAAGGGAGGAAGTGCCAGATCTGAGTTTGGGCACTGTGGTTAACATGTGGTATTAGTGGCAAGGGCAATAATCCAAAGCAGGAAATATGGTCCATTTGCAGAATGATGGGAGGTCATTATGTGTGTCAAAGTGTGAACCAGATGGGCAGCCAATTATTTATGTCTGAGAGAGATTCAGGACTAGGGGTTGATAAGAACGCAGGAAGAATGGGGAAAGTGAAGCTCTCCTGGTTCGACAAAAAGGTAGATATTTAATAATAAAAGGGAAGATTGATGATGAGGAAATAACTTTAGTGAATATATATGCACCAAATGATCATCAAGGCGAGTTTTTAGATAAAGTATATGGTATATTGGAGAAGGAAAGAACAACAAAAATGATTGTGGCTGGAGATTTTAACTTAATAAGGTCAAAATTAGATTGTACAAATATAGCGAGGAGTGGAAGAGGATTTAAAAAGCAGATTCTTGATAAATGGATGAAATCTCTAGGTTTGAAAGATACATGGAGGGAGTTTAAAGGGTCGGAAAGAACTTACACATTCTTTTCACAGGTGCATAATACATACTCCAGAATAGATTATATATTTGTAACAGAGAATATGATCAGGAATATAGATGTGGTGGAAGTGGGAATTTTTAAAGAATCAGATAATGCAAAATTGTTGGTGGAATTCAAGATAGAGGGAGTAAAGAAAACCAGAAGGAATTGGAGATATGATGCTAATTTTTTAAAAGACTATAAATGGAAAGAACAAATAATTGACAAATGGAAAGAAAGCTGGTATTGGAATGATACGGAAAAGGTCAGTTATAATATGGTATGGGACACTATGAAATCGGTTTTTAGAGGGGAGAGTATTAAGTTGGCTAGCATTAAAAACAAACAACTTAAGGAAAAACAAGACAAAATTGAAAAAGAGATAAAACGGTTACAAGAAGAGCATGTAAAGACAAATGATAAGATGGTTTTTGATAGGATGCAAAGATTAAAGACGGAATTGGTAGGAAAGGATATTGAAAAAGTGAAAATAGATTTGGTATATTTAAAGAGGGAATATTTTGAATAGAAATAGCAATAGAAATTCAAAATTATTAGCAAGAGCTGCTAAAGAAAAGAAATAAAAGGGAAATTGGAATTTTGATTAATAAAGATGGAATAAGATTAAAGATAAATGTAAGATTTTTAAAGATTTTTATCAGGACTTATATGCTAAAAAGAACATAGATTTGGAGAAACTAAAAGATCAATTGGAGAAACAAATAGAAAATAAGATAAAACAGGAGCATAGAAATAGAATGGAAGAGCGAATAACAGAGAAAGAAATAAAAAAAGTAATAGCCAACTTGAAGACAGATAAAGCCCCGGGGGAAGATGGGTTATCAGCTGAGTTTTATAAGGAATTTAAAGATTTTGTGGTCCCAAAATTGATGAAATTATATAATTACATATTGGATGGAGGGCAGATTCCGACCTCATGGTATAGAACTATAATTGTTTTATTACCAAAACCTGGAAAGGATTTAGAAAAAGTGGAGTCATATAGGTCTATTTCCTTGATAAATCAAGACGCTAAGATTTTTACAGCAATATTGGCGAACAGATTGAATAGTTTTATGGGTAGCTACATAAATTAAGACCAAGAGGGCTTTTTGAAAGGAAGACATATGGCGGATCTGACAAGGAGAGTTTTAGATTTAATAGATATTGTAGGACAAACAAAAGAGAAAGCCGGATTATTATCACTAGACATTTTAAGGCATTTGATTCATTGCAGTGGGTAACAATTAACAAGATAATTAAATGCTATGGATTTGGAGATAAATTTATAAGAATGATTGAACAATTATATCAACATGGTTCTACCATTGTCAGGGTAAATGATGATTTTACAGAAAAAGTAAAACTAGAAGCGGGAACAAGGCAGGGTTGTCCATTATTGCCAATATTGTTTATTATGTCGATGGAGTTGTTAGCGAATGCTACAAGAGAAGAGCATTGAAGGAATATTAAGAGCATTGAAGGAATATTAGGAAATAAGATAAGATTGTATGCTGATGATACTTTGATAATTGTGAAACATCCTAGGAAGGCATTAGAAAAAATACAAGAGCATTTAAAAGATTTTGAGGAGATGACAGGTCTGAGAATAAACTGGGACAAGTCGGAAATGATACTGTGTAATATTGACAAGGAAGAGCAACAGAAAATAAAGGGTAAATTTAAATTACAGGTTAAAGATAATTTGAAGTATTTGGGGATAATTATTTCAAATAAATTTGATGATCTTAAGAAATTGAATTATGAAAAACAGAAAAAGGAAATTAAGGACAAAATACAGCAACAACCAAAAATTGAAGTTGCCTTGGTTTGGGAGGATTGCAATATGTAAAATGATGTTGTTACCGAGAATTAATTTTTTATTTGATGCCCTGCCGATCCAATTAAACGATAAGGAAATTAAGGAATTTCAAAATATGTTAAATATTTTTTGTAATAGTGGAAGTAAACCTAGAATAGCAAAAAAAATAGTATTTATCTCAGAAGGAAGGAGGATTAGTATTGCCAGATCTGAGGAATTATTATAGAGCTTTTCAAGTTAAAAATATTGTGAAAATTTTAGTGAGGGAAAGGGTAATCTGGGAAGAAATTGAGATGAGGGATCTAAATCAAATGGGGGAAATGGTTTTTTTAGATAACAATATGGGGGAAATAGTTACAAAAAATAAAATGATGAAGACAATGTTGGGAGTATGGAAGAAGGTGAAGAAGGAATTGGCCCCAGACACATCTCTGATAATAGAAATAGAGGATATCAAAAATTTTCCAATAAAAATGGACAAAAGGATGAAATAAGTTCTTTTTAGAAATGATGTTTTCCTGTTGAGAGTCTGGATATGGGCTTGTAAAGATAGAGAGAGAAAAGCAGACATATATGCACAGTTGAGGTTGAACTGGCTCCAGATAGTGTTGGTAAATAAGTGAAATAGTAAATATTTGAGGGAAGTCAGTTTGGAAAGAGGCAAGACTGATTTTGAAGAATTGATATTAATGATAAGAAAGGGAGAAAATGGAATTAAGGGCTTAGTAAGCAAAATATTTATAATGTTAAATAAAGACAGTAATCCACAAGAAACGTTGAAAATAAATTGGGAACAAGATTTGAAAATAAAGATTGCAGATAAGGTTTGGGGGGGAAATGGAAGAAAAAGATTATGAGAACTATGTCTATTAGAGTGAAAGAACATAACTATAAAATGTTGTGGAAATGGTACTTGACCCCAGTGAGGTTACATCAGATAGATAACAATAAAGATAAAATGTGTTGGAGATGTAAGGATACACTGGGAACGTACGAACATACGTGGTGGGGTTGTAATGTGGTAAAAGACTTTTGGGAAAGAATTGAGAAAGAGATTTGTGCTATTATGGGTACGAGACTTAAATTGGGGCCAAGTACTGTTTTGTTGACAGATGTGGAAAATATGCATTTAAATAAGGATGAAAAAGAGTTATTGTTGATAATGTTGACAACAGGTAAACAGTGCATTGCTAGGAATTGGAAAAATGAAGTAATTTTGAAAATAGAAGAATGGTACAAGGAGATGTGGGATCTTGCATTGAATGATAAGCTAACATGGGAGATGAATAAGAAAAAGGGTATAATTAAAGAAAATAGACTTTGGAAAATATGGCAATTATTTGTGGATTACTCATTGAAGGGGGATGAAGGGAATAGACCAGTACCAGATCAAATGTGTTATGTTACTAAGTCTGTAATTTAACTGTATTTTTATGGTTTTCTTTTACCTTTTTTTATATACTGTATTTGTAATTTTGTTGTTTGCATTTTTATTCATATTTGTTTTTTAAAGTTGTATTGTTGTTGATATGTTTAAAAATTTAATAAAATATATTAAAAACACACAATTAATATATGCAAAATGAAGATCATACCAAAAAAAGGTTTCTACTAGAAAATCTATACCTATAAATCCAAGGGTTAACCATTGGAACTTGCTATACGTTTCTGCACCTGTCCATCCTATCCTGTACCGAGCCTCCTGCACTCGCCCGAACCCGGCCCACAGGTTACTGCAGGGTTGCCGAAGGCACCAGTGGGGCAAGAGCCCCATGAACGCGAAAAAATGAAAAGAACTTCACTTCCCAACGTCCTCTGTGCCACGTCTCAGCCAATCAGGCTGAGAGGCGCGAGCCAAAAGAACATTGGGAAACGCTTCGTGGCCAATTAAAATTGAGCCGCAGAAAAAAACTGCTGCACAAACGCAAACAAAAAACGCAAAACTCAAAGTCCCAGTGTCCTACGCGCCGTGAGCGCGCAGAATGCTGAGAAAGCCGGCACATAAAAAATAAAATTAAAAAACACAATGGGAGTGCAAGTCCACCGCAGGCGAATGCAGCGCCTCAACAGCCTCACAAAACAAAAAGCCACAAAAGAACACCACGAGACTCCCACCAGCCTTCTTTCTTGGAGCAACGGGGAGAAGAGGGACTCCCTCTCCTCCACGCTACCCTGCCGAAGACACAGTGAGACCACTGCCGGCCTCAAGGTACCTTGAGCCGGGGTGGGGAAAAACAACAACAGCAGGCAGCAGTTTGTCAGGGGAAGCACCCTCCCTGGCGAATGATTGGCTGCTGCCTTTGTACCTCTGATGCCACTGTTTCGAGAACTAACACGAAACAGCAGTGGAGGTAATACAAAAGCAGCAGCCAGCAATCTGCAAGGAAGAGCACCACCCCTTACGGATCACTGCCTGCCGATCTTTGGTTAGGTAAGCCAGGAGAGAAAGGAGACAGAGAGAGAGAACCATTGTCAGGCAGATAACTCTTCTCTGCCTCTTTCTCCCCTGAACTACCTAACAAACCTTATCAGGGGAAGAATGGGCTGACTGCCGGCTCCTCCTTTTCCCATTGCTGCATCGAAACTAAAATTCGAAGCAGCAATGGGGAAAAGAGGAACCAACAGGCAGCCCGTTCTTCACGCAAAAGTACGCACCAACAACAAACACCAAAATTAATAAAAATTAATAAAACATAAATAAATAATTTTAAAAAACCATGAATAAACAAAAAGTACCACAAAATCCACAAACAAAAACATCCACAATACCACAAAAGCACAGAAAAAACACCTAACTACAACACAAATACCTAACTCTAACAACACAACTACCACAAATTACACAAAAAACAATGAAATTACAAAAATAAACAAAACCAGAAATAAACAAACCCATTACACACATCTAAAGCCCAACCAAAACAAAAAAGATCAAACAGAAACACCTCCCAGCCCACCACCACAAAATCAAAACAAAGAAAAATCCCAGAATAAATAAAACCAGACAACTCACCAACACGTCCTGCCTCCACGAGACCGGAACAGAAATGAAGAAACAAATACTACTTAGCTGAAGATGCCCCACCTAGAGGCCAGGAGAGAAAAAACATGTGAAACAAAAACAAAACCCACAGCCCCACCTGCAGGCTGGAATATTAAAAACAAGTCAAAAACAAAACAGCAGCACCACCTTGAGGCCACAAGAGTAAAAACAAGTAAAAAAATAACAATAAATCAAAAGTTTACACAAATAACAAACATATATTAAATAAATAAAATAAAATGATTTATAGCATCCTCTGTTGATTTTTTAACTTTTAAAAAAAATCCCAAAAAAAGCAAGACACAATTTATAACACCCCGGCAACGCCGGGCAACCTATGCTAGTTTACCTATAAGAATAAAAGAGAAGGAGTTAAATGATTGGCAGAAGATTTTGAATAGGTAAATGGTGGTAAGAGCCCAAGAGTGGTGAAATCTTTATGGTATCTGAAACAATCAGAAGGGGGTTTAGGAATACCAAGTATCAGACATTATTACAAAGTGTTTCAACTAAAAAGGATAATTTAAAAAATTGACACAAGTCAATACAGAGAGTGAGGAGCCAGACTGGTTAGAGTTTAACAAATTAAAGAGTGAATTATTTTTGAATAAAAGCTTAAGAAAATAAAAATCCATAATATAGTGTTAAAGGAATTATACAACTCATGGGAAAAGCTAAAGATCGATGTTGTTCCAAATATATCCCCAATATTAGAGCTGTCGGATATATCAGACTGCCCAATAAATTTTTGAAAGAAGTAAAACACATATTATCACAGAACAAACTACTCCTGGTAAATGATTGGATACAAAAATGCGAGAATCAACAAGTAAGGAAAGAAATATATAAACAGGAGTAAATTGGGTACAAGTGGCGAAATTAGAAAAATGGGACAAAAAATTTAAACTCAGGCAGCATCTGAAAGACCAATAACCCTCTTTGAAGAATTAACATATAAGATTAGAAGAGGCAATGAGAAGAGTGGTTAGAAAGTTATAAAGGTAAAGGTTTCCCTTGCTCGAAAGCCAGTTGTATCCGTCTCTAGGGTTCAATGCTCATCTCTGTTTCAAAGCGAAAGAGCCAGCACTGTCTACTTCGGTGGGAAGGTAACAGCGTTCCATGCCCTCCAGTGTCTAGTCATGCCTGCCACATGACCACAGAAATGTCTGCAGATAAAGTATATAAATGCAAAACAGTGCAACAAACATTAAGGCAAACTTGGGGAAATGATCTGAGAATTGTGATTAAATCTAGATAAAAATAAACAGGAACTTGTTGCTAACCTTGTAAAATGAAGCCACCATCTTTTTAATGTGGGCAGTTTTAATGTGGTTAGTTTTAATAGGTGGGTGGGTATGTTGGGGTTTTAATTGTTTTTAATATGTATGTTTTAATTTTGCTGTGAGCCGCCCCTGAGTCGGGT
Source organism: Bradypodion ventrale (assembly GCA_035047345.1). Lineage (NCBI taxonomy): Eukaryota > Metazoa > Chordata > Lepidosauria > Squamata > Chamaeleonidae > Bradypodion > Bradypodion ventrale. Next base: position 238,431,879 of record JAWDJE010000001.1, read on the forward strand.
TCGCCTGATTGGGCGGCATAGAAATTTGAACCATAAAATAAATAAATAAATAAATAACCTTGTTGTCAGTGTCAAGGCAGCTTATAGCCAAAGAATGGAAAAATAGGTTCGTGATAAGCAAATATAAGCAAATATAGATGGTATAGAGAAGTATGGCAGTTGGCATTAAATGAAATGAAAAACTAACCATGGAATTGAGGAGGAAAAAAAGGAATAATAAAAAATAACGAATTCTTGGAAATATGGAAACCCTATGTAACTTATGCTTTGTCAAATGAGGAGGGAATTATGTCAAGCCCAGAAACATGAAAATTTTGGGAAGGGTAAAGATGGAATATCGAGGAAAATGCAAATTCCTAATTGTACAGCATAGGGGGGGGAGCAGGTTTTGCTTTTCTTTAATGTCTTTGTTTATTTTTCAGATGTATGTTTGTTCAGTTTGTTTTAATATTTTTTTAAAAAAAGAATGCAGGAAGATTACTTTCTAATAAGTAAAAGAGAAGATATTAAGAAACTAAAACCTGAACAAAAAGATCTAAATGGCCTTTTCTCATGGATGCATATGAGACAGTGCTATAGTTGAAAGGGGTGCGGGGGGGAGGGACTACATGTTAGCAATAATCTGTCATTAGGAGAAAAATTAACGTAGATGGTGAATGTATTAGATTTTACTAGCAAGAGATGTTACCACTTCCTGTAATTTGTAAATTTGTAGGTCAGATTTGTCAGATAGGACTGCTTGAATTGCGCTTCAGGAGCAATAACATGATTTCACCTCTAATTATGAGTTGTCTGCCCTGTGTAGTTTAGCACAAAGAAGGGGGGGAGAGAAAAATGGGGAAGGGGAGTAAATGTTACTTAGTATAGAAGAGCAAAGCGTTATTAGACTGGGTGGGGCCTGTTGTAACTGAGGGATTTATTTCATGCACTTAAATGCTAGATTTGGTTGCTAATTTCTTTCAGGATTTTAGGGAATCACAAGGTTCTCATGAGCCATAACTTTCCTGTTATGAAAAGAGTGGGAGAAGCTAGTTTGGAAGCAATAAAACAAACTACTTGAAAGGAAGACAACAATATATTGTCCTTGAGAGTGGAGATTAACTTTCCTGAATCCATACAATAGGTTCCTTAAGGTCTCAGCTAGGAGAGGGTTCTCTCCCTCACGAACTGATGAGGGTTCATGCCTTTCTACAGTTTAGGTTCCCTGTGCAAATAGGCCTTTTGCAAGAAAAATTACATATGCAAACATTAAACAGTGATCAACTTTCACAAAGAAATGATTGCTAGTTGATTTACTGATAGAGACGATGCTTTTACCTGTAGTATGGTGTGGTTTGCCCGCGTTCATAAATTGGCCAAAACCTTTCCGTGGACCATCAGACTGCGGATTGTCCGTTAACCACCGGACGATGTCAGGATACAGGTATTATCTTGACCACCAGAAATGCCACGTATGCAAAAGCCTTCTGTGACGGGGTCACGTGCGCCTTAGGCACGTAGCCCTTGAGGCAGGGTAATAAATGCACCACCCGACATAGATCGGGACTGGACTTTCACCGCACATTCGTCTCACGTGCCTTCCATTGCGGCCAGTCATTCCGAACCTCCGTAGGCCCCTACCGAACCAGGCGGCCTTTCCATGGGCCATTGCAACACTATGGACTCTGACTGGCCAAATGAAAGTGTGTACCTTTAACAACTAGAACTAAATGTTAAGCTACTTTTTAGGGTATCTGAAAGTATAATATTTACCACATATGAAGAGAAATCCACCTGCTCTATCAAAGGGAAATTCTTATCATTTGTTTTCATGTCTTGGATGTCCAGGCTTCTGCTTAACCTATGGGATCCAAACATCATAGATTTTCTACAGTCAAGGTGTTAGGGGTTTACTTAGAAGAAGCAAAACCAAGCTCATCAGTAACAGGGAGTTTAATAATCTGTGAATGTTCAGTGAAGTCTTTAGTTATACAGTAAGAGATATGTTGCATGATACTCATTAGTGTAAATTTAACTAATTGCATAGTTTATTGGGCTATAGTAAAGGTCACCCTTGCTTGAAAGCCAGTCGCATCCGACTCTAGGGTTCAGTGCTCATCTCTGTTTCGTAGCCGAAGAGCCAGCGCTGTCTGCTTCTGCAGACATTTCCATGGTCATGAGGCAGGCATGACTAAACACCGGAGTGCATGGTATGCTGTTTACCTTCCCACCAAAGTGGTCCCTATTTATCTACTTGCAATTTCTTGCTTTCGAACTGCTAAGATGGCAGGAACTGGGACAAAGATGGGCGCTCATTCCATCCTGCAGTACTTCGGAATCAAACTGCTGACCTCTCGCCTTCCAGTCAGCATCTTAGCCACTTGAGCCACTGCAGTCCATTACAGCTACACAGTTCATTAGATAGTTCCTAGCTCCTTAAATAAAGGACTGTGGTGGCTTAGTGTTTACGACGCTGAACTTGATGGCTGGAAGGTTGGCAGGTCAGCAGTTCAAGACCCAAGTGCTGTACGATGGAGTGAACTCCAGTCACTGGAGCAGCCTTCCTTGGACATCTCATTTCTGAGGTGACCAACTTTTGTTTATGTTTTGTTGTAAGAGTCCACGTTTGGCACTGGTAATATAAGATGGGAATGAATATGCTTTGTATAAGGTGTTTCTTTGTGCTGGTTATTATTGCCTCGCGTTGTTAGAGCAGAGCTAACTGTCCCAATATTTGGTTTGCCTTAATACACTGTATGTTAGTTTCTTTGTCCGTTTTGCCATCTTCAGTAAATGTTGTTCCTTAGTACTTGAACTCTGCCACTTGTTTTATACTCACTCACTCTATTACAATATTTAAAGTATACTGCTTCCTTTCAATTTCCATTACCTTTACTGATTCTCATATAATTTATCTTATAATTTTGGCTCATGGACAAAAGGTGTCGCTGCAGTTCCTTAGCTGCACTTGCTATCAGTGCCTGATCATCTGCAAAAAGTAATTTGTTGATATTGGTTCCATTCATGGGCTTGGCTATTTTGCTTATGTTGTCTATGTAGGTGGTAAAAAATAATGGCAATAGTATACGGTACCTCTCTGCCTCACTCCAGATGTTACTGCAAAGGGTTCCGATATTCCTTGATTTGTTCTAACTACACTTCTGTAGTTGCTGTATAAGCTTTAACACAACCTAAAAATATATTCGGGAGTCTGGGCAGGTTATCCTGCTATGGTAATAGAGTAGAGCCTACTCCCAGCAACTCAACACCGATCGTCAGCTGGTGGTTAATTAACCTGACAACCCTGAGGACTAATGACTTTGGATGGCAAAGTCCGCAGGAAAGGATGATGGTCCCCAAGTAGATTAAATCCCACTTGAAGGGCAGGAGCTTCATCAATACTGGTTTGGAGTTGATGAGGACTTCACTCATGGAACTGGAACAGTGGTACAGGTGTTGCACTGCAATGTGGAAAGCAGATGGAAGGCCAGTGCATTATATTCTCAGGACAATCTTCATGGCTGATTTCCATGATGACCACCAATATTTAGAATAGGATACCGCACAAGAAGAAAAGAAGAAGATATTCATGTACTCAATATTGGGTCAAGATTTACCACAATAAATTTCTGTCAACTCCATGAAATGTCACTAAAAGGACAAATAAAAGTAACTTGAAAAGTAACCAACTAAGATGTAGTGGACATAATCGCAGAACAACTCGGTTCAGGTGATGGAAATGTTTTAGGTTCCAATCTCCTTTATGCTCAATTTTCCCCATGGGTAACCTTTGTGGGATCTATGAGGGTGGGGAGGTCTGAGAGAGTAGAAAAATTCTACCAGATTACCACTGCTGGGATCAGGACTGCCACCATCAATCTGAGGGGATTTTTTACTTTTAAAGATTTTCTCCTTCTGCCCCAAGGCTCCCAAAGACTTCTCCAGGGTAAAAGAAAGCCCAAGGGAACCTTGGAACTTCAAATGGGGGGACAGTAAAGGTAAAGGTCACCCTTGCTTGAAAGCCAGTCGTATCTGACTCAAGGGTTTAGTGCTCATCTCTGTTTCATAGCCAAAAAGCCAGTGCTGCCTACTTCTGCAGATATTTCCGTGGTCATGTGGCATCCCTTACTAGACACCAAAGTGCACTGTTTACCTTCCCACCGAAGTGATCCCTATTTATTTATCTATTTACCTAGTTAATTAAAAATTAAATTAAAATTATCTACTTGCAATTTCTTGCTTTTGAACTGCTAGGTTGACAGGAGCTGGGACAAAGAGGGGAGCTCATTCTGTCCTGCAGTATTTGGGTATCGAACTGCTGACCTGCCGCCTCCCAGTCAGCGTCTTAGACACTTGAGCCACCGTAGTCCCTAGGAAACTTTTAATTAGTGTAAATTAAATACTTGTAGTGCCCAAAAGGAGTGGCACCAGGCGCCAAGTTGTGCAATGGGATTTTGCCCATATTGTGTTAATATTCTAGGAACATGGTATATATTTTATTATCCATATGAATTTAGAATTTTCTTTTGCCATATAAAGATTTTCTTTGTTTAGAATAAATTTGCAGCAGTTGTTTGATCAGATTAAAAGCTGTGTTTTTATAGTTCAAACATTTAAATCCAATATACAGTTTTGTTTGTATTTTTATATAAGGCATATATACCATCCTGCACTTTGTTTATATACAAAATCACTTGCATGTACAATTGTGTTGAGGGCACAATGTTATTGCAGTATCCTGGTTTGATGCAAAGCTTCATTCCAACATTATCTGAGCAAGGGGGGGGGGGGGGTTTGATACAGAAGCCCTGGAAATGTTTTCCCTGTTAATATGCTTTAACACTGTTAAAAGGGCTTCATCTGATTTACTTGAAGCTATCCATTATTGGCCCAAATCCTCTTACTTCATTGTGAAGGTGTAGCAAATTGCCCCAACTGAAGAACTCACTCTAGACATTATCACTTACATATTGAATTATATAACTTCGTATACGACTAATAACTTCTCCAGTGATTTCTGAACTTGAGACAATTCACCACCAAGAGTTACATCATTTACATACCTGTAGATATATAAGAGGACTTTGGAGACTGAAATTTATTCTCTTCATAAATGTCATAGCTGTTTTAAAAATATTACATGGCTGCCTTCCTTGTTCCAATATTTCTTGGTTTCCCAGGTGTTCCAGAAGTGTAAATACCTGATCAAGAACATTTTGTTGTTTCCCTCAAGCCCTTAAATTGAAATAATGGAAGTAGAAGGGAAATAATGAGCTCTCACCAGCAAGAGAAGAATATTTAAAAGGATTTATTTACATGCTAAAGTTTAGGAATTATAGGACTGTCACAAAACTGCATCTCTCCACAAAACACAGTGTAAATTAGGCAGACAAGAAATAATTACTATATTTGTTGAGATCTGTTTATAGAAGAAATATATATAAAACATCTTTTGCATGGTGAAAATCAGTTGCTTGGTAAATAACACTCTGCATGGTGTGAGTAATGAGGAATTTTATCTGCAGCTACTAAAATCACAGTTTGCAACAGCTGTTTTATATGTTTTATCTACTCTTACTGAGGCAAGTGTGCTAATATTTGTCATCACAGTGTTTAAAATTAAAGTTCTGGGCTTGATCTTAGCTGATGTAAATCCGCAAACTAGATCAATCCTATTTGACAATAGATGTCTGTTTGAGACTAAGACATAGGAGGGAAATATCCATCCTTGTATGAGACCTCTTTACCAGAGTTCCTGCTTCATTTTTCTTTAAATGAAAAGTTGCTACATGTAAAGCAGAACAATACCTTTGCATTTGTTTCTGCTAAATTTTATTTGTTAAATTCAGTGCAGTTTTCCATTCTATCAAAGTTGTATTGAATTTGAGCCACAAAAGCCACAGCCTGGAAGTTGCAAGAGCTAAGCAAGGTTGTTCATGAGCACACATTTTGTAGGTCACTCAATCGAAAGCCAGTCATATCCAACTCTAGGGTATGGTACTTATCTCAATTTACAGACAAAGACCCAGTGATGTCTACATCTGCAGACTTTTCTGTGGACATGTAGCAGCCACAGCTAGATGCTGGAGCTCACAAAACACTGTTACTTTTCCCACCGAAGTGGTACCTATTTATCTACTTGCAATTTTTTGCTTTTGAACTGCAAGAGAGCTGGGACAGAGATGGGAGCTCACTCTGTCATGCAGCACTCAAATCCAATAATCAAGTTCAGTGTCTTAACCACTAAGCCACCACATATGGATCACACAATACATCTGAGTAGGATGTAACTTTTTGGACTCCAATTCCCAGAATTTCCCAGATAAAATTCTAGGAAATACAGCCCCAAAACAGAAATCTACAGACCAATTTTGCTGGTAGCATCCTCCTCCTTGAAAAACTTTCCCCAGTGCAAGATTACCTAGTGTGACAAGGCTTCATGGGAGAGGTAGTCCCACTGCCCACACCCGTCCCTACTATCCCTAACCGAGCCGACTGCAGTTACCTGAAGACCCTTGGAGCATCGCCACAAGGGTCCAACCGCCGAGAGTGGGTCAACCGCCCCACGAATGCAAATAGCAAAAAAAATATACAACTTCCAGCGTCCTCCGTGCCATGACCCCTCAGCCAATCAGACTGAGGGACGTAAGCACGAAGGAGGCCAGGAAAGCGCCGCGTGCTAAGTAAAACAAACACCGCCGCGTCCAGTCACCGGCCGCCAGCAACGAAAGTCGGCATCAGCCCCAATGGGACTTCACTGGGGCTGTGGAGGGTAAGAGAGAGGCCCTCTTCTATCCATGGCCCCGGCACCAGCCCCGACGTGCCTTCTTTCATGGAGCAACGGGGAGAAGAGGAACTCCCCTCCTCCCCGCTACCCCACTGAAAACACGATGAGGCTGCCGCCGGCCTCAAGGTAAGTTGAGGCTGGGGGGACAACAGGCAGTGCTTCGTCAGGGGAGGCACACTCCCTGGTGAATGGCTGCCTGCCCCCTTTGTATTACCCACACTGCTGTTTTGAGAACTCACTCAAAACAGCGGTGTGGTAATAGAAAGGTGGCAGCCAGCCATCCGCAAGGGAGAGCGCCTCCCCTGATGGATCGTTGTCTGCTGCCCTTCTTTTTTTTCCCCATTTACTGTTTCGAAGGTTCTTTGAAACAGTTAATGGGGGAAAAGAAAGGTAGCAGACAGTGATTAACTACAGGAGTCGCTCTCCCTTTCGGATGGCTAGCTGCCACCTTTCTATTACCCCCACCGCTGTTTCGAGAACTAACACGAAACAGCGATGGGGGTAAAAGAAAGGCGGCAGCCAGCCATCCATCCGCAAGGGAGAGCGACTCCCGTAACGAATCACTGTCTACTGCCTTTCTTTTTCCCCCATTAACTGTTTTGAAGAACCTTCGAATCAGTTAATGGGGGGGAGCCTGCCCACCCCACCCACCCCCATGGGAGGGGGAAGGGGAAAAAACCTTACACCTACCCCCTTCCCTCCCTACTCACCCAGACACAGCTTCCTGAATGACAGCTTCCTTACTCTCTCTCTCTCTCTCTCTCTCTCACACACACACACACACACACCTCTAATGGACTGCATGTCTCTCACTCTCTCTCACACACACACACACCCCTGCTGGACTACTCTCTCTCTCTCTCTTTCTCTCTCTTACACACACACTCTCTCACACACACACACTCACACACACACACACACACACACACACACACACACACACACACACACACACACACACACACACACACACACACACACACACACACACACACACACCACCCCTGCCTTGCCAGGCAATTAATATCTGTGTGTTGGTGGTTGGGGTGGTTTTGGATGGGGGGGTGCACACACACCCCAAAACTACCCCAACCACCCATTCACAGATAATAACTGCCTGGCAGGGCCGGGCAAAAAAATGCTAGTCTTTCTATAAAGAAGAGGTACCCCCAAGAAACTACCCCTTGAATGAAGCCATGCAATTTCTAAGAAGTACTGGAGCAGCCCCCTCCCCACAACTTTTTTTTAAAAGGGGACCTCAAGGCAGGATGCATGCACAAAAGTAAGTAAAGTTGGTCTATGGAATTCTTGTTTGGAACTACATCTCCTAGAATCCTTCCTGTGGAATTCTTGGTGAATTCCGGGAGTTGGAGTCCAAACATCCCTTCTCTAGTCAGAGACAACTTAATAGCAACAGCATCAGCTCTGAGGCATTGACTCATGTTTCTTTCATAATAAACTTTTCCTCCATCTCTTCATCTAAATCAAACGTGAACAACGTATGGCCCTGGAGATGTTGGACTGCCTCTTCTTGCAACTCTAGTCAATCTAATAATTGATTAGGGACTCAAAGAGCTACAGCCTGGAGGGCCACAATTTCCCCAGCCATCTCTGAATCATTGATACTGAAGAGCAATGGGCCACGAGTATAACCTTTTGCTGCACCAACCAAAACCTCCTTCATCTTTAATGAGGCATTGCTGAATAGAAGGAGCCATTGAGAATGAGAATTGTATTCCAATCACCTGTCAATTTGATACTGTTTTGATTCAAGCCGTATTTAACCAGTTTAGAAGAAATTCAAAATGTTTCACTGGAGGCTAATCACTGCTTTGTTATCACAATGCTTATGGACTGGTTGATCAACCACTAGTTCTAGTAACTTCCCTGATATAACAGTCAAACTGACAGGCATGTATTTGAGAGCAGTTTTTAGGGTGACAAGAGTCTTCAGCAAAGAGGATGACCCTTGTTTAGAAGGAAGCAGAGAGATCCAGTGGATTTACATCATTGCCGCCTGGCCATTATATTGTACTTGGTGATGCTACAGCCTAGTTCAGTGGTGGTGAACCTATGGCATGGCATGCGTGCCAGAGATGTGGGCACCCGTACGGTCACCCCAGCAGCTCAATGGGAGCACTTCCTCACTCCCCCAGCACAGAGTTCACCCTGCCCCTTTGCCCAGCAATCCAATGGGTGCGTTTCCTTCCTCCCCTGTTACTGTGTTGGCACTTTGCGATAAATAAGTGGGTTTTGGGTTCCAGTTTGGGCACTGGAATGGTTCACCATCACTGGCCTAGTTTATAACCCCCATTTCTCCCCCTTTATTCATGTATTAACAATGCAACAAACTACTGTATGATTGGGGCAACAAAATGAAATGACAACCTAATTGCTGTGGAGTAATGAGTTCCTTTTAAAATATTACATTCTAAGTTCTGGCTGTAGTAGTAAAGAACAACTACTCTGTTAATGCTCTGGGTTATTTTCATCTTTTTGCAGTTATTACATATTTAGAGACTGGTTCCAGATGGTGATTACACATACGAGGACTGATTCTCAGCATAAAATAAGGACAGATGTATATGCCATTGAATCAATGGGTCTAACTGGGATTAACAAATTCGGCTCAGGCTCTTTATTTGACTGATCATAATCTCTCCCCACAAACATACACTCATACAACATGGCTCAAAAGATGACCACAACAATGCAACTTTTTGAAGGGAAATCACTTGCCAGAATGCATATACTTGGGAAATTGCAAAAAAAATATGTGTATATTAAAAATACACATGAAAATGCAAAATCGATAAAAGACTGACTTAATGTTGTGGAAATGAGAAATTGCATGGATTTGAACTTTCTAACTTGTCAAGTTCAAATCTTGGGACAATGCTATATGGTTTAATTTCTTTTGGTGTGAGAAAATACTACAGATTCAGGCTTTTGTAAAAATAGCATTCAGTACCGCAATCAGGGGGGGGACAAGTAGGACTCCCGTCCCGGGCCTGGAGATGACGGGGGCCCGTCAGTGCCGGGAAACAAATGATGTGTGTATGCACAGACAGACCACACATGCGCAGAAAACCACAAGGGCGTGGTGGCACCGGAAAACCACTGATGTACACATGTGCAAACAGACCATGCATGCGCAGAAACCACAGGGGGCATGGCCAAAATGTGGGGGTGCCTACTGGGCCTGGAAATTTTTTATGTCGGCCCTGATAGCATTAGTCATAGATTTTTGTGCAAAACCTGTTGGAGGCAAGAAATCTCCTCTGTCAAATAAGACTGGTGCTGGTTTTGGATTAGGTGCTCAATGGAGGTGGTGGTAACCATAGTATGATTCTCATTCAGTTTATTTTTATTTTATTTTATTTTATTAGTCATATTTATATATGCCGCCCACTCAGGCCGAACCCGACTCAGGGCGGCATTACAACAAGTTTTAAAAACACATAAAAACACTTTAAAAGACCCATATCCCACCCACTTTAAAAGACCCATATCCTACCCACTTTAAAAGACCCATATCCCACCCACCCCCCCACCCACCATAAAAAGAAGAAGAGAGAGTTCTTAATTCTTTACATAAGCCAGCAGGCGGGGACCGTGTTCCCATTCGGGCCCCCCCACACCTGCCCTGCCAGCCAGGTCTTCAATCCTTTCCTGAAGGGCAGAAATTCTCTTTGAAGTCTTAGATCTGTTGGCAGGTTAATTCACCTCTCAGTCTAGACTACTAGGAAGCAACCTCATGCATATGAATGGTATCCAGCCTTAGCCAAATTTTGCAAGGACAGTGAGCAAGATAAGCTGGTGGGGCAGCTTCTGGTCTGAGGAGGATGGATTGCTTCATCCTGAAAAGCCAGTCCCACTTGCAATTGACAGCAGCCATTGGGAATAGCCTTTTCTAATTATCCCCCCCCCCCTCATAAGTTAATTGTATTAGCTAACAATCATGTTACTGTGCTTTTCCTTCAGTTGTGCTGAAAGTTTTGAAATAATGGCACAGGTTGAACCGTTAATGTGAAATCCTTAGAATGCAAATAGCTGCTTGATACACTTTGCTTTGGCACATCCCTCTGGAGAAACAACAGATGCCGCTCTTCCTGCCTGGTAGAAATCAATGGAGGTACAGTAATCAATATCTCCCTCCACAGGTAATAAAATGCCAAGCAGCATTTCTGTCTATCTCTATTGATCCTGCAGAATTGCTTAAATTGACTCTGATGTCTATAAAAATCATTTTCTTAATGATAAAAAACTTTTGTTTCTCCTCTATGGTATGTTACGTCATACTTTCTGCACATAATAAACCCTGTCTTCCTTCTCTTGTCGAGTGGCAAAGTAGGTGACTGAAAATCATGTAAGAGAGGAGGAATTAGATGAAATTACTCTTTTGGTCCTTTTGAAGGTTTTTTTACATATGAACTTAAGCAAAATATAAGGGGAAATCTTCTTGATTGCTTTTCAAATGGCAATTTAATTATATTTATTACTTTCTTCCTCTGCCAGGTGAAAACATTCTAAACTAGCATCTTACATTTGGATCCCATAAGGTACTCCACTCCTAGCAACAGGATGTATAGACTGCAAAAACACAAATCAGGAAATTGATTCCTTTATACCAAATATTTAGGTCATACAGCCCATATTTTCTCCAATGATTATTTGCCAGAACAATTAATGACACTAGAAATAGACTATTACATCCTAGTTTATCTACACAAATGTGTCAGCTTAATATGCTACATTAAGTTGTTGATTTCTTATACATCCATTCAAATCCTTTCTTTAAAACAGTAATTACATTTCAAAAATACTGTTACAGTACATTGTTAAACTTTTGAATCATGGAGCTTTAGTAAAAAAACAACAACAGATAGGCCTGAATCTAGCTGTTGAATGGTGCATCAACATTTAGGTGCATTCCACTGATTCAATGGCTGAAATCCTTTTGCGTAGTTGCTTATACAGAAGATACTGTAACATTCAGTCAATTCTAACTGGCAATTAATGAGTCACCACTGGAATTCTAGAGCATGCACCCAGCCAGAGGGCAGCCACTCATTAATTGCCAGTTCGAAGTAACTTAATGTTATGCTGTTTGCCCTCTGTATGTCACATTAAGTAACAGGATTTCAGCCAGTGGGCTTACTGTAGGTGTGCCTACCAGTTGGGTTTAGGATACAATCCACCAATGAGCAAGGAAGAGGCTGATAGGCAGCCATATAGCTTACTTCAGCTTAATATTTTCTAACAAACACTGAGTTTCTAAATCTAGTAAGAAATTGGCAACAGCCACTTGGGCAAAGCTTCATCAAGAATCAATGTAGTAAAAAAATGCTAATAGTTTCTGAGATAACGTCATAGTATATGAGATAGGAAGGTGAGACTGTAGGCAGGGTCCTATAACAAATGCAGTCTCTGTTCCTTCCACCATAGGTAATTCAGCTTTATTGACTCAGAAAATTAATATTGTCTAGTTTTGTCTTTTGAAGGAATCTGTAGTGTAGTAACAAATTAAATTAGTATGCTTAAGTATACTGGCAAGTTTTAGAGAATAATTTTTATTAAAATAATAAGAACCCTGGTGGTGCGGTGGTTAAACTGCTCTACTGCAGCAAGAAAGTTGTGAGTTCAATCCTGACCAGGGATCAAGGTTGAATTAGTTTTCCATTCTTCTGAGGATGATAAAATGAGTACCCAGAATGTTGGGGGCAAAATGCTAATCAACTTGTGAACTTCCCAGAGAGTGCCCTAAGTGTTATGGAGCAGTATATAAGTGTAGTTACTATTGCTATTAAAAGGAGAACTGAATACTGTAAAAGTGGTCCTATTGTCACTTTTTTATATCAAAACATATCTAATATTCTTACAAAGAGGTAAAATATAAATATTTTGTTACTGATTCAGACATAGTATTTCATTAGTAAAAGCAACAGGAAAATATTCCATTGGTTTTCTAGCAAATATGTGGTTAATTTATCATTCAGAGGAGAAGCAAGCAAGAGAGAGAGAGAGAGAGAGAGAGAGAGAGAATTGGGATAGAGTCTAGTAATGATGGGAAAAGGTTGAGAAGTTATCTCTAGAAATTATAAAGCTGTCCTTTTTAAAGCACACAAAATGGCATTTTTAATACTGAGTACAATATGATAGAAGGATTTGATTTCAATCTTGGATGTTTGATCTGTGGTCAGACATACAAGTTGACAGTTTTTAAGTTCTGATCGTGAAAAAGAATGTGCATGTAATATGAGCCATCACTCTTTCATATCCTATTGAAGTCTGCACAATGAGTATAGACTTTTTATCATCATCAGTATAGTATGAAGTAATTAAAGCTTGTACCAGCTTTGGTGATACAGTATAGAAAAATTCTTAAAGGGGAACAAGTTCTTATCAACTGTATAGGAAAAGATCTCTTTGAATTCAAGAGTGATGGCAGGGTACACTTCAAGTAGCCTATAGAAGAGTATCTCCTTTACCCTTCTTTATGTATTTCATCGAAGTATCATTTTTAGTATGAATGAGAATGGACATGTTTTAAGTAGACTCTTTGAGCATAATCATTTCATAGGTCATTTTTGAGCTGCTAATTTGAAAACGTTTTTAATCAGTAGTGAAATCCCAATTTGTTCTCACTTCGCTCAACATTTTAAAAAATCCTCTTTTTAGCAGAAAGGATTGAGTGAATTTACATTATAATGGGCAAATTATTTGGAGCAAGTAGATCAGTGTTGACATAAAGAGTAATGGAAAAGAGACAGTCCCATTTCATTTCCATTCTTTGTCTCTCATTTTCACTTTCCTGGTACTGAGCAAATAAGTTACTTGCTTTATTCAGTCAATGGTTGCAAACACAGTAAGGGCTTTCACCAAAGGTGTATAAGAAGAACTATTCCCTTTTGGTGCAGGCAGGCTCTCTTGAGGAGAAGGCAAAAACTTTTAAAGAAAGTGTTTGCCTTCACCACCCAATGGCTGAAATCCTGTTGTGTAGCTAACTTGGTGTTATGGCTGTGGTACCTACAATAATGCTAAGACAGAAGTGCTGTCCACAAAGTACTGCACATTGGCTTCAATGGAAGCCACAGAACAAATTGCACAATCAGTTGTGCAATTTCCCCCTTGCCTAATGCCTGGCAACTTTACAAGGTAGTAGCTTTAAGTTATGCCCACACAAACAGGATTTTGGCCTAAATATCAGTGTGTGGACTTTGTTGCCACAAACCTTTGCTCAGTGATTACCAACTATGGGTCCCAGATGTTGTTGGACTTCCAACCACCCAAAAGGCTCCAAATAGAAAAATCTGTGGTCCACTGGCTCTGGGAGGTGTGGTCTGTATCTATCTAGGAACACAAGATGGAAACCCATAGGTTCAGATGACTCAGAAACTGAATACATTTGCAGTCCTGCCAGTAGAAGACTATAATACTGTACTGTGAAAGCTGTCTTCCCAGAAATCACCCAGTCCTTTCCATTCTAAATCCCATATGAAGGTGCTGCAGTCTGCATGACAACAAACCCATGGGAGGGAGATTACGGTAGTCCCACATGGTATGTCATGCACTGTCAGGGACATCCTAGATTCTTTCTCTTCATTCCAAAAATGCAGGAAAAGGAAAAGATGAATAAGGCTTGTTCCACAGATTGTAGACTATTTGCTGGAAATTTTCCCATCAAATGCTCCATCATTTTTGGCATATTTCCTAAAAGCTCTCTGAATGAACTGAGATCTCCTCTTTTATCAGAGGAATGTAGAAGCCCTTCAAGCAATTATCGGATAGATGCTCTTATCTACAAATGTCCATCTCCATATACATATCTTCATTGTCAATTTCTCCTAGTTTAATATATGGGAAAATATCTTTTCTTAAGGCATTTGGTCCCATCTCTTTCCTAAAAGTGGCTGCCAATATCATGGTGGCGCTCATAGTCTCTCCCAGGAAACAATAGTTACACATTTTCCTTTATCTTATACCACCTTTGTTCAAGCAACCTCTATGGACTAGAGCAGGGGTTTCAAACCTATGGCCCGAAGGCTGGCCCCGGCCTCTGACGCCATTCTAACCGACCCACAGCGATGACCCCAGAAGTGGAAGCATTTACAACAGCCGTAAATACATCCACGCATACGTAAACACACCCACCATGGTTTACAGAAGCATTTGCGGCAGTGGGAAATCATGTGTCTGGCCTACTCAGCTATCTGAGGGAAGTTGTCCATCCCATTACAAAAAATGGTTGAGGACCCCTGGACTAGAGAATTAGAGACATGCAACTGTCCAAATCAGTTCTTCAAAAGTGTGGCTTCTTTATCAAGCTACAAAGAATCATATGTAGCCAACGTTTAACTGTAGTCAAAGACCCCTGGTTGGGCAAAATAACTTTTCCTTGGAAGCAGACAGAAGGTAGTCACAAGGTAATCAGATGAAGTCATACTAACAAATTACTTGATGCACCTACCCAAAATGATAGGCCCAAAGGCCTTCGGCTGCATGATATGGACATGCTTCTACACTTGCTTTTCTGCTTCCAAATGGTCTTCTTCCACAGAGTCACAAAACTGATCCCGGTTTTGTCACAAGTCCTGCAATTTCTTCATTGGCAGGCATTCCTGGCCTTATTCAGTGCAGGTCTTTCCTCTGCCCTCAGAAGGTTCAGGTAACAACTGTTGCCAGCCTTTGAGACTTTGTGCATACATCCAGGTTTGCCAGTGATTCCGAGCAAGGGTTGCCAAGCAGAAAAGGTTCCCAGCCTCTGTTGGCTTGAATTAAGAGTAATTAAACTAATCACAGGTTTCCCCATCTATGCCAAGGTCAGGTGGCTATAATTCACAGAGACAAGAAACAGCAGAGCCCTCCTCAGTTGAGAAGGAGGATTGAGATCATGCTCCTTGATGTAGGGGGCAAAGTCCCTACTATCTTGGGCAGAGCATTATCTCTCCTCTGTAGTTGAAGTGGGTCAAAACTGGATCCAAGAACTCCCAAAATAATTTGGAGTTGACAAAGGGTGAGCAAGACTATTTTAATTAATTGGCCAATAGAATATTTCTACATGAATTCATCAACAATTTTAAAAACTCCCCAAAATTGTATACCTAAAAAATCCTATACAGGACTCTGTGCCAAAAAAGTTATAAATTTGCTAAAATTTGTTGTTCTCTTATTAATTTGTGATATATATTTAATTTGGAAAAAAATTGCATATGCTAGAAAAGAGATTGATATGGGTAAAGATTGCTTGGTTATTTGGTGGACATTATGTAGAAAGCCCATGTAAAACATGCAAATAAATGCAGATTGGCTCCTGAATGCTAAAATCCTTGGCAGACACCTCAATTTGAATACACGATGGCTGATTCAACATCAGTTGTTGTTACTTTGGAAACCTCCACAGAAGTTTCATTTTTGTATCTCCTGTGAGTTATTGCAATAGGAAATGCTCCTCAAGAGAGAGAGAAAGAACAATTACAATACAAGGATTATTTCACTATACACAGAAATTAAATTGACCACCAACAACCATACATTATTTTCTAATTCCTTTGGTTGCTTTCATTTCAGAGCATGAATTCCTTTTTGTATGTAAAGCAAAAAATCAAGAAATTAAGGGGGAAATCCTGCACATTCAGAATGCCAAATTAAAAATGAGTTGAAGATTCTCCCAGTGAACGTGGTGGTGCTTGCAATTACTTAATTTGAGCTATGTTGTTTCTTTTCTTTTTGACACCAGGATTTTGACATTAGAGGGATCCAAATTCTAAAGCAGGTGCTTCATGAAAAACTTTCAAATATATGAAACAGGCAAAAATGTAAGGATTAGTCTCTTGCAGTAAAAAGCTAATACCTAATCCTATAAAAGACAATGGAAGTTTTAATTAAATTCTTCAGTACAATGTTTCGAATACATCAGCTTCATTTATCATCTTTTCTCAAGGCTAATTGCAATTATCCAAAAACCCACTAAGAAAGGCAAAAATGAGAAAACATTTGCTATTGGGTTGAAAAGCTGGAAGGATATTACCCTCCTGCCAGATGTACCATTCAGAAACATGGGAACACAAAAATGTATTTGCTATGCAGGTGATTTCTGTATATAATCATTTAATCAGGAGTGACTTTCTGGGGGGGGAGCATTTAATAGAAACTTACATCTGCTGATTAAGACAACCTAATCCATTGTATTAATCTTTGTTATATCAGATGTTCTTCTAGATCAGAGGTTCTCAACCTATGGCCTGTGGGTCGACCCCAGCTGGAAGTGGTTGTGGATGTGTTTATGTCACCCATAAAATGCACCCGCACATGCGTAATCGTGCCTAGGCCATACCCAGAAGTAGATACAGATGCACCCACTCATGTGCAAACATGCCCAGTTCCACTTCTAGGGTGTGTGGTCCAGCCCGCTCTGCTATTCGTGGCATGTGATCAGGCCTTGGTGGAAAAAGGTTGGGAAACCCTGTTCTAGATAAAGTAGCCCAGTAGTTATAGGTAAAGGTCACCCTTGCTCTAAAGCCAGTCATATCTGACTCTAGGGTTCAGTGCTCATCTCTGTTTATAGCCAAAGAGCCAGCACTGTCTGCATCTGCAGACATTTCCATGGACCTGTGGCAGGTATGCCTCAACAGCGGAGTGTACAGAACGCTGTTTACCTTCCCACTGAAGTGGTCCCTGTTTATCTACTTGCAATTTCTTGCTTTCTAATTGCTAGGTTAGCAGGAGCTAGGACAGAGACAAGAGCTCACTCTGTCATGCAGTACCTGGGAATCAAACTCTGATCTTCCAGTCAGCGAGTTCAGCGTCTTAACCACTTGAGGTACCACAGTCCCATCCAATAGTTATAGACATGTGCAAATTGCAGCAGATTTATCATGCCTAAATGTCTCTAAATTGCAAAGGTGTCCAGATCCTTCAGTTAAATATACAACATTTAGAAAAGGTCTTAAACAGAATGTAAAGTTCAGTGTGTTCATAATTCCCCAGCAAATGTCAACATCTAAAAGAAATGTTCCTTGCTCCCTTTTTTGCTTTGTGTGACCAAAATTCAATTCCTAGTCCCAGCTGTAGTAGATTAACTCAATCCATTATGGAATGGTGAAATGACCCATGTGTAAATTCCATCAAATCTGTGGGCATAGTCTACATGGGATGAGGTAGAGATTAGATTTTAGGCATGGTCTGTTTTCACTATAAACTTTCAATTTTTTGAGCTATATACTTGGTCCTTGGCATAGAAAGTCTCATACCAAAATTGAATGATTCTACCTTTTATTTTTGTAAATTCTGTGTAAGTCTTTGCCAAAAAAAGAATTCTAAGCAGGAGAAAACAATACTTTTCCAAGATGCAAATTGTCCCAAGAAAATCAAGACACTTTATTGGATTGAGACTAAGTTAATAGACTCAGTGGTCAGGCTAGTCTTCTAATTTCATTCTCAAGGAAAGTGATGACACGGGTACACTAATGTCAGCCCCCGTTCCCCCCCCTCACAATCTACTATACATCCCTCTTTCCACTTGGGAATCAGAGTTCTGGCTCATGTGGAAGGCCTGCTCAAAATCATATACAGTGGAACCTCAGTTAACATAATTAATGCGTTATCCAAGATGTTTCTTACAATGAAAATTACTTTAATCGAATTCTTCATAGGAATGCATTGAATGCAATTTCCTAGAGGAATGCATTGAAAACCAAAATACTTTAACTGAAATGCAGTTTCCCATAGGAATGCATTGAAAACCAATTAATCTATTCTGAAAAAAATCTGTAAACTGAGCCACTATTTTCTATGGATTTCCTTTTGTTATACGTTTTTTATGTTAACCAAGCCGTTTGTTAACCAAGGTTCCATTGTACTTAAGAATAGAAGAACAGCCTTGCTGGAACAGGCCACAGCTCATCCAGTCCAGCATTCTGTCTCACACAGTGGCTCACCATTTGCTTCAGGGTATTCCCAAGCAGATGCCTTCACCTGCTTAGGATTCCCAGGAAATGGCATTGAAAGATATCCTTCCTATATCTCCAACCCAGAGGTTGCCCTTAGGTATCCATAATTATAACCATTGATACCCTTGTCCTCCATGAACTTGTCTAATCCTTTCTTAAAGCTGTCAAGACTGACAGCTGTCACCACTTCTTCTGGCAGGGAGTTCCATAGACTAGTGATCCTCTGGGAGAAAAAGTACTTTCTCTTATTTGTTTGAGAACTAGTACCCAAATGTTTCAGGGAGTGCCCCCTAGTTTTAGTGTTGTGCGATATGGAAAACAGTTTTTCCTTATCTACTTTGTCTACACCGTGCATGATTTTATAAACTTCAATCAGGTCACGCCATCGTTCAAGAGTGAAGAGGCCCAACCGTTGCAGCCTCAGATGGTAAGGAAGGTGTTCCAGTCCCCTAATCACTCTGGTTGCCCTTCTCTGCACTTTTTCCAGCTCCATAATATCCTTCTGGAGGTATGGCGACCAGAACTGTACACAGTATTTCAGATGGGGCCTCACCATAGATTTATAAAGAGGCAAAATGACACTTGCTCACTTATTTTTTATACCCTTTCTAATGATCCCTAGCATTGAGTTTGCTTTTTTCACTGCTGAGGCACACTGGGTTGACACCTTCATTGAGCTGTCCACCAGGACACCAAGGTCCCTTTCCTGGTTTGTTGCAGAGAGTTCAGACCCCATCAGTTTATAAATGTAATTGTGTTTTTTTGCCCCAAAGTGCATCACTCTGCACTTACTAGTGTTGAAGCTCATTTGCCACTGTTTTGCCCACTCCCCCAGTGTCAAGAGATCCCTCTGGAGCTCCTCACAATCTCTCACAGTTTTTACTACCCTGTATAATTTAGTGTCGTAGGCGAATTTGGCAACCTTGCTATTTACTCCTACTTCTAGTTAATTTATGAAGAAGTTGAAAAGCAGGGGTCCCAGTACTGAACCTTAGGGGACCCCACTCTTTACTTTCCTCCACTTGGAGAAGTGTCCATTTAGTGCTGCCCTCTGTTTCCTGTCCCTTAGCCAGTTGCTGATCCAACACAAGACCTGTCCCTTTATTCCATGACTGGTAAGTTTATTCAAGAGCCTTTGGTGCAGGGCCTTGTCAAAAGCCTTCTGAAAGTCCAGATAAACAATGTCAACTGGATCCCCCTTATCCACATGCTTGTTGACACTCTCAAAAAATTCCAACAGATTAGTAAGGCATTATTTGCCCTTGCAAAAGCCATGTTGACTCTCCTTTAGCAGGGCCTTCTCTTCTATATGCCTATTAATTCTATCTTTTAGGATGGCTTCCATCACTTTACCTGGGACACATGTCAAACTGACTGGTCAGTAATTTCCAGGATCACCCCTGGATCCGTTTTTTTAAAAATTGGTGTTACATTTGCTACCTTCCAGTCATCAGACACAAAGCCTGGTTTGAGGGAAAGATTATATATTTTGGCTAGGAGATCAGCAATTTCATCTTTAAGTTCCCTGAGAACTCGTGCATGGATGCCATCTGGTCCTGGTGATTTGTTAGCATTTAGTTTAACAAGACATGCAAGGACCTCCTCCCTGGTTATTTCTATCTGGCTTAATTCTTCTGTTTCCCTTCCTACGAAGATAAGCTCTATTTTGGGCATGTGGTCTCTGTTTTCTTCTGTGAATACTGAAGTAATCTCTGTTTTCTCTTTAATAACCCCTTGCCTTCTATTGTCATCTAATGGTCCAATGGCCTTCTTAGTTGGGTTCTTACTTCTAATGTACTTTTAAAAGTCTTTGTTATTTCTCTGAGTGTTTTTAGCTATACGCTCCTCAAAGTCTTGCTTCTTGATTGTTGCCTTGCATTTGTTCAGCCAGAATTTATGTTTCTGCCTGCTGTCCTCATTCGGATAAGCCTTCCATCTTCTAAATGAGCTGTTCTTGCTCTTGATCATTTCCCGAACAGCTCCTGTAAGTCACAACGGAGTCCTCTTGGACCTGGCAATGCCCTTTTTCCTTTTGGGTGTGCATTCCAATTGGGCCTCTGTTACTGTTTTTGTAAACAGCCTCCATCCCTCTTGGAGTGTTTCGACTCTCTCAATTTTCCCTTTCAGCTTCTTGTTTACTAGTTTCCTCAACTTTAGGAAATTTCCTTTTTGAAAATTTAAGGTCTCTGTGTTAGATATTATCAGTGGCTTGCAGTCTACGATCAAGTTAAACATAATTGAGTTGTAGTCACTGTTCCCTATTGGATCAGTCATATTAACATCTTGCACGAGCTCCTTATTACTCAGGATTGAGTCAAGGATTTTTGTACCTCTAGTTGGGTCTTCAACCATCTGTCCCAGGGAACAATCATTTAGCATATCTAGGAACTTTATCTCTTTATCATGTTCTGAACAACAGTTCACCCAGTCTATGTGAGGATAATTGAAGTCCCCCATTATAACCAGGCTTCCCTTCTTGGATGCCTCCTTTACAACATTCTCCAACTGCCAGTCTCCCTCAGGAGTTTGGGTCGGAGGCCGATAGTGTATGCCTACTGTTAGACCATCCTTGTGGCCTGGTACTCTTACCCACAGAGTTTCTAATGGTGACTCCAAATCACCTAGATATTCCAATTCGTATGATTTTATCACTTCTTTGACATACAAGGCTACACCACCTCCCGTTTGCCCCTTCCTATCCTTCCTGTACAGTTTGTAGCCTGGGATAACTGTATCCCATTGGTTATCATCTATCCACCAGGTTTCAGTGATACCAATGATATCAATATTTTTATCTATTGCTGAGTATTCCAGATCCCCTATTTTGTTCCAGAGGCTTCTGGCATTGGTATACAAGCATTTATATATGCTTTCCTGATACAGTCTTTTGAGTCCAGTTGCATTGTTAGACTGCCTCTTGCATCCTTCTGCTAGAGTGCTGGTGACTAGCTCCTTGCTCTGCTCAGTAATTTTTGCATCCTCCTCACTACTCAAATACACACTTTCCTGAACCGGATGCTGCCCAGCTCCTGTCGGCTTCCCCCTAGTTATCAGTTTAAAAGCTGCTCTGCAGCCTTTTTGATGTTGAGTGCCAGCAAGTGTCCCATCATGGTTCAAGTGCAACCCATCCCTCCTGAACAGATTTGGCTTGTCCCAAAATGTTTTCCAGTTCCTGACAAATCTGAATCCCTCCTCTCGACACCACTGCCTCATCCACACATTGAGGCTTCTGAGCTCTGCCTGCCTGGTAGGTCCTGCACGAGGAACAGGCAGCACTTCTGAAAATGCTACCTTGGAAGTCCGGGACTTCAATCTTCTTCCTAACAACCTGAATTTGGCTTCCAGGACTGACCACTTGGCCTTCCCAACATCAATTGGTACCAATGTGTACCATGACCACTGGCTCCTTCCCAGTTCTCTCTAACAAACTATCTAGATTTCTCATAATGTCTGCAACTTTTACACCTGACAGGCAAGTCACCATATGGTTATCGTGTTTATCACAAATCCATCTCTCTGTATTTCTAATTATTGGATCACCTAGTACAAGGAGCCTCTCTCCTGCAATCTGTTCATCTACATGCACCTCATCAACTATATTAAGGGAGAGGGCTTCAATTTGTTCCTATTGTTTATCTTCCTATATCATCAAGTGTGATGAAGGAGAGATCCTGAGGTGGAACCAATTGTTCCTCTGTGTGTTCCTCATCAGGTGTGATGAGGGAAAGAGCCTCAAATTGATTTTGCAATTTCAGACTCTTAGAGTGATCCCTTGCCCTTCTACTTCTTCGAGTCATATTCCTCCATGCATCTACCTCCTGAGTTAGTGAAATGACTTCTTCCTCAGAACTGTGCCCTGGCTCTTCTTTGTCCAGGATAGTCTGCTCTGCTCTGTCCAAGAACAGCTCAAGCTCCTTAATTTGTTGATGGTTAGATATGTGGGCCTCTAGCTGCTGGACCTTCTCTTCTAGTAGTGCCACTAGCTTGCACTTGCTGCAAGTGTAGTTCTCCATGTGCTTTGGCAAGATCACAAACAAGTGTTGCAGGTAACTTCATCTGAGCCCTCAGAATCCATTTTAATAAGTGCAGTATTCTGTTTTTTTTAAAAAAAGATTTTTTATTGACAAATAATTAATGACATAATACAAAAAAAGCAACAACAATAACAAAAATCATAATATCACATAACAAACAGTCTTCACAGTACAAATCATATAATTCATATACTTCTTGCTATAGATTATCATCATTGGGAAATCCTATAGATTATCATCATTGGAAAATCGCCATATATCAGACAAAAACACCACCAACAACAGTAACAAAAAAAATCCTAATACTGCATTCTTCTCTCTCTTTTTTTTAAAAGACCATTTTCGATAAAATTTGATATTCCATTATGGGGGAGCGGGCTGACCTGGCATGTATCACTGAGACCTGGCTGAGACCAGAGGATGGGGTTCCTCTGTCAGAAATGTGTCCAGCTGGGTTCAGTATTTGGCACCAGCCTAGGGATGAGGGTAAGGGCAGTGGCGTTGCCATCATAGCCAGGGAGTCACTGGGAGTCGCCAGGGCTACCGCTCCACAAATTCTGGGTTGTGAGGCCCTGCTTCTGCGTCTGGGCTCTAAGGGTCAGTTGGGAGTCTTACTCCTGTACCTGCCCCCTTGCAGGGTAAGGGACTCCCTGCCTGAGCTCCTCGAGGCCGTCTCAGTGTTGGCGTTGGAGTTCCCTAGACTGTTGGTTCTGGGGGACTTCAATTTGCCTCCGCTGGGGACTGGCTCCGAGGTGGCTCAGGAGTTCATGGCTTCCATGGCAGCTATGGACCTGATTCAGGTAATTCAGGGCCCGACCAGGGGCAGTGACCACACACCAGATTTAATCTTTTTGTCGGAGCGGTGGCAGAGTGATCTGAGACTACGGAAATTAGACATAACACCTGTGCCATGGTCAGATCATTATTTGGTGGCTCTAGACTTCCTGGGTGCGACGCTTCATCGTAGGGAGGCAGGGCCTATTAGAATGGCCCGCCCCCGGCAACTGATGGATCCTAATGGATTCCAGAGGGAACTGGGGGATTTCCCTCTGGATCGGCAACATGATTTGCCCAAGGCGCTGGTTGACCTGTGGAACAGGATGACAACAGTGGCCTTGGATGAAATCGCACCACTACGGCCTCTCAGAGCTCATGGAGCTAGGTCATCTCCGTGGTTCATAAATGAACTGCGGGAGTTCAAACAGGCAAAGAGACGCCTAGAGCGCCGCTGGGTGAAGACCCAGAGAGACTCCAATTGGACACTAGCTAGAGCCGCTATTAGGGCCTACCTAGTGGCGATGGAGGTGGTGAGGCGGCAATACTTGACCACCCTTATTGCCTCCGCTGATAATCACCCAGCCACCCTGTTCTGGGTTACCAGGTCTCTCCTTGGTAGGGGGACCCCGGTGCCTGGTTGGCAGGGGTCGGCTGAGGACTTTGCTGACCATCTAGTGGAGAAAATCGATTGGATTCGCTCGGGGTTTAATCCTGGCATGGATGGGGAGAGTCCGGAGGGAGCTGGAGCACATTCTTGCCATACCATCTGGGACCAGTTTGATCCAGTTGCCCCTGATGAAGTGGACAGGCTCCTTGCAGCTGTGCGCACCACTACCTGCCCATTGGACCCCTGTCCCACCTGGTTGGTGAAAGCCTCCAAGGCGGTGACAGGTGGCTGGGTTGGGGCTATGATCAATGCATCATTGCGGGAGGGGGTGTTTCCTGCACCTTTAAAACATGCCTTGGTGCGCCCCCTCCTGAAGAAACCTTCCCTCGACCCAGCTGTCCTAACCAACTATAGGCCTGTCTCCAACCTCCCCTTTTTAGGGAAGGTGTTGGAGAAGGCAGTGGCGCGTCGGCTGCAGGGGGTACTGGATGAAGCGGATTACCAGGACCCCTTTCAGTCAGGATTCAGGCCTGGATATGGTACCGAAACGGCATTGGTCGCACTGATGGATGATCTCTGGCGGGAGCGGGATGGTGGTCACCCATCCGTCCTTGCTCTTCTTGACCTCTCAGCGGCTTTCGATACCGTTGACCACGGTATCCTTCTGGAACGGCTCCGAGGATTGGGAATCCAGGGCACTGTGTGGTCCTGGTTTTCCTCATTTCTGAGGGGTCGGACCCAGTCGGTGTGGTTGGAGAGTGAGAGGTCCAGTCCTAGGCCCCTCAAATGGGGGGTGCCTCAGTTCTCCTCTCCTATTTAACATCTACATGAAGCCGCTGGGTGAGATCATTCGTTCCCATGGGGTGCGGTACCATCAGTACGCGGATGACACTCAGTTGTACATCTCGGCCCATGGGGACCCCAGTGATGCCATCAAAGTCCTTTCCAGGTGCCTGGAAGCTGTTGGGGTCTGGATGGGGGCTAACGGGCTACAACTGAATCCCAGCAAGACTGAGTGGCTATGGATAAGGGGTCCTGCGTTAACCCAGGAGCTACCATCTTTGGTTCTGGATGGGGCTATTTTGCCCCAGACAGACCCGGTGCGCAACTTGGGGGTCCTCCTGGATTCGCGGCTACTGCTAGAAGAACAGGTGGCGGCTGTGACCAGGAGTGACCAACTTCGGGTGATTCGCCAGTTGCGCCCACTCCTGGACCGGGACTCCTTGCTCATGGTCATTCACGCTCTGGTCACCTCCAGACTAGATTATTGCAATGCGCTCTACATGGGGCTGCCCTTGACGACCATTCGGAGGCTACAGCTGGTCCAGAATGTGGCAGCCAGGGTGGTGATGGGGTGTGGGCGTTATGCCCGTGCTTTGCCACTGCTCCGGGAGCTGCACTGGCTGCCAGTTTGTCTCCGGGTGCAATTCAAGGTGCTGGTTTTGACCTTTAAAGCCCTATATGGTAGTGGGCCGGGTTACCTAAGAGACCGCATCGCCCTGAGGACGTCTGTCTGTCCAACCAGAGCGGACCGGAGGGGCTCTCTAATTGTTCCATCAGCCAGAGGGGCTCGCCTATCTGGCACAAGGAGGAGAGCCTTCTCCGTGTCTGCACCGGCCCTCTGGAACCTCCTGCCAACAGAGCTACGTCTCCGGACGGAATTGTTGCCTTTCCGAAAAGAACTTAAAACCTGGCTGGCGGGTCAAGTGTGGGGTGCAGGTGGAAGGGTAACCTCCATTGGGTGGTTGGTGTAGAAGAACTCTTCCCCATGGTGCCTTTGGATCCTGCAGCCCTTGTTTTTAGGGGGTGGGTAGTTTTAACTGTTTTTAACATGTGTTTTTTAATTTTTATTGTGAACCGCCCTGAGTTGGCTTTGGCCGAGTGAGCGGTATATAAATGTGACAATTAAATTAAATTAAAAAATTAAATATATATTATTCAATCTTATCACTATACATACTATTTAAATATAGCCTCATTTAATGTGGATAAAAACGTTGACAATCACCCAGTGATATTTACAATGCTCCCAGAGATTGAGTTTGATAACTCTTTCTCACTTTCTCTCATTTTTTATTAATATTTCTTTATTTTTAACTCCAAAATGAAATGTACTCGGGCGCTGAAATGTCACCTTGTCTCTTACTTAACGCATGATCAGTGAAGCATTTCCAAATCTCATGAAATTTATTTTCTTTTATTATTCTCTTTCTTTTGTTTAACTTCCATGTTAACTTATCATTAACTGCTAATATCTACATTTCTTTATACCAGTCCTCTATTTGTATTATATTTTCACCTTTCCAATTCTTAGCTATGCACTGTCTTGCTGTAGTTAGCATAATTGCCAATAAATCTTTTCTATATTTATCCAATTTCAAATTATCCACTTCAGTTATTAATGCTATGCTCGCATCTAATTTAATATCACTAGCAAATATTTCATT
The DNA here is from genome assembly GCA_035047345.1 of Bradypodion ventrale. NCBI lineage: Eukaryota > Metazoa > Chordata > Lepidosauria > Squamata > Chamaeleonidae > Bradypodion > Bradypodion ventrale. Next base: position 238,458,461 of record JAWDJE010000001.1, read on the forward strand.
AATTTCTATATTAATTTTATCCCCAAAAGACTTCAATTTTGAGCAATTCCACCACATATGTAAATATATCCCTGGAGTATCATTACATCTCCAACAATAATTCAGCTTCGAGCTATCTATCTGATGTAATCAATTAGGAGTTAAATACCATTTCCATATTAATTTGTAGTTATGTTATTTAACTCTTGCTGAAAGGGTATTCATTATTCTGCTCTTCCATTTACTTTTCCAACTTTCATTACTAATTTTAATATTCTGGTCTTGCTCCCATACGGATTTTAAAATTTCCTGTTGTTTTTCATCATTGTTCAATATCTTATATAATTTACTAACTATTCCCTTAATTGATATTTGTTCTGACCTTAATCTAAATAATATATCTTCAAATGCAGATTTGCTTCTATTTAAATTTGTTCCATCCGATTGTTTTATTCCATTTATTTATTTGAGCAATTTGCAACCAGTTTAAGTTCAGTTGTTTAAATAATTCCACTTTCTTTACATCATCACTACAAACCTTCAGCCAGTTTTTCAAACTTTTTACATTGTTTTTAATAAATATTTCTTCTAATTTGCTATCTATCCTTAATGGAAATGTTCTCATATCTCTTATCTCTATGATCGGTGACACATTTGGAGGCATTTTTTTCTTCAACATCCTCCATGTATCCATTAACTCTTTCAACAATTTATTTGATATGCTAATCCTTTTATTTATTTTACCCAGGAAAGCCTCATTCCCAAATTCTGAAATTTCCTGCATTTCTATTTTTTCCCATATAAATTATTTCCTCATTAATATTTTGCTTATATTTCTTAATTTAAATGTGTTATAATAATTTTTAATGTTTGGGATTCCTAATCCACCCATTTTCTGTGGTAAATACCAAAGAGAATTGGTTATTCTTGGTCTCTTTCCCCCATTACAATATTCATTTATCAAACTTTGAAAGATTTTTAAACTTTTCTCTTTAATTTGTATCTGTAAAGTATCAAATAAAAAAAATATTTTGGGTAATATTTTCATTTTACACAATGCAATTCTGCCGAACCAAGATAAATTTAATTTTTTATATCTTTGTATTTTCTCTTTCAATTATTTTTCTAATTTGTCGTAATTTAATTTCTTTAAAACAACAAAATTATTTACAACATTAATCCCTAAATATTTTATATCATTCTTCATTTGAATATTAAATTTATCCTTAATTTTTTCCTTGTCTTCATTGCTTAAATTAAAAAATAGAGCTTCTGATTTGTCTCAATTTACTTCCAGTCCTGTTGCCTCTTGAAAATTCCTAAGATGATTTCTTAATTTGGGCAAACAAACCTGTGGATGTTTCATTATAATTAACGTATCATCAGCATATAAATTTATTTTAGTTCCCGCAACCCCTTCTAATTCTTCATCATTCCTAATTTCAGATGCAAATAGCTCCATCGCCATGATAAATAGCATTGACGATTAAGGATCCCCTTGTCTAGTTCCTGCACTCAGTGTGATATCTTCTGTAACTGTATCATTGTTGATATAATTGATCTATTACTCTGTAAAATTTTGCACCAAAACCATAATTCTGTACATATTTTTTTATCGTGATCTGTTGGAGGGAGTCAAATGCTTTATAGATATCAAGGGATAATATACCTACTTTTCCTTTGCTATATTGTGCCATTGCTGCCAAGTCCACTATTCTTCTTGTCAGATCAGACATATGCCTGTCTTTCATAAACCCTACTTGATCTCTGTTTATATAATTATCCATGAATTTATTTAATCTACTGGCCAAAATGGCGGTAAATAATTTGGTGTCTTGATTCATTAATGATATCGGTCTATACAACTCTATTCTTTCTAAATTCTTGCCAGGTTTGGGGATCAAAATAATATTTGTTTTATACCATGATGGTAGTATTCGACCTCCTTCTAAAATATAATTAAATATCCTCATAACATTTCCTTAAAGTCCTTGTAAAATTCTGTGGACAAGCCATCATCTCCAGGCGCCTTAGCCACTTTTAACTGAAGAAGAAGAAGTGGAGCTTTCCTCAATCAGCAGTCTGGGTCTCCTGACAGTCAATTATTACTGGCTGTCTCTCTGGGGACAAACAATGCAAAGGTGAAAGGAGGAAGATGCTTTGGCGACAGCCGCAGCTGCCATCAGCTGGCCGGCCTCATCTAGCTGCAGCCACTGAAGCACTAAATTACCTTCTGTCGCTTTGGAAGCAAGGATCCGGATGCAGGAAATACCAAGATGTGAATTTCTGAGTTTGGTTGGTGAAACCCAGACTGTGCATTACGATGCTCTGGTCCAAGAAGGTTCTGCTCCAGATATGAAGAAGCATTCATGTGTGGAGGAAACAACGCACAGGGCGGAGGGACCCCAGCAGCGCCGAACACCGAGACCACCGCCGGCGTTCCTGGGACCCGCCTCCAGCTGCCTCCGGCCAGGACTTAAAAGGCCGTTGAGGCAGCGAGACTTTGCCGCTGCCTCCGGCCCTCCAGGCAGGGCAAAGGGACCCCTGCAGCGCCGAACACCGAGACCACCGCCAGCATTCCTGGGACCCGCCTCCAGCTGCCTTCAATTGCCTCAGGCCAGGATTTAAAGGCCGTTGAGGCAGCGAGACTCTGCTGACATTACTTTTTGTATTGTATTATTGAGTTATTATTGTTACTGTCTACTTTTGTATTTTTGTCCTTGCTCTATGCTATATTGTATTTTGTTTTTTGCTATATTGTATTTTCTTTGATGTGTTGTGAGCCGCCCTGAGTCGGCATGTGCTGAGAAGGGCGGCATATAAATCAAATAAACATAAACATAAACTTGTTAATAACTTCAGTTATTTCATTTTTTGTTATTTTTTTCTTCCATCAAATTTATATGCTCAATTTTAATTTTAGTCTTTAAACACTTTTCCATGTATTGCTCCACCTTACTAGTATCCATTTTTTTATCAGTGTACAAATTCTGATAAAACTCTTTTACAATTTCCAATTTATCCTCTCTTATTATACCTTTTCCCATCCTTGTGTATTAAAATCCCCATATTTCTTCTATCCTTTTTTTCTTCTTCTGTTCTTGCTAGCATTTTTGTATTTTTGTTGCTATACTCGAAGTACTCCCTCTTGAGGTATATTATTTTTTTAAATTTTGTCAGTGGCCTTTTTATTTGCCTCTAATTTCAACATTTGTAATCTCTTTTCAATACTCTCATTTTTAGTCCCAGCATGTTCATCCTGTAATTTTTTAATTTCTTCTAATTTCTGTTGTTCCATCTTTTGTTGTTTAATTTTACTTGCTGATAACTTAATGCATTTCCCCCTGAAAACTGCTTTCATAGTGTCCCATAAAATTTCATCACTTACATCATTTGTATCATTTAATGTCCAACACTCTTCCCATTTGGCAGTTATCATTTCTTTATTTAAATGAGACCTAAACAAATTGACATACTTCCATCCAGTTTTCCTCTGTAATTTATTATCTAATTTTAATTCTAATATTATTTTGGCATGGTCTGATTCTTTAATTATTCCAACATTTATATCTTCAATTTTTTTGATCAAATTTTCTGAAATTAGAATATAGTCAATTCTGGAGTAATATGCTTGCGAGTAATATGTGTAACCACTTCCACAACCTTTTATTTCTCTCCAAGTATCTCTTAGATTTAACGCCTCACACCATTTATCCATTACCTTCTTATTTCTATTGATATATCTTGTAGGGTTCGTAGTGTCTATGTTAGATCTAGCTAAATTAAAGTCCCCTGCTACTATTAAATTTGCTGTTTTTTCACTTTCCAGTATTCTATACACTTTCTCTAAAAATTCCTCCTGTTTTTCATTCGGAACATACACATTTACTAGAGTAATTTCTTCATCATTAATTAAGCCATTAATAATTAAATATCTACCCTCGGGATCTGCAGTGCACTTTATTTTTACAAATCTTAACCTTTTGGACATTAATATTGCTACACCTCTTGCTTTAGCATTTCCATATGCTTATTCATAGTTTTCTGTCCACCCCAATCACAGATTATTTGTATTGTTATATTTTTGATGGGTTTCCTGCAGGAAAATCAAATCAGGTTTATCCTTTCTAATAGCGGCTTCCAAACGCTTTCTTTTTATCTGATTTCCAGTGCCGTTAACATTCCAAGTTAGTGCTTTAATATATTTCATCTTTATTATCTAATTTGTCTCTCATTCCACTCAATCTCCGGCGAGCATGTGTACAAGCATACCATATTTTTACCCACATAAAAAACAAAACAAAAATTACATTAATTTTAACAAATAACAAACAGTTTAACAGATAAAAGAAAATCATTACCCTCCCCACGTTTTCCAAAAAAAGTGACCCTTGAATTCAAGGAGGGGAGGGGGTGCGGCATAAGTACGACCCAAGCATAGTATGCATTCTGTCTTGCTTGTTTTTATAATACACTTATTCTATTTTCCACTATCAATATTACTTAATGTGAACTAGTTTTCGTCTCCATTGTGAGCCGTATGAGTATACATTTCTGCTATTACTAGTGCCTTTTTTAACTCTGTCCACTCTTGTGTGTCTTGTTCAATGACATTCGCTTCTACCAATAAATCTAATACATAGGTTCCTTCCTTGATCACATATGTTTTCCCTGATTTTGTGAAATTAAGTTGCTTAGAAAACTTCAATTTATATTTGCTCTCTTTTTCTCGTAACTTCTTAGTTATCGGCTTGATCTGTGTTCTCTAAATTCGCTCATCAAGCGAGATATCATCGTACATTTCTACCTTGTTCCCGTCTATATTCATTACATATGATCCCGCTTTTCTAATGTGCATCATTAAACTCGTTTTCAGACCAACATTTGCAAATTTTAGTAAGACCAATCTATTGTCATTGTTTCTTTTTGGGCCCAATCTATATACACTTACAATATCATTAGCAGAAAAATCCCTATCTATCTTTAGGTCATTCAACCATTTTAATAATCTACTTTTTAACTGATACGGATTTCTCTCAACTACATTTCTGATTATCATGCTTGGTCTTCTAAGTTGTTCCTCTAAAAATTCTATCCCTTTATTATGATCATCTGTCTTTATTTCGTATTCCTTTGCTTTCTCTTTAACCTCTTGGACATCCATAGTTATTTTCTCAACCTCCTTCATGTTTAAATTCCTTCCTTCCTTCATTTCTGCCACTTCCTTCATGATTTTTGCTGTTTCAGTTTTGTTAGATTCCGTTATCTCCATCACTATCATCATCATTTTTTTGAAAAATCTCGAGACTCTTGCTGAAGTTTTAGAAAATCATGACTGTCTTGCAATCTTTGCTCTTCCATTATTTCAAACTTTGCTTGTAGAAATTCTTCCAACCTGTTCAATGCTACCTTTATTCTCCGCCACATAACCCTCTATTCCTGTGTCACATTCCTCTACTATCAACACTTCATCTTCCTCTTTGTTCCCCATTTTACTTTGTGAATCCTTATTTTCTTGCTTGCTGCTTTTCTTTATCACTTTAGTCTTCTTCCTTGCCCCTAACTCTCTTTCTTCGTTTCCTGATGGTTCAGCTTAGCCTAACGGTTCCTTCGCTAAGTCCCAAGTACTTCCTGATGGTTCTAAAATGTCCTGCTTTTCTTGTTGATGCATGTGTTGAAGTTGTATCTTCTGTTGTACTTGTACTTGTGGATGCTGCGGCAAGACTTGTTGCTTTTTTCTTTCCTCTATTTTTTCTGCAGATTTTCCAATTCTTCAATGTCTTCAATCTTGTGCTCACCTTGCTGATTGGTTAAACAGCTGCATGTTGGTTAGGTAACTGCATGCCATCCCTGGGTATAGTAGGGAGGGCTATACAGCCTTGAGTCATGGTCAGAGGCCCAAGCTGGGGGCCCAGGCCTCTAAGTTACGGCATAAACAGATGAGGCAGGAGAACGAACACCCACGATTTATGACCATGGTTTGCCATTAGCCACAGCGATCGTGCTGTGAACACCCTCACATCTCCCCCCTTCTGTTTTTAAGAAGCTTATAAGCATAATAAATTTGGTCCTTGCGTGCACGAGGCATCAAGCGAAATCCTTGCAGGCAGGTGGCTAGCAATGAAGGTATGCATTGAATAAAGCAACAGGTAGTTATCAGAATGGCAAGAATAATTAAACCATACTGCAGAATGGTCCGTACCCAAGCTCCGTTGGGAAGCCAGGACCAAAGAGTGCTCCACCACGAAGGCAGAGGATTTTGCTTATAGAGAGACAGGGCATCAAGGAGCAGCTTTTTGGTTGCCTTTCCCCAAAGGGGGCTAAGAGCATATTTCTTTTTGACCTTGTCATTAAAGTCGGCCATATCGTAACCCAACACTGACCTACTGACGTTTTGGGGAGTGTAGCAAATGGGAATGAGACAGGTGCTTAACAGGTGATAGGAGTCAACGCTTTGCTTAAGGCAAAACTCAGTTTGATTAGAAATGCGGTCAAGCTCATACCACAGGTTATACTCAAAGCGCTGGGACAGCTCATCTTGGATGGCAAGCGCCCCTGGAAAAAGAAGCATGTAGCAACAAAGAATCATTATAGAATTAGCATTTAGACAAGCTATGGTAGCAACAACAAAGTTCTCAGGAGTCTTTTCCACCCGGATTTCGTCCAGCACGGACTGGGCTTCATCCGACAATGCTTTCACCTGGCCCCAGGTTATCGGCGGGTTCTGCCCCCTTCGCCTTCCCCCTCGGTTCCGTCTCCTCTCCGGGAGCTCGTGCAGGTGAAGGTTGACGTTTGGAATGGGGTTGCCGAGACCCTGATGCCATGCCATGTTTCCATGGTTGAACAAACCGGGCAGGGACCCAAAGAGGACGTTCTGGCATAGACATGGCGGCGTAGCCCCTTCCCCAGGTTATGAGGGGAACAGGCCCTTTCCATTCTGGGTCCGGCAGGCATCTGTACTGGACCTGGGTGGCAGGCAGAACCTCAAGCTGGCGGTAGTGACGCTGAGCCCTGGATAAAAATTGAGAATTAAATTGAGACAAGTTAAGGTGGTTTAGAGTAAACAGTACACTAGCAAGCCACTCCTCCTTTTCCGGAAGTGAGAGGGGGACAGTCCCCCCTTTCCTTTTTTGGCGATCCAGTGCATCCTTCAGTGTTCTATTGGCCCGTTCGACCACGGCCTGTCCCTGAGAATTATAAGGGATGCCGAATGTGTGGACAATCTGCCAGCGGGTACAAAACTCTGCTAGGGCAGTAGAACAATAGGCGGGGCTGTTGAGCATTCCCATTGGCAATACCTTCCAATGGTACCGGACTGTGGGCTGGGAGTTATTCAACACCGGGACCGTGAAAGCAAAATACTTCCGGTCCTTTTCCTGAAGGGGAATGGTATAAAAACAATCCTTGAGGTCAATGACAGCCATCTCATAATCATGGGGTATCAAATTTGGGTTCGGGGTTCCACACTGGAGCGAGCCCATCGGCTCGATTATCTTATTAATCTCCCGCAGGTCATGGAGCAACCGCCACTTCCCGGACTTCTTTTTGATGACAAATACCGGGGTATTGAACGGACTACTAGTCCAGTTGTTCCTGAACGAGCTGCTTAAGCGCAGTCAACTTCTCTTGTGGAAGTGGCCATTGCTCCACCCACACGGCCTGATCGGTCTTCCACGAGAGTGGAAGAGCACAATGTTGATGGCTATTCATGAGTTATGAGGGTGGTGCCAACTTGCGCCAGCAAATCCCTCCCCCACAAGTTGTGATCAATTTGTAAAACACAGGGCTTGATGCGAGCGATCTCAGGCCCGCCAGGTTGGAGACTGACAGATAACCACTGAGCACTTTTCCGGGAGGCCTGGCTACCACCGATGCCCCAAACTGAGGGAGCGGTTTCGGTTGGCCACAAGGGATCCCAGTGCCCAGCAGCTATCACAGAAATATCCGCCCCCGTATCCAACAATCCCTCCAACCACTTACCGTTTACCCAATACTTACGGGTCGGCTTCTGTTGTCCTATCTGCTCTCGAAGGGCGGCAACCTGTGGATGATAGGTGTCTCCATCGGCCCCGGCACGGGTGGAACCAAACCCCCCTCTGCGAAGGGCGGGCTCCGCTCCCCCTGGGGTCTCATAAGAAACAATGATCAATTGTGCCCAGGAGTCCCCCTTGCGCAGTTGCAATGGAAGGTGACTCCAAAATTGTACATAAATGATGCCTGTGTAGTCTGTGTCTATCACGCCAGGAACTATCATGATGCCATGTTTGGCCGCTGATGAACGTGGCAGTACCAAACCAACGGTCCCTTTTGGCAAGGGGCCAGTAAGGTCGGCAGGCATCAGGATAAGCTCCCCAGGCAACGCAGTTGTCATGTCCTGTGTGTTAACGAGATCGAGACCAGCGCTGCCAGCAGTAGCAGCCTTGCGCTGATCGACCCGTGTCCCGTTTATTTTTCCGGGGCCCGGGGAGGGCCCGGTATCTAGTTTCCCTGTGGTGAGGGGTTGACTCTGCACTGGCTAGCCCAATGTAGCCTTTGCCACACCGGGGACACTTCTTGCTGGGGCGCCTGACATCCTTCCCACCTCCCTTATGCGCTCCCCCTCCGGGGGCGTGACAGTCTTTCTTGAAGTGGCCCGGTTTCTGACAGTTGAAACAATTGCCAGTGGGCTTGTTTCCGGCACGAAGCGCTCCAGCCAGAAGGGCCATTGCATGTGTTTGAGTGCCCACCTCCATACAGGCTTGAATCATGTCAGCTAAACTATACTCAGGGCAGTGAATGACATTTTGCAAAATCTTCTTGCAATCGGCATTGGCCTGCTCAAAAGCCAGCCGTTTCAGAAGTTCTCCCTGGGCATCAGGGTTGTCTATCTGTCTTTGTATGGCTTCCTTCAATCTATCAATGAACTGTGAGTAGGGTTCAGCAGGCTGCTGCCGTGTGGAAGTAAAGGAGCGTGTGGGTTTCCCAAAGACGGGGACCTTTTAAAGGCTCTCATGACGCACATGAAGGTTCGGTGGAAAGACTCCCGAGGGAGTTGCATCTGCTGTTGGAGGGTAGCAAATGCACCCGCTCCATAAATCTGCTCAGGGGTGTTTTGTGGCGTACCAGCCGCCACTGCAGCCGCTCGGAATTCACTATCCCAAACAACATACTGTGAAGCAGTCAAAATCATTCGAAACAAATCCTTCCAGTCTTGGGGCAGCATCGTGTACCCATTCCCAATTCCCTCAAGCAACCCTTGCACAAAATTTGATCGGACACCAGCCTCTCTAACAGCCTTATTAAGTTCCCTAATTACTGTATATGACAGAGCTTGCCAATGGATACGTTCCTCTGGATTCCCATCCGCCCCCACCCCCATCTCAACCGTAATGGGAAAAGCAGAAGGACTCTCTCCTTGCCACTCTTCCGCCTCCTCCAGGGACAGAACCCCATCGCTCTTGGCTCAATGTATAGCGGAGCGAACATTTCCCATCACACCGCCAGGGTAGGCAGGCGGCGCCTGGAGAACCAGGCTCGGGATGGGCGGCACCAATGGTGCCGTAGGTGGTAAAATAGCGGGCAGCACTTTTGGATAAGGAGGTGGTGGGTCCTCGGGTGGATGAGTCAGAGGATTGGTCAGGGATGCCTCTGCTGGTACTAATTTCCTGACTGCCTCGTTAATTCTTTGCCAAATCAATAAATGATGAACCGCTGCCCTCGGTTCTTCCAATAAAATTGTTCCAATTCTTTGCCAATCATCCCGTTTGAGTGATCCAATTTCTGGGTACCAAGGACATTGGCATTCGACTTCCTTAATGAAGTCTTCAAGACTATTAAGCGTGATGTCTGGACATCCGCTCTCCTTGATGATTTTCTGCAATTCCTTTGCATGGGTCTTTTGCCCTAAAGAAAGTTCCCCCCCCCCATACTCACAATCGGGAGCTCGAAAGCTGAGAGAGGTGTACCAGGGGGCTATTCCAGCCGGTGAGTCGGGGAGTTGGGATCCAGCAATCGCGTCGCGGGTCACCAGATGATGTGTTTTGGGATCAAGGAGACAGCGGAGGCTTAATTCATGAAGAGGCATAGGGCAAGATAGCCCGGACGGAGTTTATTAGGAATAACAGGACAAAGACATTCCAGAGAAGAGTATGCAATATATTCTTATTGGTTACCTGCGATAACATAAGGTTACATAATTGGCTAAATATCAGCATGCCTGCCTCGTGCTCACCTTGCTGATTGGTTAAACAGCTGCGTGTTGGTTAGGTAACTGCATGCCATCCCTGGGTATAGTAGGGAGGGCTATACAGCCTTGAGTCATGGTCAGAGGCCCAAGCTGGGGGCCCAGGCCTCTAAGTTATGGCATAAACTGATGAGGCAGGAGAACGATCACCCACGATTTATGACCATGGTTTGCCATTAGCCACAGCGATCGTGCTGTGAACACCCTCACACAGTATCGTGATCTATCTTCTCTTGCTGTTGCTTCTCCTTTCGACTCATTCATATAGAATACAAAAAATCTACATTTATATATCAAACACCAATTTTTTATATATTAAAAACAACTAAAAATAAATTAAAATATTTTTTCTTTTTTTCCCTCTTGTTCTAAATCTTAATAATATTTCTATATATTTTCCTTATAAAGATATATTACACTACACCCAACAACAATTTGAACACAAATTAATTACTAAGTTTATGCTACTAAGAACTATTCTCTCTAACACATAAGTGTTAAATCAGTTCACTTTACAATTTCTTATACACTTTACAACTAAAAGAATAACACTATTAAGTTACTTTTCTATAACACTTTTTAAACACTTAATTATAACTGAATTATTAAATAATATATAACAAATTATATGTTATAATTGAAAATCAATTTGTTGTTGTTCAGTCGCACAGTCGATTCCGACCATTTGCGACCCTATGGACCATTGTTCTCCAGGCATCTCAGTCCTCCCAGTTCTGTGCCCATTGTGTCTACAATACCATTTATCCATCTCATCTTTGGCCTCCCCCTTCTTCTTTAGTCCTCCACCTTTCCCATCATCACGGCCTTCTCAAGTGAGTCCTCCCTTCTCATTTGATGCCCAAAGTACTTTAGCCTCATCTTTACTATTTGACCTTCCAATGAGCAGTCAGGGTTGATTTCTTCTAAGATTGACCTATTTGTTCTCCTCGCTGTCCAGGGTACCCTCAAAACTCCTCCAACACCACATTTCAAAGGCATCTATTCTTCTGCGCTCAGCTTTCCTAATTGTCCAGCTCTCACATCCGTACATTACCACTGGGAATACCATTGCTTTGACTATTCTAATTTTTGTTTTCATGGTGATGTCTCTGCTTTTCACTATGTTCCCCAGGTTTCTCATAGCTTGTCTCCCAAGAATCAGTCGCCTTTTTATTTCATGGCTGCAATCCCCATCTGCAGTGATCTTTAATCCTAAAAATGTAAAATCTGTCACTGCTTCTACTTCTTCCCCATCTATTTTCCAGGAACTGATTGGGCCTGTTGCCATTATCTTGGTTTTCTTGATATTGAGTCTCAAGCCAGCTTTTGCACTCTCTTCCTTCAATCCAATCAAGAGATTCTTTAGGTCTTCCTCACTTTCTGCCATTAGGGTGGTATCGTCTGCATATCTCAGATTGTTGATGTTTCTCCCAGCAATTTTTATCCCATATTGTGATTCCTCCATCCCTGCATTGCGCATTATGTGCTTGCTCTGTGTATAAGTTTAATAAGCAGGGTGACAAAATGCAACCTTGTCTTATTCCTTTTCCTATTCCAAACCACTCTGTCATTCCGTGTTCTGTCCTAACTGTTGCTTCTTGATTCATGTACAGATTTCTCAGGAGGCATATTAGGTGCTCTGGTATTCCCATCTCTTTAATCACTTGCCACATCTTGTTGTGATCCACACAATCAAATGCCTTAGTGTAGTCAATAAAGCAAAAGTAAACTTGTTTCTGGTATTCCTTTGTTTTCTCCATGATCCAACGTATGTTGGCAATGTGGTCTCTAGTCCCCCTCCCTCTTCTGAAACCAGCCTGCACCTCTGGTAATTCTCTCTCCACATGCTGCTGAAGTCTATCCTATATTATCTTGAGCATCACTTTGCTGGCGTGTGGGATGAGCGCAATTGTTCGATAATTTGAACATTCTTTGGCATTGCCCTTTTTTGGAATTTGATCTTTTCCAATCCTGTGGCCACTGTTTTGTTTTCCAAATCAGCTGGCATATTGAAGGCAGTAATTTCATGCCATCATCTTTTAGAGCTTTGAAAAATTCAACCGGGATACCATCATCTCCACTAGCTTTGTTGTTTGCAGTGCTCTTTAGGGCCTTTCTGACTTCACTCTCCAGGATGTCTGGCTCAAGTTCAATTTCTTCATCATTGGGACTATCAGGAGTGTTGAGGTCCTTTTTGTAGAGTTCCTCTGTGTACTCTTTCCATCTTTTCTTAATCTCTTCTGCATCAACTAGCTCCTTTCCATCTTTGTCCCTTATCATGGTCATTTTTGCTTTAAATGTTCCCTTGATTTCCCGGATTTTTTTGAAAAGGTCTCTGGTTCTGCCTCTTTTGTTGTTTTCCTCCATTTCTTTGCACTGTTCTTTTAGGTAGTTTTCCTTATCTCTCCTTGCTTTTCTTTGAAATTCTGTGTTCAAATGATTGTATTTTTTCCTTTCTCCTTTGACTTTTGCGTTCCTTCTTTCCTCTGCTGTTTTAAGAGCCTCATCAGACAACCACTTTGCTTTCTTACTCTTCTTTTCTTTTGGTATGGTTTTCTTTGCTGCTTCCTGCATGATGTCCCTCATCTCTGTCCATAATTCTTCTGGCACTCTATCTATTGAGTCTAAGCCATTGAATCTGTTCATCACCTCCACCGTGTATTCTTTAGGGATGCTGTCTAGGTGATATCTGTCTGGACTCCTTGTTTTCCCTATTTTCTTTCGTCTAAGCCTGAATTTTGCAATCAGTAGGTTGTGATCTGAGCCACAGTCTGCTCCAGGTCTTGTTTTTGCTGACTGTCTGGAGGTTCTCCATCTTTGGCTGCAGAGTATGTAGTCAATCTGGTTTCGGTGTTGGTCATCTGGGGATGTCCATGTGTAAAGTCGCCTCTTGTGTTGCTGGAAGAGAGTGTTTGCTATGACCAGTGCGTTCTCTTGGCAGAACTCTATCAGTCTTTGCCCTGCTTCATTCTGTGTTCCAAGCCCAAACTTGCCTGTTATTCCCTCCATTTTTTGATTTCCTACTTTGGTGTATGTTCTATGAGGTGTTGTAAGTCCTCATAGATCTGGTCCACTGTGCCTTCATCTGCACCTGTGGTTGGTGCGTATATTTGGATCACAGTAACATTGAAAGATTTGCCTTGAATTCTTACTGACATCATTCTGTCATTTTTGAGGTTGTATCCCATTACTGCTTTTCTCACTCTTTTATTGACAATTATGGCTACTCCATTTCTTCTAAGGTTTTCTTGTCCACAGTAGTAGATATGATGGTTTCCAGAGCTGAATTCGCCCATCCCTGTCCATTTTAGCTCACTGATTCCCAAGATGTCAATGCTTATTCTTTCCATCTCATTTTTTACCACTTCCAGTTTACCTTGGTTCATTGATCTCACATTCCATGTCCCTATGCAGTATTGCTTCTTACAACATTGCATTTCTCCTCCCCCTTTCCTGTCCCTCCCCTTCCTCCAGTCTGTGGTGTTAAGCATCCTGTATCATCTAGCCTGCTTCTTTGTTTTGCCTTTTGTTTTGGTCAATAGGGTTCTCTTGGCAAACTTTGTGGCGTGGTTTGCCGGTTTCTACACTATTTTTTTCCTCGCATGTTACATCTTATCATAATTTTAAAAGGTTTAAAACAGTTTAAACAACATATTATCATGCATATTATCACACTCTAAAACACAGTCTCTATGTTAATTGCTATATTAAGTCAGTATAAAGTCTCTGTGTCAGTTGATATATTAAGTCAGCTACATTTTTGCACATCAGCTACTTATCCTTGTGTCCTCACCCCCCAGGTGGGGTTGTGGTCTCTGGGCGGCCCCTTGCTCCAGGGACATCGCAGCGGCAGGCGGTGGATGTTTTCCCCTGCACCACAGCTGGTCCTCCTGCTCTGGCGGCGGCGGCGGCGGTGGATGGCGACCTTTCCCGCCGCCTGCCTGATCGTCCCCACCCCCGGCTTGGGTGGTCTCATAGCTGATCCTGGCCGCGGGCAGCCTCTCCGCGGTGGCAGCAGTGGATGGCGACCTTTCCCGCCGCCTGCCTGGTCGTCCCCATCCCCGGCTGGGGTGGTCTCGTGGCTGCTCCTGGCTGCCGGCAGCCTCTCCTCAGCGGCGGTGGATGGCAACCTTTCCCGCTGCCTGCCTGGTTGTCCCCACCCCCGGCTGGGGTGGTCTCCAGGCTGCTCCTGGCTGCAAGCAGCCTCTCCTCGGCGGCGGTGGATGGTGACCTTTCCCGCCGCCTGCCTGATCACCCCCACCCCTGGCTGGAGTGGTCTCGGGGCTGCTCCTGGCCACGGGCAGCCTCTCCGCCGTGGTGGCAGTGGATGGCGACCTTTCCCACCGCCTGCCTGATCGTCCCCACCCCCAGCTGGGGTGGTCTCGGGGCTGCTCCTGGCCACAGGCAGCCTCTCCGCGGCAGCAGCAGTGGATGGCGACCTTTCCCGCCACCTGCCTGGTCATCCCCACCCCCAGCTGGGGTGGTCTTGCGGCTGCTCCTGGCCGTGGGCAGCCTCTCTGCGACGGCACAGAGAAATGAAAATAAATTAAATTAATAAAAAACAACAACAAAAGAAGTATAAAACTTCAAAATAAATAAATAAATAAATATAATGGTGATAACAAAAATCAACAGACGGATATGAAAATTAAAAATAAAAATAAAAGAATGAAAATAGATCAATAAGATTAAAGGAAAAAAGAAACTGCAGTGTTAAAAAAGAAAAAGGTGTAGAAATGAAAAGAGTATTCAATAAAGTTTTGTAGGATCAGTTTTTAGCTTTTAGTTTTCGGTTGGATAAGCAAAAGGGAGTGGGACATACAGAGACTCCTTTGTCTCTGCTGCGTTATCTCTGTTCATGTAATCAGCAAAACTAGACTTGCAGCTGGGAATGTAGCTAGAATTGTAACAACAGTCTCATTCTTCAGATCGCCATCTTAGTGCTGTGTCAGTAACTTAACACCGTCTTATTGCTCATTTAAATAATCAAGAGATCAGGAAAGACGTCAAAAATTCAAAAAGTAGATCAAGAAGAAAGTCACTTTCACTGCTGCCTACTCTTCTGTTCTTCTTTATTAACAACAAGATAATTTATTTCCTTATGTGCTCTGATTTATTCAAATGGGGAGAGAAAGAGTCCAAACTTTCTTGTCTCACCAATCGGAAAAACTGTTACAATGTTTCTTCAACTCTTTTTAACACTGCTTAGCTCCAAACTTCCACTTCAGTGCTCCCAGCCTCAAACGGGTTTAGCTTCTGCTCCCCCGTTGAGACCTTCCAGCTCCATTTCACTTTCTCTTATTCTCTTGACTCTTAACTCCAGTCTTGATTTCCAATATTATTTCATCCAATTTGTCCCTTTTTCTCTCACCGGCTAACAAAACTTAAACAGTCCCAATGCCACAAGTGCAGTATTCTGGGCCTCAAAAATTTACACGTTTACTACCTTCCTATCTAGTAAGACTATATTCTTCCTTTTTTTTTTGGTTTGAAATCTTGGGGTACGGGCCTCTAAAACAGTTCTACTCCAACTGCAAGCATGCCCAAAACTTACCAGCGCTCACTTCCTTTGTTTGGTTCTCCTCAGCAGCAGCTCTGCTTAAGAGCACATGTAGAATCAAAAAGGCTGACGCTGAAAGAGCTCAGAGCTTTTAAAGGCTAGTGTGGCTCTGCCCCTCTGAGTCACAGTTCAGGAAAAGGCCTGGTGTGGCTCCACCCCCTGCTTCCTGTTTCAGGAAGCTTCTAGCTGCTTTCTCTGTTTAAATTATCAATTTAAATTAGTGGAGGCCTCTAAAACAGCTCTACTCCAACTGCAAGCATGCCCAAAACTTACCAGTGCTCACTTCCTTTGTTTGGCTCTCTTCAGCAGCAGCTCTGTTTAAGAGTACTTAGATAATGAGTAAATGGAGCTCAAGTGCATATATTAAGCTGCAGTTAGTTGTATATCAGAATGTAAGACTTTCTAAACATCATATAGAAGATTGTAGAGTAGCCTTGATCATTTTGTTGTCAATTATGGAAAAACTCCCTAACCTCAAATTCTGCTCAGTGTAAGCATCATAAATGAGTTTTTAATAGTAGAAATAGCTACCTGTTGAAAGCAATGGCACCTAGATGGGACCCCACTTCACATCTCTTGCAGAGATGCATAGAATTAGAAAATCTGAATATCCAAACTAAATCCTAGAGATTGGTTAGTGGGATGTCTAGCTGGACATCCTGCTATGGAAATGGAGTAGACTATACAGCCAGCAACTCATCGCCAAGTGTCAGGTAAATAACCTGACTCCCCAAAGGGGCCAACAGGTACGGGTAGATGAGCCCCTCTGGGTGGGATGATGGCCCCTCAGTAGAAGAAATGCCACTAGAAATCATCATACTAGGCCCAATGGCAAAATGAACGGAGGAGGAACCACTTCATTCTGATTCCCAATGGTCATGGAGGCAAAAGAGGCCATGTCAGATCGACTGGCTGTTTAGGTGCACCTTGATAATATCCTCAAGGTTGTGGCAATCCATTGCAGTCCCGGTGTTAAATCCTGCATGTTTCATTTCATATGTGCCACAGGAGATGGCTCAGTGATCATAGTGTATGGGTCGCTTCATGGCAAGCTGAAATCCATCTTAAACAAATTTGTGCCAATGGCATTTTTCCTGCTTCAGGGGGGGAAATGCATTCTCAGATATGAGTTGCAGCCGACGAAGACGACATGAGAAGTTTTGAAAATGGGGAAGGGGCACAAGCAGTGAAAAAAGCAAACTCAATGCTAGGGATCATTAGGAAGGGTATAGAAAATAAGTCAGCAAGTGTCATTTTGCCTCTTTATAAATCTATGGTGAGGCCCCATCTGGAATACTGCGTACAGTTCTGGTCGCCATACCTCCAGAAGGATATTATGGAACTGGAAAAAGTGCAGAGGAGGGCAACCAATATGATTAGGGGACTGGAATACCTTCCTTACCATCTGAGGCTGCAACGGTTGGGCCTCTTCACTCTTGAACGACGATGTCTAAGAGGTGACCTGATTGAAGTTTATAAAATCATGCACGGTGTGGACAAAGTAGATAAGGAAAAACTGTTTTCCCTATCGCATAACACTAGAACTAGGGGACACTCCATGAAATCTTTGGGTACTAGTTCTCAAACAAATATTTTATTTTTTATTTATTTATTTATTTAGTCGTATTTATATATGCCGCCCACTCAGGCAGAACCCGACTCAGGGCGTCTTTACAACAAATTCTAAAAACATATAAAAACACTTTAAAAACCCCATATCCCACCCACTCTAAAAAAGGAAGAGAGAAAGTACTTTTTCACCCAGAGGATTACTGGTCTATGGAACTCCCTGCCAGAAGAAGTGGTGACAGCTGTCAGTCTTGACAGCTTTAAGAAAGGATTAGACAAGTTCATGGAGGACAAGGGTATCAATGGCTATAATTATGGATACTTAAGGACAACCTCCGGGTTGGAGAGATAGGCAGGATATCTCTCAATGCCATTTCCAGGGAATCCTAAGCAGGTGAAGGCATCTGCTTGGGAATACCCTGAAGGAAATAGTGAGCCACTGTATGAGACAGAATGCTGGACTGGATGGGCTGTGGCCTGTTCCAGCAAGGCTGTTCTTATGTTCTTATGTTCTAAGATAACTAAATAAGTATTTGATCAGACCACAGGAAAGGTGCGTGTCCTATGTTAACAGAAAGGGCCACTTTGTATAGAGTGATCTTTCTTACAGCAACTCTTCTGGAGAATTGCTACAGACCAGCTCCAGGTAATAGCTCTTCAAAAATACCCAGCTTAGGCAGGGGGTCAAGGTCAGGTTGAAGTTCACTTCCATGCACTTCATGTAAAATCCAGTCTGTTTCCCCATGTGATTATACCTTAAGTCATGAGTACATCCCACTGAAACTGTAGCAAGACATCTGTAGGATCAAGTTGTTATCTGTGTGTGTGTGTGTGTGTGTGTGTGTGTGTGTGTGTGTGTGTGTGTGTGTGTGTGTGTGTGTGAGAGAGAGAGAGAGAGAGAGAATGTATGTACAGTACGTTCATTTTTTAAAATTGTATTTAGGTAGCAGAACAAAATCACCTGTTTTCACAACCATCTTCAACAATTAGTGCACCGCTATCCACTGACCTGGGAAATAATTAATTCAAGTTTAGCTTTAGATCCTAAAAGTGCTTGCAGTCAAGACTTGAAAGGCAACAACATCTTTATTTAAAGGTCCATATCTGCTTTGAAATGAATGTATTGATTTTTGTGTATGCACATGTCATAATTATTACACTTAATTTTTAACCAGAGTCTCTCAACTAGTTAAGAGGATGAATCAGATACAGTATGTGACTTGGCAGATGCTATTGTAATTTATTTGGGATATATAAACATATATTTGTGGCTCAAGTAGCTAACACACTGACTGGGAGGTGGAAGGTTCTCGATTCCCGAGTACTGCAGGACAGAATGAGCTCCCGTCTTTGTCCCAACTTCTGCCATCCTAGCAGTTTGAAAGCAAGAAATTGCAAGTAGATAAATAGGGACCACTTCGGTGGGAAGGTAACAGCGCTCCGTGCGCTCCGGTGTCTTGTCATACCTGCCACATGACCATGGAAATGTCTTCAGAAGCAGACAGCACTGGTTCTTTGGCTTTGAAACAGAGATGAGCACTGAATCCTAGAGTCAGATATGACTGGCTTTCAAGCAAGGGAAACCTTTACCTTTTATAAAGAAAAATATAGGGGTCACATTTCTGTATATTATAAATGTTTATGTTTATAAATGTGAATTGAGATAAAAGCACTCACCAAGAAATGGATAGCAAGAGGCATCTGAGTGCTGGTCTACAACATAATGTTGGATGATTGCTTATTTATGTTTTCTAGTGTGATTAGGTAATTTTTCGAAAATTAGATTTCTACGAAGTCTGATATAATGCTAGAAATTTTGATGCTGATAATACTTGCCATTTAGGTGTAATATGTGTTTCCAAGGAGCTTCTTTATCCCAAAAACATCATTGGGCCTTCTCAGAGTTCCTTACTTGGAGATCCCAAGGAACATAACAGATAGAGATATTATAGTACAGAGTTTTCCAAACATTGATTTTTGAACTTTAATTCCCAGAAGCTTAAGTCAATTCCCCAAAGCACTGATCAGCCAATGTAGTGACTGAGGCTTCTTGGAATTGAAGTACACCAGTGTTCTGCAGAACATAGTTTGGGGAACACTGTTCTAGGAGACTGGTGGCATGCCTGAAGATTTCTCCTGATTCAGCATTATGTTCCTCTGGTGTTTCCTGCAGTAGGCTCACTGTAAAAGGAGATTTAAGGTGATGAAGGGTTGCGGGGAGAGGGTTCTCGGACTGGCTGCAGATGGCTTTGCTGTGATGTAGAGATTGTGTTGCATTACTGTATCTTTATATTCTTTATGTATTTATTGACTTTGGTTGCATCATTGTACTAATCATTGTATTATTGATTTATATATTTATTTGTATTGCTGTATTGCTCTGTTATTGTATTGTACCTGTTGAACTGCTTTGACTCGCCCACTGGGCTGAGTAAAGCGTTATAGAAATTAAATTTGAAAATGAAAAAAAAATCTTGAAATACTGCCTGGCAGTGAAGATGGCACAGGTAGAGCAAGCCCAATGTAGTGTAGTTCTGCCCAGAAATGCACAGTCAAGATCATTTTTGATTTTGACACCAACACTGAAATACGTCCTGCCAATTGGCTCATTGACTTCCCTTTAACACCCTCTTTCCCAGGAGAGAGAGGGCTTCAAGTATATTTGCATACAGCATAAACAGCATACTTCCATGGTTTTCTCTTAAACACAGAGTTTTAAAAAATGAAATTGGGGCATAAAAGGCTAAGACAGTAGACATTTAACTGATTAAAATGTAAAAAACAGTTCCATGAAAAATCACCATAATATGAAATGCAGTCGAATTAAGAGGGGGAAACTTGAAATAGACTTATTATAATAAACCTGGCTTGCTGATTGCTTTTTCCTCTGTGAGGGGAAACAGTCCTGCTTTTGGGGGTGGTTCTTCCTCCACCAGGGTACCCCAACACTCCCTTGCAGCTCCTTCTTCTAGGTCCTCGGGTGTGCCTGGATTTTAGAGAGGGGGGGTGTGGTGTGGTAGAGAGGGGTATGGTCTAGAAATTCCCTTATTTTAATGTCCAAAACTTGACAGGTATGGTTTATACTGTATTTTCACCCTGAGGTTAGGTGGACTCCCACCAAGGAATGTTTCCAGCACAGCCCCAGGGCTAACTTGTTTGCTTAGAGCAGTGGTCCTCAACTTTCAAGAACGTGGGGGCTGCTTTAGAGTGCCCAATGCCCAAAGAAGGCCACATCGTAAATCAAACTAACAAAACTATTAAACTACTAATTGAAACATTCAGAGATCAATGAAGACACATTTTCTGCAGTTGTAGTGCCTTTCAAAAACTACTGTGTGTAAGAATATTGAACCATATGCATAGGTTAGGGAGCATTTTTGAAGAATGGATTGTGAATCTTACCTGCCAGATGGCAGAGTTGCAATCTAAGTACATCGAATTACTATGAGGTTTACAGTAGTTCCTAATAAAAGCACGGCCTTGAGGTTTAAATCTACACCTGATAATACTTTTTGGGTGACCCTTCAAACAGAGCAAGTAGAGAGAAAGAGTGAAGGAAAGGACAGCCTCCCACCTGGAGCAAAGAATGTGTCATTAAGTTGGCTTCAAATTATATGCAGGATGCAAATACACAACACTGTTTGCCAGCCAAGCCTCAATCATGAGAAGCAAAATGCCAGCTGGCAGAAAGGAATTTGGCTAGAGGAAGATGTGGGAAGGTGAATCCCCTAAACGTTCATGCTAAAAAAGTGCTCCTTCCCTCTCAACCTAAAGAGCCACTCACCATCTCCTGCAGCCATAGATGCACAAGAAGACTCCTAGCTGGAATAGGTGAGGGAGGAGAGGCAAAAGCAAGCAGGGCTAAAGTCAGAGAAACCAACTCTTGTCCAGGAAGGATGTTTTTGCCTGAGGCAGTAACCTCACCACATCTTCCTCCAGCAGTAGATGGAAAAACAGCAGTAGATGGTGCCACTTGAGGCAAGAAGAACATGTGGGTCTGAGGGAATGTTTTGAGGGTGATAGCAATGGATAGGCAGATTGAAGAACCACACAGAAAGAACTCAGGGGCCACATTTTGGAGACCCCTGCTTTGAAGGTTTGCCTGCGTTGTTACACTGTTTTATCTTTGTTTCACTGTTTTTGTCTCTTGTTTATTACAAACTGCATTGGAACATTAAAGAAAGAAAAGAAGTATGGAAGTATTCTTCAACAGATACAGTATATATGAGGAAAGTTCTTCCTCCAGATGTTTGGGATCCAGTGTTTGTAGCTTTAAAGGTTCTTTATACCATCTTGAATTCAAAACACAATAGAAGTCCATGTCATTCCTTTAGAACTAGTGTAATGTGGAGTCCAGTGGTTAAACTCCTGTACTGCAACCAAAAGGTTGTAAGTTCAATCCCGACCAGGGCTCAAGGTTGACTCAGCCTTCCATCTTTCCGGGGTCAGTAAAATGAGTACCCAGCATGTTGGGGGCAAAATGCTAATTAATTTGTGAACCACCCAGAGAGTTCACTAAGCACTATGGGGCGGTATATAAGCGTGATTGCTTTGCTTTGTTTTGATTTCTATCCTTGGGAAATTGGTCAAAACTGACCAGAAACCTAGCAGCCATTGTGAAAGTAATATAAACTGTGTCATCTCTACAGTTCTTTCCATTTCCTTATTTCATAGTTGAGCCTCAGCTGGGGCTCAACCATCTGAACTTCAAAATTCTTTAGTTTCTATGAATCTCCAGTGAAAGGGGATCTCTCCTACCTTCCCTGAGCCCCTGATCTGTGTTTCCTAAAGCAAGTTGCACTGTATTTATCCAGTAAAAATCCTTTCAACCCAGAGTAATCTCTGACACAAAATTATTATTATCAATGCACAACCTATAGCTACAGGTAGTTAACACACACACACACACACACACGCCCAATCAAATCCTTGCTTCTATTATAAAGCATATGTTCTTCTCTGCACAAGGGCTTTTCCATTTCCTTCAATCAGGACTGCCACTTCCATTTAAGTGAGTATGGTTGAAGGGAGATGTGATTATGGGAAACAGACCCTTGTGATAATGCACTGTAATCTTGTGCCTCCAAGGGATTAGAGGATAACAGTATGGTCTTCTGTCCAGGAACCCATATTCCCTGCTACACATGCCAAAAAGCTGCATTCTTATGAGCTTGATTATAATTTATACACATCCCTATGGGGTTAAAAATTGCAAAAGAAAAAGCATCCATTCCTTTAAAGAGAATGAAGGCAGCCAGCTGAACAGATGCATATGAAACAAATGACATCATTTTATTGATACATGTAGGTAGTTCAATTTTGACTTCATAACTTTGCTTCTTTAGCACAGAAAATGGCCACACTGGAGTAGAGGTACTGACACACAAATACTTCAATCCTAATATCAAATAATAGTACTTTCCCCCTACTTGAATGGATTTAACTTTGAGGTTTAAACTCTTTTCAGTATTGGTTTGCCTTGCTTTTTGTTGTTGCTGCTGTTAAAGTACATGATTGTCTGTATCCATGATTTCATACAGAAAATGAATAAATGGAGTGTAAGAATCTGTAGCCTCAGGGGTGAAGCTGTCATAGTTTCTTCTGTGCCTTGTAGATCACTGATTGCCTTGCTTTTCATTACAGGTCATATTGTCGCCCTTGCAAGCAATGATGGAACTGTCAAAACTTTAGAACTGAAGTCGGGGCAACTTTCCAGTTTGTTGGGCCATGAAGATGAAGTCCAGAGCATCATATTTGATCATAAGGCAGAGCATCTGATTTCAGGGGGCTCCGATGGCACCGTGAGAATCTGGAACTGATTCTTACCGATTATTGAGGGAAATCTCACCAAAAATGTTCTGGCGTCCCCCTAAGGTTGGGAGTGGGCTTCCTGTGCATTGGTCATGAAGTAAAGCCAAGTCGTGGAATATAAAGTTTCTGTGTCTGAAGTCAATAAAAATATATATTTCATCTTTCCACTTTTGCCTTTATGTCTATTATTTGTCTGTAAAGAATGCATTAGAGGAAATGCTCATTTAGCATTTTCCTGGAGAAATAGCTTTGCAATGACGCCTAATGACAGAGGAGATGAACTGCAGGCTGATTCTCTCTCTCTCTCTCTCCCTGCCCCTCCCACTGCCCAATATACTACAGCAAAAGCCACACAGAAAAATCCACTTTGGTAAAAACAATAATATACTTCTTCTATCCTCGTACACCTGTATTTATGGTTTAATGTCTATTTGTATAATACAGCAGCCACTTATATTCACGGAGACGTGATTCTGGATGACAGTGAGGCAGATGTAAGAGTTTCAGCCCAGTGCCTTGACTGTTACCCTTGCCACATCATTCTGTAACTGCAGAGAGCTTCAGTCTGCCCACTGATGCTTCCTGGAACATAGCCCTGCAGTCTGAGCTGAAAGGAACATCGGCAGTTTTGCCTCTTCCTCCCCTGCCCTCCCCATTTAAACATAAGGGAGTTGTCCGATGTAAAGTCAATTCATGGGTATTTTAGAAAATACCTTTTGTGTCTGGAAAGGTGTTCCCCAGTAACCGTGAAGCAGATGGACGGGGATCTGTGTTCTTCACCCAGAGAAGCTGCACGTTCCGCCTGCATGATGCCAAAGGCAGTCGCTGGCTGCTGTCCGCGGTGCTGAAGATGCTCCGCGCCTTGACAGAATGCTCTCCGGAGCCGCAGTTGCCGGGCTGTTGCCGCTATCCAGGGTGCTGAATATTGAGGAAAGTTGCTGCCTCGCTTGAGATCCACCCGAACCCAACCGCTGCTTTGGGGAGAGCCTCTAAAATACATCTCGGCACGATGGTGCTGCTGCTGACTGCATTTCAATCTGGATTGGCTCTGAGCTCCAGCATGCTGCTGCTGTTCCTGGAATTGGAAGCATAGCACATTCTCCACCCTTGTATGCCTTGTTGCAGAGATACACAGGGTAGGGATCGGGCAGGGGCTTAGGGGTGGAACTGACTCCTGCAGCCGAGGATATAAGGAAAGAAAAGAACAAGGTAGCTGCAATGATCTTGCCTTTGGAGTGTGCTTTTATACAAGGCAGCCTCAACTCTGGACCCTTTGATGGTTGATTGCCTTGGATGCTGAATGCAGGGTTAAATCTTGTGTCTCGCGGTGTACCTGCTGGGTTGGCTCTGTGAAATGGGAGGTTTTGGGAAACAGGATTTGTCCATGATTCATCCTTGGAGATGTAACTGAGAAGAACTGCTTTTTCCAAACACACTGTTGAAATATTCATCCATGGTGGCCTGTGACCCTTTCCAGCTTTCATCCTGCGCAGGTAAGTGTAAATTTTTCAGAAGGCGATATGTAAACTTCTCACGAGCTTCAGAATATGTTAGCACCATCTTAAATAAATAATAAAATTAACTCTAATCATGTGCTTGTTTACTTGTTGAATTTTTAACATACAGAATAGATCTTTCTTTCTTACTCCATTTTCTCTTCTCTCTACCAAAATACTGGCTAATGAAGTTGTTGTAGGGGAAAAGAAAGAATGGTCACATCCTATAGGAAAGTACTGCTAAGAATATTATCCCTTTGTGAAATGTGTTTTCTCTTTAATCACAGTGTCTTGTTTTGTGAAATAGATTGATCCATATTTTCCCCATTAGAAATCACTTCTCTGCAATTTGCTTATTTTTGAAAGTTTCCACAGCTTTAAGCATGGCAGACTGAAGCCTACCTGTAGCATGCAAGTGAGTCTCTCTTCAGATCTGAAAGGCAACCTACTGATTTTGCAACAAACCCAAAACAGTAGAACAAATACTCATGCCAATGCTGTAAAATGTTCACCTGTGGTGAAAATATCTGGATATTCTGAGCAGTCTTCAGAAGCATCCCATTGTCTCTCTTTTTTTCCTATACAAAGGAAATTGCTTCGTCAACATGTAGGTTCTTCTTCAGACTAAGCTTGCACTTTCCCTGAGTCATTCCTATTTGGCAGATTAAAAAAAAGTTGTAAGTGTCCGTGGCCATATGAATGATACATATCTATTTAGTATAAACTGTATGAAAATAATAGAGTCAGATATAGTTGGAATCTTCCTAATAATTGAATGTAGATCACTATTGCATGGTTGTTCCCAGAAAGGAAACTATACAAAGGAAATAAAGATGTTGTTTGATTTTAAGCTTCTCCATATCTATCCAACTGAAATGTTTCTTTTTTATATATATAGGATTTTCAGTTTAAGTATTTTTAAATGTCTGTTTGCTGTCTAATTTCATAAAACATAAGAAGTTCCTCTTCTACTCTCATGCTTCTGTTCTCATCTCAGGCTAAAGTAGTGATACAAGAGAAAGTCACCATACTCTGGAGAGAGTGGTACAAAATTAAGTACAATACAGCCGATAGTAAAGCAGGAGGAATAATAGTGTATAAGGACATAGTTCTCCTGCATTTTAGAAATAGGCAGTTGATCCAAACTCTTCCCTCTCTGAATGTTGTGGGCCTTCTGTGCATGTATGGAGGCTGATGAGATACTCAGCTCACATGACCTGATAAAATAATTTTGCATTCACCTTAAGTTTTCCCTTATGTACACTGCCTATGGCTTTCTGTTTTTCTCTTTTGAAATACTCTCCTAAGCTTGTATAAGGCAAGAGAAAACTAAATAATAATAATAATAATAATAATAATAATAATAATAATAATAATAATAATAATAATAATAATAATAATAATAATAATAATAATAATAATAATAATAATAATAATAATAAGTTAATAGAGACAACCAATATATAACCCTCAAAGATACAAAGTGATGTCAAGCTTCTTGGTAGGAAAAAAAAGCCTATATGGGCCAGTTCTCAGAATTTAAGATGACATTTTGGGGGGGAAATATTAAGCCTTTTCACTATATCTAAGGCCAAAATCAATTCAGTTTGAAATCTAAATGAAATTACATTTCATATATCTTTCTCATTTTTTAACCAGCTGAGGTGGGTTGGAAGCAGACTCAGGTTGTAACCCAGCAGTTTGATGACAGCATTATTGTCTTCAAATGGAAACATATGATTCATCCTCTCAGTAATTTAGCAAAACTCCATCCATACTAGTGAAGAGACAAATGGGCATGGCATCTTGCTATGAACAAGACTATGTTTGTATACCCAACATGATACATATTCAACAGTTGAATTTCTGGATGCCATGCCTAATATCTTCCTCCCAAAGTAAACTGATTAATGTCAAGAGGCATCAGTTCTAGCCTCATCTCAGTAAGAGGCATATTGTCCAATCTAATTTGGATTAATATTATTTTAATACTTTTCTGCTAGTGTGAAAATTGTTTGATTTAATAATCTAATTCTAATATCTAAGTACACATTGTATCTGCAATCTAAATAAAATTAGATGGATCATTAGTTCCTGGGAGTAGTCAGATCTCTGTATAACTTGGGACTTATTCAGCTTGCATATCCCACCCACCCCCATTAATTTTGTCAATTGTTGTTGTTGTTGTTGTTGTTGTTCAGTCACACAGTCGATTCTGACCCTTTTGCGACCCCATGGACCATTTTCCTCCAGGCCCCTCTGTCCTCCACCATTCTCCTCACCCCTCCAAGCTCTGTGCCCATTGTGTCCACAATACCATCTATCCATCTCATCTTTGGACGCCCCCTTCTTCTCTTGCCCTCCACCTTTCCCAGCATCAAGGCCTTCTCAAGTGAGTCCTCCCTTGTCATTTGATGTCCAAAGTACTTTAGCTTCATCTTCACTATTTGTCCCTCCAATGAACAGTCAATGAATTTCTTCCAGTATTGACCTATTTGTTCTCTTTGCTGTCCAAGGGACTCTCAGGACTCTCCTCCAACACCACATATCAAAGGCATCTTCTTATTACATAGAAAAGTTTATGATGACTTGATCCTATTTTAATATTTTAGGAATGGATAAAAACACAGGCTTTCTAATGAATTAATGCTTGACAGCCTTATGGTATAATAGTAATAAAAGTGTGAATCTTTTAATATATATATATATATATTTCAAATTGTTCTTATTTAAAATAATTTGTTTTCAGATCATCACCCTGGCCTCTCCATGGAAGCATCTGTGTGTATTTGATATCAGGACCATATACAGAAGTTGAGCAGGGGGATGGCTCTTCATATTCATGAAACCTGCATATTTCTCTTGCTAATTCCTAATTTGGTCACTCCAGCTGCCTTCAACCATGAAGACTATCCTGCTGATGATGGTGATCAGATCTCAAATAACAATGATAACAATCTGATCTTTGATGACTATCGAGGAAAAGGCTGTGTGGATGACAGTGGTTTTGTGTACAAACTGGGAGAGCGCTTTTTCCCAGGGCATTCTAACTGTCCCTGCGTCTGTACTGAGGACGGGCCTGTTTGTGACCAACCAGAATGCCCCAAAATCCACCCAAAGTGTACTAAAGTAGAACACAATGGATGCTGTCCAGAATGCAAGGAAGTGAAGAACTTTTGTGAATACCATGGGAAAAGTTACAAAATCTTGGAGGAATTTAAGGTAAGACCAATTAATTGATTTCTGGATGGGTGGGTTGATGATATATCTACACACAGTATAAAATGCAATATGAATGACTTTTTGGCTAGCTGAATAGCTCAATGGTTTAGGTATCTTTCCGTGGAGCCAGAAAGTGAGAGCTTCTGGGGAAAGAGATAGCCTGTGTAACCTCTGGCAAGCAACACAGCTCCAGGGCACCCCAAGAATAAGGGAATGGTACAAAATTCACAAGCCAGGAAAACAAATATTATTTTATTTCTGAATGTGTTAATGTGTAGTCTAAATGGTAAGTGAGAAAAGACAGGTTGGTTACAACTAGTGGTTAATCCATTGAAGTAGTTAATGTTCGAGAGTGGGGGTGCCCAAACCTTTCAGGCCATGGGCCTAACCATGCCCCCTTGACAGCTGATTGGGCCAGTCATGTAGTTCCTCCCACCAGAAGCAGAAGTAAAACACATGTCCGCACAGGTGCAGAATGCATTTATGGCAGCGTTTTACTTCCACTTCCAGGAGCAGCGAGGGCATCGGGAGCTGGATGAATTGGTGCAGGGGCCGGATCCAGCCCACAGGCCATAGTTTGGGCACCCCTGTTAGAGAGTCTAGTGTGATATTGAGGGAGGGAGTAGCTAATTCTAAATTCTCCACCTATGGCATGTTTTTATTGCAGCAATTTATGAACAAAATAAATGAATAATGCAAAGAGATGGACTATGTGGACCTAAGGTCCATGAAGGTGCTCAGAAATATGTGTTAGTCAAACATCTCTTTTCAAATAAGCAAGCAAACAAAGAAACAATATTCTTTCTATTTCTTATCACACAAAAATATGTATGGCACTTTAGTTCTTTGACAATTTTAGACTTCCAAGAAAGATTCAAAAGGCTCACTGGGAAATGCAGTCTTTTACTTTTGTTTGGTTTGCTGTTGTGGCCCTGTGAATGCATTTGTGACATGAAAGATGACTGAGAACACCTGGCCTACATGTAGTGTATATCACAAACACCACATCAAATTATCAAAGTGTTGTTCATGTTCCATATTTGGTCTGAAAGTGTAGATGCTTTATGGCTAACCCCATTTTTATTCCACATATTTGTTTCTCTAAAAAAAAAACCCTAATGAGTGTCAAGTTGTCTTCTGTTAACAGAAACCACCCTGCTTGCATTAGCAAATCTCATAGAAAAGGAGGGAGGGAGTGATCTTTTGTATAACATCCAAAAAAGAAGGGTTGTTAATATCTCTACTGAGTGTGGCATAGTAACTAGAGCAACTAGGGCTCACAAGACCCGGGTTCAAATCCTCACTTGGCCATGGAAAGTCTTAAGGGAGTAGAAAGAGTAAACCAGTCCATAAACATCTCACTTTCCTTGTAAACTATACTTCCATAAAAGTTATCCAATGGACCATAATAACAACAATATCTTGATTGAATGATCAAAGTATTCAGAAGAACTACACTTGGGGAAGGATAATTCTTTCCAAATTGCTTGAGCCCTGGTGGCGCTGTACTGCAGTCAAAAAGAATGCTGCTGATGTTGTGAGTTTGATCTTGACAGAGATCAAGGCTGACTCGACCTTCCATCCTTCTGAAGGCGGTAAAATGAGTGCCTAGCATGTTGGGCACAAATGGCTAATTACCTTGTTAACAGCCCAGAGAGTATATAAGTGTAATCGCTAATTGAGGAAAAGCTTGATATCTCAAGTTGGTGCAACAAACTCCATCTTCAGACACTGCATTAACAGACAGCCTGACACTGTAACACGTGGAAAATATGTTTAGAGTACTTTCTTGTCTCTACCCCTCAAACTCTACTATGCTCAGGGTATAGCAAAGTCCTGATTTTAATATGTTGGTGGTCCTATAAGGGCATAAACAGCCCTGTTTTTGACAAATCTGAGGATCAGTTTTCTTAATACTATTTGAGTACCTATATATTGTGATACATATTTTCACATGCAAATCTGAAAATTTGGCAAGAAATGAGAATACATTCAGATGTGATCAGTGGGCCATCAAACATAAAGGATTTTTAAAAAATAAATCAATTCTATTTGCAGTTCTTTGGCAGAGATTTTTCCTGCAGGAACATAATCGGATAGGCATTGTCAATGCAAAAGTGATATATGGATCAGAAACATACAACCACAAGGAGTTAAGCTTTCTGGCTATTATAATCGTTCTAGAAACAGGCTTTGGTTTGGCAGACCACAATCTTGTTCGGTAGAATGACTTGCCCCTAGTTCTCTTTGTGAATAGTTCAAGGCTTTTCAGACTTGCACAAAGAGGTATCCAGGCAAGCTAGAGATTGCACAGAACTGTACAAGTAGAATGTTATGAAAAGGGAAAGATGGCATTATTTCACTGGTGAAGAAATTTCACGAGATCTCAGATTTTCAAAAAAAGAGAGAGACTTTGTGTGTCTATTGGATCACTGAAGTCGGATTGTTGAAGGTATGTTCTGTCTCTTGAAAGCTTGAAAACTTGACAGTGAAGTGGCAGCAGTGCTGCACACTAAACTATAGAAATACATATGTATTACATTTCTTCCCTGGCCATAATTCACAAAGCATCATACATTATTAAGCACAAACTGAGCAGGCTAAAGCTTAAAGTTTTGGTAACTCCACTGGCCCTTAGTAGGTAACAATCTAGACTACCATACTCTGTAGCACTTAGGGTTCTGTTGGGACAGTCTGGTTGGATGGCTTCCACAAAGCAATGACACCAAACCTACTTGGTGACATTTCAAATGGACTTTCTATATTGCCCTTTATCTGGTTTTAATGAAAAGGCATAAGGTGTGCTGCCTAAACATTCCTGTAAATTGAATAAATCTAAAATAAGCAATAAAATTAGTGAATCTGGTGGATTTTTATGTCCTTAATTTCATATCTAAAACATAATTTACAGCAGAGGAATAAATGAAGGACAGGTAAAAACACTCCCACAAATTTCACTACATGACCTGTTTAAACTGAACTGCTTACCTTGAAGATGTGTCAATGGGCCTCTTTATTTATCCTTATATTCTGTACATATCCCAAGAGCTCAGAACAAGATTCTTCAGTACAGTAGAACCTCAGATAACGTCCAAACTCCGTTCCAT
Source organism: Bradypodion ventrale (assembly GCA_035047345.1). Lineage (NCBI taxonomy): Eukaryota > Metazoa > Chordata > Lepidosauria > Squamata > Chamaeleonidae > Bradypodion > Bradypodion ventrale. The sequence continues at coordinate 238,489,427 of JAWDJE010000001.1, forward strand.
GGAGTTGGTTGCTATCCAACTTGCTATTTGGACGTTATGTGGTTCCTATGGGGAGATGCGTCGCATAATGTCCAGAAAATGGTCAAAAACAGATGTTATCTGAGGTTCATATACCAATACCTCGGATAACGTCCATTTTTGAGTGGATTTGGACAATATGTGATGCATCACGTGTGCATAAAAACCCCAACGTTATGTGAATATGACGCTATCCGATGTGGTCGTTATGCGAGGTATTACTGTATAGATTTTCAATCACATTGTTGCTGTCTATGGCCATGAGTATATGTAAAGAGATGGACCCAACCAAAGGATTTTTTTTTTTTTGCATAGACCAGCAGTCAGCAAACTTGGCTTTCTAGATGTTCTTGGACTTCAATTACCAGGAGCCCAAGTCAGTACACCTGTTGATCAGGGTTTCTGGGAATTGAAGTCCAAGAACACCTGGAGAGACAAGTTTGCTGACCCCTGCTTAGACCATTTCAAATTCAATTGGTGTCAGCTTGCCCATCCCTCCTGCTAATAGAACAGTACCTGTTAGCATACTTATTATGTACAGTTGCACCTAGGCAAAGATGACTAAGTGTTCAAAAGCTTCCTTCCTTCACATAACAAACAGTTGGCACAAAATTCCATCTGATTTCAAAAAGAAGAAGATGGAGTATTGAGAACTCTGATGCAATTTCTTAGAGACATTTCCCACCTAGCACTTAATAGTGCATGCAGTATGTTGAAGCAAACATGGAGAGTCCTAAGAGATGTTATAGAAAACAAAACAAAACAAAACAAGAGTTTTGGGAGAGTAGCAAAGTGATGCAACTCGAGTTTTGGTTTTCAGTGGCTTGCTTATTAATGTGACATACTTTTCATCCAGCCACATTTTGCTGGTAACAGATTCCTGGAAAACAGTGCAGATTACTTCCAAGCAAATACACTCAGCGATATAGCAATAAGGGATTCAGTTCTAAGAAGTTATAACCATGTCTCCCATGGTAAATTGCGTATTTACCCAACAGTAGGCAATAATGCCTTCCCTGTTTTAAAATCTATTCAAACCAAGTTGAGAAATGAAAACAAAACAAAATTGTGGAGTGTTCTCCAATTCAGAGCTATTGCCTCATTTTAAATTCAGTTTGGTCCCCAGCGTATGAAGTTTTTGTTGAAAGTTAATGAATCAATAGTTTCATCTACTTTCCCTTTCCTTTCCTCCAGTTCAGTGGAGGATTTCAAGTAATGCAGTCTATCACATTCATCTTACATGATTTATCTTCCTGGTGGTGGATTGCTTTGCTCTGATCTCAGTATTTTGGTTTTTTTAAAAGCCCATTTCACATTCCTTCCTCACTCCCTTAGTTTTTAATGTTGCCAGTGGATAGATCTCAAAGACTCCTTTCTTGGAAAGCTAGGTGAAATGAAACCAAATGGTTGCAGGGGAAGTTCTTTGAAAGAGACGTAACACGATCCATTTGATGGATGGTGATGATAGAAAACAAGCTATGGTTTCAAAACTACTTGCTTCCGTTCGGTTCAATTTTATGTCCAATTAGAGATACTGGGGAACTAGGCTTGCAGGACTGGAGGACCAGGGATTTGTTGAGGATTCAGGTTGCTTACCATGTCCCAAAAGCTTCCTTTCCATTCCTCAGCTGCAATCCTCACAGTAGCTGGTGAGTGTGGTAGACTTTTCCTATAAAAATATATTATTGTGCACTATTCTTGTCAGCCAAAGTGTCTTGGGGTGCCTTGATCTTGAACTGGATATTAGAAACTATCAGTGTTAATAAAGACTGGGGATGGAAACTGTTAGGGGTGGCTTGTTGATAGGGTTTAGTAGAGTTGTCTTTATTTCAAGACTCTCTTTAGGGGCACAGCTATAGTGATTACCATGATGAGCATGTATACTTCACAGTTTACTCCCATATCACTGTCTCCTGTAGTAGACCACTTGGTCTAAAGGGGAATCCTAGTTTCAGTCACTAGGCAGACTTCTGGTGGGGAATCCTATCAGTACAGAATGACTTCATGTGACAAGCCACTCAGTTTATTGTCAGAGAAGCTTAAACCTAGCTTAACACCACAGAACTATCTAAGCTGGAGTTTGTGGTGTTGGCCTTCCACAGGATCTAGTGCAGGGGTACCCAAACTTTTCCTGCCAAGGCCTGACCATGCAACTGAGCGGGTTGGTCACATTCCTCCCGGCAGCAGTGGTGGCAACGTGTGAGTTTGTGCTGCGTTTCTGGATGTTTTTCCCTCCTCTGCCACTTCCCTTGTAGGGGGGGAGCAATGAAGGAACATTTTGGTGCCATTTTTTTTTAAAAAAATTCAACATGTTTTGTTACGTTTCTATGCGTTTTTGCCACAATTTTGACACTTCCGGCAGTGGTGCGGCACTTCCAGTGTCAGTGGCAATCCACCCCGTGGACCAGAGGGTGATGTCATGTGGGCCGGCCCCGGCCCACAGGCTGTAGTTTGGGCACCCTGATCTAGCACATTGCAGATTACTCGACAGACCAGTTTAGTACACAAAGGCAGCTCAATTTTATTTTATTTTTTTAAAAACACCCTGTTTCGTCCTTCTTTAACTCAGGACTTGTGTACCTCTTTATTAACTTTAAAAATTGAGAGGTAATGCCAGAAGCAAGTTGCATCTAGAAAGCAATATGTAAAGTTTTCTTTCCTAGGAGGTGATGGAAAATTTTTTGAAAGATAGGACTTTTGAGGGGCAATATCAACACCATTATTGGAGAAAACTTCTCACATTTTTGATGAACTATGTCTATCTTTAAAGCACAGAAGGACAAAATAGTACAATGTCTTCCATCTTCAACACTGTCCTTCTAACTTCTGTGGTCAATTGGCTTCATCCTTTGTGCTGTGTTGCTTTTGTTAAGCATACCATATCCACTCAGGGTTTCACTCAGGGTTTTGAGTACAACCTCTCACTGCCATCACAGCCTTGCTCATTTCTGTGTAACCCCAATTATATCCCCACTATCTCATAAACAGCACCATTAGGTTCTCACCCTACAGAAATGTAGGAAAAGGATCAAATTATTCTTGGTATAAGGCAACCAAAGAGAAACAAAATTCTAGTATATTTCTCCAGTCCTTTGTTTGTTTGTTTATATTTGTATTGCCGCCCTTTTGCCGAGGCGACTCCGGGCGGCCCACAAGTGTAAATATAAAAACATTCCATTACAATAAAATCAAGAAACTTATCTAAAACTTATTTGCATGAAAAGGTACAGAGAGTATGCCTATTATATTTTTAGCAGAATATGAATGCTTAGATAAATCAATAAATAGCTTTTAGTACTGTAGAAGCCTGTAGCAATGTTCTCTGGAGTGTTATTGATGGCAACCTGATTATCACAAAACTAAACATCAAATAGTTTCTGAAAATAGACGTTTGTGTGCATGCAAGCACAAAAGTATTGTTCTCCGTGCATATCATGAAGGCTAAGTTTGACTTTTCAATATATCTTATCATCCAATTAATACCTTGCCAAGCATTGGCAGTCAAATACTATAGGAACATTGTTTGGGGAATGACAGACATCAACTCCCTTTTAATTCCCCTTTAAAAGGTTTCAGCCAGTAGATTTCTTGTCAAAGATCTGTGTTCTAATTATATCATTTTCATTTGGATCTCACCATATTACCGATTCTTAATGCATTCATAAGCCTGATCCCTCCCCCATCCCCCACTCTCCACTGGATGTACTACAGGGAACATAGTATGGCTAATTGCATATCTATTTGATCTTCAAAGATAAGGAAGAATCATTTATTTCTATGGTGCCATTTTTACCTCAGCCAAGTCCTAATTAGGGAGGGGAAAAACAATGCAAGGCGGGTCATAAACAAGACAGTTTCAAGAGGCAACGATAGAATATAACAGTTGCCCTTCACAATGCTCCTATGAGGAAACCACATGACCTTCCAAGCATGAACCACAGAAGAGAAGAAAGAGACCTACGTTTTGTTGTAGGCAGGTTGGCCACTTTGATACATCTGGAGGACTTTGATACATCTGGCCTCCTCTCTCAAATTCCACGCAACCTGAAGTAGAAAGTTACCAGTGGGGAGAAAGAAAACTTTCGTCCTTAAACAAGGTATAAGTGCACGCGCCTTGTTTTAGAGGTCAACTAAGCTTTCTGAACTTGACAACTGGAAGGTTTTCAGGTCAGCAGTCCAAGACCCAAGTCCTGCATGACAGAGGAAGCTTCCGTCTCTGTCCCAGTTCCTGCCAACCCAGCAGTTCGAAAGCAAGAAATTGCGAGTAGATAAATAGGTACACCTTTGGCGGGAAATGTAACAGCATTCAGTGTGCTATGGTGTCTTAGTCATGCCTGCCATGTAACCATGGAAACACCTGCAGATGCAGACAGCTGCAAACTGAGATGAGCAGTGAACCCTAGAGTTAGATACAACTTGCTTTTGAGCAAGGGAGAACTTTACCTTTACCTAATCTTTCTGGAGGCTTATGATATTGGAATTACCTTCTAAAAATATGAAATCATACCACCACCACCCTTTTTGAGTAGGAGGTTTCATCAGAGCTCTGAAATCATAAGCAGCCAACAAGCCACATATTCCCTTCCCCTGGTTTAGATAGTCATGAATGAGCCAAATGGGTAGCATGGATCCTTATAGGAAAGCTCCCTGTGGCTTTTGCTGCTACATGGCTGACACACCATCGAAAAGTAAAGCAAAAATGACAGCTTGTGAGCCATCTCCACCTTGGAAAATATAAGACTGCCTGCATGACACAGGACCGCAATTAAATTTACATATTTATTTCTACTCATTTTCTCAGCAGCTGTAACAAGAAATGCTCTCTTACAGTCAGATAGTGGGAAACAGACTCTTTGGATATCTGTGAGCCATCTCATCCCAGAATTGGCCACCAACTGAGATCTACCTAAGTGTGCAATTTGAGTTGCCAGATGTCTTTGATTTTCTAATATTAGATTTTTTTAAAAAAAATAATCTCACAACTAGGAAGCTTTAATAGACTGGCAAGGCTTTGATCTTTACACACAGGCCACACTCACACCTTTTTCCCATTTGGGTTTTGAGTGGCAGAAATGCTCCGTTCAGTTCCTTAGAAAGCGCTCCTCTCAAAGCAAGCTAATAAAGGTTGAAGCAAACATGCTGAAGAACCTGTTGCCATGGAATGATCTGACCAGCAGTGCACGCCACAAGTAAAGATGAAGTGTTCATCCTTTATTTTTTATTATTTATATATATATATATATATATATATATATATATATATATATATATATATATTGGGGGGGAGAAATCCAGTGACAAACAAAGACACCCCCCCCCCAAAAAAAGGGGAGGTGTCTTTATTCTTACCCACCAGCAGAACCTATCCCACCTGTGGTTGTGTGGCTTTTTTAAACAATAGCACCAGAATCAATGAGTCCTTTTTACCATGTATGCTATAATTGTATGTACTGCTTGAAAATCTTTGCGCACAAAAGCATTTTCAATAATGTGCCTTATCCCTTAATAAGAGGAACTGTGAACAATGCTAGCCTGCCAGATAGAACTCAGCTGCTGAAACCAGACAAGAGAAACAGAACATCAGTCAAATGGGAAAGTATGATTTATTATCTCCCTCCTGGCAAAATTACCGTGACACTGCCTATGCAGCAACAGTATCTGAAATTACTGACTTACTATATTTCTGTCATGGCTGATAAAAGCAATATGTTTTCAAGTAGAAAAGCATGTCAGACAATGAACTACAATAACACCTATATTAAAAGTAAACTATTTATTTGGCGCCTGCTGTTATCAGAGCCATCTGTTTGTCTGTCTATGTGTTGATACAAAGCTACGGAGAAGTCCAGTCTTGTAGTTATGGGTGTTCAGCTGCGATCTCTCGCCTTGTGAAACAAAACCCGAGTGCAAGTGATGAGCAAGGAACAAAGTCTGCAGAAAAACCTTTGAACACTAGCTTATTTTCAAGGCATAACCAGCACACTGGGTTTCCATTGCCTTCCTCTCCCTTTTGCAGACAATAGTACTTATTAGGTAAAGGTAAATATCTCCTTTGCTTGAAAGCCAGTTGTATCCATCTCTAGAATGCAATTCTCATCTCTGTTTACAGCCAAAGAGCCAGCACTGTCTGCGTCTTACAGACGTTTCCATGGTCACATGGCAGGCATGACTAGACACCAGAACACATGGAACGCTGTTACCTTTCCTGTCGGAGCAGTGCCTATTTATGAACTTGCAATTTCTTGCTTTTGAGCTGGGACAGAGACGGGACTTCACTCTTTCATGCAACACTCAGGTCTTGAACTGCTGACCTGCCGACCTTCCAGGTGTCCAGTTCAGCATCTTAACCACTAAGCCACCGCAGGGATGTCCAGAACCTGCTGCAGACTCAGTTTCCTGGTCCAGAATCTTAGAGATCCATGGAAAGTGCATGGAGCATTTCAGAATCAAGCTAGATATGGGACCATAGCCAGAGGGGGGGACGGGAGGGGGGCTTGGCCCACTCTGAGTTAGCAGTTTGCCCACCATTGCAAGGCGTGGTTTCCCATAGGAACGCAGTGAAAAAGAGGCTTTGTTGCCCACCCTGAAAAAATATTTGCCCACCCACATCTAGAATCTTGGCTGTGGCCCTGGCTAGATATCACTCTCAAATGTGCAGTTGGCAACTATATCAGGCATAATTTTGGGGGAGGGGAATCATAATAGGCATTTCCTGACTTAGTTTGCATTGAGACCCCAGCCTGTGGCATCCTCTGTCGATGATCCTTACACAAATCAGACTGCATGCAGCCTCCTCAAATCAACATTTGATGAGGCAATTCTAAAAGTGGGGCCACCCAAACAAAAATTTGTAACTTTGAAACTGGGATTTTGATTAGCACCAAATTTGGCATGTGTATGGCCGTCAGTGGGTTGCTGCTCTGTTCAAAATATGGGGAGGTATGGACAACTGGTATTTGAGTTATGAGTTTTTTCAAAGAAATAAACCAGTTTTGCTCCCACATTCCAAACTAGAATAGAAGTTTCTTTATACTCCGCCCTCCTGGTGCTAGCACCACTCAGAACGGCTTACAACATGTGATACACAATATACAAGAAATACAAGAAAATACAATAAAAACCAATTACCATAAGATACAATAATAATACAATTCAAAATATAGCCCCAAAAGGGAAGCAGAACATACATTACAAAATACATCACAATGCAAAAGCTCCAGCTTAAGCACATCGCTCTGGCTAAACAGCCGAGAGAAAAGTCCTCATCTCCCTCAGGCCGGGGCTGGCCGAGGGAGGAAGTCCCATCTCCGAACTGGTGGCGTGGGCTCAGAGAAAGGCAGCGAAGTCCTCCGGCGACGGAGCAGCAGTGACAGCATCTTTTCTAGCACCTGGTGCAGGTGGGGCTTGGGGCGGAGACGTTGGTTGCACCCGCCTCCCATCTCCGAGTCGGTGGTGTGGGCTTGGAGAGCGGCAGTCAAGTCCTCCAGCCTAGGTGACTAAATGTCCCCAGATTTAAAACAGCTGACATAAATTGAAGATTAGTCTTGTTATCTTGAAAGAAAATAGTTGGTCCCACCTGCTTTTAAAAAAAAATGGACTGAATCTAGGCTGCAGTGGCTGAGCCATAAACAACTTTCAAAAGGGAAAAACAATAGTTTATGACAAACTCAGGATGTCTGGAAAAGCTTGCCAGCTAGAGCTTTGCAGAGTAGATACACTGGTGCAGCGCTGTGATCTGGGAAGGCTATAGGGCGGTGATGGCAAATCTTTTAGAGACCGAGTGCCCAAATTCACCTTTGCCACAGACTCAACAGGCTGCCATCCGTGCTGCACCCTGATGTCGCATGTGAGCCGTCCATCTTACCCCAGATAGGGGAGGGAGGAAGTGCTCCCATTCGGCTGCTGGGCAGAGGGGAGGGGCGAACTTTATGTTGGGGTAACGGCGTGCCATAGGTTCACCACCACTGCTATAGGGCAATGAAAAGTCACAGAAGCAGAGTTAAAAGAGGTGTTCTTTAAAAAGTAAAAAAATAAATAAACAGGCTTGCTTTTAAGAAAGTAATAGAGTGACTGTCCGCCTTCCATTTTGTAAGGCATATTCAAAGTATTTATGCATTACAAAAGCACAGAGTTACTGTGTTTCTGCCGCTCTCAGTGCTTTCAGTAAACATTATTTCAGGATTTGTGAGACCAAACTTATGATATAAGTTATCAAAAGGAAATCAGCTCCATGTTTTGGGTAATCCGTCAAGTAACATGTCAATCAAAACTCAATTGAACTTTTGATTCCTTTTCCGACCAAACAGGGATTCATGTTTACAAAGGGATTCTGTGATTCATTGTGAAAATATTTTAAGATATATTTTAAATAGAATAGAGAACAAATATTCAGAGACTCACTCATTTAAGATGTGAAATTACTGTGTGTGGGTTTTGTTTATTTGTTTGTTTTTTGCTTTGTCTCTGGGTATGATCTTACTTGATATTGGCAGAGCTTTGGTGTATATATCCTGTCATAGTCTCAACCATTCTACCTGTCTTGGTAATTAAAAAACAGCTCCAGAAATGTTATGTGCCATCAAGTAATTTCTGATGTGTGGTAAATATATGAATTAATAGCCTCTAAACCAGGGGTGCCCAAACTTTTCAGGTCACGGGCCAGTCACATGGTTTATGGGGCTGGTCACTACAGCCTGTGGGCAGGATCCGGCCCCTGACACCAATTCATCTGGCCCACAAAGCCCTCGTTGCTCCTGGAAATGGAAGTAAAACGCACCCATATGGGCGCATTTTACCTCTGCCTCCGGGAGCAACAAGGGCTTGTGGGCCTGATGAATTGGTGTCGGGGGCCGGATACAGCCCATAGGCGGTAGTTTGGGCACCCCTGCTCTAAAGTGTCTAACATTAACAGCTCTGCTAAGATCTTGCAAACTGACAGCATTTTAGTTTAGGTTCTCTTTTCCTATTGCCCAGCTTCCTAGCAATATTGTCTTCTCCAATATATTTTGCTCAGGTCTTGCAAACTAACAAAACTTGTGGATTCCTTTATTCTCAATATAAGTGTAAAGTAGGATATTCAATTTAATCATTTTTGCACCAGTGAGAGTTCAGGTTTGATTTGATTGAGCACCTACTTATTTACCTTTCTGTCTATCCGTGATATTTGTAAGGCTCTCCTCCAACACTACATTTCAAATTAGTTGATTTTCCCACTGTCTTTGTTCACTGTCATTTTTTTTAAATAACATGGATGATTTTGACACTTGGCTCTAGTGGCAATTTTTGCTAACTTTGAAATCTTTAATTAATTTAATTTAATTTAATTTTTCAACTTGTTCGCTGCCCACTTAGGCAACCCCGACTCTGGGCAGCTTACATAATCTAAAAACCCCACAACAATAAAAACAGTTAAAAACTCCACCCACATTAAAAGAAAAATTCCACCCACCTTGAGAAGCAGAGAGAAGGTGCATCTCATGGTAAAAGCCAGCGGGCAGGAGCCATATTGCTCTCAGGGCTCCACACCTGCCCCAGCAGCCAGGTCTTAAGTCCTTTCCTGAAGGGCAGCAGCTCCGTCTGTAACCGTAGCTCTTCTGGCAGGAGCTTCCAAAGGGCCGGAGCGGCCACGGAAAAGGCCCTTTTTCTTGTGCCAGAGAGGTGGGGCCCCCAGGCTGATGGAACAATTAGGGAACCCAGTGATGCTCTAGGCATCTCTTTGCCCGTTTGAGCTCCTGTAGTTCATCTGAGAACCACGGAGATGACCTAGCTCGGAGAGGCCGTAGTGGCGCAATTTCATCCAAGGCTGTCGTCATCCTGTTCCACAGGTCAACCAGTGCCTCAGGTGAATCGCTTAATTGATCCAGAGGAAACTCCCCCAGTTCCCGCTGGAATCCATCAGGATCCATTAATCTTCCTTTTTTATTGTTCAAAGGTGAAGAAAGCATGCAGGTAACATTTTCATATAGCTTTTGGTCCAATATAGCTTTTCCTGCTCAGGTTGCCTGTCCTAAGGAAAGGGTTTGGAAATTCAAAGAGCGCTTTCTCATCTGCATTTTGCAGATTGGGAATGGCAACATTAGTTTACCTAAGATATTAAAGGCCATGTATGTTCAAGTGGTTAAGATGCTGAACTCGCTGAATGGAAGATCAGACTTTGATTCCCGGGTACTGCATGACAGAGTGAGCTCCCGTCTCTGTCCCAGCTCCTGCCAAACCCAGCAGTTTGAAAGCAAGAAATTGCAAGTACAGTAGATAAATAGGGACCACTTTGGTGGGAAGGTAAACAGCATTCCATAAAGAGTGTTGAGGCATGCCTGCCACATGTCCATGGAAACATCTGCAGACATAGACAGCTCTGGCTCTTTGGCTATAAGCAGGGATGAGCAGTGAACCCTAGAGTTGTATACGAATGGCTTTCAAGCAAGGGCGACCTTTACCTATGTCCTTCCATTGTATCTGCTGAATTTACGGACACCTTTGCTTCACCATTTCATTAAGTCCAAAACAGCCCTTCAAAATATTTTGCCACAGGGGGACTACAGCCACATTTTATCTCTGTCCTACCCACCACCCACCAAACCCCAAACAGTAGTACAGATTATGTGTTCAACTTTTTGGATCCTCCAGTACTAGATAATTCTGCACGAGATAAGTATGTAGTGTATGTATACTTACACATCTCTTAAAAAAAATCAGAAAATTCATTATTATTTTTTAAAAATGAATTTTGAATGTTTGCTATTGGCTTTATGAGTGTCCAGTCCAATTTGATGGGATAAAGAGAAGGCAGATGATTATTTAAGGTAGTGGCTACATGCATGCATGAATTCTCATCAATTTAGGAGCATCTGTCTGCATGCCTAACAGATCACTTCCAGAGAGAATCAGGAAATATATCTGTTTTTATTATTGTAATATTGCCTCTATTGGAATTAATTGGAAAGCTTGACCAGCATCAAAGTAATTGGCTAAAATCCAAGTACCGGCTACAAGAAGACTTAAATTCAAGCATGCTTTAGCTCTGCTAGTTTGGGACGTATAAATTTAGCTATCTGTCTTTCAATGATATGTACCCCCAGGTTAGACTTTAATAAATGCTGGGTCAAAGAAATATTACATGACATGCAGTTGCACCAGCTCTGTAGCTAGAAAACTAGATAAAAATAACAATAACTAGGGTTCTGTTCTTGAAATGCCCATGCCACCCTTGGCCTGTGAACAAAGTTCCTGCAAAAATAAATAGGATGTTTAATGCAAACATTGATAAAAAGTGACATGAATGTGTAGCTCTCTAGACTGGGGATCTCTATCTCTTATATACAATTTTTAAGGGCTATGGAAAATTGAGCAATTCATTCATGGATTCTATTCAAATTAGCTAAAAACAGCAATACCATGTTAAGCACTACAGGAAAAATAATGCAAAAGGTATTGCTCAGAACGCACCAGCGCAATGTAAATCAATTAAAATGTCGAGTGATACTAATAATTCAAGCATGGAGCTTGAGTAAATGTAAGCTGTAGAAGAAGGCAAGGAGAGATAGGGGACTGAAATCTTAGCACTTCGATCCTGCATTTCAATTTTCTTTTTCATGTCATGTAAATTTTAGAAAACCTTGTTCACAGGCATCACAGACATTAAATATAAACACAATATAAATGCAAACACAACAGGAGCTGAGGAGGTATGTATTCACCAAATCCCTTCCTAAATATCTCATTGATCTTGAATGCTGTACGGGCACGTTTTACTTCTGCTTCTGGGAGCAACGAGAGTGGTGCGGGCCGGATGAATCGCAGCAAACCCATTCGTGTGGATTCACGGGGGCTTGGGCTTCTGGAAATTAAAATCCAAGAACATCTGGAGTGCCAAGGTTCACCATCATGGGCCTCGGAGGACTAGAGGGCTTCTTAAGGTCCTACATCTCAAATCAGAGCTCTTCCAGCTGAAGAGGAACTGTGAGGGCAGGAGAAACCACTTCTTCTCTGTCGGAAACAAAATTATCAAACTCTGCAAAGGAATTCTTCCAATATCTCTTGCTTCCATGTACATTTGCAATGGTGAAGATGCAGCTGTGATTTGGGCTCGCAGCTAATTACCTTTCTGTGAGCAGAACAAGACATGTCATTAGTTGTATGAATATAACTGATGTGTACATATTTTAAAAATTGAAATAGCAACAACACAGTGAAGGCAGCCAGGGGGAGGGGGAGCAGCAGAAGCATACGTTTCAAAAAGAACATTCTCACATTATGGTTTTAGCAAGATTCTACAAGATTGCTACTTATACCAATGGAGGTTTCCTTCTCAAAGCAGGCCGCAGATTTAGGAGAATGTTTTTATCAGGATTTTGAAGTAGGGTAGGTTATGCTCTTCCTTCCCAGCCACCGCTGCCTCCCACCAAAATGCACTATTTAATCTTTTAAAAATACGCCATTATTTGTATTCACGCAATTTGTGTCAAATGTAGTTTTGCTTTGACCAGGATCCTTCTGGGAAGAGTTGTACATTTGAAATGGCAATAATGCAACAATTCCCTCCTCATCCCTTGCCATCCAGTGGGCAGCCGTGTATGCAACCAGAGGCAGCTGAGGAGCATCATGATGGAAGTCCAACAAGACTTGCTGGTTCAGCTAAAGCTATGTAGAACCAACAGCTATTCTGTTACAATGGTAGCGGAATATCCTCATTCCAAAGCCATTGGTAAATATCCAAATCATAGCCTTATTTGGGTGTTCTCTGTCACAAGATTCCAGCCACACAACAGAAGAATGTAGGATCACAGTCATTGCTCTTTCCCCTTCTGTCATGACCTGTCACCATCTTCTTCCACAAATTGGGGAGGAAGGGTCTGAAAATAGAGGCCATCTCCTTGTAAATCCCCACACCGCTTACAGCCATGCTGTAAAGGCCTCCTTCACTGAACCAGGAAGGAGAAGAGAGGACCAGCAGCTGTGTCAAGGTAGGGAGGGGTGGTTACAAAAGACCATCCACCCACCCCCTTTCCCAAAGGCCTCCTTCGCTGGACCAGGAAGGAAAAGAGAGGGCCGGCAGCTCTGTCAAGGCAGTGAGAGGTGGCTGCAAAAGACCTTCCAACCACCCCCTTTCCCAAAGGCCTCCTTTGCTGGACCAGGCAGACGGCTTCAAGAATTGCAGCCCAACTCCAGCCATGGAGAACAGACACTGCCTTTCCTCCCAGCCGCTCCGGTGGGAGGGAATTGGTCACAGCCGGGGAAGCCTTGGTGGATTGATGGACTGGCACATTGCCGCCCCCTCCTTCACCTCTTGTGGGGTTAGGGAGGAGAGAGGGAGGTGGTGCCAGCAGTGAGGGCCCTTACCCCCCCTTTTTGAGTAATTGTAGGGGTTGGAGGGGTGGGAAGGGAATGGGATTGGGTTTGGGGAGGGATGGCCGGCACTCCCCACCTCTGATAAGGGGCTCTTGGAAATGCCCCAAGGAGGGTAGGGGGAGTGTGGGGGTGGGTTCTGGGTCTGGAGGGGAGAGAGGGTGGGAAAAATTGCCTCGTCAGCTGGGTAGGAGGGGTAGCATTCCATCTGAGATGAGTGGGGAGGTTCTCAGGGCTCAAATTGGGGTTGTGACGGGCATGGGACGATATGGCGGGTACCGAGGGGCAGGCTGCACTCGGGGAACACGGGACCGATGGTTGGTATCTGTCTCTAGTTCCAGTCCCCCAGGTACATCTCCGGGTCCTGAGCAGCTGATCCAGGGTGACCCCATCCTTAGGCTGCTGTTGATGAATGCCAGGTCGATCTGCAACAAGCCCCCCCCCCCCTAATTCAAGACTCTATTCGGGAGGGGCGGGCCGACCTGGCATGCATCACCGAAACCTGGCTGAGACCAGAGGGTGGTGTACCTCTGTCAGAAATGTGTCCAGCCGGCTTTGGTATCTGGCACCAGCCAAGGGATGAGGGAAGGGGCTGTGGCGTCACCATTGTAGCCAGGGAGTCCTTGGGAGTCGCCAGGGCCACTGCTCCACAAGTCCCGGGTTGTGAGGCCCTGCTCCTGCGGTTGGGCCCTAAGGGTCAGTTGGGAGTCTTACTCCTGTACCTGCCTCCTTGCAGGGTAAGAGACTCTCTGCCTGAGCTCCTCGAGGCCATCTCAGCGTTGGCGTTGGAGTTCCCTAGGCTGATGGTTCTGGGGGACTTCAATTTGCCTTTGCTGGGGACTGGTTCAGAGGTTGTACAGGAGTTCATGGCCTCCATGGCAGCCATGGACCTGACTCAGGTAATTCATGGCCCGACCAGGGGCAGTGGTCACACACCGGACCTAGTTTTTTTGTCGGAGCGGTGGCAGAGTGATCTGAGACTACAGAAATTAGAAACTATACCTGTGCCATGGTCAGATCACTATCTGGTGACTCTGGACTTCCTGGGGGCGGCGGTTCACTGCAGGGAGGCGTGACCTATTAAATTGGCCCACCCCCAGCGACTGATGGATTCTGACGAATTCCAGAGGGAACTGGGGGATTTTCCTCTGGATCGGCTACACGATTCATCTGAGGCACTCGTTGACCTGTGGTACAGGATGACTATGGCTGCCTTAGATGAAATCGCACCACTAAGGCCTCTCCGAGCCCGTGGGGTTCGATCTTCCCTGTGGTTCACAGAAGAACTGCGGGAGCTTAAACGGGCAAAGAGACGCCGAGAGTGCCGCTGGGTGAAGACCCGGAGTGATTCCGACTGGACACTGGCTAGGGCTGCTATTAAGACCTACCTGGTTGCGATAGGGGTGGTGAAGCAACAATACTTCACCGCCCTCATTGCCTCCGCGGATAATCGCCCAGCCGCTCTGTTCCGGGTTACCAGGTCTCTCCTTGGCCGGGAGAGGCCGGTGCCCGGTTGGCAGGGTTCGGCTGAGGTTTTGCAGACTATCTGGTGGAGAAAATCGCTCGGATTCGCTCGGGGTTTAATCCCGGCGTGGATGGGGAGGGTCCAGAGGGGATCAGAGCTCAGTCTGGCAGTATTATCTGGGATCGGTTCGATCCAGTTGTCCCTGAGGAAGTGGACAGGCTTCTTGCAGCTGTTCGCACCACCTCCTGCCCTTTGGATCCCTGTCCCACTTGGTTGGTGAAAGCCTCCAAAGGGGTGACGGGAGGCTGGGTCGGGGCTATAATAAATGCTTCATTGCGGGAGGGGGTGTTTCCTGCACCTTTAAAACATGCTCTGGTGCGCCCCCTCCTGAAGAAACAATCTCTCAACCCAGCAGTTCCAGCTAATTATAGGACGGTCTCCAACCTCCCTTTCTTAGGGAAGGTACTGGAGAAGGTGGTGATGTGGCAGTTGCAGGGGGTCCTGGATGAAGTGGATTATCTGGACCCCTATCAATCGGGTTTCAGGCCTGGATATGGTACTGAGACTGCATTGGTCGCACTGGTTGATGACCTCTTGCGGGAGCGGGACGGGGGTCAACCATCCGTCCTGGTTCTTCTGGATATCTCAGCGACCTTTGATACCGTTGACCACGGTATCCTTCTGGAACGGCTCAAAGGTTTGGGGATCCAGGGCACTGTGCTGTCCGGGTTTTCCTCATTTCTGGAGGGTCGTACCCAGTCGGTGTGGTTGGAGAGTGAGAGGTCCAGCGTTAGGCCCCTACAGTATGGGGTGCCTCAGGGCTCGGTGCTCTCTTCTCTCCTATTTAACATATACATGAAGCCGTTGGGCGAGGTTATCCGTTCCCATGGGGTAAGGTATCATCAGTATACTGATGATACCCAGTTACATATCTCGGCCCATGGGGACCCCAGTGATGCAGTCAATGTCCTATCCAGATGTCTGGAAGCGGTTGGGGTCTGGATGGGGGACAACGGACTATAATTTAATCCCTCCAAGACTGAGTGGCTTTGGATAGAAGGTCCCGCGTTATCCAGGGAGCTCCCAACTTTGGTCTTGGATGGGGCTGCTTTGCCCCAGACAAACCCGGTACGTATCTTAGGGGTCCTCCTGGATTTGGGGCTGCTACTAGCAGATCAGGTGGCGGCTGTGGCCAGGAGGGCTTTCTCACAGCTTCGTGTCATCAGTCAGTTGTATTCGCTCCTGGACCGGGACTCCCTGCTCATGGTCACACATGCTCTGGTCACCTCCAAGCTAGATTATTGCAATGCGCTCTACATGGGGCTGCCTTTGTCAACCATTCGGAGGCTGCATTTGGTCCAGAATGCGGCAGCCCGGGTGGTGATGGGGCACGGGTGTTATGCTCGTGCCTCACCATTACTTCGGGAGCTGCACTGGCTACCAGTTTGCCTCCAGGTGCAGTTCAAGGTGCTGGTTTTGACCTTTAAAGCCCTTCATGGTAGTGGGCCAGGATACCTTAGAGACCGCATTGTCCCAAGTGTGTCCACCCGTCCAACCAAAGCGGATCAGAGGGGCTCCCTAATTGTTCCTTCTGCCAGAGGGGCTCATCTCTCTGGCACACGAAGGAGGGCCTTTTCCGTGTCCGCACCGGCCTTGTGGAACCTCCTGCCTGTAGAGTTGTGGGAGCAGATGGAACTGCTACCTTTCAGAAAAGATCTAAAAACCTGGTTGGCAGGGCAGGTGTGGGGCCCAGATGGAAGAGTGGCCCCTGCCTGTTGGCTTATAAATTAAGCCCCCATTTCTTTTAATTGTTTTTTTAATGTGGGTTTATGTGAGTTTTAAGAGGAATGGGGTAGGTGGGTGGGTATGTTGGGTTTTAATTGGTTTTAATTGGTTGTACTGTTTTATGTGTGTTTTAACTTGTTGTGAGCCGCCCAGAGTCAGGTTTACCTCTTTGGGCGGCATATAAATTTGAATATAAATAAATAAATTAAAAATGCTCCACCGGGATTCTGAACCATTTGGGAAGCTTTTGATTGTCTGTCTACATGGCAAATGTAAGGTGCCCAAGATGGATGACAAGATGTGATATTACACAGGGCATAAGGTCCAACATTAGGGACCTGCTACCTTCCATTAGCACAGGGGTTCCTAACCCCCAGTCTGTGGGCTTAATCCAGCCCGTGCATATCATTAATCTAGCCCACAGTGGCCACCTGGGCACCTCTAGGACCACTCACCACCAGAAGTTGTGATTCGTCATTTACTGCCACAGTGGTGGCAGGAATCGCACTGTTTTTTCTGGGGTTTTGCACAGGGTGGCAGGAAGCTTTTTGGAGCATGTTCGCTCTGGTTTGGGAATTTTCTGCCGCTTTTCCGCTGCACTTCAGCAGCTAGAACCCAGCAGTGGGCGACTTTCAGTGCTGGTCAGAGCTTACATCAGTGCCTGGGATCCCAGCACAGAACCAGGAAGTCACCCATCACCATGGTCTATGCTGCCAAAGCGCAGCAGAAAAGCAAAAGAAAAAACTAACTGGAGCGAACATGCTCCAAAAAGCCTCCTGCCACACTGTGAAGCAGCAGAGGCTGTGCAAGAACCAGGAAAAACCACACAATTCCTGCCACTGCCGATGTTGACGATGACAACAAAAATGTTAGTAGTGGGTGCAGCCATGCCTCTGGCCCCCACAGCTGACTATGTTGGCAGGAACTAGCACCTGGCAGGAAAACACTGGAAACCCATGCACTAGCACCTTTGCCTGGTACAAGAAGAGACAATGTCCAAAATTGGCTACCACAAGAGGTCATGTAGGCGTACGTGTGATTTCACAAAAAGAGAAAAATGTAAATACATGTGTCTACCAGTGTAGCTTCTCTCCAAGACTTTGGCTTTATATGATCTATCTATCTATCTGTCTGTCTGTCTGTCTGTCTGTCTGTCTGTCTGTCTGTCTGTCTGTCTATCTTTCTTTCTTTTTTCATTCAGTTAAAATTTTGACATTAAAACCTTTGTATGATGAGTTTTCAGATCCCTGTTTTAAATGAGCTTAGATTCCAATTTACTAGAGCTGCAGTTCAATCTCAGCCTTCCTTTGGTGATGATAAGAGATTACATAACTCAGGAACGACTGTCTTTCTTCTTCAAGCTCTCTTATCTCTCACATTGGCAATGATGATACCATATGTGCGGCAAATTGGAGCCAAGCAGGAGCTCCTAAATGACTATAAATGGTTTTTAAATTAGCCTTCCAGAAGCACCCCACAAGGCTTTGTGTTGAGATCTCTTCCATTTCATTTTCATTTAAGTGATTTAGACAAAGGGATAAACTACTGTCTCCCAAGATATACAAATAATGTCAAGATTGGAAAGGTTAATGATATCACGGAAGATGCCAGAGAGATGCCAAAGAATCTTCAAAACCTGGGGCAAAATGTAAAACCCTGGCATGGAGGAAGTTGGTGTCAGTAACTGTAAAGTCACTGTCCACCAAGAAGCAATACAAATGGCAGATATAATTTGTGGGTGTTTCTCTTACATTGCAGAAACATGAACAGACAGAGCAGGATGAACAGGGACACAAAGCAAAGAATTTGGGGGCAAAGCTTTGACATCACTGGAAATATGGCACCAAGCTCCATAAAAAGCCATGCATGCTGATGGTAGGAGAACGAATAGTACTGACTGCAAAGGAATTGATTCATTAGTCCAGGGATTTTCAACCTACGACCCATGGACCAGATCCCGTCACTGTCACCACTGCTGTTGCCACTGTCCTTTTCCCCTCTGCCTGGTTTGCATTGTCCCTAACTGTGCTCCATAGCAGGGCAGATGTTATAAGAAGGCTTACAACATCCACCCTGCTACAGAGTGGCGTTAGGGACATGCCAAACCAGGCAGAGGGAACAAGGATAGCGATGCCAGCAGAGGTAGCAGATGCACACAGCCACCTGCATCTTTCCTGGGTGCCACTCTGGCCAAGCACAGGCAGGACCCCTCCTTCACCCATGGCAGGCCGGTAAGCAGGGAAGCATCGGCGTCAGCAGCAAGGGGGGAAATGGTGGGGGCTCATGGGGGCCCTGCTGCTGCCATCACCTTTGGTGGTGGCAGCAGCAGAGGTGCAGACACCAGTCCGGCCCACCAACAGTCTGAGGGGGTGTGATCCGGGCCCCGGCTTAAAAAGGTTGAGAATCTCTCTTAGTCACTTGCTGGGTAGTAGGTTTAAATCCCTGCTTCTGATCACCAGTAAGTAAATTGGATAAAAGAACAGATGGAAAAGAATTGTGAGATACAAGTCCTTGCAAAATTTCTGTAGAATAATAGGGTGCTGTGGGAAAATTCTTGTTCTGCAACATTTTGGATCATTGCAGGTAGATCATATTTTGTAAAGCCTCCTTCCTTCCTTCCTTCCTTCTGAAAGAAAGAAAGAAAGAAAGAAAAAGAAAGAAAGAAAGAGAATTTGTCCTAAATCTGCAGGTAATTAAAACTTTGTCATCTGTCAAGAGATTCAGTTTATGTCATGCTCTGATTGACTACAGATGAAAATGTAAGGCAACTATTTTGGGATGAATTTCAGGGACTGCAGGAATCTCTGTAAATCTTAAATGTCTCATTCCCAGTCACAAAGAAAAGGACAAATGTGGAAAAGTACACACTTTGGAAACTGCAAAACAGGATCACATCTGGGCATTGTATGGAATATGTTCTGGTTCTGGTCAGTGTCACAATGTTGTATCATCAGATGGCAGCCCCAGAGGAAGAATGCACAAAAGAAGAAATGATGGCCAAAAGCAGTAGTAGGGAGCAACAAGAGGGAAGAGTGTCAAAGGGAAACAGACCAAAGTGTTTAGAGCAGGCATGCCCAAACTACAAACTGCCGGCCGGATACGGCCCCTTAAGCCATTCCATCAGGCCTGTGATGCCCTTGCATGTGTGTATGCATCCATATTCACTTCCTTGGTTCATATCTGTCAAGTTTTTGACATGAAAATAAAGGAAATTTTGGGTCATGCCCCTCTCCCCACCAGGCCACGCCCCCACCCACCAGGCCATGCCCCCTCCTCCCCAAAATCCAGGCACATCCAAGAGCATAGAATAGGAGGAGCCACCAGAGCCAGGTAGGAGTGTTGGGCTCCCCCCCCCCGGTGGAGGAAGAACCATCCCCTAGGCATTCCCCCACTCTTCTTAGCACCACTGCTGTCCCTCGTGGGGAATAAGGCAACAGGCCAACCCCTACAGGCCAGCCTTACTGTAATAATTCTATTTTACATCTCTTTCCACATTCTCTGCTGCGACAGCATTTCATATTATGGTGATTTTTCATGGAACTGTTTTTTTATACTTTAATCACTTAATTGTCTACTGTCTTAGCCTTGTGTACCTCAATTTCATTTTTTAAAAAACTCCGTGTTTAAGGCAGGAGCATCAAAATATCCTCTTTATGTTATATGCAAATATACTTGAAGCCAATATGCTCATTGTCTCTTCCCTTTAACACCCTCTTTCCCAGGAGAGATAATAGTGTTGCAATAAAAGCATGTAATACAGTAATACAGACAAGGACATTGCTGTCTTTGTCCCCTCTGCCTGGCTTGGCATGTCCCTAACGCCACTCTGTAGCAGGGTGGATGTTGTAAGCCTTCTTATAACATCTGCCCTGCTATGGAGCACAGTTAGGGACATACCCTAATCTATGGCGCTTCTAGGCACCGCAAGAAAGATGGGATTGATAGCTTCCTCGATGGTATGAAAGCCTTTCAAATGCGTGGAAGTGTGCTTATCTCTCTAGGGAGAGAGATCTCCTTTAATTGAATTAAGCTTCTGTTTATATACCTTTTCTGATGGGAAAAGGTAGTTAGCTAGTGCTAATTGACTTGTCAAAATGACAGCTACTGTCTGGACTTCAAAGACACAATATTTTTTTTTTGCGAGGGTGAGATGCAGCCTCTGGCCAGCTGGACAAATTGAAAACTGGCCTTCAGTCCAGTCAAGAACATCTGTGCTTTGCTTCTAGCTATACCTTGGATACCTGGAGGTCATTATTCAGCGAAGAGTCTGCATGTTGATAGACATATCAGCAATGACGTTCTATGCATGCAAATGGAATTGTACACTTTTTTTAGCCATTTGGATATCACGTCACCCACTGGTTAGGTCATACCTGTCAAGTATCCCGTTTTCCCCAGGAAAACCCCTTATTTTTATCCCTCTTCCCACCCCCTCCCATTTTATTAATTTCCCCGCAATATCCTTTATTTTTTAAAGAAAAAATCCTAACCGGAGCCCTCACAGGCAAAGCTGCATTATGTTTTTCCTGCCACCAGAGGCCACTGTGGCTTTTCGCTTGTGGAAGGAGAAAGAGAAGGGGGGGGGCTTCTGTAGTTTCTCTTTCATTTCCCTGGCACATGGTCATGGAGGCTTCATTTTTGCTGCTGGTGGTCGGAGTCACCATGGGACGGGAGTCTACACTAGGTGAGCGATATTTCATATATGGAGATTAACTCCTCAGCTGCTGGGAGGCTTGGAAACTACAGAGGTTGCTTTTTACTTTACTAATTCCCTTCCTTAAGCTGGATCCGACATTCTCAGGTGTTGGTGCTTTAACTGGTTGAGGTGAGGAACAAATAGATTGGTTAATTTGGGGGAATTAATCCCTTGCTCCTCCACCCTAATTGGGGGTGTGTGTTTCTAGCTACGTGCAGGGCTAGTTCATCCTAGGGGGCTGGTTTACTATTCTGCTCTTTGCTTCCCAGAATTTTTTTTAAATTAAAAATGTGTAAACAAGAAAGAAAACAAAACAAAAGTCCCCCAAGAAAATGGGAAAATGGTACTTTGGCCCACACACACAGCTTTGTGCCCATTGCATCTACCATACCATCTAGCCATCTTATTTTTAGCCACTCCCTTCTTTTGTCCTCCACCTTTCCCAGCATCAAGGCTTTCTCAAGTGAATCTTCTCTTCTCATTTGATGTCCAAAGTACTTCAGCATCATTTTTACTATTTGACCTTTAATGAGCAGTCATGGTTGATTTCTTCTAGGATCGACCTATTTCTAACATCACATTTCAAAGGCATCTATTTTTCTTCACTCAGCTTTCCTAATGGTCCAGCTCTCACACCCATACATTACCACCGGGAATACCATTGCTTCGACTATGCAATTTTTTGTTTGCAAGGTGATGCCTCTACTTTTAACTATGTTCCCCAGGTTTCTCATAGCTTGTTTCCCAAGCATCAGTTGCCTTTTTATTTCACGGCTCCAATCACCATCTGCAATGAACTTTGATCCTAAGAAAGTAAAATCTGACAGTCGTATCCAACTCTAGGGTGCAGTGCTCATCTCCATTTACAGCCAAAGAGCCAGTGCTGTCTGTGTTTGCAGACATTTTCATGTCCATGTGGCAGGCATGACTAGAGCCCAGCAAGTCACATGGCTATATTTGGCCACGCCCACAGATTTGGCCTATGCCCACATAGGGGTGTGCCCAAAATTTCCCTTATTTTCACATCCAAAACTTGACAGCTTTGGGTTAGGTGGACCATGACGTGTTTCCTCTGCTTTTTCCTTGCCCAAGGGATCTGACAGCGGACACTTTGGTGAGTTTTAGTCCCAGACTAACAACATTGGCGAGAGATGGGTATCACTGCCTAGTTACACTGCTCAAGCCACAGCATGCCGACAAGTCTCTTACCTAGCGGGGGTTATAGCTATAAATTTCTAATTTATTTATTTATTAAATATTTATTTATTTGTTTATTCCACTTGTACCTTGCCCATCTGGGTCAAGGGAAGCCTCATGTAGAGAGCATTGCAGTAGTTGATACGAGAGATTGCCACTGAGATAACTAGCATTACAAGGGAATGTCTGTCCAAGTAGGGACACAACTGACCTATTTGATGCAAGTGGGGAAAAGCAGCTTTGCATACTGCTGCAATTTGTACTTCGAGAGTCAAATGGTGATAAAAAATGACCCCCAAGTTGTGTATCTGTTCTCTAGGGGACAGTGCCATCCCAGCTAGCATCAGCTTCCAAGATCCTAGTCGACAGACGGACACTCCAACACCACTATCTCCATCTTACCTGGATTCAGTCTCAGCTTGTTAGCTTTAGTCCATTCTAGCACCGTGGCCAGGCAGTCGTCCAGGCACTGCACCACTTCCACTGCGGATAGGGTTACCATAATCCTATCCTCCCAAACTGGGACTGCCATGTGTAAAAGTAAAGGTTTCCCTTGCTCGGAAGCCCATTGTATCCAACTCTAGGGTTCAGTGCTCATCTCTGTTTCAAAGCCGAAGAGCCAGCAATGTCTGCTTCTGCAGATGTGTTCCATGGTCATGTGGCAGGCATGACTAGACACCAGAGTGCACGGAATGCTGCTTACCTTCTCCCCGAAGTGGTCCCTATTTACCTACTTGTAATTTCTTGCCTTCAAACTGCTAGGTTTGCAGGAGCTGGGACAAAGACGGGAGCTCATTCCGCAAGCTGTTGCTGCCACAACTTCAATAGAGGCAGCAATAAAATGGTGCGGGGTTGTTGTTGGTTGGTTTTTTTTTTTTTTTGCTGTCTTCCTTTTCTATTGCTGTGCCACCTGTTGGTGTTCAATAGAAGCGCAGCTCTATTGCAAGAAAAAAGTGCATATATTTTCTTCAAACCCCCTTGGTCTGAAAAGCGGGAATTTTAAATGATTCTTTTGGAACTGAGCCGGGACAGGTTCAGCCCATGCATATCCCAGTTTTACGTTATGTATGGCATCCCTAACTGCAGATGATGTAAAGGAGAAATAGAGTTGCGTGTCATCCACATATTGATGACAGGTCACCCTTGCTCGAAAGCCAGCCATATCTGACTCTAGGGTTCAGTGCTCATCTGTTTCATAGCCAAAGATCCAGCACTGTCTGCATCTGCAGACATTTCCGTGGACATGTGGCAGGCACGCATAGAAACCTGAGTACACAGAATGCTGTTTACCTTCCCACCAAAGTGGTCGCTATTTATCTACTTGCAATTTCTTGCTTTCGAACTGCTAGGTTGGCAGGAGTTGGGACAGAGGCGGGAGCTCATTCTGTCATGCAGTAGCGAACTGCTGACCTGCTGCTATCCAGTCAGCATCTTAACCACTTGAGGCACTGCAGTCCAACACATTCCAAATCTCCAGATGATCCCTCCCAGCAGTTTCCCATAGATGTTAAATATCACTGAGGAAATAATTGACTCTCGAGGAACACCCCGTTGGAGCATTTATATTGTAATGATATGGTAGTGGTAGATCCTTACAGCAAAAGAAGTTGACATTGCTGTTAATGAAGCCATGCAGATAGTGACAAGATGCCTTAAACCTACTCCCCCTTGTTGGTATTGCTCCACCTAAGATCAGAAGAGAAGTAGCAGCAGATGCTGAGAAAAGTAAGCAAGAGAATGACCCTCGACACCCTCTGAATGGATATGAGCCTCAAGTCCACCAACTCTGATCCAGAAAGCGCTTTATGTCAAGAACAAACATTTTTGAGGGTACACAAGAGCAACACCAAACTAGAAGATGGAAGAAGGAGCTCCCTGGGCAAGGAACAACATTAAAGGTGGATATAGCTGAAAATCTTACTCTCTCCTATGTCACCTGGAGGACCCTGAATAGGCTGAGGGTTGGAGTCCCTAAATGCAAGGCCAACATGCTCAAGTCACGACTCCACGGTGTGAACGTGGAGAGACACAGAGTTCAGCTCTTTTGCTTGTCTGCCTATTGCTGTCAGAGACATGCACCGATGAGGACCGTTTCCTCCTTCCTCCTCCTCTGTTCTTTCTTTTTTGAACAACACATTTCATGACGGATTCACGGAGTAGGCAAAGATGTGATGTATAGCTGCCACAAATGGATCAAAAAAAGAAGCAATGGTGTGCTGGCCTTTACTTTTTATATGATGTTTCAGAGTTTTATATCTACCCAAAGACAGTCATAAATAAAAACAAAGGGAAAGGCCTCTGTGACATACCAGTGTGCACATGAGGAATGAAGTGATTGCTTGACAATGAATACCTTCTCTCAAACTATGAAGAATGGCTGGCGAAGGGATCCATTGGTCATTGTCCAAGCATGCACTTTGCATGCTGATTGTTGCTGCTTCTTGGCTTCTCCATTTAGAGAAAAATCTCATGCAGTAGAAGCTGGAAAAGAGTGAATGCTAGAGACCCTCAGTAGCTGATTTAGGACAAAGCAGCAATTCATGGTGAGCCAGGGATGTGACCTACAGTGTAGCTGCACCGAACAATTGCATGAGCCTGGCATTTATAGATAAGTGTTGTAATTTTTGTGTACTTCCAACTTATGGCAATTTCAGCAGGGCTTTCGAGATGTTACCATTGCCATTATTTCTCCTGTGAGTTTTCAAGGCCAAGCAAGGATCTGAACCTAGGTCTCC
The DNA here is from genome assembly GCA_035047345.1 of Bradypodion ventrale. Taxonomy (NCBI): domain Eukaryota; kingdom Metazoa; phylum Chordata; class Lepidosauria; order Squamata; family Chamaeleonidae; genus Bradypodion; species Bradypodion ventrale. The sequence continues at coordinate 238,514,667 of JAWDJE010000001.1, forward strand.
TGAGTCCCAATATGATGCTCTATCCCATAGATTGGATGGATGGATTGCATTTCTGTGTGACTTACAGATCATTAAGAAAGGTAATGTGGTAAGGCACCTAGACTTTCCCTTTGTATTTGAGCTCTCAAACATAATTCTATAAACATCACTAAACTAAAGATGGCAGGATTCCTTTGGATAGAGTAGATTTGCCAATGGCGAAGTCATGTCTATGCATATTATGCACGTTGTCTATACCGTGTTGATGTTCTGCAACATTGGTCAAAATCCTCTTGCATACTCTATGCCAGAGTAGGAGAAATAACATCAACTGCATGCTCCAAGTAGAGACTCTTTAGCTAGTGTTAATTAGAGTCCCTGCTATTATCCCTCACTGTGTGTCAGTTGAGTGATTTTGTTCATGACAGACTCTAAGTAGCAGGCATTAATTAAAAAGTCCTTCTTGGATTCTGATTCATACCACTGCAGTGGATGACATTTCCCTTATGCCAGCATGAGTTATGGAAGAGGATTTTGGACATCATTTCCAATTTTTCTTCCTTACTTCTTTCTGTTTTGTTTTTTTTAAATTGGGAAATGGAAATACACAGAACTAGACCTCTTCATAACTATTACAGTTTATATTCTTCAAATACAATTTTAGTTCAGTTGTCTTCTTTTATTCCTTCATGCTTGCTAATTATTTACATTTTGTGCCGCTTGGGAAAATAAATGGATGTGGGAACACTGCTGTAATCTTTGCTGAGCATTGAATGGGCCGCATGCCTAATTATCCAGCATTAAATAAATAAGTAGACTGAAGCAGTCAGTTGAGACAACAAACAACATCACAGAATCATAAAAGAATTAGCATTTGGGTAGCATTTATACACACAAAACTCTTTTTTACCCCTTATCATCGGTTCTGCTTGCTTACCTGCTTTGATGGTGAAACAGCCTTGTCAATTATGGAATATTTTTCAACAATGCTAAATATTTAATTCTAGAGCATAAGTTCATTTTGCTCCCCAGCTGTTTTACCCAAGAGCAGACACAATCTAATGTTCAGATCAAGTCATCTTCTTTCCTCCTCCTGAATTATCTTTACATTAAGTGCCACCTTGAGTAGATGTGTTTTTCCACATCCTAACAATATTTTTCCATTTATGTCCTCCTGTCTTTGCTTTAATTTTAAAACTTCTTTTGCCCTTGGTTTGTCTTACTCATTTTCCTCGTATTCTTTTGTTTGTTCATTTTGCTTCTCCCACTATACAATCACCAGCTAGAATTACCATTACAATAAACACTGTCATTGTCCCGGGCATCATCAACAACCCTGAGGACTCACGGCCTTGGTACTGAAATCCACAGGGAATGGGGATAGTCCTCAAGTGGATTAAATCCCACTTGAATTCATCTTGATGGAGGGCAGCAGCTTCATCAATACTGGCCTGGGGCTGAGGAGGACTTTGCGTGTCAAAAGGGCTCAGGACCAGAAAGTGATTCGTGGAGCTGGATCAGTGTTACAAGTGTCACGCTGCGATGCTGTTGTGTCCGAACCTCGGAAGGATTACTCGAACAGTGCTGGTTCAAACAACAATATGGTTTATTGCAAGGAACAAAAGAACAAGAAGCAGGTGCATGGCAATAGCTTTTATACAGAACACAATAGATACATTTACCCTAGTCCTCCGGAGAAGCAGAAAAACATTAGCGAATCAGCTTTCAATAAAGTGGCGCCTATTTTGCAAGGCACACTGAGGCAATAATAACCTGAATACACAACAGATGTGAAAGGCCACAGCATTATATTCGCAGGACAGTCTTCATGGCCAACCCCCTTGATGATTATCAATATTAGGGAAGAAGGAGGCGGAGGAGGAGGTTGTCTTACAATTCTTGTATCTAATGAAGATTTCTTATTATTTATATTCCTATTTTTCTACCCAATCTTCTGACCCCTTTAAAAAGGAAATATATTTATGTGTCACAATCCTTATTAAAACGATGCATATTTTGCTGCTGGTGAGGTAATTAGCCCAATGTTGCCAGCTAACCAGAGGAAGATCCCAGCAAATGATACTGTTCTGCCTCTTCCTCATTGGGAAGATTTACTCATTCTTGCTATGCTTGGTCATTCTCTATACTGTGACTGAGTCATCATCACAACAGGACCACAGCAGGGTTTAGGTATCTCTAGGAGGCTTTTTCAGACAGAACCCCAAGGAAATACAGAATATAGTTAAAACACTGACTGTGTGTTCCTTCTGCTTTATCAATTCAGTTCCAGCCAAAAAAGAATAGGGCACTACAAACATTTTGTGGCATCTAGTTAATATTTCAGACCTATTGAGAGTAGAGCTCGAGCAAAAGAGTGTTGTAACATACGCAGAAGACATTTCAACTTTTTAAAAACCTGTTTATGACATCAGTATACTTATATTACAAGAAACATTTCCACCTCGCAATGTGTGGCCAGATAGCTCATTTGTTTAGGCTTCTGGCTCTGGAGCCAAAAGTTGGAAGTTTGATTTTCCCCACTGCGACTCCTGGGAGAAGACCTGGCCTGCATAGTCATGGACAAGGTACACAGTGCCTGGATGCCTCCAGAAAAAGGGAATGATAAACCACTTCAGAATACTCTCTACTTAAAACATCCTGGAAAGGGTCACCATAACTCAGAATTTACTAGAGATCTCATGATTATTATTAATAATATTTTAGTACAAATATATAGCTATTTGTAGGAATGATTGCTATGGAACATGAATGGCTCATGGCTCTAGATCAGGGGTGCCCAAACCTTTTGGGCCATAGGCTGGTCACATGGTTTAACATGCCAGTCACGTGGTTCCTCCCACCTAGAAGCAGACGTAAAATGTGCATGTGTGGTCATGTTATGCACCCGTGCATGCGCATAACACTGCTATAAATGACCTGCAGCTGTCAGAAATGTGTTTATGATAGCCATAGGTCATTTACAGCAGCATTATGCACATGCATGGGCACGTTACATGCCCATGCAATACATACATGTTTTACTTCCACTTCCGGGAGTGGTGAGGGACGAATTAATTGGCGCCGTGGGCGGGATCTGACCTGCAGGCCATAGTTTGAGCACCCCTGCTCTAGATACCTAAGCTTGCATTCTCAGAATCTTAACCAACCTATTCTATGATCATCTTGAACAGATCCTTTTGCCCCTGTACTCTCCAGTTACTTCTTTCAGTATGTTCTTTCATTATGGGCAGCTCTTTATGCATGGAGGGGTAGACAAATATCTGATAAATATGCAAGACCCTGAGGCCAGTCACAGCTGTGCAACTTGGGAGCAAGATGGAAAGGATGGTCTTCCAAAAAAACCCACCTGTACCTCATGTCCAAGTTGAACGCCCACGTAAGGACTTTACAATGAGTGAGCCACCTTACTTCTATATGAAAGAGTAGGGTGGAATGAAGAATCTTTATACGGTGCTTTGAAAATCCTCATGTTTATGGACTTAGACTTTATAAAATTGGTAACTAGTTTAACAGCTTCATGAAGAATGACTTGCCATTCACCAAGGAGCAGCTTAGTTGCTAGACTTGGCCTGTAAATGCATAAGTGATTCTATGTTACATTGGAAGTTAATTTCATGACACGACTACGAAGACTGGAGTAAAAACCTGACATAGACGTATTCCTATCAGTGTGTAGCCCATAACAATTAGACTAATTAATGTCCGTTTCCTTGAAATACCAATCAATAGCATTAAATATAAACTCAACATTTGTGCAATCTGACAGAGAGAGAAAAAAGCAAAAGGTTTTCTTCAGATGCAATTGAAGGCAGCTGCAATATGGCAATTATATACAGAGGGTGTCCAAAAATGTATATGCTTTTAAAGAGATGTTATCTATGTATTACTTTTCAAAGCTGAATTGAATTATGGTAGCAATACGTAGTGTGACGTATGATCAAAACTGGCTACACCGCAGTACTTCAGGAAGAAATTTAAAAGGCATGTGCAGCAATACAAATGGACATTTTGGCTAATTGTGTATACATTTATGGCACCATCTGTAGATACGTCTTCAGGGGCAATGAAACAAATCTCCCTTATTTTCAGTGAAAACTAATTTGCATACTATCTACCTGAGTAATCAACTATACAAGAAGGTTTTAGCTGAAGCTCATGAGATTGAGGGTTATATGTGGAATAAGAAAAGCAGCCATGGCTATTCTACATACAAAGACAGTGGGCCTACTCATAGAAGAACTGGAGGGAAAAAAAGCCACACCCCTTTTTGTTCTTCCAAAGCCTTTGCTTTGTTTTCTTGGTTTTAATGACTAATTCTGAATGTAATTACAGTTTCCTTCTTTCACTTTTTTTTTTTTTGGGGGGGGGGGGGGGCATGTCACCACAATACAATAGTCCACAAACCAATACAAACCTGCCCAAGGCTGTCAAATGAATCTTGCCAGCTTTCACAGTATCATATCAGGAGGGTTGTAGATGCTGTTCATGAAACTCACACATACAGTATTTTATCCAAATTCCACCCCCACCCCCATTCCACTCTGTCTGCTTTCCCAGGGCTTTGAACAGCTGCTGGCCAGCCTCTGTTCTTTGCAGAGCTGCAGAAGTCTCCTCAGAAGTCGAGTTGTGTGTGCTGCTTTCTGTCACTACCCTTTTTCTTCATGTACATCTAAATGTCTTGGTCCGTACAATAACATATACACCCAGGTTGGGAATCACTGCACTAGACTAAAGCAAACATTACATAAGGTTATCAATGACGCCATATATATGATAGCTAAATTCCATTTTTACAGGCGAAGTCTATGTTGCTTGTATGGGTGAAGGGATGTAAATTTTGTCCTTAAATGAATAATGGGAGAAATGTGTGCATTTTCCTCACTGCAAGGGGGGATGGAATGCAAGATATATATTTTTTTTCAATCTTGGGGAGATTGTCTGCATTGTGAGACTGGTTTTTGTGCATATCTGAAGATTGAGTTTTATTTTTTTTTAATGTGACAAGTGCTGCCATCTTGTATGAACCAACAAATATAGTAACATTAGATGAGCTGCTGGATTGTATCATTTTAAGATCTATCTAGCCTACAGCTCTTGCTCTCTCTCTCTCTCTCTGTGTATGCCTGCTTAGGAAAAACACATTAGTTTGAGGCTACCATATTTTCCTGTGTGGAAATCACAACCAAAACAAGTGCTTGTTCTTGCACTAGAAATAAGAACTCTTGCAGGGACGGGCAAACTCTTGAAAGTCAGTCAGTTCATATGTCTGTCTCAATGAGACCCCAAATATGGGTAAGATTTCCTGCCATCCACGATGGATGCAAACAGACTTCAGATGCCAGATGTAGGTAAAAATAAAGGTCACCTTTGCTCAAAATCCAATTGTATCTGACTCTAGGGTTCGGTGCTCATATCTGTTTATAGCCAAGGATTTAGCACTGTCTACATCTACAGACATTTCCGTGGACATGTGGCAGACATGACTAAACACCAGAGTGCAGAAAATGCTGTTTACCTTCCCACCAAAGTGGTACATATTTATCTACTTGCAATTTCTTGCTTTTGAACTGCTAGGTTGGCAGGAGCTGGGACAGAGATGGGAGCTCACTCTGTTGTGCAGTACTCGGGTCTTGAACTGCTGACTTGCCAACCTTCCAGTCATCAAGTCTAGAGTCTTAACCACTAAGCCATCACAGTCCCTGGTTTGCAGACATGTACAGTGTATCCTAATCCTTCTGCAAAGCAGAACTCAGAACATGCGCAATCCAACCGAGAGTGGTGCCACTGGGCAAGATTCAGACAGGTCTTCACAGTTCAAATGTCCATTCAGAAATTCTGACCCTTAGTAAACTACAAGTGGTTTTTTTTAACAGGGATACCAGTACACAATGAAGGATCCATAGCAAAAATGATACATGCAAAGAGATTTGGAAGACTTAAAGCTTTGCAAGAAGATGCAAATTTCAGGAGACGTGGAAAAGGAGGAACACTTCTTTCTTCTTTTTCAATCCCTGAAGTTTCTCCAGTGTTGTTCTACAAAGTATCAAAGGCTCACATTCAACACCAAACCTTAACTCATTTGCTTGAACTGCTAGATAGCTGTTGAGGTGGATGAGTGAGAATGGGTTGTGCTGTTTTGATTTCCTACTGTTTTCTATAGTTTACAAAAGTAGGGCCCAGGAGTATTTTTGTCCTTGACACAAATACACTCCTGGCCCAAAATCTGTCCTGTGACAGATCTGTGAAAGGTGAACAGAGCAGATCTGTCAGAAACATGGCTCATATGCCTCCTGTTAATTAGTCTGTTGTTTGTATCTGACACCTCAGCAGAAGCCTGGAAGCAACTCAGTATTTTAATGATTCCTTAGAAGTGTGTTCTTATTTTAATATACATCCAACTGTTGTAGGAATACACTGATACGACTGCCTAACCAATTGTGTGTCCATGCTGATGAAAAAAAGTGGCCTACAGTTTGGTACAAGACAGTCATTCACTATGAGAGAGGCATCATGAAGAGAAACCAAGCAGATACCCCTCCTTACCTTGGAAAACGGCATTGCTTTCATCCCAATGTTAATTCCATTCTATAGCCCACACTCTGGAGCAGCTAAAAAGTCATCCAAATAATGATAAATGCTTTGAAAACTTGACCACACCTCTCCTCAAATGAGCCAAGTGGCCATCACAGCTAATCTGACAGTTTGTGGGGACAACCAGTGGTGTGCATCAGCAGGTTCGCACCAGTTCACCAGAACCAGTAGCAGAAATTCTTTCTGGCCCTGCCCATCCAAGTATTGAAATAAAGTAGTCCTAATCTGGGTGCAACACAGGGCTTTCCCCCTGGCCATGCCCACTATACCACACCCACAGTGTGGTAGTAAAAACTCTTGAAGACCACCACTGGCGACAACTATTCCTCTAGGTCTGCACATCTTAAGTTGATACAACATGGTCTGCCATTTGCCTCAGAAACAAAGCTATAGGAAGAGAAAAGCTGGTAATTGAAAAAGAAAAGCTAGAGGTGACTTTCTGTTGACAAGCTAAATTTTCCTCTGGAAACAAGATTTATGAATCCTCTTCAGACCCAACTGTTGCTGTTAGCTGTAATTAGCGAGGTGCTACCACAGAATGTTGTCCTAATGTTCAAGCTGTTTTAATTACAGTGTTAGTCACATTAAAATTGGCATTAGCAGCCGTATCATGCATGCCTTTTCAATTTTGAACTTACCTAATAATGACCCCCAGAACATTTGCCATAAATGTGAAACAATTAAGCATGCAGAGCATGCCACGGCCAAAGTTAAGCACTCATGATGCTCATCAATTTCTATGGGAGAGAGTGAAGAAAAACCTTGCTTCTCCTGCTGATTATAATAGAAATGGAATGACTTTAAATCTTGCCTGCTTAATGCAAGAGGCCTCTAATGTGGCCTCTCCTATGTGGTCCAAAGCCTAGGACTGGATTCAAGAGAGGGGAACAGGGTTCATCCCTTAGTGGACCATTGGTAAGGTTGCTGAATAAAACCTACAGGTACATTTAGATAGGTTTTATCCAGATTTCAGGTATGCTACCACGGTCCTGTTTAGACCATCATCTGGACTGAATTCCACCCACCCTTCCCATAAAGCAAGTTTCTGGCTGCAGGTAATATTCAGGCAGTGTTGGGTGCAAATTTTGTGGGTAACAAGCTTTTCAGTGTGACTGGCTAATGAATGAAGCTAGCTTTAGTTTAACAGGATACAGTATATACATTATAGATACATACACTGTATTAGTCATTGGCTCCTAAATCAAAGGTATATGTTAGAAGTGTAGGAGTCCTGACCGGGTGCTTATGACAGATATTTTCCCCAATATTTTTTACAAGCCCTTATATTGTGCCTGCTGGTGGGTTGCCACAAAAGATAAGTTCCATTTTAAATCTCTCATGAGTTTCTGGAGGGTTACATAAATCCTATCCCGGAGGAAAGAAGGATTGGGGAAAATAATAGGAAGGGGGGAAAGGCAGAGGGATAAAATATTACAAGCTTCTGCTGAAGTTTACTCAACATATATTTTGTCTGTGAATCTCAAATTTTTGACAAGTTGTTTCAAATAACATTAGGGAAATGATAGGGCTTTTTGTATGTATAAGGAAGCAGAGACTAGCAAAATTGCTTTGTTGAGCCGCAGGTAGTAGCATGGCAGACCCAGGCTTCCCCAGGTCGAAGCTTTAGACCTTTCCAAGCAGATGGAATATGGTATCATCTGCCTCAATTATCCTTATGCTTTCCTGTTGCTTGTGAGTTTTGTTGCAGCCCTCACTTTAGCTCAATCAAAAATAGTGTCCTCCAGCAATCATATACCATCTCAAGCTATCCTTGACCCAATGTAAAACATTTGGACATGATTTAGTCTTGAAGGGGAACTATAGAGTCATTAGCTTTACAAAAGATGGCTCCTCATCTGTTACTATGGACATGGAAGGGAGGGTGCTGGCCATTTCTTCTGAGTTTGCCATTTCCAAAGTAGAACACTTTTTAATAACCTGATCAGCACAGTTCCTATTCTAGTCCTCTTCAATTCATTTGCCACAATTTCTTGTTTTACATTTTCAAAATTACCTCATGTCACACTTCTCATATTTCATATTTCAATTACATGAAGCATATGAAGTGCTGGGTTTTCCTTTTGCACCTCAGCTACAAGATGCCCTTTCAGTTTTAATCCAATTGCTTCATAAGCAATAGTACTGTTTGTCGTTGTGTGTTGTTACCCTTTGCTATTGACCGGTAGCGGATGGAATGCCCTCTAGCTGGGGAATCTTATCTTCCTGCATTATTTCATATTTCATTTTGGATTACCATATCATGTTTCAATCTTATGTACTTTAGGCCACCCAAGATACAGATGAGGAAAATTAGGCTAGCCAGATGTGGAGAGCTGGGATATGTTGACCTTAATCATGGGCCATAAGCAGCCACTGGCTCTTGGAAGGATAAATAAATCTATCAAAGAGCTCTTGTCCACTCTGACAGGACAGCCACCACTAAAAGCCAAGGCCTCCTGCTTGCAGAAAGCTGTCCAGAACAATATGTCCGAGGTTGATCGTGGTCCTTTAGATGCATAACTACAATTTACTTGATTTATGACAACCAGTTTTTTCCCTATCTGCTCATTCTCTGTCCCAGTTTTCCTGAATACAGTACCCTCCAGATAAGAGGTTCTCAATGTTTTTCAGCCATGGGCCAAACCATGTCCCCTCAGACAGCTGAGGAAGCCAGACTGGTGGTTTCCTCCATTGAAAATGCTGCCGTAAAACACATCCGCAGCTGTAGTAAACGTGTTTATGACAGCCGCAGACTCGTTTATGGCTGTAGTAAATGCATTTACAATGGCCATGAACTCATTCACAGCTGTTGTAAACACAGCTGTCGTAAACACATTTACAATAGCCATAAATGAGTCCACAACTGATTCCAGCGGCGGCAGAGGCTGGAGCTAGGATGGGGGCCAAATTATTTGGTGCCTTAGGCTGCATCGGGCCTACAGGCTATAGGTTGCAAACCCCTGCTCCAGATGATATGGATGACTGTCCCCACAAAACATTATTATTGGCCATCCTAGCTGGGCCTGTTGATTATAATAGCCCTAAATATTTAGAAAGCATGATCTTTGGAATGTTTGATGATCCCAAAAGAGCAACCAATGCTTCCCATTCCATCATTGCCAGCTCTTTTCTAATGTATTAAATGTTTGTTGCCTTTGTTTAGGTTGTGGGGAAATTAACAAAACGGCTCCATCGTCTCTTCCATTTATTCTCTTGACCACTCCGAATAGAAACAAAAAAATATATCAGAGAACCAACCAGTACTGTTTAAAGTAATAAGGAGACAGTGGAATCACTGAAAATAATAAAAGAAGCTAAGGGAAGAGACGAGAGAGGTGCAGGAATAACAGCAGAGATCTGATGATGCAAATGGTGAGGTGTATACTGTTTGAAGAGTCATACCATGCCCAGCATGCCTATCCAGCAAATACCAAATTAGCACCGTCATTCGTTTATTAAAGTATACTGTGAGGCATCTCCTGGGAAGATCAATCCATATTCATCTCACCCACCTGAATCTCTTTTCTTAGCTCCTGTCTGACTTCAGTCAGCCTGTGTGATGTCAAGTAGAACCTTGTGCATTAAAACAGCTTTGGCAGACTGAGGAAGAGATGAGGAAGGAGTCAGCAATGTTATGTAGATTAAACCTCTCCTCTTTTCTGTCTCTCTGAAAAGGAATAGAGAAAGCTCAGTGATTGTGTTTCAAAGTAATTGAGGAGTATGGTTTTGAGAAGAGTCTTCTCCTTGGAAATGAGGCTAGGTGGGACAACATAATATAATGCAGCCTTATCCAGGCAGCCTATGGAACATATAGAACAGGAGTTCTCAACCATTTTAAGCCGGGGGCTGGGTCACGCTCCCTCAGACAACTTCGGGGGCCAGACACATAGCCTCATTTCCACCACATGGCACTTCCTGGTGTGTTGGAGGTTGCGGTTGGCCACATGAAATGGTGTCTTTGGTGTATGAAAACCAAGACACAGGACACAGCCTCGGGCTGGGTTAACTCAGGTTTATTGCATCGTGGACAGAGGGAACATGAGGTAATGGCGGATCGATAGCTCTTTATATACTGCAGTAATACATTTGAACGTGGTGCCATGGTAGCCCATTGGCTACTGCCTGCGTGACGTCATTGCGAGTCACGCCCTTCTTGTCCAGGTGTAGGTGGTGGCGGGAAAGCTTCCCGCGCTGTTGCCTTTGATGAGTTCTGACCAAGAGAGCTTGGACGCTCGCTGCTGCCAGCTAGTGGTCATTAGCTCGCGTCCTCATGCAGGGTTCATATGATACAGCTGAAGGTTACATTGTTGCTAGGCAAGGTTACATTGGTTCAGATACATTGTAATCCATGTGGAAGGTAAAACCCTTAGAACACAACATCCCTCCCCCCTAGGACGAGACAACGTCTCGCGCCCATGCTTCTAGACACTCCCCCCCCCCTAGGAGACAAAATCTCTCAGCCAAGATGGCTTGTTTCGAACACGCTGGGGTCTCGATGCGGGCTGCCTCTCCCCGGGTTTGCTACCTTCTCTTTGTCCCCTGGTTTCCTGTCCTGTAATTTGAGAGGGAGACTCGTTAGTGACTTGCCGCGGCTCCGCGGCGTTGTTGGGAGGTGTGCTCTTACTTAGGGAGGAACCGGGGGCACTGGGGACTAACGAAAAACCCCTCTTCTCGCTTGGATGGGTGGGGGAACACTCCTGAAAACCCCCCCGGCTCGCAAAATCAAAATCAAAATTGCATTCGGGGGCAGCGGTCGCGAACTCCTCTCCCCCTTCCCCGGCCTCTGATGGAACTGGTTTATCAAAAGGATATGAGTCGGGGCCGCTGCTTCTTCCTTCCCCCCTTGCTTGGGACTGTTGTCCGCTGCTGTCTCCCCCTTGGGTTAAGCGGGTGGGGGAGAACCCTAACGCTGAATCATGTGGGTGAACCTCACTGACTGGCCCACTTACTCGGTGCCTCAGTTGGTCTGCGTGCCTCCTCCAGAGGAGACCGGTGTGGGTTTCGACCCGGTACGACACTGGCCCCGTCTGTTCTACAACCGTCCCCGGCACCCAGGCTGGCCCCGCGCTGGCATAGTTCCTGCAATGAACAGGGTCGCCGGCGGCGAAACCTTTCGAGACTGCCAGCCCCACGTTTTTCCCTTTATCCTCAATTCTTGTGGGGTCCAGCCTGGACAGGAGTGTAGTCAGTTTCCGCCGCATCAATAGCTCTGCCGGCGAGTAACCTGACGCTAAGGGGGTCACCCTATACGCTAATAAGAACTGACATACTTGGTGATTCAGGTCCCCGGGGCCCATGCGCCGAAGCGCCTCCTTTGTTGTCCGCACCAACCGTTCCACTTGGCCATTCGTGGCCGGGTGAAACGGCGCGGACGTGACATGCCGAATGGCATTCGCCTCCATGAATGCCCCAAACTCTGAAGAGGTGAAACAACTCGCGTTATCGCTGACTAAAGTGTCGGGTAAACCGAACGTTGAAAAGACTCTCCGTAGTTGGTTAATTGTAGTGGCGGAGGACGTGCTCTTTACCGGGATGACCTCCAGCCACTTTGAGAATGCATCCACCACCAGGAGAAACATGGTTCCTCGGAAAGGGCCAGCGAAATCTACGTGCACTCTGGACCATGGCCCCCTTGCTGTGTCCCATTCCCTATGCGGGAGGCGGGCCGCCTCTGGTCGGGACCCCTGACATGCCTCACAAGTGCCGACCATGTGCTCAATGTCCTCGTCCAGCTGTGGCCACCAAAAGTAACTGCGGGCCAGCGCTTTCGAGCGAACGATGCCCGGGTGGCTGACGTGCAGCAGTTTGAGCACCCTCGGCCGCATGGGTGTTGGGACCACCACCCGTTGGCCCCACAACAGGCACCCCCTTTCTAGGGACAACTCTAGCTTCTTCCGAAAGAATGGGTCGAATTCCTTGCTTGGGGACGATGCTGGCCACCCTTTCTGCACCCATGAGCTGACTTTCCCCAGCGTTCTGTCCTTGCCTGTCGCCCTAGCTATATCGGCTGGTACTATAGGGGGTTCGTCTAAAACCTCGATCAGCAACACCTGGCGGTCTCTTCCTATTCTGGCTTTTTGGTCGTCCGACAAAGGCAAAGGAGATCTCGAAAGTGCATCAGCATGGCTGATCTCCTTTCCGGGCCGGTACTCCAACTCGTGTTGGTATGCGTTAAGAAAAATGGCCCATCGCAACATTCTCGGGGATAGTATCTGCGGCGTGGGCTTGCCTGCCGTGAAAATCCCTAACAGGGGCTTGTGATCCGTCACGATTTTGAACGGGCGGCCATACAGAAAATCGTGAAACTTTTTGGTCCCCGCTACTATTGCTAATGCCTCCCTATCGGTTTGTGCATAATTCCGCTCTGCTTGGGACAGGGACCTTGAATAAAACGCAACTGGGGCCTCCCGACCATCATCCAACACGTGGCAAAGCACCGCCCCGACCCCCACCGGTGATGCATCACAGACTAAGACCACCGGCCGTTTGGGGTCGAAATGCGTAAGGATTGCATCTGATGTTAAAAGTTGCTTTAGTTCGTTGAACGCCTTCTCGTGCTCGTCACCCCACATCCATGTCTCCTCCTTTTTAAGTAACCGATGAAGCGGTTCGGCCACGGAGGCTTTCCGCGGAAGGAATGTATGATAAAAATTGAGGAGCCCCAGGAATGACTGTAGTTCGGTTTTGGATGTGGGGCGAGGGGCCTTCTTAATGGCTGCTACTTTAGATTTGGACGGCTTAATACCCTCGGGTGTGATCCGAAACCCTAAAAACTCGACCTCGGTTTCGAAAAAAACACATTTGTCCTTCCTCAGTCTCAGCCCCGCTTTCTCGAACACAGTTAACACTTTATCCAATCTCCTTGCTAGTTCGGCCTCACTCCCCCCTGTTATTAATACGTCATCAAAATAAGGCAACACCCCCTCCAGCCCCTTCAGGAGGCGTTCCACAAGCGACTGAAAAAGGCCGGGTGCCGAGTTCACGCCGAACTGTAAACGCGACACCTGGAACGCTCCTTTATGTGTGACTATCGTTTGTGCCGCGGCCGTGGCGGGAGTTACGGGGAGTTGTTGATAGGCTTGTGCCAGGTCGAGCTTAGCGAAACACTTTCCCCCATTTAGCCTGGCCAAAAGGTGGCTGACCACTGGCACCGGATATGCATTAGGGCGAATCGCCTTGTTAATTGTACACTTATAATCAGCGCAAATGCGCACCTCCCCGTTAGCCTTCAAAGCTGTTACAATTGGAGTTTCCCACTCCGCGGAATCAACAGGAATAAGAATCCCCTGGCCCACCAATTTGTCCAGTTCCGCCTCTATTTTGTCCTTTAGTGCGAAAGGCACCCTGCGCGGTTTGAGTCTTATCGGGCGGACCTCCGGGTCTAGGTCGAAGGCTACAGGGGGTCCCTTGAATTTGCCAAGTCCTTTTTCAAAAACGGTGGGGTGCGCGTCACACACCGCTTGTATCGGATCCGCGCCCACGGCATGCACCCCCCCTATGAACAAACCCAGGGGCTGAAACCACTGCGTCCCTAGGAGACTACAATTCCCCCCTTTGAGAACGACTAAAGGGAGTTCTGCGGAATGTCTTCTGTAACGAACCCGAAATTTCCCGACCCCCAGCACTGGAATGCTGTTCCCTTGAACGTCTCGTAGCGTGGACCTCAGAGTCTTAAGTTTGGGCCGCGCTTGGGGGTCGATCTTCAAGAACTCTTTCTGGGGAATTATGGAATAATAGGACCCCGAGTCAATCTCCATCCTAACAGGGGCCCCTTGTACTATTACCTCAATGAAGTAATGGTTTTGTCCCGCGGACACACTGAACACGGGGGCGTCTTCCTCACTGCCATCCGAGACGCGACCCACGCCGTCCTGCTTCCTCGTGGTTCGGGCGCCATCTTGGGGTCTCGCTGGACGGTCCGGTCTGGCCGAACGGTCTTTCGACTGCCTCCGGCCCTCTTTCTGATTTCTGCATGCCCTGGCGATGTGCCCGCGCCGACCACAGCTGTAACATTCGGCTTTCCTGAAAGGGCACTTCGCACGCTCGTGGGCCGCCCCACAACCATCGCAGCGGCGCCCCCCTTTCCGGACCTTCTGTACCTCTTCGCCGTCGCTGCCATCTGTAGAGGATCTCGAGGTTCGTCGGGTCGCGTGCACCAGCTGTCCTGACTTGCCGCGCACCGAGGTTTCCGCTTTGCTGGCCCTAGGACGCCACTCACGCCACTCGTGTATTTCGTCCACTCCCGCATTCGTGGACTCCGCGGATTCCGCGGTCTCTACGACCTCGGCCAGCGTGGGTGGCGGCTCCCTGTTCATCAGGCGGCGCTGCACTTCCTTGTCCTTCAGGCCACACAGCACGACGTCCCTCATGATCATCTCCAGGTTGTCCCATTTGCAGGGGACGGCGGCTACCCTTAGGGCCTCCACGAAAACCTCTACCGACTCATCCGGCGCTTGGACTCGCCTCCAAAACGCACTCCTGGCGGGAAACATTGCCTTCGAGGGTTGGAAACGCTCACGCAACAACTTCAGTATGTCGTCGGTTTTGAAGTCATCCAGCGTCTTCGGTTCGATCATGCCCACCAGCGTCCGCTTGGTCTCTACTCCCAGCATTCTGGTGAGGATGGCCCTCTTCCTTTCCTCGTCGTCTTTGACTTTGAGTTCCACCAATGCCGCCTTGAAATCCATGTTAAAGATGGTCCAGTCTTGCGGCTTGGTAATATTGAATCCGCTCTGTGTCCTGGCACTTTGGGAATCCATGATCCCACCTTCGTCGCCAATTTGGTGTATGAAAACCAAGACACAGGACACAGCCTCGGGCTGGGTTAACTCAGGTTTATTGCATCGTGGACAGAGGGAACATGAGGTAATGGCGGATCGATAGCTCTTTATATACTGCAGTAATACATTTGAACGTGGTGCCATGGTAGCCCATTGGCTACTGCCTGCGTGACGTCATTGCGAGTCACGCCCTTCTTGTCCAGGTGTAGGTGGTGGCGGGAAAGCTTCCCGCGCTGTTGCCTTTGATGAGTTCTGACCAAGAGAGCTTGGACGCTCGCTGCTGCCAGCTAGTGGTCATTAGCTCGCGTCCTCATGCAGGGTTCATATGATACAGCTGAAGGTTACATTGTTGCTAGGCAAGGTTACATTGGTTCAGATACATTGTAATCCATGTGGAAGGTAAAACCCTTAGAACACAACAGTGTCGCAGGCCACATTTGGCCCATGGGCTGCAGGTTGAGAATCCCTGATATAGAAGCTTGCATATAGGGAGAAACAAGGGCAAATATGCCCCACATATGTGTGCGCACACACACACATACACACACACACACACACACACACACACACACACACACACACACACACACACACACACACACACACACACACACAACACTGCCTCCACTTATGAAATGTGTGTGTTCAGTCTGATTCAGAATTCTCAGCACATTCAATGAATCCAGATTCTTCCTGTCATCAGGAGATGCAATCAGGCAGATTTCCCAAGCATGGTGAAGCTTTGAAGCAAAAGGTACTTTGCTTACTTTGGACACTCATGTATGTACAGTGTTCCACAGCTCCATTCCTATACAAAGTGCATACATTATGAATGCCTGAATAAAATTATAAGCACATCACATGTGTATAACAGTTCTATTCCAGTCAGACTGCCATGGCTTCAAAGAACTCTAATTTTATATAAAGAACACACAGATAGAATGTTAGGGGAAAACCTCAACTAGCAATTTTGATTCCAGGGGGCTTCAGTGCCTTATTATTTAAGCTTGGATCACGTGAGAATACAGGCAGCCCCCCTTATCTGTGGCATCCATTTCCGCAGTTAGTTATCCATGGGTTTGAATAAAATAAATAATTGAACTCGTAATATATTGTTTGTATGGTGCATTTCCAGAGCTGCCCACTAGAGGCCACTGTTTACAATGTAATATTTAGAAGAAACTGATTGATTGTTAGGGTGGACATTTTTTGTCCCCAAATAAAATGACAGATACATACTTTTCTACATACACAACCTATTTCTGTGATGAAGTATGTCTGCTTTAATTTAGTTTTCACTGTTTTTCATGGTTTCAGTATTCACAGAAAGTATTGGAATATATCCCCTGAAGACACAGGCAGGTAACTTGTAACATACAAGAGAAAGGAGAATGGAAGCAAGCCTGGGTCTGAGTTCTTGATGACCATTTTTTTTTGTTCTCCAAATTATAGTGTTCTGGGTCAAAACCTTGTTGGTTCTGCCTTAGTTATAGGTCTGTCCCTGGGGAAACTAAGATAGTAAAAATCAGTAGGCCATATGCCTTAAGCTACATAGACCAGCATCTTCTCTGTGAATTTCAAGCAGTTTGTCATATGAAACTTCAGCTTTCTTTCTGATGAATAAATTAAAAGTAAGCCACCAAGTCCTATGCTAGTCCAAGACAAATTGATTTCTGAAGCTCAGTCCAAATGGCACACACATGCATGCACACATGGACCCAACACTTAGATGACTCATTTAAACATCAGTTCCTACCTTCACCTATCCACATCATGCTACTGCCTGAAGCAGGCTGCTTTCAACTGCACCACATTGCAAATGAATCATTTTTTTCCTTTCAGCTTTCTTTACTGCCCAGCTATGAAAGCCACACATAGTAATCAGATCACAATAGTTTAATTGGCCTTGATCTCCAATGACACATCTTCTCTAGTTCCTTCATAGCTGTTCTTTCAGGTCTAAGCCTTCTTCAAGTTTCTTGGCTACACTCTCCTTTTGTTTTGATGGCTCATCTGAGATACACTAATCTCTTGTATCCACAGGGTAATGTTCCAAGATACTGAAACTGTTTAAGAACATAAGAACAGCCTTGCTGGAACAGGCCACAGCCCATCCAGTCCAGCATTCTGTCTCACACAGTGGCTCACCATTTGCTTCAGGGTATTCCCAAGCAGATGCCTTCACCTGCTTAGGATTCCCAGGAAATGGTATTGAGAGATATCCTGCCTATCTCTCCAACCTGGAGGTTGTCCTTAGGTATCCATAACTATAGCCATTGATACCCTTGTCCTCCATGAACTTGTCTAATCTTTTTTTTTGCCCCAACATGCATCACTCTGCACTTGCTAATGTTGAAGCTCATTTGCCACTGTTTTGCCCCCTCCCCCAGTGTCATGAGATCCCTCTGGAGCTCCTCACAATCTCTCATAGTTTTCACTACCCTGTATAATTTAGTTTTGTCAGCAGATTTGGCTACCTTGCTATTTACTCCTACTTCCAGATCATTTATGAAGAGGTTGAAAAGCAGGGGTCCCAATACTGAACCTTAGGGGACCCCACTCTTCACTTCCCTCCACTTGGAGAAGTATCCATTTAATGCTACCCTCTGTTTCCTGTTCCTTAGCCAGTTGCTGATCCAGGACAAGACCTGTCCCTTTATTCCATGACTGGTAAGTTTATTTAAGAGCCTTTGGTGTGGGACCTTGTCAAAAGCCTTCTGAATGTCCAGATAAACAATGTCAACTGGATCCCCTTTATCGACATGCTTGTTGACACTCTCAAAAAATTCCAACAGATTAGTGAGGCATGATTTGCCCTTGCAAAAGCCATGTTAGCTCTCCTTTAGCAGCGCCTTCTCTTCTATGTACCTATTAATTCTATCTTTTAGAATGGTTTCCATCACTTTACCTGGGACACATGTCAAACTGACCGGTCGGTAATTTCCTGGATCACCCCTGGATCCTTTTTTGAAAATTGGTGTTACATTTGCTACCTTCCAGTCATCAGGCACAAAGCCTGGTTTGAGGGAAAGATTATATATTTTGCCTAGGAGATCAGCAATTTCATCTTTAAGTTCCCTGAGAACTCGTGGATGGATGCCATCTGGTCCTGGTGAATTTTGTATTACAACACACAAGCCTGAGTTATACAATCAGAGGTTAGCACAAATGTCCCTGTTGATCTTTCATGTGTGCTCATGAAGTGGCTCCCCTGGAAACATAATCAAATCCTTCTCAACATTAGATTGTAGATAGTGGCCTCTAGTGGCCAGTTCTGGTAATGCACCTCACATTTTTCAATTAACATTTTTAACCCATGGGTGACCGAAAGTGTGGTATCTGTGAATCCACATATATGAGAAAGCCTTAAAATTGGCATTTCTTCATTGCCTATACTAAAATTATGTAGTTTTTCTGTAGTCATGCTTTTTCCTTCTTAATATCTAGCTGCAGTCTTCCTTTAGTACTTTCTTCTTTCACCTTCCTCAGGAATTGTTTAAAGTCATCTCACCCTCTGCCAGTAACATGGTGTCACCTGCATATCTTAAACTCTTGATAGTTCCGCCACCAATTTACAAATTGAGCTAGAACTTGGAAAAGGCAATAGTTCTGATACACTTCTCTTGGGATCCCTCAAACAGCATAGCCACTGGTGACTGGGAGATTATGAAAAGTTGTGTCTAGAGAAAGTAATTTTTCCAAACTCTGAACATAACATGCTGATTTTTAATTTAAAAATTGACTTCGTACTAAAATGTGTTTGGAATTTCTCATGTGGTATTCCTGGCAGGGATATAAAATAAAGTGTGAACATTTCCATTGAAGGCAGGTTAATTAAAAAGGAGATTTTAGTGTATTGGACCAAAGACACCAGGACAGCCGAAGAGCTGGCTTAACACAACTTTATTACATGCTGGTCAGAGGGAACATGTGGTAATGGCGGACGAGCAGCTCAATATATACAGTGGCTATACATTTGAATGTGGCTCCGTGACAGACTATTGGTTACTGTCCGCGTGACGTCATTGTAGGTCACGCCCTTCTTGTCCAGGTGAAGGTAGTGGCGGGAATCTTCCCGCGCTGTTGTTCTTAGGTGAGTTTGGACCAATGAGCTTGGACGCTCGCTATTGCCATCTGGTGGTCACTAGCTCGCATCCTATTAGGGTTACAGTGATACAGCTGAGGGTTATCATGTTACAAGTAGAAGGATACATTGGTTACACATGAATAGGTACATTGTATAAAGGTACAGTGTTTGAGAACACAACATCCCTCCCCCCTAGGATGAGACGAAGTCTCTCAGCCAAGATGGCTTATTGCAATTGCGTTTGGGCCGCGATGTGGGCTGGCCCGCCCTGGGGGCGCTACCGCTTCCTTGTTCCCTGGTCCCTTGTCCTGTAATGGGAGAGGGAGACTCGTTAGTGGCTTGCTGCGGTTTTGCAGCTTTAGGGGAAGGGACAAACTCCATTGTGGGCAGACCAGGGGCACTAGGGGCTAACGTAAAACCCCTCTTCTCGCTTGGATGGGTGGGGGACCACTCCGAAAAAAACCCCCGGTTCTGAAACTCAAAATCAAACTCTGCTGGGTGATCCCGCGGGGTATCTATGAGGACAAATTCCTTCTCCTCCCCCCTCGGTGGGGACCCATGACCCCCCTCTTCTCCCCCTTGGGCTAAACGGGTGGGGGAGAACCCTAACGCTGAATCCCTGTCTGTGCTTTCTGAGCCCTGCCTCTCTGGGACCCGGCTCCGGAGCTGGTCCGCATGTCGCTGCCACAGTAGACCCGTGCTGGTCTCCTCGCGGTATGATACGGGACCGGTCTGCTCCACGACAACCCCCGGCACCCAGGCTGGCCCTGCGCTGGCGGAGTTCCTGCAATGCACGGGGGCGCCTACGCCGAAACTCTTTGTGGCCTCTAGCCCGATGTTCCTCCCCTTGTCTTCTACTCTCGTGGGGTCTAGCCTAGTGAGGATGGTGGTCAGTTTCCTGCGCATTAAGAGCTCCGCGGGGGAGTATCCTGACGCCAACGGGATCACCCTGTACCCTAGCAGAAACTGACACACTTGCAGGTTGAGGTCCCCGGGGCCCATGCGCCGCAGCGCATCCTTCGTGGTGCGGACGAGGCGCTCCACTTGGCCATTGGTGGCCGGATGGAAAGGGGCGGAGGTGATGTGCCGGATGGCGTTAATCTCTGTGAATGCCCTGAACTCAGCGGACGTGAAGCAACTAGCGTTATCGCTAATTAGAGTGTCGGGTATGCCGAACGTGGAAAAAATTCTCCGCAAATGCTCAATTGTCGCGGCCGAGGAGGTGCTCGTGACTGGGATGACCTCCAACCACTTGGAGAAAGCGTCCACAACAAGGAGAAACAGAGTTCCTCGGAACGGGCCCGCGAAATCTATGTGAATCCGGGACCACGGCCCCTTAGCCGCGTCCCACTCCCTGTGGGGAAGACGGGCCTCTTCCGGTCTGGAGCATTGGCAACTCTCACAAGTGCCAACCATGTGCTCGATGTCGGCGTCTAACTGGGGCCACCAAAAGTAGCTCCGGGCCAGCGCTTTGGAGCGCACAATTCCGGGGTGGCTGACGTGCAGCAGTTTAAGCACCCGCGGCCGGAGGGATGTGGGGATCACCACCCGCTGCCCCCACAAGAGACACCCCCTCTCTAGGGACAGCTCCAACTTTTTCCTGAAAAACGGAGCGAATTCTTCCGCTGGGGAAGACGCTGGCCACCCTTTCTGTACCCAGGAGCTAACAGCCGCCAACGTCTTGTCTCTGCTTGTCGCTTTAGCGATATCGGCGGGTACTATGGGGGGCGAATCTAAGACTTCTATCATGAGCACCTGGCGGTCCGGCTCCTCCCCGCCCACGTGGCTGTGTGTCTGGGGGAGGGGGGACCTCGACAGGGCGTCCGCATGGCTGATTTCTCTCCCGGGCCGGTACACCAACGCGTGCTGGTAGGTGTTGAGGAAAATGGCCCACCTAAGCATCCTTGGGGACAGGATCTGTGGCGTGGGCTTATCTGCGGTGAAAATGCCTAGTAGGGGCTTGTGGTCGGTCACGATGGTGAAGGGGCGGCCATATAGAAAATCGTGAAATTTTTTGGTCCCTGCAATTATCGCCAGCGCTTCCCTGTCTGTCTGGGCGTAATTCCTCTCCGCTTGGGACAGGGACCTGGAGTAAAACGCTATTGGGGCCTCCCTCCCGTTTTCCAACACGTGGCATAACACTGCCCCCACCCCCACCGGGGATGCATCACAGATCAGTACCATCGGCTGTTTGGGGTTGAAATGGGTCAGAATGGCGTCTGACGCCAGGAGTTGTTTCAGTTCCGTGAATGCTCTCTCCTGGTCATCGCCCCACTTCCATGCCGCATCTTTCTTGAGCAACTTGTGAAGCGGCTCAGCCACCGCAGCCTTCCGAGGAAGGAAGGAGTGGTAGAAATTTAAGAGCCCTAGGAACGACTGCAACTCGGGCTTGGAGGTGGGCGAGGGGCTTTCTTGATGGCGGCCACCTTGGATTTGGACGGTTTGATCCCCTCGGGTGTTACTCGGAACCCTAAGAACTCAACCTCCTTCGCGAAGAAGACGCATTTGTCTTTTCGCAACCTCAACCCCGCCTGTTCGAATGCCTCCAGGACCTTGTTTAGCCTTTCAGCCAACTCAACCTCACTCCCCCCCGTTATCAAAACATCATCAAAATATGGCAAAACGCCGTCCAGCCCTTTGAGGAGGCGTTCCACGAGCGACTGGAAAATTTCAGGCACTGAGTTCACGCCGAATTGGAGGCGCGTCACCTGGAACGCCCCCTTATGCGTGACTATGGTCTGTGCAGCAGCTGCGGCAGGGGTTACCATGAGTTGCTGATAAGCCTGTGCCAGGTCGAGCTTAGCGAAACACTTTCCCCCATGTAACCTGGCTAGCAAATGGCTGACCACCGGCACCGGATACGCATTAGGGCGGATTGCCTTATTAATGGTGCACTTATAATCGGCGCAAATGCGAACCTCCCCATTTGCCTTCAATGCCGTGACAATTGGAGTTTCCCACTCCACAGAATCAACAGGAACAAGGATCCCCTGGCCCACTAATTTGTCCAGTTCCGCCTCTATTTTGTCCTTTAGTGCAAAAGGCACTCTGCGCGGTTTGAGTCTTATTGGGCGGACCTCCGGGTCCAGGTCGAAAGTTACTGGGGGTCCATTGAATTTCCCAAGTCCCTTTTTGAAGACTTCAGGGTGCGCGTCGCACACCCTCTGTATTGGATCAGTCCCAACGGCGTGCACCCCCCGAATGAACAGACCCAGGGGCTGGAACCATTGAGTCCCGAGGAGGCTGCAATTACCCCCCTTGAGAACGACTAGGGGGAGTTCCGCTGCGTGCCGCTTATACTGGACCTGGAATTTCCCAACCCCCAATACCGGGATACTGTTCCCTTGCACGTCCCGAAGCGTGGACCTCAACGCTTTGAGCTTGGGCCGTACGCGGGGGGCAATTCTCAAAAACACCCTCTGGGAAATGAGGGAATATGAGGAGCCAGAGTCAATCTCCATCCTAACAGGGGGCCCTTGCACCAGTACCTCAACAAAGTAGCGGGGGTGTCCCAAGGACACGCTGAAAACTGGAGCGTCGTCGTCGCTGTCGTCGGAGATGCGGCCCACGCCGTCCTGCTTCCTCGTGGGCCGGGCGCCATCCTTGATTCTCGTCGAGCGGTCTGGCCTCGCCGCGCGGTCGGGCGAGCTCCCCCGGTCCTTGCGCCGTTGTCTGCATACTTTGGCAATGTGCCCGCGTCGTCCACAGTTGTGGCACTCGGCTTTTCTGAAAGGACACCTGGCGCGGTCGTGAGCCGCTCCGCAGCCGTCGCAGCGCCGGCCCTCCTTCCGGACCCTCCGGACATCCTCGTCGTCGCTGTTTTCGGCGGACGATTTCGAAATTCGCCGGGCTGCGTGCACCGAAGTCTCTGTTTTGTCGGCCTTTGGACGCCAGTCCTGGAGCTCCTGTACCCCGGCCTTCGTGGCTTCCACGGCCTGTGCCGCTTTCAGCACCTCCTGCAATGTGGGGGGCGGCTCCTGATTCATCAGCGTGCGCTGGATTTCGGCATCCTTCAGGCCGCATAGCACGCAGTCCCTGAGGGTGACTTCCAAGTTCTCCCATTTGCATGGGCCGGCAGCCAGATGCAGGGCCGCTACGAAGGCGGCAACCAACTCACCAGGCGCTTGGACTCGCCTCCAAAACACGCTCCGAGTGGGAAACATCGCTACCGCGGGCCGGAAATGGTCTCGCAACACCTTCAGGAGCTCTTTCGCCTTGAATTCAGCCGCCTTTTTGGGTGCGATGAGGTCAATCAATACCCTCTTGGCGTCGTGCCCGAGCATTCTGGTGAGGATGGCTCTCTTCTTTGCCTCGTCCGTCACCTCGAACTCCACCAGCGCGCCTTGGAAGTCCATTTCGAAAAGTTCCCAGTCTTGCGGTTTCTTGATGTCGAAACCGGCGTATGTCTTGGTCCCGTGGGCAGCCATCATCCCACCTTCGTCGCCAATTTAGTGTATTGGACCAAAGACACCAGGACAGCCGAAGAGCTGGCTTAACACAACTTTATTACATGCTGGTCAGAGGGAACATGTGGTAATGGCGGACGAGCAGCTCAATATATACAGTGGCTATACATTTGAATGTGGCTCCGTGACAGACTATTGGTTACTGTCCGCGTGACGTCATTGTAGGTCACACCCTTCTTGTCCAGGTGAAGGTAGTGGGAGGAAGGAGAAACCACCCCAATGAACAATAAACTATCACAAATACTGGATATATTTAATAAGTGAAAGTGCAAGTCAAAACGCAAGTAAAAAGATGGTAAAGAACCGAACGAACAATATAACACAGTCGAAATGTAAAAAGCCACACAGTAACAATGGTATAAACGGAGAAACACCCTAGGTAGCCCACGAAACGGGGGAACAAACTGAGCCCGTCAATAGTCCGGAACTCCTGCACTAACCATACCCAAACACACCATCATAATCTGATAGATCCTCACTGATTGTCTGATATGGTTTTACCCTTCATGATTTGCATAGGCTATTCTGCTTGCGTAATTTGCATGGGCAAATTCTTGCTTTCTTGAACCCTCAACGGGGGGGAGGGTTTCTCCTTTTTTACAGTGGTCCGCTATACACTGTTCCCATTCCATTCCACTTTATTTTTGTATACCGCTCCACTCTGCCCGAAGGTGACTCAGAGCGATTTACATAGGTGCATGCTATCTGAAAGCAGACAGCAGCAGAAAAGTATACAATAATAGAGATATAGAAATTACATCAGCATACAATACAATAAAAGCATAATCAAATACAAAATACAATATTCAAAATACATATAGTCAAGAGCCCCAAATACACAATGAAGTAAGAGAAGAACCCGCACTTACATAAAAAATAGAGTCTGAGAGACGGAGTCCTTTAGCATAGTGACAAGCGGCTTGCAGGAGGCTCCCATCCCCTGAGCGATGGAGCGTCTCAGGGGAGAGCTCGGGACCCCTCAATCTAAACAGCCAGGCACTTACGGAGCCAGGGAGAGGCAGCCGCAAGGTCCCGCAGGCGTCGGGCGCATCATCTTCTTTATCCCTGCAGAGGCGGGGGTCGGAGGAGAGCAGCCCAGGTGCCTCGGATCCCCTTGGCCGGTGAAGGGGGCCAGGGAGAGGCAGCCACGAGGAGGCTCGGAGGGGGCGGCGGTGGGCGCAGGTGTGCTCGATCCCCCGAGCGATGGTCTGGCTGCGGGGGCGAGCGGGGGCCTCTCTGCGCTGTGGTGGCGGCTCTTTTCACCCCTCCAGCCAGGCGTGGCTCGGAGGGGGGGCGGCGGGCGCAGGTGTGCTCGATCCCTGAGTGATGGTGCGGCTGCGGGGGCGAGCGGGGGCCTCTCTGCGCGGCAGCGGCGGCGGCTCTTTTCACCCCTTCAGCCAGGCATGGCTCGGAGGGGGGCAGCGGCGGGTGCAGGTGTGCTCCCCATCACCGTGGATGCTCAAAATATTTTACTTACTTACTTACTTACTTTTGACTGCTTCTGAAGTAAACATTTGGTATTTTTCTGCTTCATGTGAGTAGAGGAAATGCTCTGAAAATGTTCCTATCCAATTAGACCCTGGGTAGACTACCTTCAGAAGTCATGCAGCTGCCACTCCACCCCCAAGTCTGGAGATCTGTACCTACTCCTACCAACCAACCAACCCTCCCCCACCAAAAAAAAAGCCTTAGAAAAAGGGGTTATTGTATAAAGTGCCCCTTGCACCCTCTAATGGTGGGAAAATATTATTTAAAAGTTTTTGGGATGGGAAGGCAGAGGTGCCAGGGACCTCAAAACACGCTATGCACATCATAGAATCATAGAATAACTGAGTTAAAAGGATTCTTTTAGGCCAGAGGTGCCCAAACATTTCAGGCCGTAGGCCAGTCACTATGGCCCACAGGCCAGATCTGGCCCCCAATGCCAATTCATCCAGACCGTGAAGCCCTCGTTGCTCCTGGAAGCGGAAGTAAAACACGCCCATATGGGCGCATTTTATTTACACTTCCAGGAGCAACAAGGGCTTTGTGGTCCAGATGAACTGGCGGTGGGGGCCGGATCCAGCCCACGGACCATAGCTTGGGCACCCCTGTTTTAGGCAAACAAGTCCAACCCCAACCCCAACCCCAACCCCTGGCTCAATGCAGGAATTTGAATCAAATCAAATATGACAGATGGTTGTCCAATTATCTCTTGAATGCTTCCAGCATTGCAGGCGCACCCCCCAATAAAGGACTCAGACACTGGTGAAAGTGGATAACGGCATTGGGCCACATTTATTGATTCATGCCCTAGTCCGAATTATAAATTTCTATTGGTATTCAACCAATTATAATTCTTAAGGCAAGCAGGCCGAAGTAACACTGGTAAGGTTCCACCCAAAATTGCCAACGGCAATTGGTTACAATGTATCCATTTGTATCAATTTGTTTGTTGACAACAAACAAATTGTTGGCCGTAGTCAATAATCTAACTAGTGACCCCACCCTCTGACGCGTAACCGTAAAATAACGGGGTGATGCCTGCTGCCCAGCTCATGCCATCACCCCATTGCCTGGTTCGTCGTTGACCGGACAACGTTAACCAACTTGTGCCTGTCTAGTGTTGTCAAGTCAATTGCGAACCTGCCGGATACCTGTGGGTCATAAATGTTTACCTTACCAGTGCTACCCGCCACACGGGGAGGCTTCAATAAAGGCTCACCGCCCCCCCCCCCCCCCAGACCGTCAGCTCGGTCAACAGGCCTGCTCGCCAATCTCCCAACAAGAGGTTCATACCTCCCGGCGACAGATGGACCCCATCCCCTGTGTAAAGCCCATAATTTTGGAGGCTGATGGTGGGGTGTCGTATGACACGCCCCCAACCCTTGTCGAGAAGGAACCGGGCAATAGCCCTGTTCACCAAGCGCCGAGCCCGATCAAGGGCCCGAAGGTTAAACCCTCCCCTGTAAGCGTGCCGAGGTATCATGTCCGACCAAAGCAGGGTTGTGTCGGGCCACACATAATGCAGGTAGGCCAGGTCACCGCAAATCGCATGCTTCAGCGATAAGCACGTGACCTGTCCCAAATCATTACCCCCGAGGTGTATAATCAGGACATCAGGCGGGTCAGCATCCCTGATGGAGAAAAGGAATGGCAACAGTTCCCGCCATAACATTCCGCGCTTACCATACCACCTGAGACTTGCGGATGCACCTAGTCCCAGTCGGGGTCCCCACTCTGTCGCCGCAGCAAACTGCGCTGCCCTGTGCACATAGCTGTGGCCCACCAGCCATACTGTCACCGGTGTAAGACGACACCCAGGGTCTGTCAAGGAAAAAAGGAAACAGGGCAGTGACTTAACTGGTACTCACTGTTGAAGAGGGCGAACATACAACTGAAAACATCGCGATCCCCACCTTCCCATGTTGCATATTTCAGCCCCAGAGTACCCAAACGCCGCCGTGGTGGAAGCCGCCCCTATCCTAAATGAATGGGTGCCGTAACGAGCCCCGGGGAGGCCAACGCTGGCTAGTGCCTTACCGGTCACCTTCCAAAATTGAAATTTAGTAAGGGGAGACCCATCTTGGTGACAGAAAAACGGGCCAGGGTGCGTACTACGTAGTGCAAGGAACTCCTGTAGGGCACCAACCGGACAGATGTCTGCCATGGAACATCGTAGCAGTCTTACACCACTGCCTACACCGTGCTGATCAACCTTAGAGGAACGTATCCTCAGTTGAGCCCAATCATTGGAAACATGGACATCTTTGAGTTCCAGTGCCCTGCGACTCGCATCCGCCTTAGACAGTAGCACCAGCTCACTGATGCGGAGTGCTCCAAAAAAGGCCACCGTGGTAGCCGCGTGAAACAGGGTTGCCTCATACCTGTCAAAACACAGGTCATGCCAACCCCGTGCAAGGTGGGTAAGTACCCCTGGAGAAATAGGGTGGCGGTCGTCCGGGCTGCGCCCACGTTCCCGCGCCCATCCTTCCAAAACATGTCGTATGCGAAAATCTTGTGTGCTGTCAGTAAAACCACCCACCTTGGCCATGAATGCCAGCGCTGACAGCCTGGATGCTATGGTGCGGGGGGCTAAGCCCTGGGCATGTAAGTAAACCATAAATTGGAGGACATGAGGCACTGGGATGGGCCAACTTTCAGGCAGCCGTGATTGGGCACAAAAGGCCCTGAATGAACTGAATGCATGGTTATACGCCTTACGCGTGCGGGGGGCGAGCGACATGCTGATCGCCCGGTTCACTTCTCCCTGCCAAGCGTCCATATCTCGTCTGGGAGCGGCGAGGGAAATTCCTCTGCGTCCGGGGCCAAGGCGCGGAACCGGGGGATCTGCAGGCGGGACAAAGCATCAGCAATATCGTTATTAATACCTGGAACATGTCTGGCCCTAAAAAGCACATTGAGACGTAGGCTGCGCAGCACAAACTGGCGAACCAGTTCCATGACCCTTGGAGATTTAGACGTCTGTGTGTTGACAATGTGGACCACTGCCGCATTGTCACACCAGAAGTGGACGACCGAATTGGCCCACTCCTCGCCCCATAGCATCAAAGCTCCCAGAATGGGGAAAAATTCCAAGAACGTGAGATCGCGCAAGCGGTCCGTGCCCCACCAGGCTGGCGGCCATCTGCCATAGGCCCACTTCCTTTCAAAGTAAATCCCATAACCCAGGGACCCTGATGCATCCGACTGAACCTGAAAACGAGGGGAAACCAAAAGGTCGGATCTCCAAAATGACACCCCATTGAATTCCCTCAGGAACTGGAGCCAAATGAGCATGTCGTCCCTCATGCCCTTGTTCAGTCGGACCCTGTGGTGGGGCCTGGCCAAGCCAGTCATGGCGTCGCACAAACGTCGAGCAAATGCTCTGCCCGGTGCGACAACCCTGCAAACGAAATTGAGTTGACCATGTAACACCTGAAGCTCCCGAAGGGACACCTTGCATTTTGCCAGCAAGTCCGAAATGAGTGCAACGATCCGTGAAACCTTATCAGCAGGTAACCTGGATGCCTGCACAACCGTGTCAATCTCCACCCCCAGGAAAGTGAGCTTGGTTGAAGGGCCCTCGGTCTTTTCGGGTGCTAAAGGGACACCGAGTTCCTTCATTAGCATCTGAAATGTGTTCAGGAGACGTGTGCACGTGTCCCAGCCCCGTTCACCCCCGAATAAGAAATCATCAAGGTAGTGGGCTACAGACCGGGACCCTGACCTGCGAACAAAGGCCCATTGGAGGAAGGTGCTGAAGCGCTCAAATGCCGAGCATGAAATAGAGCAGCCAAAAGGCATGGCCTTGTCAAAATAAAATTCACCCCGGAACTTGAAACCCAGCAACTCAAAGTCGCCCGGGTGCACTGGCAGGAGACGGAACGCGGACTTAATGTTGCACTTAGCGAGTAGTGCACCCGGGCCACATGAGCGCACCATGTGCAGGGCCTGGTCAAAAGATGTATACCTGACCGAACAAAGGTCGTCAGGGATAGCATCGTTGACCGAACGGCCAGCCGGGTAAGACAAGTGGTGTATCAAACGGAACTCCCCCGGCGACTTCTTGGGCACCAACCCCAAAGGGGAAACCTTGAGGTTGGGGAATGGCGGGAGAGGGAAAGGGCCGGCGACCCTGCCAGCCGCAACCTCCTTAGCAATGCTCATGGCAGCCACCCCCTCCCTTCCCTTGAGTGATAACAGGTTGGGTGCATCTTGAGGGAACCTGACCCCCTTGAAAGGAATGTGAAACCCCTGCTGGAAACCCTCAAGCAGGTAAGCTGCGTCTGCCCTCCTCGGGTACATCGTGAGCCAACGCTCCAACATGTCCACGTTAATTGGGGAGGGGTCCTTTCGCCTGACCAGCTCCCTCTGCGGCAGTTCTGCCGGCTCCCTGTCCACCTCTACCTCTGCCCCGCAGTCCGCCCGCCTTAGGACACGCGGAGGCGGCATGGGGGCCAGAACAAGAGGGACACTCGTGCCTGTATCGGCACTGCTTCCTGTTACACGCACCATTGGCCGAGAAGCTCCAACACAGCAGGCGGGCTGGAACCCCCTGCCCCACCACCTGGCGGGGTGCCTGGGCTGGAGCAGCTCGCTGGACCACATGTCCACAATGGTACCTCTCCCCTGGCGCCGGGCACGTGGGGGTCATGTACAGAAGCCACAGCTTCTGGCAGGGCTCATCTCATCTCATCTCTGGGTGTAGGGGCACTCTCATACGGAATTCCTCGTCGTAAGCCAACCACGACGGGCCAGGGAAATCAACCATCGCCCGGTATATGTTGTCCAAATACTGGACCATCGGAATTGCCAGGTCAGGCCGGGCCCTGAGATACACCGCCATGTATATAAGGTACGCGGGTAACCAGTTGGCCCATGTGCGTGGCGGCTTACGTCGACGAGACTGTTCCTTGTCCTTCTCATCCTGCCCCTCCCTCTCTTCCTTCGTGGGTTCCCTATTCAAGAGGGAGAAAATGTCCACGTACTCCCCCCGCCATATCTTTTCTTTGGTGGCCTGGGCCAGGTGGTCCCCAAGGGGCAACGAATAACCTGCCGTCGGCAAGGCCGACACCGGAACATTGGCAGTACTGGGCACCATGAAAGGAGCCTGCACCAGCCCCGCCACCCCCAGTAAGTTCCCCGCGGGACAGGGTACCCCGCCCCAAGAGGGGCCCTGGAGTGGAGGGGCCGTTCCCAGCTGGGCCGGCAGCGGCTGACCCGCCGCCCCAGCCAGGCGAGGCCACGGCCACTGCAATCCTCCCCCCATTGTGGGTTGTGCCGTGGGTGCACTAGATTGGACCGTATACTCACAAGTTGCACCCCCGTGGGCCGCCCCCACCGGGGGTTCCGGCCCACTGCGGGCGTCGGAGCTCGCGACCGCAACTGAGCTCGAAAACGGGACCTGACCACTACCTGCTGGTGGTATCAGCTGCGTGGGGAGCTGCGAGGCCGCGGCTGACGCCGACCTATTTGCCTCAGGCAGCTCGACCCTGTCGGCTGCCTGCCGAGGACCGGCAAGCGCTGAGTTGACCTGTAAACCAAACGGTGCCCCGGATGGATTAACTACCCTTAAAGATGCCTCAAGGGCCGCTACGCGGGCCAGTAGGGCATCCACGTTCACATAGCCCCCAACACTAATGGGTGGGCCGGCCGGCCCACCGGTCGCTGGTGCCGGGCCAGGTCCCTGGACCCCAGGGCCCGAATATGGCCATGCCCCAACCACCGGCCCCTGCGGGGCCGGGGGCATGCCCTGCCAGGGAAGGGAAGCCAGCCAACCCCCTTGATGGAAGCCCACCGCTGGAAACTGAATGCCCAGGCCCGAAGGCCCAGCCTGGCCATGCGCCAGGCCCGAGCCGGTGGCCGCTGATTGCGGGCCAGGGGCCGAATCCCCTGCAGGGCCGTTCTGAGGCTGCCCAGCCTCAGGCCAGGGCGCAATCGCCCCCATCCCGCCAGTCCCGTTGGGCGCCCCCGGAAAGGGGGCCTGCCGAGGGGGCGCAGTCGCGGTCCTCCGACCCCGCTGGCGCCTCCGCGAGGAACGTACCGCGTTCCCCATCGCCTTCTTTTTGGAAGGCATTGCTGCGAATTGCAGGGAAGCCGAAGAAAAGGAGCAAGGAAAAAACTGCTGCCGAAAAAGGCTTCCCGGCTAAAGGGAAGAGCGACGGAGCAAGTGGGGAAAAACTTCTCCTCTCCGTCGCTTCGCAAAATGGCAGCGCGGCTGCCTCGTGGCCACCCCTTTTAAAGGGTGCTGGCCACGCCCCCTAACTACCCAGATGTCCAAGTCCGGTGGGGGGGGCCCCGCAAAGAGCACGGCGGCCATTTTGGCACCGCGCTTGCATTCTACCCAGTAGTAATCCTTTTGGGTTCCAATGAGATTTTCTTGAGGGTGAACGTCTGTGGGTTTGAAATCCTAATAACATTTTTTTTTACATAGGGCTAGCAAAAGTTTTTTGAGCTGTAGTTCTTTCTCTTCTTTCAAGAGCTCAAAAAGGGACTTGGCACAAAAGCTTTACATTCATAGCAATAGGGCCAGGAATAGGGGCTTGGTAAATAAGCTATAGCGAGAAAACAGAGGGACAGGAGTTGTATCTGGCACTAGACTGCTGGAACTCTGAAGCAGTGGAAAATAAAGGATAATGTAGAGTCTGGAAGTAGTTTCAAAATACAGTGTACTGTACTAATTCTCTAAAGATTTGAAAAGTGTGATTTACTTACTTCCCAGCCCGATGGTGACTTTCAGTGTCATTAAACATCCTAGAATTTTTTGAAGTGGTAGCTGTGTTAGTCTGTGCAAGCATAAAGGTAAAGGAAAAGATTTCCCTTGCTCAAAAGCCAGTTGTATCCGACTCTAGGGTTCAGTGCTCATCTCTGTTTCATAGCCAAAGAGCCAGTGCTGTCTGCTTCTGCAGGCGTTTCTGTGGTCATGTGGCAGGCATGACTAGACAGTGTTTACCTTCCCACTGAAGTGGTAACTATTTATCTACTTGCAATTTCTTGCTTTCTAACTGCTAGGTTGACAGGAGCTGGGACAAACACAGGAGCTCATTCCATCCTGCAGTATTCGGGTATTGAACTGCTGACCTGCTGCTTTCCAATCAGTGTCTTAGCCACTTGAGCCACTGCAGTACTTTGTGCAAGCATATCAGAAAGTAAACAAAAAAAACAAAAAAGCCAAAAATACCCACTGTGGTACCTTAAAGACTAACTTTTATATTTTAATGTTAGCTTTCGTGGACCATAAGATATAAGAGTGGATTTTTCTGGTATGCATTTATACATTTCATATAGAGGCCCAGAGTAGTTGCACAAAATTGGTTGGTTCAGGAGACGGACATGTAAATCAATGAGTATTTACAACTGGTAATAAAATGCAATCAGTTTGTCAGGTGAATCTCTGATAGAAAACAGTTTGAGTGGTTAGGTTTACAAAATAAATACCTGTAGTCTGGCATGCATCTCACATTATGCATCTGACATTATGCATCCAGGGCCATGGCCAGGATTCTAGATGTGGGTGGGTTTAGTATTCAAGGAATGATGAAGCAGATGAATGAAGTAGTGAAATTCAGCTCTTTATTAGTGGGGTTTGAACACAGTTTGGATGGGGCAAAACTCGGACTTATATACACTATAAACAGTAACAGTAACAATAATACAACAAGCCCATTGGCTAACAGAGTGTGCACATTTTTTGATCCACTTATTTGCATAAGAATAGATACATGAGAAAAGATACATTCCGCTCCTGTCGGAAAACACAGTTAACATACTACATACATAACAGTGGGCAAATATTTTTCAGGATATGCAACAATGTCATATATGTAAATAAATATATGAAGGTAGGCAAACTGCTAACTCAGGTTGGGCGAAGCCCACCCTGGCCACCCCCGGCTATGGCCCTGTATGCATCTCCTACCTAGCTGATAGAGGAAGCTTTATGGGTTGAGGCACAGCTACAGGTCAAACTGTCCTGAAAAACATCCCTCTCTCCCCCCCTCCCCATATTATTGAGTCTGCTATGAAGAGAAACATCTTGTTTCTTTTAGTGTCATTTTCAGATCAGCCAAAAAAAATGTCTGCCATGTTTCAGAGTGCAAAAAACCACTCTAAGAGAAATAACTCTGTATTTTCACAGTATCATAAATTCTCCAAAACTCATAGTAAACTTAAGCACAAAACGTTGCAGCAATAATATGACAAGGAGGTCAAAGTAAATCCGAATGAAATCAAAGTGCTTTCTTCAAAGATACATAGAAACTTTAGGCACAAAAGTTGCAATTTCTTCAAGGATTCATTCATTCATTTCATTCATTTATTCGATTTATATCCCGCCCTACTTAGCCAGGGCCAACTCAGGGCGGCTTACAACAAGTAAATTAAATACAATATAACAAGAGAAAACAATATAAACACACAAAACACAATAGTATACAATTACAAATCAACAACTGCAGAATTAAATATAAAATCAATGCAAAAAGACCAGTCTATAAACAACAGCGTCCTAAAATATACCATTTAGACTGTTCCAGTAAATTCAGTCTTGAGCACTAATAGAACATTTAGAGGCTCTTTAACGCATAAAACAGTACCTTTATCCTGAGGAAGCTTTATGTGAAAGACTGAATTTACCGGAACAGTCTAGATTTGTTTTGGATATTCGCTGACCTCCTGGTTATGCCTACCATGTATCCTTGAAGAAATTGCAACTTTTGTGCCTAAAGTTTCTATGTATCTTTGAAGAAAGCACTTTGATTTCATTCAGTCTTACTTTGACCTCCTTGTCATATTATTGCTGCAACTTTTTGTGCCTATATTCACTGCAACGTTTTGTGCTTAAGTTTACTATGAGTTTTGGAAAATTTATGATACTGTGAAAATACAGAGTTATTTCTCTTAGAGTGGTTCTCGGTTTTCTTTTTGGTTCCACATCACTCTTGCCATGCGTGGATTTTTTCAATGTTTCAGAGTGCAGTCATCCGGGGGCCTTTTGTCCCCTTACTGCTGCTCCTCCATACCTGGCATTCATTGTTCTTGTGCAGAGGCACAAGAAACATCTCCCAAATTTGTGTCACATCCTGGTGAAAAGAAAACTCCACAGCATAGCTGTCAAGTATCCCTTATTGGCCAGGAAAACCCCTTATTTTACCCTCTTTCCCCCTGTCATCCCTTATTAATTAGACTGCAATGCCCTATTGCCACCATTGGAGGGAAGCACAGGATAAGCATAGCTGTCAAGTATCCCATATTTGCCGGGAAATTTCCCTTATTTCCAAATCCAAAACTTGCTCCACAGGACAGGCTGTGTTATTCTCATAGACCCCTCCACAGAAGATCTTCTATTGATTAGCTTCTCAGTGCTTGGGAGAGCAGGGCGGGGGGGGGGGAATGCAGAGGAACATGGAGTCACTAAGATGATCAGACACATTGCATTCCTGCTTGTTATCGGTATTGCCAGAGCCACAAAGAAAGGGAAGAGTGATAAAGAATACAGGCTGCAGGAAGTGTTAATTAGCCCATTTAGGAACAGAGGTGAGTTTCCAGAGGTGAGTTTATTTGATTCCAGAAATATAGAAAGTCTCTGAGGTGAGCTGCAAAGAGCATTATCCCTGCAGAAATCTGCCTGAATTTGTAATACAAAAACGTATTAGCATCTTTCCTTGATTCTCCCCAGCCAAACAGAAACTTGCCTTTTGGAAAGCAAGCCAATATGCATAGACCTGGTTTCCTGTGTACAGTATATGGTATGGGAGATGAGAACAGATACCGCCTGCTCTTTCCTCCAACTAAGCTCTAAGCAACACAGCCTGGTGCATCTTGTCCTGATGTATGGGATGCTCGCTGATAACTTTCCTGCACTATCCACAGGAAATTGGTGCGTGTCTAAAGAAGTGGTTTTGATTCATGAACACTCACATGATAGTTAACCTTTTTTTCCCCCAGTGATCTTTAATCCTGCATTTGTAGTCTTGAGTTGATGTTCCGGAGTTGCTTAAACTGGATTATGCATACGAGCATTTATAAAAACGTGGTTTTTTTCCCTACAGAATCCATGTTAGATAGCATTCGTCTCATATGTTGATGTGCTAGTGCTTCCAACCACTGATCTACAAGGGTTGGGAGCTCTATCAATGCTGTCAGCCAAGAGAAAACTGGCATTGCAGTATTAACCTGCCCCAGTGAAACCTACGCTATATTGGATACTAGCACTCTATGCCAGGGGCGTGCTTGGCTATGCTAAAAGGGCGCTGGACAGGGAGGGAGGGGGCAGTGTCTATGGGGGTGCTGCATGACATCATGAATTGTAGCCGCCAGGTGACATACTTCTGCCCACCTATGGGGGTGCACCAGTCACTGGGGCACAATGGGACTTGTCCCTGTGTCCCAAATGGCCAGCACGGACCTGCTCTATGCAGTATTAAGCAAATCCACAACAACCTAGTGAATTTGCTTAAGCTGAGAGGTAGACTTCCAAGGTGAACTTCATAGCTGAAAAGAGATTTGCACCAGAATTTAACATAAGAACATAGGAACAGCCTTGCTGGAACAGGCCACAGCCCATCGAGTCCAGCATTCTGTCTCACACAGTGGCTCACCATTTGCTTCAGGGTATTCCCAAGGAGATGCCTTCCCCTGTTTAGGATTCCCTGGAAATGGCATTGAGAGATATCCTGCCTATCTCTCCAGCCCCAAGGTTGTCCTTAAGTATCCATAATTATATCCATTGATATCCTTGTCCTCCATGAACTTGTCTAATCCTTTCTTAAAGCTGTCAAGACTGACAGCTGTCACCACTTCTTCTGGCAGGGAGTTCCATAGACCAGAGATCCTCTGGGTGATCCTCTGGTTATTTATTTGAGAACTAGTACCCAAAAGTTTCATGGAGTGCACCCTAGTTCTAGTGTTGTGCGATAGGGAAAACAGTTTTTCTTTATCTACTTTGTCCACACCGTGCATGATTTTATAAACTTCAATCAGGTCACCTCTTAGACCTGATTTAGCCCCCACCAACCCACAAATGACATATGATACATGTTTGAAATATATATACTCTGTGTGTGTGTGTGTGTAAATTTACCCTACAAAACTGCTAAAGAGTGATAGTTCAGATTAAGTGGGACACAATTGGAAGTTATATCTCCTATTGTTTTTATACACTATATATATTAATCTGAACTATTACTCTTTAGCAGTTTTGTAGGGTAAATGTAGATATGCAGGGGATTATTTTAACAGCCTGCTCCCCACCATGCAAGGATACCCGAGAGACCGCATCGTCCCAAGAGTGTCTGCCTGTCAAACCAGAGCGGACCAGAGGGGATCCTTGGTGGTACCTTCAGATAGAGAGGCTCGCCTCTCCAGCACGCGGAGGAGGGCCTTCTCCATGTCCGCACCAGCCCTCTGGAACCTCCTTCCAACAGGATTGAGGATACAGTCAGAATTGCTGCCTTTCAGGAAAGGAGTGAAAATCTATCTTGGCAGGGCAGGTGTGGGGCCTTAATGGGAATACGGCCCCAACCTGTTGGCTTATTTCCAACTAGAGCTCTCCTTTTTGTGTTGTGTACTGCGGTATTCCTCCATTCCCTATTCTCCTTTTAAGTGGGGTGGGAGTGGGAGGGTGGGTTGGTGAGTGGTTGAGTGAGGGTTTTAATCTGCTTTGTTATATTTTGCTGTATTTTATCTGTTTTTACTGTTGTGCGCCACCCTGAGTCGGGTTTCCCCGAGTGGGCGGCATAAAAATCTAAAAATAAACAAGTTTTAAAAATGCCAGCAGTGGAATTGGTCCATAAAGCCAAATGAGTGATAGGTCTTTTGTAGAGTGAATGGATCTTAACTCCTGTTCAAGACCAAATCACCCTCAAATCCTTTGCACTACAACAAGGGTAATTTGCAACAATATACCATTCCTGTGGGAGAATACATTTCCCCCCTAGTTGTAGCTAAACTCAGTGGGTGCAGGGAAGCTAGAATGGAGGAGATGTTGCCATAGTCCTTACTAAACATCTACTTCATTCTTCTCTTGATGGCTGGGCAAGAGACATACTCATTCTTCTTCCATCCTAGGAAAGATAACAATCATTCTTCCAAGCAAATGGAGTGAAATATGGTCCCTTTGTCTCCTCAGCAGTAGTTCTTGCCGCTGACAATGCAAAAATTACATGGGTGTTGATCTTACCTGCTGGAGGATATTCACTGGACATTTTTTTAAAAAATTCCTTATTTGGTATAATTTGTAGCAATACCAACAGCAATTCCACTTATATACTGCCCCGTAGCACTTAGTGCACGCTCTGGGCAGTTTACAGGTAATTAGCATTTTGCTTCCAACATGCTGGGTACTAATTTTACCAACCTTGGAAGGATGGAAAGCTGAGTCAACCTTGAATCCCATCAGGATTGAACTCATAACATTTTGACTACAGTACAGCAGTTTAACCATTGTGCCACCTGGGCTCATTTTGTATGCGCTTTTCTCTAAGAGTGGCCTACAATATTAAAAAACACTCCAATTAAATACAAGAAAAATGAAATTCCACGAAGTAATGACAAACATTTAAAACTTTAAAAGCAAATTTAGAAAAGAAAAGACCAGCATCCAGGGACTCAGCCATAGTTATTAAAAATCGTAGAATGCCAAATAGACAGTGGCAGGACCCAGTAAAGGACCCTTTATAAAATGCTGGCCACAGGGACCTGTTAACCATTTTTTGCATGTTGAATTCATGAAGCGGGATTTATAATATCAGAATGAAATACATGAACATTTGGGGCTGCTAGCAGGGTTAAAATGGGCTAATTTGAGTTTTGTTCCTAGCCCTCTCCATGCGAATGGTGTCGCTGTGAGCCGAGCAATGAAGTTCACTGCGTTGTAGCAGACTGTGCCGTTCCCGAATGTGTCAACCCAGTGTATGAACCGGAACAGTGTTGTCCAGTCTGCAAAAATGGTAAGCCCTCGATCCGCTCAAAATGTCATGAGAAAGTGCCTTTTAAAAGTAATAATAATAATGATGATAATAATTGTACACTAGTTAGGAAATTCACGGCATTAGGAAAGAATGTGATTGGGCAAGAGCAGCTCCACATGAAACATGTGAATCAAGGGTAGCACGAGCAATCAGATTTCTTTGCACATGCCAGTGGGGAAGTGACTCTGATGTAACACATGCTGCACCATACAATCTGGTAGAGGTGGCATTGTTCAGCGGTTGGTGGAGTTACACTATTACATTTTGAGAGGCTAGAGGAGTGTTGCGACTAGGTAAAGGGACAGAGGGTGGTCTGTATGGAGGAGCTGCACCCCCAAAAGGATTTGAAACAGGGACATGGTTTGCATTAGAATTTCTTTTATGGGTTCAGAAGCAAGGTTAGAAGTGATGTGTGCACTACTTTAGGGCTCTGAACTAGGGTCAGGAGAGTTCAATGTATGTGCCCTCAGTAGCAAGTCCTACATAGTTCAGTAGGTGTGTTTAGGATTGTAGGGTAAATTTGAGTTTGTGTGTGTATTGTGTACCTCAGTGATGGCCAATCTTGGCACTCCAGGTATTATTGGACTTCAATTACCAGAAGCCAAAGTCAGCACTCCTGCTGATCAGGAATTGAAGTTGAATTGAAGTGCCAAAGTTAGCCATCACTGGTATGCATGTATGCATTTATATACAGTAATACCTCATACAAAGTCTGCTTCATACAACATCGAATTCATACAACATCGCCTAATTTCTTGAAAAAAGTTGCCTCATACAAAGTTGCTTGACTTTGTATGAGGCATTCAGTTTTTCCCAGGTTGCATTGTGCCTGGGCAGTATAAAAGACAGGATACATGCGTGCATTGCTCTTGTGGGTTTTGCACAAGGCAAAGAGTGTTTAGGAGTGGTTTTGAGCGTGATTTTGGATTTTTTTGAATTTTTCATCAGAATTTTTAGAAGCATTCCTGGGATTTTTGCAGCATTCTTCAGGTTCTTGGACAATCAGGGTTGTTTGACATGTTTTTGTAATGTAGACAATGATTTCTTAAAGTTCTGTCAGTTTCCTGTCTGTTTCCTTGACTTTGCCCTGAAGTCTGTGCTGTTACAGTACAATGTATCTCTATGGAAACAACGTTGTATGAGGCATCTCAGCAAGGATTTGGACGTTGTATGAGGTGTCGTGGCTAGGATTTTGCATGCCTCATACAAAGTCCAAATCCGTATAAAGTCCAAACTTGTGGAACCAAGTTTGGACGTTGTATGAAGTATCACTGTACATATATGCAAACACATAGATAGATAGATAGATAGATAGATAGATTAGATAGATTAGATAGATTAGATAGATTAGATAGATTAGATAGATTAGATAGATAGATAGTCCTCATGCCATTTCCAAAAAGAAAAATTTAGTACTTCAAACTCAGATAAATAAATTCCAAAAGATAGATATTTCAAAAACCAATATAAGAAAAACAGATGTGTACACACACACACACACACACACACACACACACACACACACACACACACACACACACACACACACACACACACACACACACACACACACACACACACACACACACACACACATTTCAGTATGTACCTGTATATGGCCATTCGAATGAGCGCAGCTAGTCAACATCAATCCCCTACCTGGAGAGAGAAAGACTGCCTTTCTTCCCTCCTGTAACAACGTATCAGTTCTGGCTAGGGGAAAAAAAATCCTCCAGTTGAAATGGCTTTCCAGAGCTGACTCTTCTATTGTGAATAAGTAGGGATTGTCTGTGGGGAGCATACCCTGGGGCTCCTCATGGATTGAACTGAGTCTGTTGGCC
This sequence comes from Bradypodion ventrale, assembly GCA_035047345.1. Lineage (NCBI taxonomy): Eukaryota > Metazoa > Chordata > Lepidosauria > Squamata > Chamaeleonidae > Bradypodion > Bradypodion ventrale. The sequence goes on from JAWDJE010000001.1 coordinate 238,554,882, forward strand.
TATATGGATCAATGCTGCAAGCCATGAGCTCCATTGGGTGAGATTTGGTATTTGTTTGATATTTGTTTCAGAATAAGTTTGTTTGACAAGGAAAACCCCTTCTAAGCAAATCAGACAAAAGCTTATAGGATTTCTCTGCCTTTCTTTGGGAACCTGAATGTTAAATCATGACAAAGGCCTGAAGGCTGGGTTTCAAGGCTCTGGGAATCCCAAAGCACAGCTAGCAGGGGGCTGCTCAAAGAGGCGCCAGATCTGAGGAGGGAAGAACATTTATGACCCCTGATCTTCTCTGATCATCAGCTCCCTTATGTGAATGTGCAAAACCTTAAGTGAATCTGTAACAGTCCATAAACTTCCCACCCAGCCATGGAACTGCAATCAAAGCTGCAGGTTAGATTAGGGCAGTATTCCACTCATAGGTTTTGGACGATAGATGTCTCAATCCCTTACCAAATGATCATTCCTCTATGACTTGCAGGTCTAACCACCTGGACAGTTATCATTTACAGGAAGCACATAATGTCCATGGACATTATGTAGCCCTCCCGCCCCCCCAGATACCAATCAGCAATCTAAGTTTAAAATGGCCTCAAATGCCTTTTTTTTTGTTATTTTCGTTGCTTGTAGGGCGGTCTGTTGGGACCACAGGAGATCCGCTAAGACTCCACCACAGAAGTGCTTATACAAGGGATTTTCTGATAATATTTTTTATCGCAAAATATCATTTCTGGGTCCCAGGCAGCCTGTGGGAGAGGGCAATGGGCAAGTGACCCTTAAACACTCAGAGATTGCCCAGCCCTGACATAAAGGGACTCTGCCTAAACTTTGTCATTATTTTTTCATTTATTTATTTTCTTCCTAAACTCCTGCCCTTCGTCTGAACAGATTAAGGCCATGCACATGTCCACACACACACACACACACACACACACACACACACACACACACACACACACACACACACACACAGAGAGAGAGAGAGAGAGAGAGAGAGAGAGAGAGAGAGAGAGAGAGAGAGAGAGAGAGTTTGGCTTTACACAAAAATTTTGATGGGACTGTGGTGGTTTAGTGGTTAAGATGCTGAACATGACAACTGGATGATTGGCAGGTCAAGACCCAAGTTCAAGACCCAAGTGCTGCATGACAGAGTGAGCTTCCATCTCTATTCCAGCTCCTTCCAACCTAGCAGTTCAAAAGCAAGAAATTGCAAGTAGATAAATAGGTACCACTTTGGTGGGAAGGTAAACAGTGTTCTGTGTGCACCGGTGTCTAGTCATGCTTGCCACATGTCCACAAAACTTTGACAGTGCTGGTTCTTTGGCCATAATGATGAGCACTGAACTCTAGAGTTGGATTGGATAGGACTGGCTTTCAAGCAAGGGCAACCTTTACCTTTATATCCCTAATACCCAAGATCCCTCTGAGCTAAAGCGTCCCTGACAGACAGCCATCCAAGCTAGTCCAGCACCCTAAGTGCTCCAGACGACCAGTTCCAGAAGCCCTTGCCAACACAGCCAATGGTCGGGACTGCAGAAGGAGTCAGTAGTACAAGGTCATCTGGCGCTGCTTCTCTAACCACTACACTATTTTTGATTCTCATTTGGTTGAAGGACCTTTCCCGAGGCTCTCTACATTGCCTCTTTACTCTCAGGCCTCTGGGAATGCCTCCCCCTGTTCCATGAGCTTTCAGTCAGCTAGGCACTTTTGTACTTTTGCTTCTTAAGCCTCGAGTCTATCAGCTTTCAATTAAAATAAATGGAATTTAAAAGGAACAGCTAAGTTAAAACAGTGGTGCTTTTTTATGAATAACTCTGTGAAAAACACATCCCAGAAGATACTTTGGGTTCAGCTCTAGCTATTTCGAAGGTAAGAGGGTGGTCTGTGTTGCCATTTTTAACCAGAGTCACTGGCCATGTTGGCTGCAGGGTTTCGGAGAACTGCAGGCCAATAAAACTGTAATTTACTCTTACTTCCAGAGCTCCTGAGGGGAGTAATGACAGGACAGAACTAACATTTGGCTGTAGCAATCATAAAAAAGCATATCCATCTCACTTCAGAAAACATATTGTCACCAAATATTCCCAACCTCAGTGTGTGAGGAATATTTTCATTTAAAAGATGGCTGCCTGTGAATTTAATGCAACCACCATCCTTTTGTGGTTCAACATTTTGCTGCACTTTTGGCACTAAGCGGTTTGGCTTGCCTGCTTGCAAAACTATTGTGGCTGTTGAGTGTCCGATAATTTCCTCTCAGCATGCCTTAGATTGATTTTTATGCCTTTCTTAATTATAAATTGCCAAGAGCAGAAGACTGTGAAGCAATACGATTAAGGCAGAAGCTCTTGAGTCTAACTCTCCTGACCTGAGGATTCATAAATGGGTGTTCATACCTTTCCATCTCTAGCCATTCTTCAAGACCTTGAACCTGGCTTGTCCTTCCATTTCTTTCATGCTGTCCCTGAGCAGCTGGGCACTCAAACCATGATGTATAGAATTCCAGCTTAAGACACTGTGACATTTTGCAGTGTAAATAAAGGTGACTTCATTTCATTCTATACTGTGGTTTGGTTTAATATTGTATAGTATTCCCTCTTGCTTGAGTATCCTGGTTTCCATCCCATCAGGAATTGTCTACTTATCAGTGTTTGCCAAATTTACTTTTTTTATTGATGCTCATAGAGTCCCCCCACCCTCCATGGCAGCTCCCCCAAGCTAGCTAGGTAATTCAGAATTTGTAGTTCAAAATAGAAACATTTCCAAATTCTACAATTCATACCCATGTGAGAGAACCTTGGGCTAATTTCAGCATGTAGTTAGGAAGGGTTAGTTTCAAAGCAAAGGAGGAGAACAGGTCTACTTTATTAACACTAGAACAGGGGTCAGCAACCTTTTAAAGCCGGGGGCTGGGTCATGCTCCCTCAGACAGTTGAGGGGGCCGGACTGGTGCCCCCGGCCATAAACTCTGCTATAAACGCATCCACGGCTGTCATAAATGTGTTTATGGACGCCATAAACGTGTCCACAGCTGCTTCTATTGGCTGTGGCGGCAGCAGTTGGAGCAAGGGTGGGGGCTGGATTATTTGGTGCCATGGGCCAGATTCGGCCCATGGGCCATAGGTTGCTGACCCCTGCACTAGAATGCATATTCCCTACGATCAACTACTATGATTCATCTATTTTCCTCCCATAGTATGACATGTGTTTACACAAAGTAAACTTGTACTTACCTACCCATGACCATCTGAAAACAAAGCCTGTTAAAATTAGATGATAAAAATATATATGCTATGAAAAATTATTGAGGGAAGAATCTATGCCAAAAGAAAAGAAATTTATTCTGTAGTTTGATCTGTAGGTTTTGCAGCTTCCTGTAAAAAGTACCTTTCTAAAGTCCTGAGCTGTGGTGGAAGTACATAATGCTTCTGAAAAGTCTGGCTGCCATTACAGCTGCTGTATCATTTTAAAATTTACCAGGATATACTATGCTTTTATTTTTACACCCAAATAAGTCAATGTTATTTCCCTCTTATAACAAAGGCATCCTTATGCCTTTTGCTGTGTGCTTCTAGCTTTTAAAAGTTGTTTTTATAGCTATTGCAGGCATGTGTATTTAGTAGATGTTGAAGGAGGAGTATCACACAGTTTGTGTGATGGGTTGGCTGTGTTTGTTGAGGCAACAGTGAGGTGAAGAGGAAGAATGTGTTGTGTAACACAGGCTAGAGCAGTGGTGGTGAACCTTGGCACTCCAGCTGTTCTTGAGCCTCAATTCCTAGAAGCCAGCAGGAGTGTTTGACTTGGGCTTCTGGCAATTGAAGTCCAAGAACATCTGGAGTGCCAAGGTTCACCACCACTGGGCTAGAGGATTGTAGGATTTAGATGTTTAAAAGTAACTACCTCACTGGATCACTCCCATTTGCATTTACTTTTGAGAAATGAGAAAGTAAAGTAAAATTGCCTTTATCAACAGTTGCTAGTTTACATGAATGTCTTTGAAAAAGTAGCTTCCAAAGCTCTGGCAGAAATCACTAGTGTACAGTGTTTGTCCTTAGTATACTTAGCATGAATGTTGTGGCAGCAGATTTTAGTTTGCTTTCTTATTTTCTCCAAAAAGTGGACCCCATGTGCTTTTTATTCCCAGTAACTGAAGTTAAGTGTTCAATGATATTGGAGGTAGGAAGTAACACCAATGCTTAGCGTTTGCAACTGTCTGCAGAGCATTCCTTTGAAGCTTTCTGTGACAGAACGAGGTATACCCCGTTCTGTTTCCTCATTCAATGTGGCGATTTCAAATCAGGGGGAGAGAGAATGGTATGTAAACAATGTGAGCCTCATGGTGTAGAAGAAATGAAACTTAAGGTGTGATTGACATGTCTTGCTGTAAGATCATTGGTTGGAATCCCTAAGGAGGAGGGCTAAAGGTGGACCCTGTGGGAGGAGATATAACCCAGAGACACATGCACGCACACACAGGCCGACACAGAGACATCCTCTTGAATGCTGTACTTCAAGCTTGCCAAAATGTAGATGCTTGGGAGAAAGGGGGCCTGATTGGGCTATCCCTTAAAGAAACAGTTTGCTTTATTTCTTTGCTTTGAAATGCTTTCTGGTCTTTTGATGGACTGTATCCTGTATCTTGCTATGTTTTCAATATATTGCTAAAATGCCTGAAGATTCTTGGAGTGGTTATTCTGCTTGATGCTATCTTATCTACACATGTCTAGATGGCTGGGTCGTCCAGCTAAGAGAGCTGCAAGTCTTTGATGTAGGCAGATTGAATGCACACGGAGCCGGCAGGCGGGCCAAACACTTCTTTATTTCAGCATGGTCAATCTGTACATGGGCACATGTAGGAGATGTAGCTCCTTATATACTATATTTGAATTTCCCCCCAAAGGCACTCATTGGTTGCAGTCGCAGTGATGTCATCGGGGGACATACTGTGAACCTTCCTAAGGTCTGCCTAACCTCACTAAGGCTTGTTGCAACCTTCCTAAGGATCACCTATAGCGGGGAGCTTTCCCATGCTAGTTGTTGATTGGGTGATTGGGGACGCATGGGCTGAGCTTCCTCAGCTGCGCTATTGTTGGCAGCTGAGTTGCGTGTGGTGATTGATGAATTGCTTGCATACACAACAAACTCAGAAGAACAATAGGGCCTACCCAGGGAGGCCAGAGGACTACCGAGTCTACCTGAGAGTAAGGCACCATATTGTTATACCTTCCTCCCTCCCTCCCCTAAATCTTACTGATTTTTTTCAATGGAGATTCCTTCCTTTTGCTTCCACTAAAGAGTGATGCACATTGAAGCACCCCAGCACTAGGGAAACCATCAAATCTATTCACATTTCTGACTCCGTTGGGGGCAAAAATGCTACTAAATTCTCACAACAAAAGCTGTCAATGTGCAAAACACAGGGAGCTGAATGAGGTCAGCTGTGACAGGTGGCCTGAAATGTGAAAGCAAAGATTTTCTGACTGAGTTTTAAAGGATTAATAGGGGTGACAGGGATGGAGATTGCAAAACATGGCCCAATTTTTTAGGCATTGTTCTACACTTCTGGACACGACACAAGCTTGGAATTCTCCTTCTTTTTGGAAATCAGGATAGTTATTCTCCTTGGAGTAGCATATGGTGGTTTCCTCTTTGTAGCCTATCAGCTTAGCTCTATGCACAGAATCTAGCATTAATGGCTTCTGTAACCAAGCTTAGGGCTCTTGATCCATAAATGGAGTTATTGAGCAAATTGATATGTTTTTCTATTTATGTATAGATTTTTAAAATCTAATTATGAGTTTATGGAGCAAAGTCTTCTGCATAAGCTCAGCATAAGCTCAGCACCATAAATACCAACTATTTTTATACTTTTAAGGCAAGGTATAGTGGCTTAGTGGTTAAGACACTGAGTTTGATGACTGGAAGGTCACCAGGTCAGCAGTTCAAGACCTGGGTACTGTGTGAGGTAGTGAGCTTCTGTTGTCTGTCCCAGCTCCTGCCAACCTAGCAGTTCAAAAGCAAGAATTTGCAAGTGGGTAACTAGGTGCCACTTTTGTGGGAAAGGTAACAGTGTTCCATACGCTCCAGTGTCTAGTCATGCCTGATACATGACCATGGAAAAGTCTGCAGATGCAGACAGTGTACCTAGAGTCAAACACAATTGGCTTTTGAGCAAGTGAGACTTTTAACTTTACCTTTACTTACTCACCCAGCACCTGACCACATATCCCAATATTTTCTTATAAAGGCTTGGGTTGCACCCTTTGAGCAAGTTCAGCTCAGGCTTGCTACATGGCAATCTGAATCTCATTGTAGATAGTGGGCTGGACTTGAATTTCTCTAGTAGATGTGTACTGGCAGTCTACGGAAGGGAGCCATCCAGTCGGTGAGTGAATGATGATCTGTCATAGGTCAATGCCATTCTATTGGAGAGTAAGGAGTACCTGTCAGATGAGAAGGCCTCACTGGATCACTCCCATTTGCAAAATCATTGTGTGAATTAACCCTATGATTTTTGCCTCATTTATCAGACAAAACCAAATGGCCATTCTGTGCTTTGCAGAGATGCCAGTGTCAACTCCTGCCACAATTGCACACAGCATGGCTTAATTAAGTTGTACATCTAGTAGCAGAATCCACGCAAAGGCTAGAGTTTAAGAGCAGGGAGATGTGTGTCTTCTTTCTAATCTCATCTTCCCATTTGTCACTGGAAATGTTAAGGATGATGGCTCCAGGTAATGTGCAACATTTCTGTCTTAAGAAGAAAGGTCACTTAACTTCACATTTTCCAGTGCTGACAGAATAGAGAATTATTGCCCCAAGTTGTTATTTCTAGTTATCATGGCTTCGGGGAACAAAATCTGTCAAGTGTGGTTAAGTTCCTTGTGTGCAGGCTCTGAAACTTGCCTCCTGATGTTAAAATCAAGCTCACAACCACCACTTGCTGGGCCGCCCCCAAAAGCCACAGACATCATCTAAACTTACCCAGGGGAGACCTTTCTGCCTACTATGCTCCAGTGCAAGAAGAACAGTCACCTTCAGCAAGTAAAGGCATGAGCATGTATAAAACTGCTGAGAAGGGTGAGAAATTCACTGCATGGCTTCAGTCAGTGCTGCTTCAGCGTAAATCTGGTTTACTGTCAGAATCTGATTCAGACCTTCAATAGCTGGAGGCCTAGACCAAGCGTGCTATACAGTTACTGAATTGTGGGAATATCCCTAGTCTATGGATATGGATCCACAGTAAAAGAACAGGAGATATCACCAGGTACAATCCTTCCCAAAAAAAAAATCACAGTTTCCATTTTTTTTGAAGTCAGCTCCAAATAATCTAAGAACTTTCCCCTGTTTGCTAAAAATCAGCTTACTATGAAGGTTATAGCTTTTGTGTTTTCCTTTTTATAAATGTCTCAGACTACTATTCTCTTCTTTATGAAACTTTTATGAATCATAATTATTTAAAAATATTATTAAAACCAATGTGGTGCTGCAAGCACTCTACGAACAAGGAATCGATCCATGCTATATTAATCTTCTCAAAGAAGTGTATAAGGGATGTACAACACAAATCACTTTATTTCAAAAACTGATAAAGATCCCTGTACAAAGAGGAGTCCATCAGGGTGATAACAATCAGCCCAAAGGTGTTTACTGCTGCCTTAAAATCAGCAATGTGCAATTTGCCATATAAACGGCAAGTACTTATCCCATCTTCGCTTCACTGATGATATAATGTTAATATCACTAGAAGAAGTGCAGAATATGCTCCAAGAGTAAGACTCAGAAAGTCAAAAGATCGGCCTGAAGATCAATATGTCAAAACCGAAATATATACAGAGGGCCTTCACAAATGCCATAGATATGAGATGTGGAAATGAGATAGTAAAAGAAGTTGATTCATATGTATACCTTGGGCAAGAGGTTAACCTAAGACACGATCTAACAAAAGAAATTTTGAGAAGAAGGCAAACAGCATGGGCAGCTTTTAACAGCATAAATCCAGGTTGGAGAGATAGGCAGGATATCTCTCAATGCCATTTCCAGGGAATCCTAAGCAGGTGAAGGCATCTCCTTGGGAATAATACCCTGAAGGAAATGGTGAGCCTCTGTGTGAGACAGAATGCTGGACTGGATGGGCTCCTGTGGCCTGTTCCAGCAAGGCTGTTCTTATGTTCTTATGATGTGCTTAGTGAAGTAAAAACAAGAAAATTACAGGCTGAACTCGTCAACACCATTGCATTATTGTACAGCAGTGAAGCATGGGCAACTACAAAAGCTAACATCAAAAACATTGACGTAACACAAAGAGCAATCAAGCCAAGGATGCTACACGTATGATGGGTTGACTGAATATCAAATGAAAAACTGCATATAAGATCAGGTGCAAAACAAATGTCAATGTTGATTGAGTTGGCAAGGCATCAGTGGGCATTGCATGACGGATTGAGCACCCAGCTCTGTCCCAGCTATTGGGGACATGAAAGGAGCCTCATTTGGCCATTCCCTGAACGGAGTTTCTTCCGCAAAAATTCTTTCAACCCAGAATAATTTCTGACTATAATAATAATAATAATAATAATAATAATAATAATAATAATAATAATAATAATAATAATAATAATAATAATAATAATAATAATAATAATAATAATAATAATAATAATAATAATGTTTATGATCCCATTAATCTGCTTGTCACTAAGTCTGGCTAAAACTGGATTTAACTACCATTTTTCAGATCAAGCAGGACTAACCAGTCATTTTGATGGCCTAAATCAATATGCCAAAAGCCCCACTGAGAATATTTAACAAAAATACTCAGATGAAATTTAGATTTGAATAGTATGCAAATCTCTAAATACAACATGGCATGATCCCAAAACTAAATGGAATAGACCTAAGAAATGGCAAATGGTAAGCCAGCCTTTTTGCATCTAGGGGGACCCTGACCTCATGGTGCCACTGGTCAGAGAAAGAGCCAATTTAATCCCTGCCATTTTGCTCAGAAAGACAAGCTCTCCCCCACAATGCTTGCAGAGCACATTCCCAGACCTACTGGTTCAGATATGTCTACAGGGATATAAAAGAAATTGTCCTTGAGGACCTTCGGGGTGGGTGGGGGGAAGTGCCCTTTTGCCATTGAGCTGCAGTGTCCTGGAACTGATGATGTGAAAATGAGGACTTTATCTAGAAGCATCATTATATTTTTCTGTTAAGTTTGTAGCCAAGGATTAAGTAGGTATGGAAAAGTTAACATCCTCCTCCTATAGCATATTACATTTTGTTCTTGTTAATCAAATAGTTGCTTTGAATTTTCATTACCTGCTGAAATAAAGTGGGAATAACAGAGAAGGCATCACTGTATATTACCTGCATCCCTATTTTTACTTTCTTGTTCTTATTACTACTCTCATTCTGCTATTGGACACTTCAAGTTGTTGCCATGACAAGAACCTAACACAAGCCCTGCTTCAAGAGGACCAAGGTCTTCCTAGTCCAGAATTTTTCTTTTTGCTAACAATTGTAAATCATATATCCCTGAAACAGTACAGAGGCAAAAAGTCATTCTCTGCAGTTCCAGAAATTAGTATTGAGAGGCCATGCCTTTGACCAGGGATGTGTCATAAATTGGGGGCAGGGCGGGGGGAGAGACACCACAAATTCAAGCTCACTCTGTTTTCATCTTGAAGCCTGTTTTAGTTTGGATTTGTATCATATTGTAAGTACAGTGGAACCTCATACAACAGTCGCCCCATATAGCAATGAAATTGCATAACAATTAGGTTGGGGGGGGGGGGGGAATTGTGTCCTGCATAACAATTTTCCCTATGGAAAAAAATAGTACAACAATTTTTCACTGGGAAAAACCACTTAGCAAAAAAAAAAATGTTGTACAATGCATCCCATAGGGAAAATAGCTATATGATGCATGTATCATATAGCAATTGATTTGTACAACAATGAACCCCATAGCATGGATTAAAATCATTGTATGAGGTACCACTGTATTCCCCATTGCATGGAAATTAGTATGCATGTCTGTATACACAGTTGAAGAATAGACATCTTCCTCGTATTGACTCAGTCACATCTGCACTTGTTTTAAAATCAGACAGGAGACTTGAGCATCCAGGCTCAGGGATGAATCCCAGGAAGACTCCCAAACTTCAAGACAGAGTTGAATGGGGAGTTGTTGGAGGAATGCAGCCCCACCCAACACAGATTGAATCTCTGTTCCCTGATCTGCATTCCAAGTGGCCGGGAAGGCATGTCTTGTCTGGATTAAATTTCAATCTGTTTGCCTTCATCTACTCCATTACACGAAGCACAGAACAGCTGGCTGATTATTTAAAAATAAAAAATAAACAGGCCCTGGAGTGCATCTCAGCCTTAAAAGCTTATGCAACAAAGTAGCAGCCAATGTCCTTTTGCACTATTTGTATTACAGTAAAACCCTGACTTACATATGCCTCGAGTTACATAAAATTCGACTTACATAATGATTTTGTGCTAAAACCATGTCCCGATTTACACGATTTCATATGGGTTCGCTTTGAGTTACATAAAGATTCATTTCCCTATGGGTTTGCTTCGATTTACATAAAAATTTCATTTTTTCCTGTGGGTTTGCTTCGAGTTACGTAATAATAATAATTTTTCCTATGGGTTTGCTTTGAGTTACATAAAAACCGATTTAAGCAAAAGCCTACGGAACGGACTTTTTTCGTAAGTAGGGGTTTTACTGTATTAATTTAATTTAATTTTTTACATTTATATCATCGCCCCCTCGCTGGAGCGACCCTGGGCGTTTAACAGATTAAAAACATAAAACTGATAAAACCATTCCCAATAAAAACCCACCCACCCCATCCATAAAAAGAGGGAGGGTCTTGATTATTATACAAGCCAGCAGCCGGGGGGCACATTTCCATCAGGGCCACATACCTGCCCCGCCAGCCAGGTTTTGAGATCTTTCCTAAAGGGCAGCAATTCCTCCTGCTCTATTGGCAGGAGGTTCCAAAGGGCTGTTGCAGACACAGAGAAGGCCCTCCTTCTTGTGCTAGAGAGACGAGCCCCTCTAGCCGATGGTATTGGTATTATAGTGTTGTTTTGCTTCATTGTGCAAAAAAAATAAAATAAAAAATAACATTAACAACAACCCGTAACTACAATAATTCTCCTTTTCAAGAGTGTTCCTTACATGACAAGAGGAATATGTTTGTGACTTCTTCTTTCATGCAAGGATGACACAACCAAGAACTTACATCCCTGATTACTCATAAATACAATACAATACTGTATTTTTGAATAAATTGTTTTCACTGGATTACTAGGAAAAGACAAGCAAAGTTTATGTTAGGGAAATATCAGATGAATCCTTTCCCTCCTCCTTGTTCATGCTTCTACACAATTCTAAGTGTTTTGTGGATGTTCAGGCAAAGTGTCTTTGACCCTGAATTCAACAGAGCTGAGCATCCAGTCAACCAGGTCATTTACATTCTACTCCTAATTAGCTAGTTATTCAGATTAATACCTTGTATATGTAATGTGATTATCAGCCTTGATGACCAGGGATTTATGTCACTGACTTTAAATATAATTGTCTGTCACTCTGTGCCTCTAAAGTCACCCTTATGAGTGGGAAAGCACGTTACAGTGTTGCACACAGGCATATCTCTTTGTAGCCTAGATACACACATGTGAATTTAAGTCCTGATCACCTCTAGCCTTGGAGCAAACATTTACCCAAGTCTCCTACTTGGTTGTCTTCCCAAGGAATATAACACCTATTATTACCCTTCAGAGCTTTGGCTTCATCCGGATGAACTGCACCTTAGACTTCAGCTTTATGCCAGTTGGATGTATGGATGCCTTTCTTTTAGAAGTTCTTCTTAGGAATAATTGAGAGATTGATTTTTATGATGCCTTTAATCCTCTTGAGTGCCATCTGGCATGGTGAGGTTGTTCTATCTTTTATTTTCCATTTCTCTTTGCCAATATAGGCATTAGTCCAAGGAAACAGGTGGGGAATATTGGCACTGAACCTAAATGCCATTGATTTCAGTGGGATGTGCACAACTATAAATAAGTATAAATCATATCCCATGTATGCTGGGGATGGATCCATTATCTCAAGGCTAGTGAATAAGATTAGATTAGATTAGATAAATCTTTATTGTCATTGTCCTGCACAGAACAACGAGATGGAAATCAGTGCATCTGTTTTCTATATGACTGTTTGGTCTTTACTTTTTTAACAACAGGGGGTGGGGGGAATCTAAAGCTCTGGTATGGAAGAAACCAACTGCTTTGTCAGAACAACAAACAATATTATATGAAGAAAACATAATGTAGAGCATGCCTTGCTCTATGTAGGATTCTACCCTTTGGATGTAATCCATCAAGAGGTGTTCCTCGTTGTGGAATTAAATGACCAATCTTTGGAGAGATGTCATATTACTGTGCAGTATATGCAACTCCACCCCAGATTCATAACAGCAATTAGTGAAACAAGAGGTTTCTCCCCCAGAATTGTGAAATACATCCACTCATTCCTAGCCTAAGTATAAGGTAAACCTGAAATCTGTTTGCTTTGTATATGTTTCTGGTTATAAGTTAATTAATACATAATTAAAATAGTTAGTTAGCACTATAAGTGAGAAAATACAATAAAAACCTAGTAAGACAGTAAAATAAAATCAATAAGCATACAAACGTGGCATAATGTAGTGCAGATGTAAAAATAAATGACGCTGTCAAGAAAATTAATGTGAAAATTATATTTATGCATTTTTGATTAGAGAATTTGATTGTGAACTTGGAAAAATAGGAAATGTGAAGGATAGTTGAGTTTTGATTCCCATAATGATTTGAAATTCCAAAATTAAGTAAGTTCACATGAACATATGAGCCAATTAATTCTTTCTTCCCATGCGTACTTGGAATCTCTCCCCATTCTCAGTTGAGGCCCAAACATCTGAAGAAATACCTCCTCCTATACAACCTGCCCATGTATCATCAAAGAGGGCCCTTCTATTTATACATTCTATTTATACATCTGCAATACAAATGTACAGGAAATACTTGTATAGCCTTCTCTATGGTGGGACTCTGGCTTCAGAATGCTTTCCTGAGAAAGATACTTCTGGAGCCAACAATTATTTCTTTTGGTGCCACCATGAAACCCTTTCATCTACCCAGACATTTTAAATTATTGGCAGGTTCCATAGAATTCATTGCTCTGTTGAATTATATTGTTAATGCTGTCCTTATTTTAGCATTACATTGGCTCTAATTTTGAATGATAGTCTGCCTCAAAATCCAGTTTCTGAGATTCTGAAAGAAAGGCATTTTATTTATTTTTATATTTACTGATGTATATACCAGGGACTGCAGTGGCTCAAGTGGCTAAGATGCTGACTGGAAGGCAGAAGGTCAGCAGTTCGATTCCCAAGTACTGCAGGACAGAATACGCTCCCGTCTTTGTCCCAGCTCTTGCCAACCTAGCAGTTTGAAAGCAAGAAATTGCAAGTATATAAATAAGGACCACTTTGGTGGGTGTCAAGTCATGTCTGCCATAAAGGTAAAGGTAAAGGTTTCCCTTGCTCGAAAGCCAGTCGTATCCGACTCTAGGGTGCAGTGCTCATCTCTGTTTCTAAGCCGAAGAGCCAGCGTTGTCTGCTTCTGCAGACGTTTCCGTGGTCATGTGGCAGGCATAACTAGACACCGGAGCGCACGGAACGCCATATGACCACAGAAATGTCTGCAGAAGCAGACAGTGCTGGCTCTTCGGCTTTGAAACAGAGATGAGCACTGAACCCTAGAGTTGGATACATCTGGCTTTCGAGCAAGGGAAATCTTTACCTTACCTATATATACCAGGGGTTCTCTACTTTTTAAAGTCGGGGCCGGGTCACGTTCCTTTAGACTGCTTTGTGGGCCAGATGGCCATTTTGCCCTTCCACCACATGGCACTTCCTGTTGTGGTGGAGGTGGTGGGGGCCCCTACATGAAATGGTGCCATGAGCCGCAGGTTGGGAATCCCTGGTATATACTGCCCATCTTGGATTTTATCCTATGCTGCAAAGTTTACATCTTGAAAAATAGGCACAACCTAACAGCAAAACTTTAACAATCTCAGCAGCAATATTATCACACAGCCACATTAAAAAAGAGAGAGAACTGTATAAATTAAGAATAGCAGGAAGGAAGGAAGGAAGGAAGGGTGAGGGTGGAATAGCATTTCTGTGGTTTTAGTTTTAGGTCTTAATTTTTAGTTTGTTGCCTTTACACCTTTGGAAAATGGTCAGCTGGACTACAATATAGACAAAACTTTAACAATCTAGTAGAAAATGCAAGCGCGGCGCCAAAATGGCCGCCGCGCTCTTTGCGGGCCCCCCCCCCACAGGACGAAGGATCCGGGTAGTTTAGGGCGTGGCCAGCTCCCTTATAAAAGGGGTGGCCACGAGGCAGCCGAGCTGCCATTTTAGCTAAGCGACGGAGCGGAGAAGTTTTTTCCCCTGTGTCTCCGTCGCTCCTTACCTAGCTCGGGAAGCCTTTTGGCGGCGAATCTTCTCTTTCGGCTTCCCTTTGCCAGATTGAGATGCCTTTGAAGAAGAAGGCGGTTTCGAGTGCTGCTCGCACTGGTAGGAGGAGCAATCCGGGTCGGAGGACCGCGGTGGCGCCTCCCCAGCAGCCGCCTTTGCCGGCACCCGCCGGGACCGGCGGGATGGGGTCGATCACCCCTTGGACAGAAGCGGGAGACCCGAGCATGGGCCCGGTGAGGGCTGCGGCCCGCGGCCCGCAAGCGGTGGACACCGCTCCTGGCTCTGCCCATCCTGCTGGGCCTGCAGCAGTTGGGGCGCAGCTTCCCCCGGGGCCTTCTAGCCTTGGGGGGTGGTGTGGCCCCCTGCCTTGGCAGGTGCCTGCACCGACCCTGCCGGGCTTCGGTGTGGGGCAATGGCCCTATTCGGGTCCTGGGGTACAGGGACCTGTACCCGCGCCTGTAACAGGCGGGCCGGCCGGCCCTTGGCCCCAGGTCAGCGTGGAGGCCTTACTGGCCCGCGTTGCGGCCCTGGAGGCGTCCTTGGCTCGGGCCAGCCATGCTGGGGCTCCCTGTGGGGTTCGTTTAGAGGCGTCGCTGTCTGGGCAACAGCAGGCGACGGGACGGGTTGAGCTGCTGCAGGCGCGTGGCGCGACTTCGGCCACTGCCTCGCAGCTCCCCAGACAGCAAGCAGGTGCGGGTCAGGCCCCGATGATGAGCTCTACGGCGGTCGTGAGCTCCGACGCCCCCGGTGGGCCGGAACCCCCGGTGGGGGCGGCCCACGGGGGTGCAACATGTGAGTATGTGGTCCAAGCCAGTACACCTACACATATTGCCGCTATTGGGGGGGCTTTTCAATGGCCTTGGCCTCGCGCGGGTGGTGCGGTGGCCCAGCCGCCGGCGCCCCACTCGGCGATGATAACTGCCACCCAGAGCCCTGGGGTCGGGGGTGTTCCCTACCCTGCGGGGAATGTATTGGGGGTGGCTGGACTAGCACAGGACCCTTTTCAGATGCCCGCGTTGTCTGCGGTGCCGGTTTCGGCCTTGCCAACGGCGGGGTATTCTTTGCCACTGGGTGACCACCTAGCACAGGCCACCAGAGAAAAGATATGGCGGGGGAGTATGTAGATATCTTCTCACTCCTAAACAGAGAGCCCACCAAGGAGGAGAGGGAGGGGCAGGATGAGAAGGATGAGCAGGCACGTCGTCGCAAGCCACCACGTACCTGGGCCAACTGGCTGCCGGCTTACTTAATCTACATGGCAGTGTACCTGAGGGCGCGGCCGGATTTGGCTATTCCGATGGTCCAATATTTGGACAACATCTATAGGGCGATGGTCGATTTTCCGGGCCCCTCGTGGTTGGCTTATGACGAGGAATTCCGTATGCGGATTCCCCTGCACCCCGAGATGAGGTGGGACGAGCCGTGCCAGAGGCTTTGGCTTCTGTACATGACGCCCACGCGCCCCGCGCCAGGGGAGAGATACCATTGCGGACATGCGGTCCAGCGAGCGGCCCCAGCACAGGTTCCCCGCCAGGTGGCGGGGCAGGGGGTTCCAGCCCGCCTGCTGTGCTGGACTTTCTCGTCCAATGGTTCCTGCAGTAGGAAGAATTGCAAGTACAGGCATGAGTGTCCCACCTGTGCGGGCCCCCACGCAGCCTCTGCTTGTCCCAGGCCTGGAGGGACACGGGGCAGAGGGAAGGGCGGACAGTGGGCTGGCAAGACTGCCACAGATGGAGCTAGTTCACCGAAAGGCCCCCTCCCCAATTAATGTGCGTATGTTGGAGCGTTGGCTCACATCATACCCGAAGGGGGAGGACGCAGAGTATCTCCTTCAGGGCTTTAAGCAGGGGTTCCGTATCCCTTTCATGGGTGATAGGTTCCCTCAGGATGCCCCCAATCTTTTATCCCTTAGGGGGAGGGAGGAGGTGGCTGCTGCCAGCATCAAGAAGGAGGTAGATGCGGGCAGGGTCGCTGGCCCTTTCCCTGCACCCCCGTTCCCCAATCTTAAGGTATCGCCCCTAGGCTTGGTTCCCAAAAAGTCTCTAGGCGAGTTTCGCCTTATTCATCATTTGTCTTACCCAGCCGGCCGCTCGGTCAATGATGCTATCCCTGATGACCTTTGTTAGGTCAGGTATACATCTTTTGACCACGCGCTGCGCATGGTGCGCTCGTGTGGCCCGGGTGCCCTGCTGGCTAAGTGCGACATTAAGTCGGCTTTTCGCCTCTTGCCAGTGCACCCGAGCGACTTTGAGTTGCTGGGTTTCAAATTTCGGGGCGAATATTATTTTGATAAGGCCATGCCTTTTGGCTGTTCCATATCATGCTCGGCCTTCGAGCGTTTCAGTACCTTCTTGGAGTGGGCTTTCGTCCGCAGGTCAGGGTCCCGGTCTGTAGCCCATTACCTGGATGACTTTTTATTCGGGGGTGAACGGGGCTGGGACACGTGCACACGTCTCCTCAACACATTTCAGACGCTAATGGAGGAACTCGGTGTCCCTTTAGCGCCCGGAAAGACCGAGGGCCCATCTACCAAGCTAGTATTCCTGGGGGTGGAGATTGACACAGTAGCGCAGGCTTCTAGGTTACCGGGGGATAAGGTGTCCAGGATAGTGGCCCTTATCTCGGATTTGCTGGCCAAGCGCAAGGCATCACTGAGGGAACTGCAAGTGCTACATGGTCACCTCAATTTTGCTTGCAGGGTGGTCGCACCGGGCAGGGCTTTTGCTCGGCGCTTATGCGACGCCATGGCAGGGTTATCCAGGCCTCACCATAGAGTCAGGCTTACCCGGGGTATCAGGGCAGACATGTTTGTCTGGTTACAGTTCCTGAGGGAGTTCAATGGGGTCTCATTTTGGAGGTCTGACCTCCTGGCTTCCCCAAATTTTCAGATCCAGTCTGATGCCTCAGGATCCCTGGGTTATGGGATGTACTTCAATGGGAAGTGGGCCTATGGTGGGTGGCCACCGGCCTGGGCAGGCACGGGTCGCCTGCGCGATCTCACATACCTTGAATTTTTCCCTATCCTGGGGGCTTTGATGCTATGGGGCGAGGAATGGGCCAACTCGGTCGTGCATTTCTGGTGTGACAACGCTGCTGTTGTCCACATTGTCAATGCACAGACTTCCAAATCGCCCAGGGTTATGGACCTAGTGCGCCAGTTTGTGCTGCGCTGCCTGCGCCTCAACGTCTTGTTCAGGGCTAGGCATGTCCCAGGGGTTAATAATGATATTGCTGACGCTTTGTCCCGCCCGCAGATCTCCCGGTTCCGTGCCTTGGCCCCGGATGCGGAGGAATTTCCCTCGCCACTCCCGGACGAGATGTGGACCATTGGCAAGGAGAGATGAACCGGGCGATCGGCCCGTCACTGGCGCCCCGCACGCGTAAGGCGTATCAACAAGCGTTTAATTCTTACAGGGCATTTTCTGCCCAATTTCACCTGCCAGAGACCTGGCCTATCCCGGTGGACCATGTTCTGCGGTACATGGTTCACCTGCATTCCCAAGGCTTCGCACCTCGCACCATAGCATCCAAGCTCTCGGCGCTGGCTTTTATGGTCATGTGGACAGCACCTCTGACTTCCGTGTGAGAAATGTTTTGGAGGGGTGGGTGCGCGAGCGCGGGCGTTGCCCGGACGACCGGCACCCTATTTCCCCAGGTGTTCTTACCCAGTTGGCTCGGGGCTGGCCAGGCCTCTGTTTTGATCATTATGAGGCAGCCCTTTTTCATGCAGCCACAACGGTGGCATTTTTTGGAGCGCTCCGCATCAGCGAACTTGTGATGCTGTCTAAGGCGGATGCAAGTTGTAGGGCACTGGAACTCGAGGATGTCTATGTTGCCAAAGACTGGGCCCAGTTGAGGATACGCTCCTCTAAGACTGATCAGCATGGCGTAGGCAGTGGTGTAAGACTGCTACGGTGTTCTTTGGCAGACATCTGTCCGGTTGGTGCCCTACAGGAGTTTCTTGCACTGCGTGGCACGCACCATGGCCCGTTTTTCTGTCACCAAGATGGGTCTCCCCTTACTAAATTTCAGTTTTGGAAGGTGACAGGCAGAGCCCTCGCCAGGGTGGGCCTATCAGGTGCCCGTTATGGCACACATTCATTCCGTATTGGGGCAGCCTCTACAGCAGCTGCTTTTGGGTACTCCGGGGCTGACATACGCAGCATGGGGAGGTGGGGTTCACAATGTTTTCAGTTTTATGTGCGCCCACTTCCCCCGTGAGTACCAATTCAGTCACCTTACCTTCCTTTTTTCCTCAATTTTCTTACAGACCCTGGGTGTCGTATTACACCGGTGACAGTATGGCTGGTGGGCCACAGCTACGTGCAAAGGGCAGCGCGTTACGCTGCGGCGACAGAGTGGGGACCCCAACTGGGACTGGGTGAACACGCCAGTCTCACATGGCATGGTAAGCCTGGGATGTTATGGCGGGAGCTGCTGCCTTTTCTTTTTTCAGGCAGAAGTGCTGACCCGCCTGACATTCTCATCATACACCTGGGGGGCAATGATTTGGGTCAGGTCACCGGCTTATCGCTCAAGCATGCGATTTGCGAGGACCTCGCCTACTTGCACTACGTCTGGCCTCCCACAACCCTGGTTTGGTCGGACATGATCCCGCGCCATTCTTACAGAGGGGGAGTTGACCTCATGGCCCTTGACCGCGCTAGGCGCACGGTCAATAGGGCGGTGGCGCGGTTCCTTGCCGACAAGGCTTGGGGACGGGTCAGTCGTCACCCCGCTATTAGCCTACAAAATTATGACTTGTATGCAGGGGATGGGGTCCATCTGTCGCGAGGAGGAATGGATCTCCTGTTGGGTGATTGGCGAGCAGGCCTGTTGACCGAGCTGACGGTCTGGGGGGGGGGCGTCAGGCCTTCTTTGAAGCCCCTCCGTGTGGCGGGTAGCACTGGTAAGGTAAACAGTTATGACCCACAGGTATCCGGCAGGTTCGCAATTGACTGGACAACACTAGATAGGAATAAATTAGTTAAACGTTGTCCGGTCAACGACGAACCAGGCGACGGGGTGATGGCGATAGCTAGCCAGCATGCATCACCCCGTGATTTCACGGATACGAGTCAGAGGGTGGGGTCATGAGTTAGATATTGACTACGGTCAACAATTTGTTTGTTGTCAACAAACAAATTGATACAATTTGATACATTGTAACCAATTGCCGTTGGCAATTTTGGGTGGTACCTTACCAGTGTTACTTCGGCCTGCTTGCCTTAAGAATTATGATTGGTCGTTTTACCAATACAAATTTATAATTCGGACTAGGGCATGAATCAATAAATGTGGCCCAATGCTGTTATCCACTTTCAATGGTGTCTGAGTCCGTTATTGGGGGGTGCGCCTGCAATAACTTCCTGCCAATGTATTAATCACCAGATGCAAAAACTAGTAGAAATATTTACAACTAAATATCAGACAGAAGAAAAATGTGTCATAGGTAATCTCTTTTTCACTCTTTAATTAAAGTTGTAAATTACCAGAGTTGGTACAGATTTTGAAAATATTATGCTTGATTCTGTCTTTCAAAGCACACTTGAGACTTGGCAATATCAGCTGGAGCTATGCCTGTGGAAAGAGCAAAAGACCAAGAGCAGTTGTTATGGACATTTATTTTAACAGGCAATAAATATTTATATAAAAATAACCTGAGGACATTGGCCCAAATTATAGTAAATAACATTAATTCCTATATGTGTAAATATACAGTTTATCAAAATTGATGTTTTCTAATTTAGTGAAGAAATAGAGAGATAGGTCTCATTACTGAATTAATATAAAATGGGTGTTTCAGGTTCTAACAACACCCCATCTGCTGCACCAGAAAGCAGATGCCCAGAATGGGGGCAAGAGAACTTTTATGCTCTTGTCACTTGGTGTTGTGGCATGAAATGGGAGTGAACAGATCACATGAATGACTGTGTCCTATGGAAGTGGGCAGAGAGGGGCTATGGTGGGTTAAAATGGTGTGCGAAAGGCAAGTGATGATGTTTAGAAGACCAGCAATTCTACCTACTATTCTAAAAAAAAAAAAAGAATAAAAATACATCCTTTGCAAAGTGACTGCACTATACCAAAGCCTGATCTACTTTATTTGTGTAGCAAAGAACATCTTTCCTTCCACTAGCTCAAGCCATTGCCACACCAATGAAAAGAGTTGGTTGCTCCTTTCTTCAGTGTAATTGGTTATGCCTCAAACGTTCACACAGAATATTGTCTAGGGTAATTAAGAGTTTCATAGGATTTATAATCTGAAGGCAAAGGGCTAAATCCAGTTAATCATCTCAACTAGAGTAATTTGCATAAATGCTGACTTAAATACAATTTATATAAATGCTGATTTAAGAGTCCCACACAGTCTCTTGGTCTGTTCTAGCTTGGATTAACAATTGGATTTTGCCCCAAAACTTTCCCTGTGCAATTCTACAAGGAAATCAAGGAAGTTTCAAATTCTAGCTAGCATATAATCCAGGTATTGCCAACCTTTTTAAATTGGGAGCTGGGTCATGCTCCCACAAACAGTTGAGGGGGGGGGGCAGACTTGTGGTCTCCCCCCATTTACGGCAGCTGTAAATGAGTGTGGCTGATTCCAGTGGCGGCTGCGGCTGCAGTGGCTGGAGTGAAGGCTGGGAGTGGATTAATTGGCACTGTGGGCCGTAGGTTGCCCATCCCTGATCTAATCCATTCCTCCACCTAGAGAGTTATCCACTACTTCCTAGATCATAATAGTCCCCCTTCATTACCACTCTAATTGTGGTTAACTACTCTCCATGCCTTGAATAATTTTGCCTCAGGCTTTGTGAACATTAGCCTTGTGAAGCGATATAAAGGAGAAGGGCTGCAAGGATTCAGCACTGTGCAGTTAGTTAGCAAATAGCTTTACTCACGGCTACAGTCACATAGGTGCCGTGACTTATTGGACACTAAAGAGAGCTTCCAATATTAGCAAAAATGACCATTGATATCATGTCTCCTCAGATCGGTATGTTGAGTTGGAATGTGAATACCGTATCTGCCATTATAATGTTTCTCTGATTCCCACCACCATTCTCAATCATTCTCAGTTATGTATTGGATTGAGTGATTTCTCCCCCACCCTCCTTTCCACATAAGAATTCAGATATGTTTTATCCTAATTTTAAAAATTGTACTTATTTTTCATTGACTATACAGATGTTTGTTTCCCATCTTCAACTGTATGCCTTTTAGTCACATTATTATTATTGCTGTTGTTGTTGTTGTTTATGTTTATGTTTATTTGTACCCCGTTCCCTCAGCCTGAAGGCAACCTGAAGTGGCAAAACAACAATAGCAAAGCAATACAATAGGTACACAAGTACAGATAACAATACAGTAATAAAAAAGTAAATAAATAATACAATATCAGCAATACATATCAAAAATATTGACAATCAGCAAAACAATATATCAGCAAACAATATCAGCATTTACAACATAGGGGGAAAATTACAATATATCAATAAATACGGGCACCAAATATAGCAAAAAACACAATACTCCATTTCTAAAACACAGGATTATTTTTGTATGCATTTTTCCCTCTGAAAAGTGTCACATAGTTCAGAAATGTTTTGATTTCCGAGTCAAGACAGGCTCCATTCAGGGCCATAACCGGGGGCTGGGGGCTGGGCAGTCTTCGTCCACCCTGAGATAGCAGTTTGCCTACCCTCGAATTCCCTAGAGGCTCCCACCCTCGGAAATGCATTCCTATGGGAAACTGCACTTTGTGGCCACATATAGATATTCTAGACATTCTAGATACAGTATAGATATTCTAGATATAGTTATTTGCGCTTTGTGCCCTCTAGTAGCCATGTATAGACATTCTAGACATTCTAGGTATAGAGATTCTTGATATAGATATTCATGCTTTGTGTCCTCTAGTGGCCATATATAAATATTCTAGACATTCTAGATACAGTAATACCTCAGATAACGACCAAACTTGGTTCCACAAGTCTGGTCGTTATCTGATTTTTAGCGTTATCTGATGCAGCCGCCACTATTTTTAGGGACCTCCTAGGAAGGTGGTAATAGAGTGGAAAAGGTCCTCCCACCTTCCCAGAGCCTGCTGGGGAGGCGGAGAGCCGAAAACATGCACCCAAAGATAGCAAAAGTACATTGTGAAAGTACGGCGTGAAAAGGTAAGAGATCAAACATGGTGCATCGGATAATGCTAAACGGTCATTATCCCATGCAATTGATTTCCCCAAATAGCTGGTGATTACCCGATTTGGTCATTATGCAATGTGGTCGTTATCCGAGGTTTTACTGTATAGATATTCTACATATAGATATTCGCGCTTTGTGATTGCTAGTGGCTATATATAGCTATTTTAGACATTCTAGGTATAGATATTCTAGATATAGATATTCGCACTTTGTGCCCTCTAGTGGCCATATATAGATATTCTAGACATTCTAGATATAGTATAGATATTCTAGATATAGATATTTGCGCTTTGTGCCCTCTAGTGGCCATATATAGACATTCTAGATATTTTTCAGGGTGGGCAACAATGTCACACACACACACACACACACACACACACACACACACACACACACACACACACACACACATGGCACAAAGTGTGAATATCTATAGAATAGCTATACCTAGAATGTCTACAATATCTATATATGGCCACTAGAGGGCACAAAGCGTGACAATATATATGACATTTTTACCCACCCTGAAAAAACATCTAGAATCCTTGCTAGAACTGGCTCCATTCAATTGCCCAGGTCAAAAGATGAACAAGTGATACTTCTGTGTGGAAATGCAAACCCGGTAAATCTTGAGTTTGGGAATGTTACTTTCCCTAGTATCCTATGAAATATTATTTGTGGTGGAAAAAATGGGGGTCTAAAAAATGAACAAATAAATAAACTAAGAACAAAATGCAAAGCTATTCTTCAGATTAGATGTCTGTTCTACAAATGGAGCTTACCCTTTATTAGTTTTGTGGTGGCCACCCACCCATCCTTTTCTTTCCCTCTTACTTACTGAGAATGTGACCTGGTAATTCACATGGTCTCCATCGCCTGAACAAAAGACTGGACAACCCTCACAATACCTGTTCCTATAAATTCTCAGAATACATTGCAGGCGCACCCCCCCAATAACGGACACAGACAACATTGAAAGTGGATAACAGCATAGGGCCACATTTATTGATTCAATGCCCTAGTCCGAATTATAAATTTGTATTGGTAAAACGACCAATCATAATTCCTAAGGCAAGCAGGCCGAAGTAACACTGGTAAGGTACCACCCCAAAATTGCCAACGGCAATTGGTTACAATGTATCAATTTGTATCAATTTGTTTGTTGACAACAAACAAATTGTTGACCGTAGTCAATAACTAACTTATGACCCCACCCTCTGACGCGTATCCGTGAAATCACAGGGGTGATGCATGCTGGTTAGCAATCGTCATCACCCCATCGCCTGGTTCGTCGTTGACCGGACAACGTTTAACTAATTTATTCCTGTCTAGTGTTGTCCAGTCAATTGCGAACCTGCCGGATACTTGTGGGTCATACTGTTTACCTTACCAGTGCTACCCGCCACACGGAGGGGCTTCAAAGAAGACCTGACGCCCCCCCCAGACCGTCAGCTCGGTCAACAGGCCTGCTCGCCAATCACCCAACAGGAGGTCCATACCTCCTCGCGACAGATGGACCCCATCCCCTGCATACAAGTCATAATTTTGTAGACTAATATCGGGGTGATGACTAACCCGTCCCCAAGCCCTGGTGGCAAGAAACCGCGCCACTGCCTTGTTGACCGCGCACCTAGGCCAGGAGGTTAACGCCCCCTCTGTAAGAATGGCGCGGAACAATGTCCGACCAAACCAGGGTTGTGGCAGGCCAGACATAATGCAAGTAGGCGAGTTCCTCGCAAATCACATGCTTGAGCGATAAGCCGGTGACCTGGCCCAAATCATTGCCCCCCAGGTGGATGATTAGAATGTCAGGCGGGTCAGCACCCAGGCCAGAAAAAAGGAAAGGCCGCAGCTCCCGCCATAACATCCCAGGCTTACCATGCCATGCGAGACTGGCGTGGTCACCCAGTCCCAGTCGGGGTCCCCACTCTGTCGCCGCAGCGTAACGCGCTGCCCTGTGCACATAGCTGTGGCCCACCAGCCATACTGTCACCGGTGTAATACGACACCCAGGGTCTGTAAGAAAATTGAGAAAAATGCGGTAAGGTGACTGGATTGGTACTCATGGCGGGAGTGGGCGCACATAAAACTGAAAACATTGCGAGCCCCACCTCCCCATGCTGCGTATGTCAGCCCCAGAGTACCCAAAAGCAGCTGCTGTAGAGGCTGCACCAATACGGAACGAATGTGTGCCATAACGGGCACCTGGTAGGCCCACCCTGGTGAGGGCTCTGGCTGTCACCTTCCAAAACTGAAATTTAGTAAGGGGAGACCCATCTTGGTGACAGAAAAACGGGCCGTGGTGCATGCCACGCAGTGCCAGGAATTCCTGTAGGGCACCAACCGGACAGATGTCTGCCAAAGAACAACGTAGCAGTCTTACACCACTGCCTACGCCATGCTGATCTGTTTTAGAGGAGCGTATCCTCAACTGGGCCCATTCTTTGGCAACATAGACATCTTCGAGTTCCAGTGCCCTACCACTTGCATCCGCCTTAGACAGCATCACGAGTTCACTGACGCGGAGCGCTCCAAAAAATGCCACCGTTGTGGCTGCATGAAAAAGGGCTGCCTCATAATGATCAAAACAGAGGCCTGGCCAGCCCCGGGCCAACTGGGTAAGAACCCCTGGGGAAATAGGGTGCCGGTCATCCGGGCAACGCCCGCGCTCGCGCACCCACCCCTCCAAAACATGTCTCACCCGGAAGTCAGAGGTGGTATCCACATGACCCCCCACTTTGGCCATAAAAGCCAACGCCGAGAGCTTGGATGCTATGGTGCGAGGTGCGAGGCCCTGTGCATGCAGGTGAACCATGAACCGCAGAACATGGTCCACCGGGATAGGCCAGGTCTCTGGCAAGAGAAATTGAGCAGAAAATGCTCTGTAAGAATTGAATGCTTGTTGATACGCCTTACGCGTGCGTGGCGCTAGTGACAGGCCAATCGCCCGGTTCACCTCTCCTTGCCAATAGTCCACATCTCGTCCGGGAGTGGCGAGGGAAATTCCTCCGCATCCGGGGCCAAGGCGCGGAACCGGGAGATCTGCAGGCGGGACAAAGCGTCAGCAATATCATTATTAATCCCTGGGACATGCCTGGCCCTGAACAAGACGTTGAGGCGCAGGCAGCGCAGCACAAAATGGCGCACTAGATCCATGACCCTGGGCGATTTGGAAGTCTGTGCATTGACAATGTGTACAACAGCCGCATTGTCACACCAGAAATGCACCACCGAATTAGCCCACTGTTCGCCCCATAGCATCAAAGCCCCCAGAATGGGAAAAAATTCCAGGTATGTGAGATCCCGCAGGCGACCTGTGCCTGCCCATGCCGGTGGCCACCCACCATAGGCCCACTTCCCATTGAAGTACATCCCATAACCCAGGGATCCTGAGGCATCAGACTGGACCTGGAAATTGGGGGATGCCAGGAGGTCAGACCTCCAAAATGAGACCCCATTAAACTCCCTCAGGAATTGCAACCAGACGAACATGTCTGCCTTGATACCCCGGGTGAGCCTGACTCTGTGGTGGGGCCTGGATAACCCTGCCATGGCGTCGCATAAGCGCCGGGCAAAAGCCCTGCCCGGTGCGACCACCCTGCAAGCAAAATTAAGGTGCCCATGTAGCACCTGCAGTTCCCTCAGGGATGCCTTACGCTTGGCCAGCAATTCCGAGATAAGGGCCACTATCCTGGAGACCTTATCACCCGGCAACCTAGAAGCCTGCACTACTGTGTCAATCTCGACCCCCAGGAATACTAGCTTGGTGGATGGGCCCTCGGTCTTTTCGGGCGCTAAAGGGACACCAAGTTCCTCCATTAGCGTCTGAAATGTGTTGAGGAGACGTGCGCACGTGTCCCAGCCCCGTTCACCCCCGAATAAAAAGTCATCCAGGTAATGGGCTACAGACCGGGACCCTGACCTGCGGACGAAAGCCCACTCTAGGAAGGTACTAAAACGCTCGAAAGCCGAGCATGATATGGAGCAGCCAAAAGGCATGGCCTTATCAAAATAATATTCCCCCTTAAATTTAAAACCCAGCAACTCAAAGTCGCCCGGGTGCACTGGCAAGAGGCGAAAAGCCGACTTAATGTCACACTTGGCCAGCAGGGCACCCGGGCCACACGAGCGCACCATGCGCAGCGCATGGTCAAACGATGTATACCTGACTGAACAAAGGTCATCAGGGATAGCATCATTGACCGATCGGCCGGCTGGGTAGGACAAATGATGAATAAGGCGAAACTCACCTAGGGACTTTTTGGGGACCAAACCCAGTGGCGAGACCTTAAGATTGGGAAACGGGGGTGCGGGGAAAGGTCCAGCGACCCTGCCCGCGTCTAACTCCTTTCTAATGCTGGCCGCAGCCACCTCCTCCCTTCCTCTGAGGGATAAAAGGTTGGGAGCATCCTGAGGGGACCTATCACCCATAAAAGGGATACGAAATCCCTGCTTAAAACCTTGAAGGAGATACACCCCGTCCTCCCCCTTCGGGTACGATGCGAGCCAGCGCTCCAGCATGTCCACCTTAATTGGGGAGGGGGCCTTTTGGAGAACTAGCTCCATCCGTGGCAGCCTTGCCAGCCCACTGTCCACCCCTCCCTCTGCCTCGCGCCCCCCCAGGCCTGGGACAAGCAGTGGCTGCGTGGGGGCCAGAACATGTGGGACACTCATGCTTATACCTGCAGTTCTTTCGATTGCAGGAACCATTGGACGAGAAGGTCCAGCACAGCAGGCGGGCTGGAACCCCCTGCCCCGCCGCCTGGCGGGTAGCCTGCGCTGGAGCCGCTCGCTGGACCGCATGTCCGCAATGGTATCTATCCCCCGGGGCAGGGCGTGTGGGTGTCATATACAAAAGCCACAGCCTCTGGCACGGCTCATCCCATCTCATCTCGGGGTGGAGGGGAATCCTCATACGGAATTCCTCGTCATATGCTAGCCATGAGGGGCCCGGGAAATCGACCATCGCCCTATATATGTTGTCCAAATATTGGACCATGGGAATAGCTAAATCCGGCCGCGCCCTCAAATATACCGCCATGTATATTAAATAAGCGGGGAGCCAGTTGGCCCAGGTACGCGGCGGCTTACGGCGGCGTGCCTGCTCCTTGTCCTTCTCATCCTGACCCTCCCTTTCCTCCTTGGTGGGCTCTCTGTTCAGGAGTGAGAAGATATCTACGTACTCCCCTCGCCATATCTTTTCCCTAGTAGCCTGTGCCAGGTGATCACCCAATGGCAAGGAATACCCAGCCGTCGGCAAAGCCGAAAAGGGGACAGCCGGCCTGGTAAAAGGGGCCTGAGCTAACCCAGCCACCCCCAGAACATTCCCTGCAGTGTAAGGACCAATGCCCACCCCAGTGCCCAAGGTGGCAGTCGTCGTCGCCGGGTGGGCCGCCGACAGCGTGGCCCCCGCACCACCCGCGCGAGGCCAAGGCCATTGAAAGGCCCCCCCTTGATTGGGAATGTGTGTGGATGTACTCGCTTGCACCGTATACTCACATGCTGCACCCCCGCGGGCCGCCCCCACCGGGGGTTCCGGCCCACTGGGGGCGTCGGAGCTCACGACCGACGTAGAGCTCATCACCGGGGCTTGACCCGCAACTGGTTGCTGGCTGGGGAGCTGCGAGGCAGTGGCCGAAACCGCGCCACGCGCCTGCAGCAGCTCGACCCTCCCCGCCGGCTGTTGTCCTCCTGCCGACAGCGCCTCAAAAGGAACCCCGAAGGGGGCGCCCGCCTGACTGGCCCGAGCCAACGACGCCTCCAGGGCCGCAATGCGGGCCAGCAAGGTGTCCACGTTGACCATGGGCAAAGGGCCGGCCGGCCCACCTGGTCCAGGCATGGGTACAGGTCCCTGTACCCCGGGACCCACATATGGCCATTGGCCAGCACCGAAGCCCGGCAGGGTTGGTGGAGAAACTTGCCAAGGCAGGGGGCCGCACCAACCCCCAAGGCTAGAGGGCCCAGGGAGAGGCTGCGGCCCAAGAGGAGTAGGCCCGACAGAATGGGCAGGAGCAGGAGCGGTGTCCACCGCTCGTGGGCCGCGGGCCGGAACCCCTTCCGCGCCCGTACTCTGATCGCCCACTCCGGGCCAAGGGGCAATAGACCCCATTCCGCTGGCCCCGGCCGGGGCCGGCAAAGGTGGCTGCTGAGGAGGCGGCACCGCGGTCCTCCGACCTGGGTTGCGCCTCCTAACAGCGCGAGCTGAACTCGAAGCTGCCTTCTTCTTCGAAGGCATCTCCTCCGAAGCAGAAAAGGGAAGCCGGCAAGGCAGAATCGCTACCAAAAGGCTTCCCGATAAGCTAACGAGCGACGGAGACACAGGGGAAAAAACTTCGCTGAGGTAAAATGGCAGCTCGGCTGCCTCGTGGCCACCCCTTTTATAAGGGAGCTGGCCACGCCCCTAACTACCCGGATTCTCTGTCCTGTGGGGGGGGGGCCGCAAAGGGCGCGGCGGCCATTTTGGCGCCGCGCTTGCATTGTCAAGATTCCTTCCAAACAGGCTAAGTGGATGTGGATACAGGCAATTGATTTCTAAGCAATAGCTTGCCTGTTCATATTAACCACTGTTGTAGGCCTGTTTTGTACTGCAGATCATAAGGAGATTGTCCCTTTGCTCCTGTCACACTTGGTAAAATGTGTGGTAAAATTTGTTGGAAGGTTGTTTGATTCAATTTGAAATCATGTTATATAGCTTTCTTGAAATACTTGTAGTTGATTCAAGCCTCATAACAAAACCCCCTTTTTTTTTTTTTTTGGTGATACTCTGCACTTTAGGGTAGATGATACTACCCTAATGGCAGAAAGTGAGGAAGATATAAAGAAGCTCCTGATTAGGTTGAAAGAAGAGAATGCAAAAGCTGGCTTGAGACTCAACATCAAGATAACCAAGATAATGGCAACAGGCCCTATCAGTCCCTGGAAAATAGGTGGGGAAGAAGTAGAAGCAGTGAAAGAATTTACTTTCTTAGGATCAAAGATCACTGCAGATGGGGATTGCAGACATGAAATAAAAAGGCGACTGATTCTTGGGAGACAAGTTATGAGAAACCTGGGGAACATAGTTAAAAGTAGAGACATCACATTGCAAACAAAAATTCGTATAGTCAAAGCAATGGTGGTAATGTATGGTTGTGAGAGCTGGAACATTAGGAAAGCTGATTGCAGAAGAATAGATGCCTTTGAAATGTGGTGTTGGAGGAGAGTTTTGAGAGTACCCTGGACAGCGAGGAGAACAAATAAGTCAATCTTAGAAGAAATCAACTCTGACTGCCCTTTAGAAGGTCAAATAGTAAAGATGAAGATGAAGTACTTTGGACATCAAATGAGAAGGGGGAAAGCCTTGATGCTGGGAAAGGTGGAGGGCAAAAGAAGAAGGGTGCAGCCAAAGATAAGATGGCTAGATGGTATTGTAGATGCAATGGGCACAGAACTGGGCAGGTTGAGGAGGATGGTGGAGGACAGAGGTGCCTGGAGGACAATGCTCCATAGGGTCTCAAAAGGTTGACTGTGTGACTGAACAACAACAACATCACTTTCAGATAACAACTAAATCTTTGCTTGTTTAAACTAACATGCTTTTCTTCTTCTCATAGCACTAAAATCGGGGTCATTTGACTTAAATTTAACGGTGGGTGATTCAAGGCAGCATTTCTTTACACACCTCAGAGTTTAGGAACTTGCTACTACAAAACAAATTAATCTTCACCTTGTTGGGTGACTTTAAATTGGGGGGGGGGGGGGTTTAAGAGGACAAGGCTGTCAATTGCCCTCAATCTTCATGGCTCTGTATCACCTCCTGGACTGCTTCTGAGAGTGCCAACAAACTGTTTTCCTGGGTCACGTCATCAACATTAGATTGCTTCATTATACAGTAAAACCCCTACTTATGTAAAAAGTCTGTTCCGTAGGCTTTTATGTAAATCAGTTTTTTACTTAACTTGTAGCAAAACCATAGGAAAATGAATTTTTACATAACTCGAAGCAAACGCATAAGAAAAATGATTTTTTTACGTAACTCAAAGCAAACCCATAGAAAATTATGTTATGTAAATTGGGACTTTTATGTAAATCGGGACATGGTTTTAGTGCAAAAATCATTATGTAAGTTGGATTTTATGTAACACAAGGCATATGTAAGTCGGGGTTTTACTGTAAATTGTTATTTGATCCATCAGACAGATAAACCAGTGCTCTTTAGATATGGGACTTGCTACTTCAGGCAATGGTAAGCCATGGAAAATGGTATGCCTTATTTATTTTGGCCAGTGGTTTACATTACATTACAGTGGAACCTCGGTTATCGTAATTAATGCGTTCACTGGATGTTTCTTACAGCGATAATTACTTTAACTGAATTTCCCATAAGAATGCATTGAAAACTAAAATGCATTACCCAAAATGTGGTTTCCCATAGGAATGCATTGAAAACCAATTAATTTGTTCCAAAAAATATATCTGTAAACCAAGCCATTATTTTCTATGGATTTCCTTTTGTTATGTGATTTTTATATTAACCAAACTGTTTGTTAACCGAGTTTCCATTGTATGTTTATTATTCTGACTGGGAAACCATGACACTTTGATTTGGCTAATGAGAGCTGATACAAATAGACATCAACACATTGCCTATTCATGTTCCACTGAAGGCAGGTAGGGTTGCACATGTGCATCTCCATCTGTGGCAACCCACATGACTAGGGCAGGATTAGCCCCTAAGACTGTTGAAAGTAGGAGGGTACAGTCTTAAACACACTTGCTGGGGAACAAATCTCACTGAATACAGTGGGACTTATTGTAGAGTAATCATAGCTAGTATTACTTTGTAATGCTCTCAGATCCCTGTGCAACTCATTCCCCTTGGGATTGAACTCAGCTCCTGGTTAACTTTTATATTTCCCTGCTAAAATTATTTTTGAGGTTGTTAACCAGAAAATTAGGTCAAAAAGATTTTTTTTTAGTGTTGAAGAATAAAAAATTATTTCAGAGATGTGATAGCTGCCATTTGATTTTATACAACTGTTGCAGGATAAAGAAGACACAGGAAAGTTGGGAGGAGAAGACCTGAGAGAAGACTTCAAATGCATTTCTCTGAAGAGTTGTTCGGATCCTTGGGGAAATTCCGCTAGAAACAAACAAATCCAAAATATCAGCTATTGCTTTAAAAAAAGAAATAAAAGAAAACCAAATTTTGATTCCTCCCCCCCCCCCCCCCAAAAAAAAAAATGTCTTTCTTGTAACTAGTGGGAAACCAAGAAATCTGCAGAATTTGATTTGCACAAACTTGTTTCATCTGATTGGGAGATATAGTTAATTGCTTCTAATCAAAGAAATGAAACCAATTGTTCTTTTCAGAACCACATTTTTGTGTGCTATGATGAAATCCATCATATTGGTCTTCTCTCAGTGCTACTCTACATTTAGCCACTAATGAACGACCATTTTGAATCCCTGCTTTCCAGTACACTCAATAAAGGTGTACTGACTCCATTGAGAGAGTCCAAACATTCCAAGAGGCATGGAGGCTGTTTACAAAAACAATAACAGAGGCCCAATTGGAATGCATACCCAAAAGGAAAAAGGGCACTGCCAGGTCCAAGAGGACTCCGATGTGGCTTACAGGAGCTGTTCGGGAAGTGATCAAGAGCAAGAAAAGCTCATTTAGAAGATGGAAGGCTTGTCCGAATGAGGACAGCAGGCAGAAACATAAATTCTGGCAGAACAAATGCAAGGCAACAATCAGGAAAGCAAAGCAAGACTTTGAGGAGCGTATAGCTAAAAATACTCAGAGAAATAACAAAGCCTTATTTAAGTACATTAGAGGTAAGAACCCAACTAGGAAGGCCATTGGACCATTAGATGACAATGGAAGGCAAGGGGTTATTAAAGAGGAAACAGAGATTGCAGAGAGACTCAATGAATTCTTTGCTTCAGTATTCACTGAAGAAGACAGAGACCACATGCCCAAAACAGAGCCTACCTTCGTAGGGAGGGAAACCGAAGGATTAAGCCAGATAGAAATAACCAGGGAGGAGGTCCTTGCATGTCTTGTTAAACTAAACACTAACAAATCACCAGGACCAGATGGCATCCATCCACGAGTTCTCAGAGAACTTAAAGATGAAATTGCTGATCTCCTAGCCAAAATATATAATCTTTCCCTCAAATCAGGCTTTGTGCCTGATGACTGGAAGGTAGCGAATGTAACACCAATTTTCAAAAAAGGATCCAGGGGTGATCCAGGAAATTACCGACTTGTCAGTTTGACATGTGTCCCAGGTAAAGTGATGGAAACCATCCTAAAAGATAGAATTAATAGGCACATAGAAGAGAAGGCGCTGCTAAAGGAGAGCCAACATGGCTTTTACAAGGGCAAATCATGCCTCACTAATCTGTTGGAATTTTTTGAGAGTGTCAACAAGCATGTGGATAAGGGGGATCCAGTTGACATTGTTTATCTGGACTTTCAGAAGGCTTTTGACAAGGTCCCACACCAAAGGCTCTTGAATAAACTTACCAGTCATGGAATAAAGGGACAGGTCTTGTCCTGGATCAGCAACTGGCTAAGGGACAGGAAACAGAGGGTAGCACTAAATGGACACTTCTCCAAGTGGAGGGAAGTAAAGAGTGGGGTCCCCCAAGGTTCAGTACTGGGACCCTTGCTTTTCAACCTCTTCATAAATGATCTAGAGGTAGGAGTAAAAAGCAAGGTAGCCAAATTTGCTGACGACACTAAATTATACAGGGTAGTGAAAACTGTGAGAGATTGTGAGGAGCTCCAGAGGGATCTCTTGACACTGGGGGAGTGGGCAAAACAGTGGCAAATGAGCTTCAACATTAGTAAGTGCAGAGTGATGCATGTTGGGGCAAAGAACCCCAATTACATTTATAAACTGATGGGGTCTGAACTCTCTGCGACAAACCAGGAAAGGGACCTTGGTGTCCTGGTGGACAACTCAATGAAGGTGTTAACCCAGTGTGCCTCAGCAGTGAAAAAAGCAAACTCAATGCTAGGGATCATTAGGAAGGGTATAGAAAATAAGTCAGCAAGTGTCATTTTACCTCGTTATAAATCTATGGTGAGGCCCCATCTGGAATACTGTGTACAGTTCTGTTCACCATACCTCCAGAAGGATATTATGGAGCTGGAAAAAGTGCAGAGGAGGGCAACCAGAATGATTAGGGGACTGGAACACCTTCCTTACCATCTGAGGCTGCAACGTTTGGGCCTCTTCACTCTTGAACGACGACGTCTAAGAGGTGACCTGATTGAAGTTTATAAAATCATGCACGGTGTGGACAAAGTAGATAAGGAAAAACTGTTTTCCCTATCGCATAACACTAGAACTAGGGGACACTCCATGAAACTTTTGGGTACTAGTTCTCAAACAAATAAGAGAAAGTACTTTTTCACCCAGAGGATTACTGGTCTATGGAACTCCCTGCCAGAAGAAGTGGTGACAGCTGTCAGTCTTGACAGCTTTAAGAAAGGATTAGACAAGTTCATGGAGGACAAGGGTATCAATGGCTATAATTATGGATACTTAAGGACAACCTCCGGGTTGGAGAGATAGGCAGGTTATCTCTCAATGCCATTTCCAGGGAATCCTAAGCAGGTGAAGGCATCTGCTTGGGAATACCCTGAAGGAAATGGTGAGCCACTGTGTGAGACAGAATGCTGGACTGGATGGGCTGTGGCCTGTTCCAGCAAGGCTGTTCTTATGTTCTTATGTTTCATTTCCTGCTCCATAACAATGAATACTGTCCAACCATCCCCACTTCTCATCAGAATTCATTTCTCTTCCTGCTGCAGGATCTAGTCTTCTCCAGGGGTTTGAGATCCTCAAGAGTCAATTTTGAAAGATGCAGGGGGAACACAGAGGGAGTGATTTCAACAAGTTGGGATGTCATGCATCATTTTATGTAACCCAAAATAAGTAATTTCACCATAAATTTCCTATTTGTTTTAGTTGGCTTTTCTTCATTGTTATCACACTGCAATGTTCAAGCCTTCAAGTTATATTCAGTGGTGCAGCTTTGGGAACCTACCTGTTTGGAGCTTACAAGTTGGGTTTTGCCCTCTTCTGTTAACAGAGCATGGCTGGTCCTGATATAGCTGTCCCTCACATCTGTAAAAATCAATACATGAAGAAACCATACAGATGTATAGATATCAGGACTGTAATAAATGTGTTAGAAATCAGTGCTGATGCAAAATATACCGATTTTGGCACCACAACGTATAAATGCTGATCATTAAATTGATTAGGAATTTATGCAGAAGTAGAAGTTTTTAACAATCTAGAAGCACCCTGAATCCTCACCTGAATAATGTCTGTTTTGATACATTCCTGACAGAGGATCACCCTCACAGGGCGAATATTCCTGTAGTTGCTAATGTGACCAAGATATGCTTTTCTACATGGAAACAGTCAGCATAAGAAATCATCATGTACAGTATACAGATCAGACAGGATGGATGTGCTGCTCTCCCTGAGATCAAATATTCTTTTCATTGCTTTGTAAAAGGTCCCCATATGCCAAACAATATAAGATTACTAATTTGCTCTCACATTTTGTATTGAAATTAGCCATCGGTAAATTACCGGGAAAGCTTGGGGAGAGGGGGGAGCTTTTTATGGTCATCCTTTCTAAACTTTTACATTGAATAGATTACCTTTACCTGTACTTTTCAAAGAGCTTGGCCCATTTAGCTTTCTTGTGTTTGTAGAGCTCTGGAGAGTGGCTTTGTATGTTTTTTTTAAAATATAGTGAATAGTGAATGCTTCTTTGTTAGTTTATTCATAAATGAAGAAAAGATAATATGTAAAAGGAACTGTAAAATGTAAAGTAACTGGATGTATGTCCTGGCCTTTTTTATATGGAATGGAGACTTTGCTGTGCAAAGTATATAATAAAGGAATGAATTAAATATTACAGCTAAATGGGTTTGACTAAATGAAGATGAAGAAAGAACTTGGAAGTTTTCTCTTGTATTTTGTGCCCCCCCCCTTTATCAGTGTCTCTGTTTTGTGTTTTAATTTCATACCAATGATAGGCTCACTTCACTCTCTCTTTCTACATTTGCAAGTTTGTTTGTTTTTTGGGAATGAGAGTCTTCCTGCAACCTTGTTCTGGACATTTTCATGTTTGAACAACTCTGAAACAGGAATATAAAAAATTTCACTCAACTAGTAGTTCTTGTTGTCTTAGCTTGATAATATGCCCCAAGAAGGATTTTTCAAGCTTTGCTGGGTTCCCCATCACCAGGTGAAGGCAACCCAAACAGTGCTATTTTTTCATTGAAGAGGTTTTCAAAATTCATACAGACTGCCTTTGTGTAAAGCTAGCCTACTTTCCCTTTCAGAAGCAAAGCACACACAGGGAGAAAGCAAGCACAGCTTGATAGGCTAATTATATATATATATATATATATATATATATATATATATATATATATATATATATATATATATATATATATATATATATATATATATATATATATATATATATATATATATATATATATATATATATATATATATATATATATATATATAAAGAAAGAGGCAAAAAAAAAATATCCCAAGCTTCTAATCCTTAAATGTCAAAGCAAAAAAAAAAGCAGCAAATACAGTCGTTTTGCAAATGGTTGTATGATTTGTGTGTGCACGTACACTTTCTTCATTTGCCTTCAGTTTTCTTATTGGCTGGGCAGAGCAACAAAAGGCCTCACCCTATCACAGAATTATTTAGTAGTTCCTCATTTTCCTGTTCAACAAGCAAAGATAAGCCATGTGATTCATATGCAAAATGAAACAAATGTAGGAGGAAAGTGATACATTTTATAGGATCACTTTTTTAAAAACCAAACATTGCAAGCTTTCATGATGCAAAGATCACTTTGTCAGGCAGACTTCATGGCATGTTGTTTAAGCCAGGCTGGTAAGCTTAGATGTTCCATGGGGAAATATACAGCAGACTATATCTTTTTACAATCCAAAAACAGGAAGCCAGGTATTTGCACATTACCTTCCCCAAATGGCCCTCTTTGAAGCTAAAGAGCTTTCTTTGTGGTGGGGAGGGGGGAGGTGAAATTCAAACCCAGTGCCCTCCAGAATTGGGCCACAAATTTACTTTACCCACTAGGCATGGCAATTGTAGCCAAATTAGTCCAAATCAGTCCAAATCAGCATCAATTAGGAATATTACCTAGTGGAAGTCTGTCAAATCTGTGGTCCTGCTGCACTGGTATCCAAAGTCCCTGTAGAATTAATTCATTGATGCAGCTCTTTATGGTATCCTCAGTAGTTCAAAAAGCAAAGATAAGCTGTGTGGTCAATACGTGAAATCAAACAAATGTAGGAGAAAGACAATACCTTTTATAAGATTAGAGTTGCTATAATTCTTTCCCATAAAACCAGGACAGAAACATACATGACAAAAATGGGTGGGTTCTCGACAAAATAGCCTTTTTAAAAAGAAACATAATAACAGCTGTAAAACACTTTCGCATTCAATATATCAATACATGAGTTTTAAAAATCTGAGACTTTAACATGATTTTTATTTGAATTGGCTAGGATAATTTTTTCAACCTTGAATCCAGGACAATCCTGGTTTTCCGGGACATATGGCAACCCTATATAGGATCACTTTTTAAAAAATCAAACTTGCATTCATTCATTTTCCTGTTTGAAGGCTAAACAAGCAAGAATATCCATCACGACTTTGAAGGTTTCTTTTCTTTCTACTCTGCCTTTCTCCCATAAAAGGATTCAAATCAGCTTCCATTTGCTAAAAACAATTATTACGACATTAAAAAGAGTATTAAACAAATCTCCAAAGTCTCACTTGTGGGAGCCACCTTCTCATCACTTTCTGACAAAGAATCCTTGTGGTTACAACATAGTGAGAAATTTCTCACACTTTCTGTTGTGTTCTAAAGCATGTGCCTTTAAACAATGTACCTATCCATGTGTATCCAATGTAACCCTTTCCATGTGTAACATTGTAACCTCAGCTGCATCACTGTAACCCTAATAGGACGCGAGCTAGTGACCACTAGATGGCAATAGCGAGCGTCCAAGCTCATTGGTCCAAGACTCACCTAAGAGCAACAGCGCGGGAAGATTCCCGCCACCACCTTCACCTGGACAAGAAGGGCGTGACCTGAAATGACGTCACGCGGACAGTAGCCAATAGACTGTCAAGGAACCACATTCAAACGTATAGCCACTGTATATATTGAGCTGTTCGTCCGCCATTACCACATGTTCCCTCTGACCAGCATGTAATAAAGTTGTGTTAAGCCAGCTCTTCGGCTGTCCTGGTGTCTTTGGTCCCATACACTAAATTGGCGACAAAGGTGGGATCATGGCTGCCCACGGGACCAAGACGTACGCTGGTTTCGACATCAAGAAACCGCAAGATTGGGAACTCTTTGAAATGGACTTCCAAGGCGCGCTGGTGGAGTTCGAGGTTAAGGACGAGGCGAAGAAAAGAGCCATCCTCACCAGAATGCTCGGGCACGACGGCAAGAGGGTATTGATTGACCTCATCGCACCCAAAAAGGCGGCTGAATTCAAGGCAGAAGAGCTCCTGAAGGTGTTGCGAGACCATTTTCGGCCCTCGGTGGCGATGTTTCCCACTCGGAGCGCGTTTTGGAGGCGAGTCCAAGCGCCTGGAGAGTCGGTCGCCGCCTTCGTAGCGGCCCTGCGCCTGGCTGCCGGCCCATGCAAATGGGAGAACTTGGAAGTCACCCTCAGGGACTGCGTGCTATGCGGCCTGAAGGACGCCGAGATTCAGTGCACGCTGATGAATCAGGAGCCACCCCCCACGTTGCAGGAGGTCCTGAGAGCGGCACAGGCCGCGGAAGCCACGAAGGCCGGGGTGCAAGAGCTCCAGGACTGGCGGCCGAAGGCCGACAAAACAGAGACTTCGGTGCACGCAGCCTGGCGAATTTCGAAATCGTCCGCCGAAAGCAGCGACAACGAGGACGTCCGGAGGGTCCGGAAGGAGGGCCGGCGTTGCGACGGCTGCGGGGCGGCTCACGACCGTGCCAGGTGTCCGTTCAGAAAAGCCGAGTGCCACAACTGCGGGCGACGCGGGCACATCGCCAAAGTCTGCAGACAACGGCGCAAGGACCGGAGGAGCTCACCCGACCGCTCAGCGAGGCCAGACCGCTCGACGAGACCAAAGGATGGCGCCCGGCCCACGAGGAAGCAGGACGGCATGGGCCGCATCTCCGATGACAGCGACGATGACGCCCCAGTTTTCAGCGTGTCCATGGGACACCCCCGTTACTTTGTTGAGGTACTGGTGCAAGGGCCCCCTGTTAGGATGGAAATTGACTCTGGCTCCTCATATTCCATCATTTCCCAGAGGGAGTTTTTGAGAATTGCCCCCCGCGTACGGCCCAAGCTCAAAGCGTTGAGGTCCACGCTTCGTGACGTGCAAGGGAACAGTATCCCGGTGTTGGTGGTTGGGAAATTCCAGGTCCAGTATAAGCGGCACGCCGCGGAACTCCCCCTAGTCGTTCTTAAGGGGGGTAATTGCAGCCTCCTCGGGACTCAATGGTTTCAGCCCCTGGGTCTGTTCATTGGGGGGGTGCACGCCGTTGGGTCTGACCCAATACAGGAGGTGTGCGACGCGCACCCCGAAGTCTTCAAAAAGGGACTTGGGAAATTCAATGGACCCCCAGTAACTTTCAACCTGGACCCGGAGGTCCGCCCAATAAGACTCAAGCCGCGCAGAGTGCCTTTTGCACTAAAGGACAAAATAGAGGCGGAACTGGACAAATTAGTGGGCCAGGGGATTCTTGTTCCTGTTGATTCTGCGGAGTGGGAAACTCCAATTGTCACGGCATTGAAGGCCAATGGGGAGGTTCGCATTTGCGCCGATTATAAGTGCACCATTAATAAGGCAATCCGCCCTAACGCGTATCCGGTGCCGGTGGTCAGCCATTTGCTAGCCAGGTTACATGGGGGAAAGTGTTTCGCTAAGCTCGACCTGGCACAGGCCTATCAGCAACTCATGGTAACCCCTGCCGCAGCTGCTGCACAAACCATAGTCACGCATAAGGGGGCGTTCCAGGTGACGCGCCTCCAATTCGGCGTGAACTCGGCGCCTGGAATTTTCCAGTCACTCGTGGAATGCCTCCTCAAAGGACTGGACGGCGTTT
Source organism: Bradypodion ventrale (assembly GCA_035047345.1). Classification (NCBI taxonomy): domain Eukaryota; kingdom Metazoa; phylum Chordata; class Lepidosauria; order Squamata; family Chamaeleonidae; genus Bradypodion; species Bradypodion ventrale. Next base: position 238,594,809 of record JAWDJE010000001.1, read on the forward strand.
TACCATATTTTGATGATGTATTGATAACGGGGGGAGTGAGGTTGAGTTGACTGAAAGGCTAAACAAGGTCCTGGCGGCATTCGAACAGGCGGGGCTGAGGTTGCGAAAAGACAAATGCGTCTTCTTCGCGAAGGAGGTTGAGTTCTTGGGGTTCTGAGTAACACCCGAGGGGATCAAACCGTCCAAATCCAAGGTGGCCGCCATCAAGAAAGCCCCTCGCCCCACATCCAAGCCCGAGTTGCAGTCGTTCCTAGGGCTCTTAAATTTCTACCACTCCTTCCTTCCATGGAAGGCTGCGGTGGCTGAGCCGCTTCACAAGTTGCTCAAGAAAGATGCGGCATGGAAGTGGGGCGATGACCAGGAGAGGGCATTCACGGAACTGAAACAACTCCTGGCGTCTGACGCCATTATGACCCATTTCGACCCCAAACGGCCGGTGGTACTGATCTGTGATGCATCCCCGGTGGGGGTGGGGGCAGTGTTATGCCACATGTTGGAAAACGGGAGGGAGGCCCCAATAGCGTTTTACTCCAGGTCCCTGTCCCAAGCGGAGAGGAATTACGCCCAGACAGACAGGGAAGCGCTGGCGATAATTGCAGGGACCAAAAAAATTTCACGATTTTCTTTATGGCCGCCCCTTCACTATCGTGACCGACCACAAGCCCCTACTAGGCATTTTCAGCGCAGATAAGCCCACGCCACAGATCCTGTCCCCGAGGATGCTTAGGTGGGCCATTTTTCTCAACGCCTACCAGCACGCGTTGGTGTACCGGCCCGGGAAAGAGATTAGCCATGCGGACGCTCTGTCGAGGTCCCCCCTTCCTCAGACGCACAGCCACGGGGGCGAGGAGGGGCAGGACCGCCAGGTGCTCATGATAGAGGTTTTGGATTCGCCCCCCATAGTACCCGCCGACATCGCTAAAGCGACAGGCAAGGACAAGACGTTGGCGGCGGTTAGCTCCTGGGTGCAGAAAGGGTGGCCAGCGTCGTCCCCAGCGGAGGAATTCACCCCATTTTTCAGAAAGAAGCTGGAACTGTTCCCTAGAGAGGGGGTGTCTCTTGTGGGGGCAGCGGGTAGTGATCCCTACATCCCTTCGGCCGCGGGTGCTTAAACTGCTGCACGTCAGCCACCCCGGAATTGTGCGCTCCAAAGCGCTGGCCCGGAGCTACTTTTGGTGGCCCCAATTAGACGCCGACATCGAGCACATGGTCGGCACTTGTGAGAGTTGCCAGTGCTCCAGACCGGAGGAGGCCCGTCTTCCCCACAGGGAGTGGGACGCGGCTAAGGGGCCGTGGTCCCGGATACACATAGATTTCGCGGGCCCGTTCCGAGGAACTCTGTTTCTCCTTGTTGTGGACGCTTTCTCTAAGTGGTTGGAGGTCATCCCAGTCACGAGCACCTCCTCGGCCGCGACAATAAAGCATTTGCGGAGAATTTTTTCTACGTTCGGCATACCCGACACTCTAATTAGCGATAACGCTAGTTGCTTCACGTCCGCTGAGTTCAGGGCATTCGCAGAGATTAACGCCATCCGGCACATCACCTCCGCCCCTTTCCATCCGGCCACCAATGGCCAAGTGGAGCGCCTCGTACGCACCACGAAGGACGCGCTGCGGCGCATGGGCCCCGGTGACCTCAACCTGCAAGTGTGTCAGTTTATGCTAGGGTACAGGGTGACCCCGTTGGCGTCAGGATACTCCCCCGCGGAGCTCTTAATGCGCAGGAAACTGGCCACCATTCTCACTAGGCTAGACCCCACGAGAGTTGAAGACAAGGGGAGGAACATCGGGATAGAAGCCACAAAGAGTTTTAGTGTGGGTGCCCTGGTGCACTGCAGGAACTACGCCAGCGCGGGGCCAGCCTGGGTACCGGGGGTGGTCGTGGAGCAGACCGGTCCCGTATCGTACCGCGTGGAGACCAACACAGGTCTACTCTGGCGGCGGCACGCGGACCAGCTACGGAACCGGGTCCCGGGAAGGCAGGGCACTGAAAGCGCAGAGCCAAATTTGGCGTTAGGGTTCTCCCCCACCCGTTTAGCCCAAGGGGGAGGATAGGGGGGTCCAGAGTCCCCACCAAGGGGGGAGGAGAAGGAATTTGTCCTCGTAGATATCCCGCGGGATCCCCCAGCAGAGTTTAATTTTGAGTTACAGAACCGGGGGGGTTTCGGAGTGGTCCCCCACCCATCCAAGCGAGAAGAGGGGTTTTACGTTAGCCCCTGGTGCCCCCGGTTCGTCCACAATGGAATCTACCCTTTCCCCTAAAGCTGCAAAACCGCAGCAAGCCACTAACAAGTCTCCCTCTCCCATTACAGGACAAGGGTCCAGGGAACAAGGAAGCGGTAGCGGCCCCCGGGGGGGCCAACCCACATCGCGGCCCAAACGCGAGTGCAAGAAACCATCTTGGTTAAGAGACTTCGTCTCATCCTAGGGGGGAGGGATGTTGTGTTCTAAAGCATGTGCCTTTAAACAATGTACCTATCCATGTGTATCCAATGTAACCCTTTCCATGTGTAACATTGTAACCTCAGCTGCATCACTGTAACCCTAATAGGACGCGAGCTAGTGACCACTAGATGGCAATAGCGAGCGTCCAAGCTCATTGGTCCAAGACTCACCTAAGAGCAACAGCGCGGGAAGATTCCCGCCACCACCTTCACCTGGACAAGAAGGGCGTGACCTGAAATGACGTCACGCGGACAGTAGCCAATAGACTGTCAAGGAACCACATTCAAATGTATAGCCACTGTATATATTGAGCTGTTCGTCCGCCATTACCACATGTTCCCTCTGACCAGCATGTAATAAAGTTGTGTTAAGCCAGCTCTTCGGCTGTCCTGGTGTCTTTGGTCCCATACACTAAACTTTCCATTTTGAAGTTCTCGTTAATCTTACTGAATCTGGAACGAATTTGGCTGAAACAGCAGTCATATCTTTTAGGCAACAGTTCTATACTGGGGTGTAAGATCTCATTCAGGTTGTCCTCTGCAGGGTTGTTTTGGATTGCTCTTTTTTCTTGCGATCACACAACATAATCTCTGGAGTGAACAAAAATGTCCCCAGGTCAATCCTACTGACACCCCTGCTGGGGCTAAGGGGTGATAGGTTTACTATAACTGAGATTTGGCTTGAAGACACACAATTATTATTAGTTACATACAGTACTTATTATTTCAGAAACGAATCAGTGGTATCCTGTGGGCCTCTCTGTGGGGAGTACTCTGTGTAAATTACTTACCCTCCATCTTCGAAATGTGTTGTTCTAACTCAGAGGTTCTCAATGTTTTCCAGCCGTAGGACGGACCACATCCCCTCAGATAGCTGAGCAGGCCAGACATGTGGTCCCCCCTGCCGTAAACACTGCCAAAAATGAATACACGGCTGTTGCATTTATTACATTCATGGGTACATTTACAGTGCATTTTCTGCTGTTTTTGCCGCTTCTGCCACTTCCAGTGGTGGTGGCGGTGGGAGTGAGGGTGGTGTGCTTTCAGCTGTTTTTGCTGCTTCCAGCATTTGTGGTGAGGGTGGCAATGGTGAGGGTGGCAGCAAGGGCGGCGGGCCACACAAAATGGCATTGTGGGCCGAGTCCAGCCCATGAGGCGTAGATTGTGAACGCCTGTTCTAAGCAATGATTAAAGTACTTGGAGCAAGCCTGACAGAGGCAAGCAGGATCTTTTAGTCAAGTCGCCATCTAAACATACAAAGGTCAATAATACACAGACATAAAATTTTGTCCACAAAATGTTAGATTTAAGCTGAGGTCTTTGCTTTGTTTTATAAGATAACACCCTCTCAATTATGTGTATAGAACTATTTGAGTTGGTATACATTTGCACGGCATGATTCAACCCCAGGGAAACTGCCTCAAATCAGAGGGACAGGATTATCTCTGATTCAAAGCGAGGTATGTTAGTAAGGCCAGGAATACCAGCACTTTCCCATATTTTTTCTCCCACCTTCAAGCTTTAACATATTTCCTTGGCTGAAAGAAAATGTATAGCGCTTAACAAATCATCACAAGAGCTTTGAAGAACCAATTTGCTAGAGGCACCAACAATTTTCAAAGACACCACTAAATGAAAGGATAAAGGAATGTCAGATGCACTCCAGAGACAAAAAACATTGTTTTATGTTGCACCTGAGCTCTGGCTGAAGAATTGCAATCCTTTTTATAGTTTACTGTTTCTCTGTGTGGTATAAAACTTTTGCTATCCCTCTACTTTCCAAACCTACCTCCCCAATTAATACTGACATTTTCATGGACTTAATCCACGAAAGCTGACATTAAGATACAGCAGTTAGTCTTTAAGGTATCTTTATTTATTTTTTCATTTCATTTTGTTTCCTGTTTGATATAATTAATACTGAATGTTCTCTGCCACATTTCTCCAATGTCTTTTCCAAAGCTATATGTTTTCACTCTTCCTACATATTTTCAAAGACAGGAATGATTTTTAGAAGCACTACCAGGTAGTGAATATGAGACATAATAAGTGATCCTGAGTTTTCATAAATTCATCACCATTAGGGGACAAGGCTGGGAGGATTTCTGGGTCATTTGTTTGGAGAAAAGCACCTTTAGGAATTGCACATTTTGTTTGCCACACTTTTTAACTCTGGTAATTTTCCAGTCAGTAATTTCCTAATACTGTACTCTTCTGTTTGTCCAATGTCAACTGTCCTTTAATCTGAACCCAATTACATCCCCTTCCTTCCCATTAGCCTGAGTTGATCTCTTTCACATTTCATACTGGAAATCCCTATCTCATAGACATGGGGAGGGAATTTCAGGGGAAATGAACTGGAGGGCACTTTGTTTTATGGGAGCATTCTAGCCATTTTTGTCTACATTGGTAGAAGTAGTTACTCCGAGTGAATCCCAAATTTTTGACATTGTACATTCAGTATTGGTATTCTTGGTGCACATGGGAATAGTACTTCTTCTATCAGAAATTAACTTGACTGAACACTGCTCTTCCCCTGGAAAAACAATGATGTGCCACTGAGAAACATGAACTTGACCATGGTACAGTAAAACCCTGGGTTACAGAATTAATCTGTTCTGTTTTTTTCCTTATAGTGATTTTTCCATGAAGCGAAGCATGGTTTGCCATAGGAATGCATTGAAAACCAAAAAATGTTCCAGGGTTAGAAAAGAGCCAAAAAAAAACCCATAATTTTTCTGTTGAAAACTCTTTCTAAAGTGGCAAAAACACAGCAAAAAATTCCAAAGTGCCCTTTAGAAAGAGTTTGAAACAGAAAAAAATATGGTTTTTGTTTGCCTTTTAGTGAGTTCTGAAGCTGATATTTTTTTATTTTCAATGAATATTCATCACATTTTTGACACCACCATCTAGTGGCCAGCCCTGGTAATTGCAGGAAAAATGCCACCGAACATCTGTTGAGGGGTGGGGGGAATTTCCGGCATTCCTGGTTGTGTTGAGAGTTTCTGCCGGAACCAAAACATACCTGTCAAGCATCCTGGATTGGCCGGGATTTCCCATGTTTCCACGTTCGTTCGGCCCCTTTCCTGACGCCATTCTGTATTTTCTAATTTTCTAATTTTTTTTAGTTTTATGACACTATACAGAAAGAAAAAACAAAAGAAAAACTATTTCAAGAAACAAAATATTACATAACAAAAATTCAAAGACAATACAAATTATGCAAAATCAGATTACAGCAAAATGACAAATTAGAAAGTAAGATATTACAATTCATTAATTTAAATTAATGTGGCGAGTTTAAAAAATTGGATGAAGGTTTGTAGTGATGGAGTAAAAAATGGATATATTTCAACAAATGAACTTAAACTGGTTGCAAATTGCACAGGTAAATAAATGGAATAGAAAGCAATTGGAAGAAGCAAATTTAAGTAGAAATAGAACATTATTTGAAGACTTGGTACACAGTTTAAGGACAGATTGAATAACAATTAAAGGAATAGTTAGTAAAATATATAGGGTATTGAATAACGATGATAAACCACAGGATACATTAAAATCAATATGGGAGCAAGACTTGAATATTATATTACTGACGCAGGTTGGAAAAGGAAGTTGAAGAGTAGAATTATATGCACCCTATCAGTTAAAGTTAAAGAACACAACTATGAATTAATATGGAGATGGTATTTAACACCGGACAGGCTACATCAGATAGATAACACAAAACCAAATTATTGCTGGACATGTAATGATAGCTTGGGGTCATAAATACATATGTGGTGGTACTGTGTAAAACTGAAACCCTTTTGGACAAAAATTAATAGGGAAATTAATGAAATATTGGACACTGATTTCAAATTGGATGTAAGCATTGCAATATTATCTGAGATAGATAACTTGAAATTAGATAAATACAGAAAAGATTTATTATTAATCATATTAACTATAGCAAAGACAATGCATAGCTAAAAATTGGAAAAGTGAAATTATAATAAAAATAGAGGATTGGTACAAGGAAATGTGGACATTAGCAGTGAATGATAAGTTAACATGGGAGTTAAACATAAGAAAGGGTATAATAAAAGAAAATAAATTTCATGAGATTTGAAAATGCTTTATTGAGCACGTGTTAGTCAGGAAACAAGGATGTACACCAGTCCCTGAATTCCTCACATTTTGGATGCAAAATAGTAACAAATAGCAGACTCATTCTCCAGAAGCAATGTAAATATCACTGGGTGAATGTAATTGTCGCTACATATAGCAAAAGAAGATACAGTTAAATGATAACTGCATAGATAAGAGTAGACATTATATATAGTTTTTATAACAGAAATTAATTTACTGTATTTTCAATGGTAGGGAAAGTAGCTACTGCGCATGCACACCGCTGCCTCTGATGGCAACAAATGCACAGTAACCCATTTCCTGCCTAGCACCACGAAACTTACTGCGCATGCGTGCCGGCTCCTAGATTTCCAAAACCGCAACTTGATGGATATGAGCCAAAATGGAATGAAAAATTCCAAAACTGGAGCAGAAATGCTCCAAACACCCTCCCACTACCGTGCAAAGTGTCAGAACCATACCTGTCAAGTTTTGGACATGAAAATAAGGGAAAATTTAGGCCATGCCCTTCTCTCCCAGGCCATACCCCCGTCTCCCTAAAATCTAAGCACATCCAAGAAGATGAGGAACCACAGAGGAATGTTGAGTTCTCCTGGTGGAGGAAAAACCACCCCATAGGCACAACTGCTTCCCCTCACAGAGAAAAAGTGAGCCAGCAAGCCAGGCTTACTTCAACAATTCTACTCTATATCCCCCCCCCCACACACACACACACACACACACACTTCTCCCTCCTATTTGACTGCATTTCATATTATGGTGATTTTTCATGGAACTATTTTTCACATTTTAATCAGTTAATTGTCTCCTGTCTTAGTGTTTTATGCCTCAATTTCATTTTTAAAAACTCTGTATTTAAGAGAAAACCGTGAAAGTATGCTGTTTATATTGTATGTAAATATACTTGAAGCCCTCTCTCTCCTGGGAAAGAGGGTGTTAAAGGGAAGTCAATGAGCCAATTGGCTTCAAGTATATTTGCATACAGTATAAACAGGATACTTCCACGGTTTTCTCTTAAACACAGAGTTTAAAAAAATGAAATTGAGGCAAAAACACTAAGACAGGAGACAATTAACTGATTAAAGTGTAAAAAACAGTTCCATGAAAAATCACCATAATATGAAATGCAGTCGAATGGGGGGGGGTGGTGGTGATAGGAAGAAATATAGAATAGAATTATTAGTAAGCTTGGCTTGCTAACTGCATTTTTCCCTGTGAGGGGAAGCAGTTGTGCTTATGGGGTGGTTCTTCCTCCACCAGGGGGAGCCCAACACTCTTCTTCTCTGGTATGAGCTGCACACCTCATAAAGATACAACACAATGATATATGGGAGATTTATATGCCTCTGATATATATGGGAAATTACAAAAAAAATGTGATGGTGGGATTATGGGCTCTAAATTATGGGGTTTTCCTGGGTAAAATGGGATACTTGACAGGTCTGGTTAGAACACCAAAAAAAAACAAAACAACCTGCCAATAATGTGATTTTTTTCTCATAAATCAGGATGAGATTTCCTCAGAATTTCTTCCATAAATTGAGTTTTCTGTTACCCGAGGCATCCATAACCAGGAGTTTTACTGTACTTCCAGCTATAGAGCTATAAATCACCAAGAAAGTGCAAGATTGCTGTTCATGTATACCTCTGTGTCCCTCCCCCCTTTTACACCACATCTTAGAGCATCAACCCATTTCTTCCTTTTCATTTCTGCCTCTCTGCTGCTGACTCAGAATTCAAATGGGTCATCTTCTGGGGATGGTTGTGGTTGTGTAATGGTGTGTACAACACCATGAAGAGTAATGAATTTAGTCATGGTGTAAGCCTTAATGGACTGTAGCCCACTTCATTAGGCACATGGACAAAGCTTCTTAGTTATCAAGAGGAAAGTTAAAACACAAAATGACCTGACTACATGTATGCAATGTTTAATGAGCCCTTGTGTAAATGCTTTCACATGTTGAGTTGTTATATCTGACAAGCACTCAGCTTAAGGAGATTTGTTGTATTTTGTGAGGCTTGCCCTTATAATGCACAGAAGCAAAGCTTTGCTCCTTTTTTGCTTGGCATAATTTCAGTTTTCAGTTCCCTTCTCCTCCCCATAGCAAGAAACATGCCACGAGGATTACCTCTCAACCTTCCTTTTTGACCCTGCTTTTTCAGATCAATACACATCTCTGTGGTATGCAGCAGTTTTCTCATTTATGATCTGAAACAAAATGCGTACTACATTTCGAAGAATACACATGCAAAAGCTCAGAGAATGGAAGGCAAACATTCTGTTGATTGATTCTAGTTGAGGAGCCATGCTGCAGTCAGCTGGGTTTCAGTCCAGGGGGACACACAGTTCATATTTGCAATCAATGCTCTTGCTTATATGTATTCTAAAACAAGCCACATAGATACTGACTAGAGTGATGCTCGTAGCACCCATTCCTTGGGCATGGTAGTCACATGAGTAGTTTTTGCCTACCTAAGAAGCCCCTTGGAGATCAAACAGGCTTCTTACATGAGTGGAGATTGCTTATTTGAGCTTTAATGCCCAGGAAAGCAAGGAAAGGATTTCTCACAGCTGCCCTTGTGACCAGCAATGAGATGAGTAGCTTGGTGCTGCACAGTAATTGCAGATGTCCTCCCAGGTTAGGGACCAGGGCAACAAATGCCATATATTAATGAAAGAGTTTAGTTTTCCCTTTATTCGAGGAACTGGCAGTTAATTTGCATAACTGTGATAAAGCTACAGGCAAAAGGCCAGGGAGATAATTTCCAGTTACCTTTCAAGCTATGTCAGTTTTAAAAAAGAAATGCATTGCAGGGAATGTAGAACAGCAATTATTAGAGAACCAACAGAAAAAATGTGATTAAATGTAAAGGCCTGTCTGTTAGAGCTAGGTTAGTATTTTGGCCCTTCATTTATTATTATTTTTTAACTTTTTTTTTTTTTAAAACTTCAGCTGGTTTATTTCTGAATTTTACTCCCAATTAGAGGGGGAGGGGTATGTGTCACAGCCCTTTCCCCCAAACAAAGTGAACCAGTGTCTCAAAGGGCTTGCTTTATTTTTAGGAATCTCCACCAACATTCAACCAAAAGTCTCAAACACATTGTAAAGGGGAGAAAGATTGCAGTGATGCAAAACCAGACATCAACTTCAGAAGGTAGGCAGCTTGGTTTGAAGGATAACCAAGCCATAGTAGTGCAAGGGAACAGAGGCCACACATGCCAAACCTGGTGGATTTAATGAATACTTGCCCCTTCTAGTTCCTGTTGTGTTCCCCTAGCAATATAAAATGAAGGCTAGAAAATGCGGGAACATCATTTCATAAAATTGCTTAGAAAGACGTCATGCCTGCCACATGTCCACAGAAATGTCTGCAGATACAAACAGCGGGCTCTTTGGCTATAAATGGAGATGTTATCAGTTTGGCCACTGTGGTTTGTATAAATGGAGATGAGCACCAATCCCTAGAGTTGGATATTACTGGCTTTTGAGCAAGAGTGACCTTTTTACTACTACCAAAAATATAATTTAACCAAGGGAGGCTCAGTTAAATAGTTCCAGTTTATGCCATTCAACAATGGAACACTCATTTTGAAATTTCCTTTGCTACCCCCAAGAATATGGCAGCAGCACTACATTGCCAGCTAGCATACTTTATCACTCAATAATGAAAGTTTTAAAACACTATCCAGTGTGAATTAAGTGCTGAAGTAAAACCCAGTGGGATAATTTCCCTGGGATAATTAAGTTTATGCTTAAATCTCCCTTATTCAAATCAATAGTGTTTTAATGTTTTTAATTCTCCTGAATTTTTTCCTAAGCTTCTGTGCCCAGATGACAAAAATATGATTGATGAAACCAAGGGAGCAATGCTTTCTTATATGAGATTAGAATACAGCCAGTAAAGTTCTCTCTCTTTTTTTAATCAAGCAGTGTTAATGGAATTGCACATTGGTTTACACAGCTAAAGGCTATGAGTGACTGAATCCCGATGCTGTTTCGCAAAGATCTGTTCTTTATGTTTTGCCAAATAGAAGCCAGATCTTCTTCTTCCCAGCTGTAGGACTGATAGCCTTAAAACACCAAAGAGCAAGTGGTTTTGAAGTGGATACTATGGAGTTGACTTACTTGGTTACCTGTTTGATCCATGTTTCAGTTTGACACATTAGGTTGATGTGGCTGATCGGAGCATTGTCTCCCACTGTTTCTGATCCCATGTCAATCTCATCCCAGGCCTCAGGAGCTTTGCCCTGAACTAGACTTCCCATCTGGATGCTGGCCTTCCTAGAGGTCATTTTATGTCAAGTAGTATTCATTTTGTGATAGCTTTTGTCCACCTGCCATCATTGAAGTGGTACATATGCCCGGCCGGCTGATGTCTTGCAAACTCAATCAACATTGACACTTGTTTTGCAACTGATCTTATACACACTTCCTCATTTGATATCCATCGTATGCATAGCATCCTTCGCTCAATTGATCTTTGTGTTACATCGATTTTTTGGGGTGTCAGCTTTTGTAGGTGTCCATGTTACACTGCCATATAATAAAGCAGGCAGAATGGTGATGTTGATGAGTTCAGCCTGTAATTTATGGAGTATAGTGCAGGCAAAGAAACGTAAAGGAAGACATTAATTTGCAAATGGGGGTAGTGGACCCAGTGTAGTGTAGTAGATAAAATAATGGAGCAGAACTCAGGAGACCTGGATTCAAACTCTTGTTCTTCCACGGAGACTCATGAGGGGTGGGAGGGTGGAACAGGTAAAATTGTTCCTTAAGTACCTCAATTACCTTGAAAACCTTTTGGGGTTGCTATAAGTCAGTTTATGGCGCAAAGTACAACAGAACTGGGAAACAGGTGCTATTTCATCCAATGCAGTGTAACATTATAAGGGAAACTAAGTAATTTTATAAAACCTTGTCTTTATTTAGTTGCCAGAACGCTTGACCACCAGCTAACCCTAGCTGTGACCACAGCTGTCAATACCAACATAAAAAAGAAAAGAAAGATTTCCTTTGAAACCGACCTGTACAAGGAGCACCATGGATTGGGGGGGGGGGGGAGATACTGCTTCTTGTCTTGTCTCACAAGCCTGAGAGCTTGCAACTTTCTCTTTGAGATGTATCAGCAAGCTGAGGTAAGATAAATAGTATCCCACTGTGGAATAGTGAATAAAATGATGGACTTGGATTCAACTCCCCACTCACTTGTGGAAACCCACTGGGGGCGTGGAACTAGTAAAACCATTTCTTAAATATCTCATTTACCTTGAGAAACCTGTTAGGGTGGGTTGCTGTAAGTCAATTCTGACTCAATTGCACATAACTAACTAAAATAGACTAGTTAGTTTACATCTCTACTGCTGCTCTACCAAATTTGTTGCTGTGCTGTAAAACCACTGAATCAGTATTAGCAGCAGCAAGAAGAACCTGGAACTTCTTTTGCAATCAATTCACAGTTGTTCTAGGAATTTTGATTACTTTGTGCCACCAAGCAATAAATACCTAGATAACTTGTTTAAAAACAGCCTTGACAGCAGCTTCGTGTTTCTGTGAGAAGTACTTAACCTATAAAATAAGTTAGGTTCTGGGATTTCTCCCTGCTTGGTGTCTCTTGTGAATGGTAGTGTGCACAAGAGGGTATCCTGTAGGTCATCTTGACTATTGGCATTGGGGTTGTCAATATTTGGGCTGCATCCTTTTCCCTGCTGGCAACATGGGCACAATATTGCATAGAAATATCAAGCCATTTCCTGGTGTTTTGAACTGTGGATACAGAAGTACTATATTCCACATTCATAAAATGGAGGCAGCTTTTTTTTTTAAAAAAATGCATTCCCTAGCCTTCATACCATTTAACCTCCAAGGTAAACTAATGTTGCCCTGTCTGCTCCACAAAATGTAGATTAGAAAGCTATGTTCCAAACTGTTTCCTTGGGTTAGACAACCTGAGGAAGAAAACCTATAACAGAACAAAACCTCTACAAACATGTTGTGTGCATGTTTTCTAAAAGAGGTTCTCTCACCTTTTAAATAAAGGCTGGACTTGGAGTTAGCAAAGATTGTCACTGGAAACAAAGTCAGAATCATCCATAAAAGGCAGACTATGAAGAAAGACAGGAGAAGGGGGGAAATGAACTCCTTTCAAGTGCTGTGTTGGAGAAGAGCCCTTATAGATACTAAAGGAAGGCTTGACTTGTTGAGGAGTGGCAGCTCAATAAAGTTGAGCCTGAACTCTGACTATAGCAGAAATACATAAATGGATGCTGTCCTACCTTGCACATATAATGAGAACACAGTACTTTTTAGAAAAAATAATATTGCTGGGGAAAGTAGCAAAGAAAAGAAGGGAGAAAGAATTACTTTGAGACAAATGGCTCAATAAAAGAAGCCATAGTTGTTAGTTTGTAGGACCTGAGCAGAACTTAATGGAAAAGGCATTATTGCTAAGGAAAGGAGGGAGGCAGTAGGAAAAGAAAATGACCTAATATGAAACTCAATAAGGAAAGCCAGTGCTGTTAGGTTGCAAGATTTGGTCAGAGCTGTTACTGATAGGTTTGACTCCAAGCATTTCCAGTTAAATGCATCAAGTAACAGGCTATAAGAAAAAGATATTTCTCTTTTCCTGAGACCAGCAGAGCATCTTCCAAGGAGTTTGTGATCATAATAGGCCATGGGACTGGTGAAGTCTCAACCTTTGGCATGTCATGGGTTTCAGACTTAAGCTTCATGAAACCTAATCATTGTTCGCTGGGGAATAAAATCTGAGTATTTCAAGGACCAAAGACTGCGATTGTCTCATCATAAGATTTTCAAGATAAGAAATTCAGCAATGCTTTCTTCTGCACAGTACTAACCATTGCCTAATACTAATAAAAGTTAGCTGGAGTGCCTCTGTCATTGTATGTGAAAGACCCTCCACTAGTGTCACCTACCACTACTGCTGCTGCCTAGCGCCTGCCTCTCAGGAGCATTTCCATCCCATCACCATTGCAATTATTATTCTCTTCTGCTGATAGGACCATTACTCCTGAATAGACTGGATACATCTTAATCTGGTATCTCAGACCTGACCATTCCATGTTGGGTGACCCTTCTAGGAGTACGGATGCAGAACGTGAGCAGTAAAGAAAGCTGTCAGGGTAAAGAGATTCATTTGAAATATGGTGCTGAAGAAGAGCTTTGCAGGTACACGGAACTGCCAGAAAGACAAACCAGTGGATGTAGATGAAATCGAACCTGAGTGGTCTCTGGAGGCAAAAATTATAAAACTGTGGTTGTCATACCTTGGGAACATCATAAGACAAGAGTTACTAGAAAAGACAGAAATGTCAGGAAAAGCTAAAGGCAGCAGGGAGAGAAGGAGATTGAATATGAGACAGATTAACTCCCTAAAAGAAGCCACAGCCATGAGTTTACAAGACCTGAGCAAGGCTGTTAATGACAGCACATTTTGAAGGTCACACATTCATAGTACTTCTGTAAGTCGGAGGTAATGTGTTGATCCATGAAAACAACACTGTTTGGGACCACTGGGCAGCCCCCCCCCCCCCCAAAAAAAAAATCCAACCCTGAGCTGCATGCAAAGCTTCATAGTCTTCCTCACAGGCTCTTCTTAATCATAGCGCAGACCAGAGCTGAAACAGGTATTCATTCCACTCACAGTTTAACTGGCAGAAAATTATTTCAATGAAAGCTTATAGACTGCCAAGGATATGTCTTCATCTACCATATGGAATAAACAACTCTTTCATTTCATCACACATCTTGGTTTCTCAATTCAATATTTTCTCCCAGCTAGTGGGAGGGCAAAGGCAACATTTAAACAAAGAGACTTGGAAATTAACATTCAAACCGATATTGAGTCACTCACCAAGATTAGATCCTTGAAATGGTTGGTGGAAAACAAAAAGTTTTTTCAAATGAAGAAATACTTGACAATGGGTCTGACTCAGTATCACAGAACATCATTTACCAGAGCAAGATTTGAGTGGCTAGGCTCTATGATAAAATATGGGCGATTAAACCATGGCCCATACTCAGAGAGAACATGTCTCTGTGGAACACCAGAAGTAGAAAGTATTGTACATGTTCTGTTTAGTTGTCAATTATATGCCACAACAAGAGCCCAGTATCTACAGACATTATTGGATAAAATGAAATACTGGTACTCTAATAAAAGACTAATGTACTTCCTTCAGGGCACAAATAAATATGTAAATATTACAACTGTCAAGTTTATAGTTGGGCCATTCAAAATAGAAGATGTTTTATTAATCAGATAGGGGTTTCATGTATTGGTTACAAATTTTATTGATAAATTATTTTCAGTAAATTTTATATCTCATTTTCTTGTGATTGTATCATCCTATTTTTAAACAGCTTCATCCTGTTTTATGTAGTCATATTTTATCTAATGTATTTCATTTTATTTTAACCTGATATGGTCAGATGTCTAATCAGTTAATAAAGGAGGGTGATGACTTAACTTGAACATTTCCAGAATTATACCGAGCAGCATATTTGGCAATGTTTTATAGCACTTGTACATAGAAGGCAAGGTGTATTGATAGCACATTTTCCTCATCTTTGCTAATGATTCCTCCCAATAAACAGCCAAGTTATAATAATTACACTGACAAGGGGCTAAAAGAGAGAAAAATTGTAATATTTAATCACAAATGATGCTTGGAAAAATACTTACATTTGGGATCTTTGATAGTTGTTCTATCAGGTTAATGTTGCTAGTTAATGTAGTCAAATGCTAAGTAAAAATACACTTCTTCCACTGCATGTCAAAAATGAAGGCTCATAGCAGAACATGGATTTTTTCTCTGAGAGCAAAGATTTAAGATAAATGACTTAAGGAGAGAGAGAGAGAGAGAGAGAGAGAGAGAGATTTAGTGTTGAACTGAAGCTAAATTCAAAAGTTATATATTATTATTATTTTTGCTGTGGTTGCCCCCATATTCAGAATTGTCTTATGGAATATTGATTTTCGCTGTTATTTACTCCCAAGCACTCAAGTTGTTTCCAGAACACTTGCAGGAACATGTTTCTAGTTTAAAACAAGATGCAAAAGCATTTGGTGAAACCCCATGTACTTTCTCTTTAACAAGGGAAGTGTGCACACAGCAAACAAATAGGAGTTAATAAGCATCTCTTATTGACCGATCTCTTACAATAAGTGGTATTTCACTTATATGAATATGAAATATGAAAGCATATTTCACTGAAGTTTTCATTGGGTAGTTTCAGGTTTCTCCTATTTGTAAAATGGCTATGCAATGTGAATAACCAGTGTTTCATAGCACAGTCATCATTATGGCAGTTTCTTAAAGGTAAAGGTCACCCTTGCTCGAAAACCAGTCGTATCCAACTCTAGGGTTCAGTGCTCATCTCTGTTTCATAGCCAAAGAGCCAGCACTGTCTGCTTCCGCAGACATTTCCGTGGTCATGTAGCAGACATGACTAGACACCAAAGCGTATGGAATGCTGTTTACCTTCCCTATTTATCTACTTGCAATGTCTTGCTTTCGAACTTCTAGATTGGCAGGAGCTGGGAGCTCTTTCCGTCCTGCAGTATTCGGGTAGCGAACTGCTGACCTCCCACCTTCAAGTCAGTGTCTTAGCCACTTAAAGTCACCTTTGCTTGAAAGCCAGTCGTGTCCGACTCTAGTGGGTGATGCTAATCTCCATTTACAACCAAAGAACCAGTGCTTTCTGTGTCTACAGATGTTTCCATGGCCATGTGACATGCATGACTAGATGCTGGAGTGCACAGAACGCAGTTACCAAAGCAGTAACTATTTATCTACTTGCTATTTCTTGCTTTCGAACTGATGGGTTGGCAGGAGCTGGGACAGATGACGGGAGCTTACTCCATCACACAACACTTGGATCAGTTTCTTACACTTCACTAAATCCCTGGAGATGCCATAAATTAATTCCTCCAGAATACTTTTTCAGATCAGAAAGTAGGACCAGCCAGAGAAGCTGTTGAGTAGTGAAGTGCAATAGAAAAGTGGCAGGCAACAACAAATGAAATTTTGCCAGTCACCTTACAATGTTACAGTGAGCTGAAAAATAGGGGGGAAAATATATTCCAAGGGTTAAAGTAAAAACTTTCTAAAATACTAGCTCATTTTTTCTTCAAGGTGGGCACAATACTTTCTTTCCCCATAATGATTTACAGGGAAAGAGCTGCAAGCAGAGACCACATGTATCTTCTGCGACCCCTTTCAAAACACATTTGAGAGACCCTGCTAAAGAATGGCCTAACTAGCAGTGGGCCAAAATCTCTCAGAGAACCAATTTCTAAAAAAATGAGGGCTTTCCATCATGCCCTGTGAGAAGTAGAAATCCCTTGTGAAGGATTGTCATCCCTTTTTTTGTACATCATTATATAATTACTGCTATTCCTGGGATTGGGACTTGCTGTGGCAGTGCAGAAACCCCCACCCACGCACCCACCCAGGGACTTAGAGGAGAAAAACAAGGAAGCTGCACTGGTAGGTAAAGATCACCTTCGTGCGACAGCCAGTCGTATCCGACTCTAGGGTCCATTGCTCATCTCTGTTTGTAGCCAAACAGCCAGTGTTGTCTGTGTCTGTAGACGTTTCTGTGGATATGTGTCAGGCATGACTAAACACCTTCCCACCAAAGTGGTCCCTATTTATCTACTTGCAATTTCTTGCTTTTGAACTGCTAGTTGGCAGGAGCTGGGGAAGAGACAGGAGCTCATTCCATCATGCAGTATTTGGGTCTCAAACTGCTGGCCTTCCAGTCATCAAGTTCAGCATCTTAACCACTAAGCCACCTCAGTCCCTGAAGCTGCACTACAAACAATATTAATAGCAAGTTCCACCTCTGAGAAACTGAAGGATAATTTCTCTTAGAGGTGCTAGGTGAAATGATCTCCTTCCTCTATTTCTCCGCCCACAGACAGAGTCGGGAATTTCAAGAGACCATTTTCATGCAGCGGTCCTGAAAACTGTAGTGTGCTTGTTATGATGCTGGATATCTCGTTATGCAGCGGACACTCTGTTCATTAGGAAGTCGAATCAGTCCACCCACTAGCAAAAAGTCGGCCGCCATCCATTAAGACCCGCCTCTGTCTGCAGCCTGAAGGAGCTGAAGAAATTGCTTTCCCCTCCTACCCAGCCCTTGTTTTAATTAAGGCAGACTGCCGTGGCAGTCAGAGGACATATTACCAGTCGGCAAGAGGCAGGAGAGTGAAGTTGAGTAATCATACAGAGAAACACGAATGAACCACAATTCAAGGGTGACAGCAAAAAGCCGGCTTTAATTGTAATTCTCTCCACTGTGTGTCACGTAATGCTTCAGAATTCACATCAGTGTTGCTCTGCTAAAGTGAGGTAATAACTGTATTTACGAGCCTTATTTAAAGGGAGAAAAACAAAGAGCCATGAGAGTAAAGAGGTGTAATTTCTCACAGAGTTATTGATATTTTCAAATGTTGACATACACTTGACCCAAACAAAACACTGAATGTTACAGTATACTGAGTGTAACTTAAGGAGCTTATAACGTGGATAGATAAAGACTTGTGACAGCTTAAGCTGTGTCAAATTTAAAAGGCTCCTGTAGCATTACCATTTTTGTTTTAAAAAAATATCCTAATCTGCAACTTTGAAGAGTAGCCTATCTAACTTGTGTATAAAGCCTGCACTAGATGTAATGGAATAGGCCGGTGTCTTCATTTGTTCTCTTATAATTGCCTAAGTTTTAATCTCAGTGCATGTGGCTCTCATTTGTTCTACCATGTGTACACTGCGCTCACTTGAAGGCTGGATAAGTGGCTTGCTTCACTACCAGAAGGTTATTTCCATTTGTCATTCCTAATGCAAAGGAAGGTGTTCTACCTGTAGAATGAGCTTGGAGTAGAACCTCTCCAAGGCATGGTAGCAATAGCAATAACATTTATATACCACCCTATAGCACTTAGTGCACTCTCTGGGCAGTTCACAAGGTAATTAGCATTTTGCCCCAACACGCTGGGTACTCATTTTACCAACCATGGAAGGATGGAAGGCTGAGTCAGCCTTGATCCCTGTCATGATCAAACTCACAACATTTTGGACAGCCACCACAGAAACCCACACATGATATATGTACCTTTTAGTTGGAGCATAGAACTCAAACTTTTGTTTAAAACCCTGTTGCATTTGTTCTGCCTGAACTTAACATGACTGTGTGAAAGTGAGCCCAACTAAGTTCAGTGAGACTTCCTTATTCCTATGCTTGGAGTTGTAGACTTCATGTGCTTGCTTGGAGTCATGGGTATGGTCAGACAGCTGGAAAGGTGCACACTTGAAAGGGTCATGGAATTGCCCCAGCCTGACCTCTCCTGTCAAATAGTAGCCCTACAGCTAGACCCAAGAAAGGTCCAGCTTGGGTACAGATCAGTGTCAGGCTTGAATTCTATTTCCCATACATCATGTGATCATTCAGGAAATAGATCACACTTTAATTCTCTACAAATCATAGCCTAAGTCTCAAAACTCTCTGTCAGGCTTCCTCAAACACATTGAGGTAGGAGCCACCTCATGGTTCCTCTTCCTCTGTATAGACTTGCAGCGCCTCTCCATAGTTTCAGGCAGGCCTTTTCCCAGCCTTCCATGGAGAAGCTGGGGACTGAACATTGGACCTTTGGCATGGAAAGCATATGCTCTGTTTAGTGAGCTACTGTTCCTCAACCTATTTAGTGTATGAGAACCAAGACACAGGAATACAGCCAAGGGCTGGTTTAACACAGGTTTATTGCATAGTGGTCAGAGGGAACATGAGGTAATGGCGGATGTACAGCTCTATATATATGGTAGTAAAACATTTGAACGTGGCTCCACGATAGCCCATTGGCTATTGTCCGCGTGACGTCATAGCTGGTCACGCCCTTCTTGTCCAGGTGTAGGCAGTGGCGGGAAACTTCCCGCGCTGTGGCACTTTGATGAGTTTGGACCAAGAGAGCTTGGACGCTCGCTGCTGCCAGCTGGTGGTCATTAGCTCGCGTCCTATTACAGGGTTTATAGTGATACAGCTGAAGGTTACATTGTTACCCGTAGGAAGGGTTACATTGGTTGAGATACATTGTTATCACATGAGACGGTTACACTATTAGAACACAACACTCCTCTCCCCTAGGATGAGACGAAGTCTCTCAGCCAAGATGGCTTATTTCGAACACGCTGGGGTCTCGGCGCGGGCTGCCCTGCCCCGGCTTTGCTCCCTCCTCCTTGCTCCCCGGCTTCCTGTCCTGTAATTGGAGAGGATGACTTGTTAGTGACTCGCCGCGGTTGTGCAGCTTTGGGATGGGCAGGAGAGGGGAGAGGACAGGTTTCTGATGTGGATGTGGGCAAACCGGGGGCATTAGGGGCTAGCGAAAAACCCCGCTTCTCGCTTGGACGGGTGGGGGAACACTCCAAAAAAACCCCCCGGTTCGGTAACACAAAATTTAATTCGGGGGCAACAGTTGCAAACTCATTTCCCTCTTCCGAGGGACTGGGTGAAATTGGAGGGGCAAACTCGTTTCTCCCTTTCAAAGAATTGGATAGAACCGGTGTATCAAAAGGATGTGAGTTTGGACCTCTGCTTCCCCCCCTTGTTTGGGACTGTTGCCCTTCGCTGTCTCCCCCTTGGGATAAGCAGGTGGAGGAGAACCCTAACACTGAATCCTGTTCCTGAGCCCCACTGATCGGCCCCTCAAGCACTCGGTGCCTAAGTTGGTCAGCGTGCCTCCTCCAGAGGAGACCGGTGTTAGTTTCCACCCGATACGACACTGGCCCCGTCTGTTCCACAACCGTCCCTGGTACCCAGGCTGAGCCTGCGTTGGCGTAGTTCCTGCAGTGTACAGGATCGCCGACGGCGAAACCTTTCGAGACCGCTAACCCTATGTTCTTCCCTTTGTCCTCAACCCTCGTCGGATCTAACCTGGTCAGGATCGTGGTCAGCTTTCTCCGCATCAGCAGCTCCGCCGGCGAGTACCCTGATGCTAGGGGAGTTACTCTATATCCCAATAAGAATTGACACACTTGGTGGTTCAGGTCCCCTGGGCCCATGCGTCTCAATGCATCTTTTGTTGTGCGCACAAGGCGCTCCACTTGGCCGTTCGTGGCCGGGTGGAACGGCGCGGAGGTAACGTGCCGAATGGCATTTATGTCTGTGAACGCCCTGAACTCTGCGGACGTGAAACAACTAGCGTTATCGCTGATTAGAGTGTCGGGTAAACCGAACGTAGAAAAAATCCTCCGTAAGTGCTTAATTGTAGTGGTGGAGGACGTGCTCGTGACCGGAATCACCTCCAGCCACTTGGAGTAGGCATCCACTACCAGGAGAAAAAGGGTCCCTCGGAATGGGCCGGCGAAATCTATGTGCACTCTGGACCACGGGCCCCTCGCCGCGTCCCATTCCCTATGTGGGAGTCGAGCCTCCTCCGGCCGGGAGCCCTGACAAGCCTCGCAAGTGCCGATCATTTGTTCTATGTCTGCGTCTAATTGGGGCCACCAGAAATAGCTCCGAGCCAGTGCCTTGGAGCGAACAATTCCCGGGTGGCTGACGTGCAGCAATTTAAGCACCCTCGGTCTCAGGGATGTAGGGACCACCACCCGTTGGCCCCACAAAAGGCACCCCCTCTCTAGGGACAATTCTAGCTTTTTCCGAAAAAATGGGTCGAATTCCGCAGCCGGGGAGGACGCTGGCCACCCCTTTTGCACCCAAGAGCTGACTTTCTCCAATGTCCTATCTTTGCCCGTCGCTTTGGCGATGTCGGCAGGTACTATGGGGGGCGAATCTAAAACCTCTATCAACAACACCTGATGGTCTTTTTCTACTCCACTCTTGTGGCCGCACGCCAAGGGCAGGGGGGATCGTGACAGTGCGTCCGCATGGCTAATCTCCTTGCCGGGTCGGTACTCCAACTCATGTTGGTATGCGTTGAGAAAAATAGCCCACCTCAGCATCCTCGGTGACAGGATCTGTGGCGTAGGCTTATTCGCAGTAAATATTCCCAACAGGGGCTTGTGGTCAGTCACTATGGTGAAAGGGCGACCATACAGAAAATCGTGAAACTTCTTGGTCCCTGCTACTATCGCTAACGCCTCCCTGTCGGTCTGTGCGTAATTCCTCTCCGCTTGGGACAGGGACCTAGAGTAAAACGCTACTGGCGCCTCCCTTCCGTTTTCCAACACGTGGCAAAGCACCGCCCCCACCCCCACTGGGGATGCATCACAGACTAGGACCACTGGCCGTTTGGGATCGAAATGGGTCAGAATTGCGTCGGAGGTCAGGAGCTGCTTCAGCTCCTTAAAAGCCCTCTCCTGTTCGTCGCCCCACATCCATACCACTTCCTTTTTAAGCAACCTATGGAGCGGTTCGGCCACAGCCGCTTTCCATGGAAGGAAGGTATGATAAAAATTTAGGAGTCCTAGGAACGACTGTAGTTCGGTCTTAGATGTGGGGCGAGGAGCTTTCTTTATGGCGGTTACTTTGGATTTGGAAGGCCTAATTCCCTCGGGTGTAACCCGGAATCCTAAGAACTCAACCTCTGTTGCAAAAAAAACCGCACTTGTCTTTCCGCAGTCGCAACCCCGCTCTCTCAAACACCGTCAGTACATTGTCCAATCGTTTGGCTAGTTCAGTCTCACTCCCCCCTGTTATCAATACGTCATCAAAATAAGGCAAAACCCCCTCCAAACCTTTCAGGAGACGTTCCACGAGCGACTGGAAAAGGCCGGGT
Organism: Bradypodion ventrale; assembly: GCA_035047345.1. NCBI lineage: Eukaryota > Metazoa > Chordata > Lepidosauria > Squamata > Chamaeleonidae > Bradypodion > Bradypodion ventrale. The sequence continues at coordinate 238,617,137 of JAWDJE010000001.1, forward strand.
GCCGAGTTCACGCCGAACTGCAAACGCGACACCTGGAACGCCCCTTTATGAGTGACTATGGTTTGTGCCGCTGCCGTGGCAGGGGTCACTGGGAGTTGTTGGTAGGCTTGCGCTAGGTCGAGCTTAGCGAAACACTTTCCCCCATTCAGTCTGGCCAGAAGGTGGCTGACCACCGGCACCGGATAGGCATTAGGGCGGATAGCCTTGTTAATTGTACACTTATAATCAGCGCAAATGCGCACCTCCCCGTTTGCCTTCAGTGCTGTTACAATTGGAGTCTCCCACTCCGCGGAATCAACAGGAATGAGGATCCCCTGGCCCACCAGTTTGTCCAGCTCCGCCTCTATTTTGTCCTTGAGTGCGAACGGCACTCTGCGTGGTTTAAGTCTTATCGGGCGGACCTCCGGGTCCAGGTCGAAAGCTACAGGGGGTCCCTTGAACTTTCCCAGTCCTTTTTTAAAAACGGCGGGGTGCGCGTCACACACCGCTTGAATTGGATCTGCTCCCACGGCATGCACCCCCCCTATGAACAACCCCAAAGGCTGAAACCACTGAGTTCCGAGGAGACTACAATTTCCCCCCTTGAGAACGACTAGGGGGAGTTCTGCAGAGTGTCTCTTAAATTTCACTTGGAATTTTCCGACCCCCAACACTGGAATGCTGTTCCCTTGAACATCTCGTAGTGTGGACCTCAACGCTCTAAGTTTGGGTCGCACAAGGGGGTCAATTTTCAAGAACTCCCTCTGAGAAATGATAGAATAGGAGGACCCCGAGTCGACTTCCATCCTAATAGGGGCCCCTTGTACTAATACCTCAACGAAATAACGGGGTTGTCCCGCGGACACGCTGAACACGGGTGCGTCGTCCTCGCTGTCGTCTGAGACGCGGCCCACGCCGTCCTGCTTCCTCGTGGCTCGGGCGCCATCTTTGGACCTCGTCGGACGGTCTGGTCTGGACGAACGGTCTGGTGAATGCCTCCGGGCCTCTTGCCGTTTTCTGCACACTTTAGCGATGTGCCCCCGGCGGCCGCAGTTGTGGGACTCGGCTTTCCGGAACGGACACTTAGCGCGGTCATGAGCCGCCCCACAACCATCACAGCGGCGCCCCCCTTTTCGGACTCTCCGGACATCCTCGTCGTCGCTGCCTTCCGCAGACGATTTCGAGGTTCGCCGAGTCGCGTGCACCGAGTTCCCCGGTTTGCCGTGCACCGAATTTTCTGCCCTGCCGGCCTTCGGACGCCATTCGTGCATCTCTTGTACCCCCGCATTCGTAGTCTCCGCGGATTCCGCGGCCTCCACGACCTCTTGTAACGTGGGGGGTGGCTCCTTATTCATCAGGGCGCGCTGCACCTCCCTGTCCTTCAGGCCGCACAGCACGCCATCCCTGAGGGCTAGCTCTAAGTTTTCCCACTTGCAGGGGCTGGCAGCTAACCTCATGGCCGCTACGAAGGCTTCAACCGACTCGTCCGGCGCTTGGACTTGCCTCCAAAACGCGCTCCGAGCGGGAAACATCGCCTTCGACGGTCGAAACCGCTCACGCAGCAGTTTCATGATGTCATCGGCTTTGAAATCGCTCACCTTCTTCGGTGCAATGATGCTCACCAGCGTTCGCTTGGTTTCTTGCCCCAGCATTCGGGTGAGGATGGCCCTCTTCTTTGCCTCGTCCTTTACGTCGAGTTCTACCAGTGCTCCCTGGAAGTCCATCTCGAAGAGCTCCCAGTCTTGCGGTTTGTTAATGTTGAAACCGCTCTGTGTCCTGGCTCCTTGGGGATCCATATCCCACCTTCGTCGCCAATTTAGTGTATGAGAACCAAGACACAGGAATACAGCCAAGGGCTGGTTTAACACAGGTTTATTGCATAGTGGTCAGAGGGAACATGAGGTAATGGCGGATGTACAGCTCTATATATATGGTAGTAAAACATTTGAACGTGGCTCCACGATAGCCCATTGGCTATTGTCCGCATGACGTCATAGCTGGTCACGCCCTTCTTGTCCAGGTGTAGGCAGTGGCGGGAAACTTCCCGCGCTGTGGCACTTTGATGAGTTTGGACCAAGAGAGCTTGGACGCTCGCTGCTGCCAGCTGGTGGTCATTAGCTCGCGTCCTATTACAGGGTTTATAGTGATACAGCTGAAGGTTACATTGTTACCCGTAGGAAGGGTTACATTGGTTGAGATAAATTGTTATCACATGAGATGGTTACACTATTAGAACACAACAACCTGCGATCTAGCTACTCTTTGACTTAACAGTGAGTCAAAGCACTGTTCCACCTGGCTCAGTACTGCCCACATTGACCAGCAGCAGCTCTCTTTAGAGTTTTAGACAAAAGATTTCCCTGGCTTTATCGCAACATGGCAGGGATTAAACGTGAGACCTGTAGGAAAAGCAGGTGTTCTACTGCACAGTCATGCCTCTTCCCAAAACAGGAAACAAGTAAGACTACAGAACAGCCAGATACACTCCTGGTGTACTGCTGAGTATTGATTTGGCGTGTGGTGATTGATTCATGTCCAAGTATATAAAATGCAAAAGGAAGGCAATGTGCCTGAAACATTACATTCATGGCAAGAAGACCATCTGTTCATAAAATTGTAATCAGAATATAATGCAAATATAACCAAATCTCCAAGCATTTAACCTCCAATCAATTCCCTTGGTTAACATTGTTTTAATGACATAGAAGAGGAAGATTGTCAATTATATTTCAATGTCTTTCAACAGGAGCAGAATTTCTTTATGAGGGTGCCTGTTAAATGAAAAGTTCTCATGATATGAGTTGAGACCTTTTCAGAGACAGTCAGTGCAACTTCCAAACCCTTGGCAAGGATTATGAATATGAAGCCATATTCTCATTCACCCAAAAATGTCATCTTAACGGGACCCCAACTGAGTGACAGATATTTAGCAAATGTGTCTACACCCAATATGGCAGACGTATTTCATGTAATGCAGATTATGTGCTTAAGGCTCACCATGTTCCATCAATATACTATTGCACTGATTTCACAACTGGGCCCTTTGCCTATTATTTTTATATGAAAGGAATAGCTAATTGGGCCAGCCTCCTGCACTATGTGTATGTCTTATAGACTGAGTGGCTGGAGTAGTCCCTAGTACAGTGTAAGTGAACCTGTGGCACATGTACCAGAGGTGGCACACAGAGCCATCTTTGTGGGCACACATGCCATAGCAGGCAAGCCCTGTCCCATGCTGCCGGCACCAATGGCAGCTCCTCTTCCCCACTCACCCATCTCCCTCCGCCAATGGGGAGGTGAGAGGGGAGTCTGAAATCCCTCTCAGGAGGCAGCGGCTGGGATGAGGTGAGGCAGAGGATTAGGAGGTGGTACACTCACTTGGGGTTGGGGACGAGATGAAATGGAGGAGGTGGAGGTGGCGCATCCGCAGGGGGTCAGCTGCACTTGTGGGGGGTGCACTCTCAGGGGGCACCCATGGGGGAGCTTACTCACCCTCATGACGTTGCCAGAGGCTTACCGGCAATGTCACATGGGTGTGTGGGCACGCACAGTGCCTACCCATGCGACACCTCCTCCTCCTTGGGCACTTGGTCTCTAAAAGATTTGCCATCTCTGACCTAGTAGATACACTGAAACAGTGGGGTTTCTAAAAGTAAGACCTATTCACTTATGTTCACCAGCTGATTCCCTGAATCTCCTCTAGCTGGAGCTAGGCCACTCTGACAAAGTTTACAAAATGCCTAGTCTGATGTCAAAGTATGAATACAAATTATAATAATTATACAGGCTACCTGCTGTAATCTCATAATTCATCTTTTTTACATACTTAGTGAACATTTACACAATTCTGGGGCTAATTGCCTGTGTCACACAAAAATCCTTCCTTGTCCTGTTCTCCTGTGCTAATAAATAGGCCACCTTTTAAAAAAGCTACACGCCATCTGGAGGACAACACATGACCCAGTAGGTCCATCTGATCATAATAATTCCTGAAGGGCAGTTGATAGGAAGTGAAGATGTAACAAATCCTGTAAATTCTGGCAGTGTCAAACTGTCCCATTCCAAGGTCAGGGCTGATTTCATTTGGAAAGAATTCTGTTCTTTTGCCGGTTTTGGCTCCTGCTATAGCCTTAGCCATATGGACAACTGCCACCTGGAAATCTTCCCCTAACTTTAGTGAACATCACATAAATTTGTCCCGAGATTGTGTTTACTCACAGGCACTGTTGTTCATTTTCAGTAGCAACATGCAGCAATTTCTTCATGTTCTGATTAATAGGCAAAATAATTAGTGCTCATATCTAACCCTCCATGGAGATGGTAGACTGGGAAACATAATGACTAGACTGTCCCAGGCCAGGATTGTGAATGCTTAAACTATGAGTTTTAATTGGTAAATAGCCACAGAGTTGTGAAGTTCTGTTTTTGTGGCATGCACTGTAGGCTGCCAGAGTTTATGTGCCTTTTTTTCAAGATTAGGAAGTACTCTGAGGTATAATCAAGCCCTTCCATAGTGTTTAATTAGGCATAATAAAAAGCATCTACACAAAGCACAGGATTTTCAAAGCCTATTCTTATGTTACACTGCTAATGAATTAAGTAATTAATTGGCACTGAAAAATACAATAGAAAAACATCAGTCTTTTCAAGTGAAGCATTAAAAAACCAGTTTTGTAAAATGATTTCATCAGGATTTACATCATGAAACGGTTCTGTTTTACACCAGCATCCATGAGAGAGAAATGCCGGATTTTAAAAGAAAGTGAGCAATAAACTTATCATGTTTTCATTTCTTCAAATGAATCATTTTGGAACATGGCTTACTTGAATAATGGTTGGTTGCACATGGATTGAGACATTAGAGAGAGTCACATATTAGGCTCTGCATAACAACAACAGCAACAGCAACAACTACAACAACAGCAACAGCAACAACAAAACAACTATTATTATTATTATTATTATTATTATTATTATTATTATTATTATTATTATTATTATTATTATTATTATTATTATTATTATTATTATTATTATACAAATCAACCATTTGGTTCACAGTCGATTAACAGTTCAAGCCCTAACCAAGGACCTAATAGCTGTTAAGGTAACGCCTGAATATACAGTATATGCAGTCCCCAGTAGAGTTGTTTTATGGAGAGTTATGATGTTCAAATTAGATAAGTCCAACATTTCCCAATATCTAGGGAGTCCTTTAGGTACTGCTCCAAGGGCTCCAATCACTATGGGAACAACAACAGATTTCTTCTGCCATAGACGCTCAACTTCAATTTGCAAATCACGATATTTTGTGATTTTCTCCAGTTGTTTGTCTTCAATTCGTGCAACTCCTGGTATAGCAATTATTATTATTATTATTATTATTATTATTATTATTATTATTATTATTATTATTATTATTATTATTATTATTATTATTATTATTATAGCACACCCATCTGGGATGAACTCCCACTTTGGGCTGGAATTCCCTCTTTCCAATTTGTATTCACACTTAGACAAAGAAGAGCCTTTCTGACATTTTGAGTTTCACACTGGAATCAGTCTGGATCCTTTCACTAGCACTTTCTGCTCATCTAGCCTGACCAAGTCAGGGAATGAATAACCAGAATTCACAAGCAACATCAGTACTTTAGGGTAAAAAGTAATATGAGTAGGAGTGATGAAAAATTACTTTTCTGCAAGATCAAATTACATGCAAAAGTTACTCATTAAAGATGTTTGATGGCATTTTTAGAGGCATCTTAATAGGAATTTGCCAAGTTTTATATTGTTATTTTATGAATCCTACATTTCAAAGGGAACATTCGGGGGTTGGGGGGTTCCCTGTTGTATGTACACCATATTCTGCTAAATGCCAAAACTCTAACTGAATTAGGACTATTCGTGCACCCCTGAGTGGAACAAAGGCATTCAGCCAAATATGCACGTACAACAGAAAAAACCTGCTGCGTTCACAGGACAGAAGAGCATATCACAGCAAGATCCCTTATGTTAATTCTGGCACATGTGGGGTTAAAAATGTTAAAATGTAACTTTAAAAAATCCCCATGGAGACTAAAAATGGGGAAAGTGATAACATCAGTATCCTGTATGGAAGATGCTGAACCAACACCCACAAAGGAAATTGACAGCTTTCCCCTCCCCATGAAGCCTAAGACCTCTTCTTCCTACTCCAATTGCTGAGGTTCTAAGGCAGAGGTTCCCAAACTTCGTGCTGTGGGCCTAGCCACGCCCCCTGGACAGTTGAGCTGATCACATGGTTCTAGCCACTATAAATGCTGCCATAAAGCACGTCTGCGGCTGTCATAAATACATTTATGACAGCTGCGGGTGCATTTACAGCAGCATTTATGGCAGGCATGGGCTTATTTACACATACATGGGCATGCTTTACAATTGTTGTAAATGTACACACTTCTACTTCTGGTAGCGGCAAGGGCGGTGGCGGACCACATGAAATGGTGCATTGGGTTGGGTCTGTCCCATACCTGTCAACCTTCCCGGATTGGCCAGGATTTCCCGATTTTCGGCGCCAATTTGCGCCATTTCCCGCCCGCAGCTGCCAAAACCCCAGAATTGGCAGTGGGGGAAAAGAGGTACTGCGCATCCCTTCTGTAAAAATCGCGTTCTACGCATGCATAGAAGGCTTTTACGCTTGTGTAGCATGCGACTTGCGCAGAACCTTTGTGCGCAGGTCCTGGATTGTCCGGAGCTGCTGTTGACAGGTATGGTCTGGCCCACGGGCCATAGTTTTGTCACTCCCTGTTCTAAGGAGTGTTTCTAAGTGAGGAGACCAGGCTATAGCAGCCACACACACACACACACACACAGACACACACACACACACACATCTTTTAAAGCTGTGAAATGTGGGACGTCACAGATCAAAAACAGCATATCAACTGGACTTTGACTTTTAACCTTCTTTTTCAGAACGTGGTTACATTACAGGATTGTTACAAAATGATTTAGTTATTCTTTACCTACCTGTGGCAGAACCCTCCAAGCTTTCTAGCAAAGTGAGAAAATAATAACATCACTCACAAAATGGTTTGCAAAACAGGGAGCACATTTGTCCAAATCAGGTATCCATCTTTATTAGGGAACCACAGAGCTTCAATAGGGTTTTTGACATGCAGATTATTTACATTAATTGGCAGGCTGACTGACTATCATAACAAAACAGGACAGGACATGTAGCATTTCAGCCGTTTCTTTTGCTGGTGTCTGTCCTTGTGCCATGGAGCCTCTGCAGTGTTGTTAGTTTGTCTTATCACCCCGAGGAAAAACCAGAGAGCATCATGACCCTTGTGTATTAGCAACAGGACTCTAAGAAATGGTCAAACATTTCTGCTCCTGATAGCATGGCTTTCTAAAAGTTACAATACAGTGATACCTCATACAACGTCCAAACTTGGTTCCACAAGTTTGGACTTTATACGGATTTGGACTTTGTATGAGGCATGCAAAATCCTAGCCACGATGCCTCATACAACGTCCAAATCCTTGCTGCGATGCCTCGTACAACGTCGTTTCCATAGAGATACATTGTACTGTAACAGCACAGACTTCAGGGCAAAGTCAAGGAAACAGACAGGAAACTGACAGAACTTTAAGAAAACATTGTCTAAAGGCTAAATACATTACAAAAACATGTCAAACAACCCTGATTGTCCAAGAACCTGAAGAATGCTGCAAAAATCCCAGGAATGCTTCTAAAAATTCTGATGAAAAATTTAAAAAAATCCAAAATCACGCTCAAAACCACTCCTAAACACTCTTTGCCTTGTGCAAAACCCACAAGAGCAATGCACGCATGTGTCCTGTCTTTTATACTGCCCAGACACAATACAACCTGGAAAAAACTGAATGCCTCATACAAAGTCGAGCGACTTTGTATGAGGTAACTTTTTTCAAGAAATTAGGCGATGTTGTATGAATTCGATGTTGTATGAAGCGGACTTTGTATGAGGTATTACTGTACTTTCATAATAGTACAGGAGCTGTGACAGAGATGGTTCACTCCATCATGCAACACTCGGGTCTCGAACCACTGACCTGCTGACCTTCCAGTCATCTTCAGTGTCTTAACCACTAAACCACCACAGTCCCATGTAAAAAAGGGGAATACTGTATTCAAAAATGCCAACAACCTATGAGCAATTTCTAAAAAAAAATTCAACATTGTGTGGACACATAATCAACTTATGCTGGGAAAATGGATAGCTTTGTCCATCCCTAAGAGATCACTGGAATGGAAAAAAACTGTGATTATAAACAATCTATAGTTAAGCACTTTAATCCCCAGTGGTTTTAACTGGAAGTCTAAGTATTTGCTTAAATTATTTCCTCCTGAATCTAATGTTGTTATTTTTGTTGTTTAGAGTTGATGAGTATCACAATCATACCTGTCAAGTTTCGGGAAATTTCTGTCAACCCCCCGAGTATTTTACACTCTTTCCCGTATTAGTTAGACTGCAATTAGACTGGAGTTAGACTGGAGGCCAGCACAGGATAAGCATAGCTGTCCAGTTTCCTGTTTTGACCGGGAAATTTCCCTTATTTGAGAGAAATTTTCCGAAACTTGACAGGTATGATCACAATATAGTTTATAATATTATGTGTAATAATCATTTTTTCCATCTTTCATGAATTGGGTGGGGGCCAGGAGTAATTCAATTAAATTGACAATAAGGTTCAAAAGAAGGGTCCAAAACTATAAATTTGTACAACACATAATTAAGAATTTACTGCTACATGGTACGCTGGTGACTAGATGCCTCAATGGTTTTTTTTTTAAAAAAATAGATAGATTAATTGAGTAATGGCCCATGACTGAATGAAACCTTCATGATCAGTGGCAGTGTACCTGCCAGCTATTGAACAAGCAGCAGGTACATAGGGAGATTGGGGGTTTGAGTTTCCACCTAGATTTCTAAGAAGCCCCTTAGCTGGCCTCTAGCAAAAAGAGAACATTGAACTGGGTGGACCTTGGCTCTAACCTTCTTTTTGTGCTCTTATCATCACCTCTTTCAGGTACAACTCAATTGTATACCGCAGCATAGCCATGGTATAATAATATATAATAATATTGCATTCTGAATCATTTGTTCTTACTGTTGACACAAAATAAATATTTTATTGGGGTCAAAGGAGATTTTGTTCCTTCCCTTGTGTTTTTTTTTGGGGGGTGGTGGTGAAGTGAGGGCAATCAGGTAGAGGAAACATTTAACCCACCCCCACTGATACAGAATTCTCAACCTGTGGTCCATGGGCTGGATGCAGCCCACGGCACCATTTTATGTAGCCCCCACTGCCTCCACCACATCAGGAAGTGCCATGTGGTGGAGGAAGGGTAAAATGTCCATCCAGCCCCCAAAACTGTCTGAGGTAGTGTGACCCAGCCGCCAGCCTAAAAAGGTTGAGAACTCCTGTCCTACAGAATCACCCTTATTATGTGGTATTATTTGGAAACAGAGAACAGAGAAAGCTGCCTCATATATCCTTACTGTACAGAGTCTTATTGGGAATTTATGCCTATGTATCTGTAATTGTGTAAATTACAGTGGCAAATTTCAGCTAATTAATCAGTTGACACTCACATTCCTGGTTGTGTGCCAAAATAGCAGCAATTTGTCACCACAGATTACACAATTGCACTTACACTGGTATAAATCCCCAGGAGGATTCTGGCACATTATATAAGAAAGAGCAACTGTATATACAGATATAAATGGGTAAGACTTCCTGCCAATGATCAGGAATCCTGGAGAAAAGAAACCATGTTTCCAGTTGGGGACGATGGGAAAGCATTGTTTTTTAAAGACAGTATGAACATGTCTCAATGTGTACTTAGAGCCAGTGCTGTATTTAGGATCTGTGGGCCCCTAGGCTGAACCTGTGATGCGGGCCCTACCGCGGCTGAACTGGCACTCCTGCTATGGTGTGCATTTGCCTTGGCAGCAGCAGGAGAGCACCGCAGGGTCCCATACCCACCCCTTTCCTCTCTGCCCAACCGCTTGCCTTGAGCTGGGCCATCATCACACCAACTGCCGCTTTCTCTAGAGCCGCAGGGACCTCGCTTGAGAGAAGCCTCGCCTTTTTATGAGGCAAAGTGGATCGCCTGATAATGCAGAAAAGAGCTACTGACTAGAGTAGTGCAGTAAAACCTGATTTTAAAAATTGATGTAGAATCACATGTTGCGGGGTCCCCTTTGTGGTGTGGGCCCATAGGCTGCAGCCTAGGTAGCCTATGCTTAAATCCGGCCCTGCTGAGAGCACTCTTTCAAGCACTAGGAGGGGGTTCTGAGCATGCAGTGTCTCAACTTTACCCTCAGATATCTTTTCAAGTGCTTCTGCTTTTTAAGATCACTGAGAAAAACAGAGACCAAAGGTGCCTCGAGCTGCTTCCACTATCAATACTGTAAAACCCTTTCTTACGGAAAAAAAGTCCATTCTTTAGGCTTTTGCTTAAATTGAATTTTTTTTGTAACTTGAAATAAACCCATAAGAAAAATTATCTTTATGTAACTCGAAGCAAACCCATAAGAAAAATGAAATTTTATGTAAATCGAAGCAACCCATAGGGAAATGAATTTTTACGTAACTCAAAGCAAACCCATAGGAAAAAGAATCTTTATGTAACTCAAAGCAAACCCATAGGAAATCGTGTAAATCGGGACATGGTTTTAGCACAAAATCATTATGTGTTATGTATTGAATGTAATGATGTAATGCTCCCTTTAACAGAATGTAACCAGTCAATGTATCCAATCGTATCTAATCAGGAACACATTGTAACAGGCTGTATAAGGATGCGAGCTAAGTGGCCACAGGTGGCCATAGCGAGCATCCAGTTCACATGGTACAGATTCCCCGAATACATGAAGAGCGGGAAACCTTCCCGCCACATCGCACCTGGAGAAGATGGACATGACGACCAATGACGTCATGCGGACAGTAGCCAATGAGGTACCACACTGGCATATTCAAATGTACAGTGTACTATAAATAGAGCTGTTTGTCCGCCATTACCTCATGTTCACCATGCAATAAAGTTGTGTTTAGCCTTGTTACGGCTCTTTCTATTGTCTTCATTGCAAGACACCAAATTATGTAAGTCAAATTTTATGTAACTCCAGGCATTTGCAATTTGGGGTTTTACTGTATCCAGTTTGCTAAAGAGCCCTGTTAGAATACCACATGTTTTCATTTGCAATTTTCCTGCTCCTTTACAGAAGCTTCCATTGTGATCAAAGAGAAAAGGGAAATAAACATTTTCCCCATCTTGCCAATCCAGCATTATGATGTGTTGGCAAGGCGGGGTGTGGGTGTGGGTGGGGCATATTTACACTTTCTCCCCCTCTCTAAAGAAGCAGGGAAAATGTATCATTTGACTGCATGGTGAAATGGCCACTTCGTCATATGGAGAAACGTGTTGCTTTGGGAGATTGGGTGGGTGGTATAATTGTAATTTTAGTGTCTTGCACGGGAGACAAAGAAGGAGTCGCAGGAAGGACTAACACAGGTTTATTGGTTGATGGTCAGTAAGAACATGTGGTAATGGCGGAGGTACATCTCATTTTATACAGTAATACAGTACATTTGAATCTGGCTGCACGGCAGCTCATTGGCCGCTGCCGGCGTGACCTCGCCCAGGTCACGCCTCTCTTCTGTAGTTCTTCTTCTGTGGTTCTTTGTCATGCGGAAATCTCCCGCGGCTGTTCGTGATTTGGGGAATGTGGACCATGTGAGACTGAACGCTCGCAGCTGCCCTCTATGGGCGGCTTGCTCGCGTTCCTTAGCAGCTGAGATACATTGTGATTGAGGCTGGTTACATTCATACATTTAAAGAGACATTGTACATGCATACATAACATCCCTCCCCCCTAGGATGGGACGAAGTCCCTCAACCATTGTGGCTTGCCGCAAGTGCGCCTGGGGCGTGCGGCCGCCTGACCTAATACAGGGGAGCCTGTGACTCCTGGCTCTGTGGAGTCTCGCCCTGCAACGGAAAATGGAGACTCGTTAGTGGTTCTGTGGGGAGCTTGCGATGCCCTTGTCTTGGGGGACGGGAATGGAATGAACAACTGGGAAGTGAACCCCTGTCTATTTCCTGAGGAGCCCGGGGACCCTCCCAGCACGAACCTCAGGACCGACGAGGATGCCCTCGCGGTCCCGCCGCCTCCTGCTGTCTGTTCGGGGGTTTGAGAGGTCGCGGCGGGGGCGGGTGAGCTCTCGCCGGCTGCTTGTCTTTTAGGGGCCGGAGCTATGGTGTACTCTAGGATACAGGAACCGGGGGGGCTGGAGGTACCAGGGGCTGAATTGAAACCCCTCTTCTCGCTAGGACGGGTGGGGGACCACTCCGCTAACTCCCCCTGGTACGAAAAATCAAAATCATTACTAAACTGATCCCTCTCTCTCAAAGTATCCTCCTCTGTGGATGAGAACCCAGGATATGCGTTTGTATCCGCGGGTTCCTCCGTGTCTCCCCCTTGGGTAATGTGGGTGGGGGAGGACCCTAATGCTGATGCCCCTTCCCCTGTGACTCGCCTTCTGAGTTGGTCGGCGTGCCTTCTCCAAAGTAGCCCTGAACTGGTTTCGACCCTGTAGGATACCGGCCCCGTTTGCTCCACAATTGTGCCCGGTACCCACGCTGGTCCCGCGGCCGCGTAGTTTCTGCAGTGAACCGGGTCCCCTATCGCAAAACTTTTTGAGCTCCCTCCCCCCCATGCTTATGTTCCTCCCTTCATCCTCCACCCTGGACGGATCCATCCGGTCAAAAAGGGTTACCGGACGCCTCCTCATGAGGAGTTCGGCTGGGGAAAAACCTGAGGCTAAGGGGGTTGTCCTGTAGCAGATGAGGAACTGGCACAAATGCAGGTTCAACTCACCGGGACCCATGCGCCGCAGTGCGTCTTTCGTAGTGCGCACTTGGCGCTCTACCTGACCATTTGTGGCGGGGTGAAACGGGGCAGCGGTTATGTGCCTGATGGCGTTCCTTTCCATAAATGTCTTGAACTCTGCCGACGTGAAGGTACTAGCGTTATCGCTTACCAGGACGTCGGGCAGGCCGAAGCAGGCGAACAGCTTGCGCAACTGTTTAATGGTTGTGGCAGAGGAAGTGCTGTTCATGGGGATTACCTCCAACCACTTGGAGTAAGAGTCAACGACTAGGAGAAACAAGGACCCGCGGAAAGGGCCAGCGAAGTCCACGTGGATTCGGGACCATGGGCCGCGGGCCGTATCCCACTCTCTATGGGGTAGCTTGGATTCCTCGGGCCGAGAGCTCTGGCAGCTCTCGCACGTGCCCACTAACCGTTCTATATCTGCGTCTATCTTGGGCCACCAAACAAAACTCCTAGCTAGGGCCTTGGAGCGCACGATTCCCGGGTGACTGGTGTGCAGTAGCTTCAACACCCTCGCCCTCAGCTTCTCGGGGATGACTACCCGCTGTCCCCAGAGTAAGCAGCCCCTTTCCAGGGAAAGCTCCACTCTGCGTCTGCAAAACGGCTGGAATTCCTCACCTGGGGAAGTAGTGGGCCACCCTTTTCTAACCCAGGAGCTGACTTTGGCTAGGGTCTTGTCGGCCGCCGTCGCCTTGGCGAGGTCGGCCGGGACAATGGGGGGTGAGTCGAGGGCCTCGATCAGCAGGACTTGGTGGTCCTGCTCCACCTCGCATGTGGGGTCTCCTAGGCTAGGGAGAGGGGATCGGGATAGTGCGTCTGCATGGGAGATCTCCTTCCCTGGGCGGTAAATCAGCTCGTACTGGTAAGCGTTGAGGAATATAGCCCAACGCAGCATCCTGGGGGATAAAATTTGGGGGGTCGGTTTGCCGGTGGTGAAGATCCCCAGCAACGGCTTGTGATCAGTCACCACCGTAAACTCGCGGCCATACAAAAAGTCATGGAACTTTTTCGTTCCCGCAATTATGGCTAGGGCCTCCCTATCCGTTTGCGCGTAATTGCGCTCAGCCTTAGAAAGGGACCGTGAATAGTACGCCACCGGGGCCTCCCGCCCGCTCTCTAGCACGTGGCACAGAACCGCCCCCACCCCTACCGGGGATGCATCACACACTAGAACCACTGGTTTCCTCGGATCGAAGTGGGTCAGGACAGCATTTGAGGAAAGGAGTGACTTTAACTCTTTAAATGCTTTCTCCTGCCTGTCCCCCCACCGCCAAGCCGCATCCTTTTTTAGTAGGGCGTGCAGTGGCTCCGCGACCGATGCCTTCCTTGGCAGGAATGAATGATAAAAATTGAGGAGCCCTAGAAAAGACTGCAACTCTGGCTTTGCGGTGGGGCGGGGGGCATTCTTTACAGCTGCAACTTTGGACTCCGAGGGGCGAATTCCCTCTGGGGTTACCTTAAACCCGAGGATTTCGACCTCTCTTGCGAAAAATACACATTTGTCTTTTCGAAGACGAAGCCCCACTTTTTCGAAGACTGAGAGGACCCCATCTAACCTCGTGGCTAGCTCTGCCTCACTCCCCGCTGTTATCAGGACATCGTCGAAGTAGGGGAGAACACCTGGGAGTCCCTTTAATAGGCGTTCCACGAGGGCTTGGAAAATCCCGGGGGCCGAATTCACGCCAAACTGGAGGCGCCTCACTTTAAAGGCTCCCTTGTGGGTTACAATCGTCTGTGCAGCAGCAGCAGCTGGGGTTACCGAGAGCTGCTGATAAGCCTGCGCTAAGTCTAGCTTGGCAAAATACCTCCCCCCATGTAACGTGGCCAGTAGGTGGCTGACCACCGGCACCGGGTATGCATTTGGCCGAATGGCCTTATTAATCGTGCATTTATAATCCGCACAAATCCTGACCTCCCCGTTTGATTTAAGGGCCGTGACAATCGGCGTTTCCCATTCCGCCGAATCAACTGGAACCAAAATCCCCTGCCCCACCAGTTTGTCCAGTTCCGCCTCGATCTTGTCCTTTAGGGCGAATGGCACTCTCCTTGGCTTGAGGCAGATGGGCCGGATCGCTGGGTCTAGTTCAAAAGAGACTGGGGGGGGGGGCCCTGTACGTTCCGAGCCCTTTTTTGAAAACGTCCGGGTGTGCATTGCACACGTCCCGCATTGGGTCAGTCTCGATGGCGTTAATGCCGGACAGTTCGATTCCCAGGGGAGCAAACCACTGTGTCCCCAGAAGGCAGCATCTCCCCCCCTTGAGGACGACTAGGGGCAGTCTCTCGGAATAGTTCTTGAATTTCACTTTGAACTTTCCCACCCCCAATACTGGGATCCGTTTCCCTGCACGTCCCGCAAGTTTGACTTTAAGGCCCGCAGTTTGGGCCGCGCCTCTGGGGGAATGCGCATATACTCTCTCTGGGATAGGATGGAATAGGACGACCCCGAGTCTATCTCCATTCTCACTGGGAGCCCCTGTAACTGTACCTCAACGAAGAAACGCCGGTGCTCCAGTCCCACGCGGTTGACGCCTTCCTCGTCGAAGCCGGTTGAGACCTTCCTTGTGCTGGTCGCCTTACGCTGGTGTCCCCGGGGGTGACTTGGGCCGCTCCTGTCCTCGGTCTGTCCACGCCTGCAAACTCTGGCAATGTGCCCTTTCCGGCCGCAGTTGTGGCACTCGGCCTTGCGAAACGGGCACCTCGTGCGGTCGTGGGACGCCCCACAACCGTCGCAACGGCGGTCTTTCCTGTCACGGGTCTCACGCCTCTCCCTGCGCTTCCGAATCCGCTGGACGTCGTCGTCCTCGCTGGAACAGGGGTCTGCCGTTGTAGACGACTCCTCGGACATTGCTGGTGAGCCGGCGGGCGGCTTGGGGGCCCGCCAGGCAGTCTTTGTTGGTGTCCGCCGGGCCGCTTGCATGGGTGACTTGGCCCTCTCGGCCGCGGCCCCTCGGGACTTGAACAGCCTGACCCCGCTCCTGGCCTCCTCGGCTGCTTGGGCCTCCCGCAGTACCTCGTTGAACGTGAGGCGGCTGTCGCGGGTCATCAGGCGCCTCTGCAGCTCCTCGTCCTTCAAGCCGCACAACATGCGGTCTCGGAGGGCCTGGTCCAGGTCGTCCCATTGGCAGTGCACCGCTGCCAGCCGGAGGGCCGCCGCGTAGGCGGACACGGACTCGCCTGAGCGCTGGTCTCGCCAGTGGAACGCGACCCGGGCTGGGAAGATTGAGACCGGCGGTTGGAAGTGCTCCCGCAGCGCCTCCAAAATGCGGTCGATGGGCACCTCGTCCACCTTTCGGGGGGCCACGAGGGTCATCAGGATCCGCATCGCGGCCGGCCCCACCTGGGACAGGAAGTGCGAGCGCATCAACGCATTGTCGTCGACGCCGGCGGCTTCCATCGTGTGCCGAAACTGGCACTCGTAGAGCTCCCACTGCTCGGGCTCGCTGACATCGAACTGGTACGGCTTGACCTTGGGATTCGCCATAATCCCACCTTCGTCGCCAATTTAGTGTCTTGCACGGGAGACAAAGAAGGAGTCGCAGGAAGGACTAACACAGGTTTATTGGTTGATGGTCAGTAAGAACATGTGGTAATGGCGGAGGTACATCTCATTTTATACAGTAATACAGTACATTTGAATCTGGCTGCACGGCAGCTCATTGGCCGCTGCCGGCGTGACCTCGCCCAGGTCACGCCTCTCTTCTGTAGTTCTTCTTCTGTGGTTCTTTGTCATGCGGGAATCTCCCGCGGCTGTTCGTGATTTGGGGAATGTGGACCATGTGAGACTGAACGCTCGCAGCTGCCCTCTATGGGCGGCTTGCTCGCGTTCCTTAGCAGCTGAGATACATTGTGATTGAGGCTGGTTACATTCATACATTTAAAGAGACATTGTACATGCATACATAACAGTAATTCAGCCCCTCCCCCATCCTGTAGCAACCCCCAAATGTCTACAGATTACTTGCACATAACTCTGCATTTGTACTTTAATGAGGACTCTTTTTTGTTACTTTGGAACATATGCAACTTGGGGATACATCACAAGATGAGTATATGGTGCCTGCAGAACCCAATCAATCTGGAAAATAGTGGGTAGAGAGCAGTGGTGGGCTCCAAAATTTTTTACTACCGCACTGTGGCCGTGGTATGGTGGGCGTGGCCAGGAGAAAGCCCTGCGTTGCACCTAAATTAGGACTACTTTATTTCAAAACTTGGATGGGCGGGGCCAGCCAGAATTTCTGCTACTGATTCTGGCAAACCAGTGCGAACCTCCTGATGCCCACCACTGGTAGAGAGCCATTTAGACAGGCTCGCAACATCTCCTGAGACCATACCTGTCAACTGCAGCTCCGGAAAATCCGGGACCTGCGCAGAATGGTTGTGCGCAGGTCGCTTTTTACGCATGTGTAAAAGCCTTCTACACATGCGTAAAAGCGACTTGCGCAGAACCGTTCTGCACAGCTCACTTCTACGCATGCGTAGAAGGCTTTTATGCATGCGTAGAAGGCTTCTACGATCCCCTTCTGCACAGAGGCCTTCTACGCATGCGTAGAAGGGTTCTAAAGCCTTCTACGCATGCGTAGAAGCGAGCTGCGCAGAAGGGATGCGCATTAATGCCTTTCTCCCCACTGCCAAATTCCGGGGTTTCGGCAGCTCCGGGCGGGAAATGGCGAAAATCGGCGCCGAAAAATGGGAAATCCCGGCCAATCCGGGAAGGTTGACAGGTATGCCTGAGACTCATTTTCAATGACCTCAACACTGACACACAGATAGAAGCTCTTCTATCTAGCCATTTAATTAAACACAACTACTGTACTTACACACACACAAAAGTGACATATGCTCCTTTTATTTTATTAGCAACCTGGCTCTCTGCATAGTACTCCAAAAAAGTTAGAGAGGAATGCCATGGATCTAATTAATTAAACAGCAAGGGCTAACAAAAGGGGGAAATAGTGTGCATGGATAGAAGGGTTAAAGTAGCACTCGGATAGCATATGACTGAATGTTGGCCATTGTTAACAACTTTTTTAGCTCTGTTTGAAGGAGGCTTGGACAAAGAAAACTCTCACTCACCCCTTCAGAAAGTCTTTCCATTAACTTTAATGCATTTTAGAGCTGGGGCCATGAGGCATAATCCATCACTGTGATGTCTAATGTATTTGGCAGTGAAGAATTTTTCTTGAGTTATACTTCCCAAATGCAGTAAACAACAAGGCACTGCAGTTTCTGTGTTCCTGGTTGTTATTTATTCATATTTGTATTTCCGTTTTGTACCTTACACCATCTCAGAGAGCTACAACAGGCAACTTAGCAAATAATCGAGAACACAAAATAATGGTGGTATGATTCAGACATCCAAATTTGGGGACAATGCAATGCATTCCATCAGTATGCAGTTGATTTCCCTATGGAAATACATTTTCTGATTGGTTTTCACAGAATAAATCACTCCAGGCCCTTGATATAAATCCTAATTGTTAATTAAACTTAGCCAATCAAGTCCTGTTAGGTATGTACACAATCAAGGAAGTTGTGGAGCAGGAAGGGCACCCATGTGATAACCCTCCTCCTCAATGTTTCACCTTTGCACATTGAGTGGTAAGAACTAAAGAGAGATTGTAAATATGCAGTAGACCATCCTGGCTGAAAGAATTATACTATACGCCACACTTAACAAAACCAGCACAATCATGAAATTTGCTTGTTCTTCTCAACCAGTCCTTTAATTATTGACATGTCAGGGGATGTAAATAATGATACTTTATTATAACTTCTGAGATCAGATAAGATCAGATGTGTTCGGGGGAGTGACATGGCCGTAGGCTCTTGTGGATCTCTTGATTCAATCCAACACATTATATCTGATTGTCAATTATATGTCTCTTCACCAATAATTTCTTTTTAAACCCTTTAAGGGATAAATTCCCAACAAAGGCTGTGCCTTCTTACCAATACTTACTAAGTGACTTTCACAAATAGTTGCCCAATTCCTAGACAACGTGCTTAATAGATATGTCACCTGTATTTCCTAACAATTTGTTTTGTAAGGTATGGTGAGATCTGGTTGGAATGACTGTGTACATTTTTTAAATCCTTTTTTTTTGCCTCTTCTTATGGTAATAAAGGTTTGCTTCCCTTCAGGAAAGAATTAAAAACCTGGCTGGCAAAGGGGGAGTGGTGACCCCCCACCTGGTGGATCATATGACAAGAGTGCTCCCTGCCCCATTTAACTGATGGGTTGGGGTGGGTAATCTTTGTGGGTATTTTTATGGGGTTTTAAAGGGTTTTCGATATGGTGGTAATGTTGTTTTTATGCTGTTATCTGCCCAGAGTCAGTGTCAAGTTGGACAGCAATAGAAATTTGAAAAATAAATAAATAATATCACTTCAAAATATTAACAACTGAGAGTTCTATCACATCTTAAAGAATAATTCATTTATTTCCCCCCTATTTACTCAAGTAGACAAAAATATAAACATGGACTAGAAAGGCTTCTGCCACTACAAATAAGTAGTTATTTTAAGATGACCATGCATTCACTGTTGGTTTTGCTGTGAAAGGCCTCATTCAACCTCTTTTCTAGAAATCTGTCACTGTGTAAGGCACCTAAATATTAACATGACTTATAACATCAAGCATTTTAAATAAAAACATTTTAATGGAAGCAAATAATGAGATGAGCTATATAATTATCTGAGCAGAGTTAATAAGATAATTTATTTTAGGAAGCACAAATTACTGAAAGCAACAGCCTGGAAGTGAAATGTGACCAGGGTATATATTTTTGTTTATCCCGTTTCCTGATGATTTGTATGGCAGTCACTTCTAATAGGCCCTGAATGATTCTTGCAAATTAAAACTGCCAGATCTTAAAATAAACTTGAAGAGCCCTGCCTTTGACCAGATGACTGCAGCTGTGTTCAAGAGTCCTCCAACCCCTTTCCCATAGATGCTGAAGTCAAGTAATGGCTCAAGGAGAGTAAGGAAGCCATAAAGTGGGAATGCTTTGTGCTTTTACTGGCTCAATAGGGCCACATCAGGAGCTCACTGAAAGGTTTTCCCACACTTAACCCAGGGCCTTCTGGGTGAGTAAATCTAGTTCTCTTCACTGTTGGTCATAAACTACACTAGGGGCTGCGGTGGCTCAGTGGTTAAGAAGCTCGCCTTGTTAGCTGGAAGGCCTGCAAGTCAGCAGTTCAGACCTGCGAACTGCATGACAGTTTGAGCGTCCGTCTCTGTCCCAGCTCCTGCCAACCTAGCAGTTCAAAAGCAAGAAATTGCAAGTAGATAAATAGGGACCACTTCGGTGGAAAGTGTGGTCCGGTGTCTAGTCATGCCAGCCATATGACCATGGAAATGTCTGCAGACAAAGACAGCACTGTCTCTTTGGCTATATATAAAGATGAGCACCACACCCTTGAGTCAGTTATGAGTGCCTTTTGAGGAAGGGAGGGCGTTATCTTTATTTAAAAATAAGTGATTTTGCAAACGGGCCATCTCAGCTACAGGTTCTTAGTACCTGACCCCCAGTTCTTATGCCTTACCTTTTCATCGTCCCCATGCTTCAGCGATACTGAAGAAGAAGTTCAGTGTAATGATGGTGGTGGTGGTATTGATCCTTCTCCTCTTTCTCATAATAAAATAGCTTTTCACCTGTGGTGGTTCAGTGGTTAAGAAGCTTGCCTTCTGAGCTGAAAGGCCGGCAAGTCAGCAGTTTGTGACCCAGGTACTGCATGACGGATTGAGCACCCATCTCTGTCCCAGCGCCTGCCAACCTAGCAGAACGAAAAGAAGAAATTGCAAGTAGATAAATAGGGACCACTTCAGTGGGAAAAAGTTCTTGGGGACATGAAAGGAGCCCTATTCGGGTGTCTCCTGAGTGGAGTTTCTCCATCAAAAATCCTTTCAACCCAGAATAATTTCTGACATGAAATTATTATTATTACCAGGCACCAAAAAGAACATAGCATGGGCACCAGATAATCTTTTTTTATAGACGGCATTTCAGATACAGGATGACACTACTGAAAAGGGCTTTTCTCCTAACCTCCTCCTTTACCTCATTTGGTGAGGATCTCTCAGAAGAGGATTGTAGGTCCTAGGGGGAGGTAAGTACAGGGAGAGAGGATCCTTCATCCAGTTGACCTATCTTGGACCATTTGGAAATCTCCAGATCATTTTTGAAGACAGACCTGGACATTGTATGTCACAATACTCTAAAATTCAGATTTCCAGAATATGAATAACACTTGAAATATTTCTCTAGCCTTATGCAACTCACAGAAGGAAGCATACTTATTGGGGTGTTTTGGAGGAGAGAAGGATCCTGCTACGGGATAGATTTTACACTCAAGCAGGCCCTTCTTCTCTTTGGACTCCATGCTGAAACCATGAAGAATAGAGTGGGGATGATAGGGGTCTAGATTATTCCAGCTAAGCATGCTTGCTGCACTAAGTCATTATCACTCTTGAACAGGGCTATTGTATCTATATGACATTTTAGTCTGTGCAATTATGAGGCCTTGCTAGTATTTGCATAGCAGACCAAAATAAAGACATAGGGGAGATGGCAAAGTATCAACAATAACCATCCTCCTAGGTGGCATACATTGAAGGCAGGCAAGGGGGTTAGGTGAAGACAAAATAATATAATTATGGCAAGAACCCTACTGGATCAAACCAAGTTCCATCTTGTGCTGAACATCTCTGGGAAGTTCATAAGCAGAGCTACTAGTCACAGTGTTTCCCTCACTGCAGCTGTGTTCAAAGACATGCTGTGATCATGACTAATTACCCTGTATTTACATACTCCCTCGTTCATAAATTTGTGTAATCCTCATTTAGCACCTTCAAATTCAGGGGCCATCACTGCAGCATGTGACTCCTCATTCTGTATGTTAATGATGCACTGATCAGAGAGATTGTTAAATTTGTTCACCTAACGCTTTCACTGGGGGATCCCAAAACCTAACCCAGGAGTTCTCAACCTTTTAAAGCCAGGGACCAGGTCAGGCTACCTCAGACAGCTTCCATTTTGCTCTTCCTCCATCACATGGCAGTTCCTGGAGTGGTACAGGCAGTGGCGTGCCACATTAAATGGTGCTGTGGGCCACATCCAACCTGTGAGCTGCAGGTTGATAATCCTTGTCCTAGCCTTACTTGACAGAAAGAGAAGCAGTGTTCCTCCATATATAATTTGTCCCCATATCTCAGTGTTGTGTTTTGGGATCAAGGAGACAGCGGAGACTTGATTCATGAAGAGGCATAGGGCAAGATAGCCCGGACGGAGTTTATTAGGAATAACAGGACAAAGAAAATTCCAGAGAAGGGTATGCAATATATCCTTATTGGTTACCTGCGATAGCATAAGGTTACTTAATTGGCTAAATATCAGCATGCCTGCCTCGTGCTCACCTTGCTGATTGGACAGAAGCTGCATGCTAGCTGAATGACTGCGTGCCATCCCTGGGCATGGTAGGGAGGGCCAGAAGGCCTTGAGTAATGCTTAGAGGCCCAAGCTGGGGCCTCTAAGTTACGGTAGAAACAGATGAGGCAAGGAGAACGATCACCCACGATTTATGACCATGGTGTGCCATGAGCCACAGCGATCGTGCTGTGAACCTCCTCACATCTCCCCCCCTTCTGTTTTTAAGAAGCTTATAAGCATAATAAATTTGGTCCTTGCGTGCACGAGGCCGGAAGCGAAATCCTTGCAGGCAGGTGGCTAGCAACGAAGGTATGCATTGAATTTCGTGACCCACAGGTCCAGAACCACCCAGAAGGTAACAGAATGTGCTGAAAGTTAAAATGAAGGTCCTCTGTCTCCCTCCCGGTGCAATTAAGACCGCGACCGGGCTGGAAACAGCGAGGCTTTGACTTATGTTGAGTACAGTTCACAACCCTGGCACATTTACTAGCATTACTAACAGCTACAATAGGAGTATAGAGAGACAGGGCATCAAAGGGCAGCCTTTTGGTTGCCTTTCCCCAAAAGGGGCTAAGAGCATATTTCTTTTTGACCTTGTCATTAAAGTCAGCCATATCGTAACCCAACACTGACCTACTGACGTTTTGGGGACTGTAGCAAATGGGAATGAGACAGGTGCTTAACAGGTGATAGGAGTCAATGCTTTGCTTAAGGCAAAACTCAGTTTGATTAGAAATGCGGGCAAGCTTATACCACAGGTTATACTCAAAGCGTTGGGACAGCTCATCTTGGACGGCAAGCGCTCCTGGAAAGAGAAGCATGTAGCAACAAAGAATCATTATAGAATTAGCATTTAGACAAGCTATGATAGCAACAACAAAGTTCTCAAGAGTCTTTTCCACCCGGATTTCGTCCAGCACGGACTGGGCTTCATCCGACAATGCTTTCACCTGGCCCCAGGTTATCGGCGGGTTCTGCCCCCTTCGCCTTCCCCCTCGGTTCCGTCTCCTCTCCGGGAGCTCGTGCAGGTGAAGGTCGAAGTTTGGAATGGGGTTGCTGAGACCCTGATGCCATGCCATGCTTCCACGGTCGAACAAACCGGGCAGGGACCCAAAGAGGACCTTCTGGCGTAGACACTGCGGCGTAGCCCCTTCCCCAGGTGATGAGGGGAACAGGCCCTTTCCACTCCGGGTCCGGCAGGCGTCTGTACTGGACCTGGGGGACAGGCAGAACCTCAAGCTGGCGGTAGTGACGCTGAGCCCTGGATAAAAATTGAGAATTAAATTGAGACAAGTTAAGGTGGTTTAGCGTGAACAGTACACTAGCAAGCCACTCCTCCTTTTCCGGAAGTGAGAGGGGGACAGTTCCCCCTTTCCTTTTTTGGCAATCCAGTGCCTCTTTCAGTGTCCTATTGGCCCGTTCGACCACGGCCTGTCCCTGAGAATTATAAGGGATGCCAAATGTGTGGACAATCTGCCAGCGGGTACAAAACTCTGCTAGGGCAGTAGAACAATAGGCGGGGCCGTTATCGGTCTTCAAACGGTCAGTTTTTCATCCATGTGATGATATATAACCAAATTAGGGTAAGCCTTTCTGTACGGCATGAGAGCTGCATTTACATAAAACTGACACATGGTGGGGCTATTGAGCATTCCCATTGGCAATACCTTCCAATGGTACCGGACTGTGGGCTGAGAGTTATTCAACACTGGGACCGTGAAAGCAAAATACTTCCGGTCCTTTTCCTGAAGAGGAATAGTATAAAAACAATCCTTGAGGTCAATGACAGCCATCTCATAATCATGGGGTATCAAATTTGGGTTCGGGGTTCCACACTGGAGCGAGCCCATCGGCTCAATTATCTTATTGATCTCCCGCAGGTCATGGAGCAACCGCCACTTCCTGGACTTCTTTTTGATGACAAATACCGGGGTATTGAACGGACTACTAGTCGGTTCAATGTGACCCGCGTCCAGTTGTTCCTGGACGAGCTGCTTAAGCGCAGTCAACTTCTCTTGCGGAAGTGGCCATTGCTCCACCCACACAGCTTGATCGTGTGGGTGGCCATTGCTCCACCCACACGAGAGTGGAAGAGCACAATGTTGATAGCTATTCATGAGTTATGAGGGTGGTGCCAACTTGCGCCAGCAAATCCCTCCCCCACAAGTTGAGATCAATTTGTAAAATACAGGGCTTGATGCGAGCGATCTCAGGCCCGCCAGGTTGGAGACTGACAGATAACCACTGAGCACTTTTCCGGGAGGCCTGGCTACCACCGATGCCCCAAACTGAGGGAGCGGTTTCGGTTGGCCACAAGGGATCCCAGTGCCCAGCGGCTATCACAGAAATATCCGCCCCCGTATCCAACAATCCTTCCAACAACTTACCGTTTACCCAATACTTACGGGTCGGCTTCTGCTGTCCTATCTGCTCTTGAAGGGCGGCAACCTGTGGATGATAGGTGTCTCCATCGGCCCCGGCACGGGTGGAACCAAACCCCCCTCTGCGAAGGGCGGGCTCCGCTCCCCCTAGGGTCTCATAAGAAACAATGATCAATTGCGCCCAGGAGTCCCCCTTGCGCAGTTGCAATGGGAGGTGACTCCAAAATTGTACATAAATGATGCCTGTGTAGTCGGCGTCTATCACGCCAGGAACTATCATGATGCCATGTTTGGCCGCTGATGAACGCGGCAGTACCAGACCAACGGTCCCTTTTGGCAAGGGGCCAGTAAGGTCGGCAGGCATCAGGATAAGCTCCCCAGGCAACGCAGTTGTCATGTCCTGTGTGTTGACGAGATCGAGACCAGCGCTGCCAGCAGTAGCAGCCTTGCGCTGATCGACCCGTGTGCCCTTTATTTTCCCGGGGCCCAGGGAGGGCCCGGTATCTAGTTTCCCTGTGGTGAGGGGTTGACTCTGCACTGGCTAGCCCAATGGTATCCTTTGCCACACCGGGGGCACTTCTTGCTGGGGCGCCTGACATCCTTTCCACCCCCCTTATGCGCTCCCCCTCCGGGGGCGTGACAGTCTTTCTTGAAGTGACCCGGTTTCTGACAGTTGAAACAATTGCCAGTGGGCTTGTTTCCGGCACGAAGCGCTCCAGCCAGAAGGGCCATTGCATGTGTTTGAGTGCCCACCTCCATACAGGCTTGAATCATGTCAGCTAAACTATACTCAGGGCGGTGAATGACATTTTGCAAAATCTTCTTGCAATCGGCATTGGCCTGCTCAAAAGCCAGCCGTTTCAGGAGTTCTCCTTGGGCATCAGGGTTGTCTATCTGTCTTTGTATGGCTTCCTTCAATCTATCAATGAACTGTGGGTAGGGTTCAGTGGGCTGCTGCCGTGTGGAAGTAAAGGAGCGTGTGGGTTTCCCAGAGACGGGGACCCTTTTAAAGGATCTCATGACGCACATGAACGTGCGGTGGAAAGACTCCTGGGGGAGTTGCATCTGCTGTTGAAGGATAGCAAATGCACCTGCTCCATAAATCTGCTCAGGGGTGTTTTGTGGCGTACCAGCCGCCACCGCAGCCGCTCGGAATTCACTATCCCAAACAACATACTGTGAAGCAGTCAAAATCATTCGAAACAAATCCTTCCAGTCTTGGGGCAACATCGTGTACCCATTCCCGATTCCCTCAAGCAACCCTTGCACAAAATGTGATCGGACACCAGCCTCTCTAACAGCTTTTTTAAGTTCCCTAATTACTGTATATGACAGAGCTTGCCAATGGATACGTTCCTCTGGATTCCCATCCGCCCCCACCCCCATCTCAACCGTAATGGGAAAAGCGGAAGGACTCTCTCCTTGCCACTCTTCCGCCTCCTCCAGGGACAAAACCCCATCGCTCTTGGCTCGATGTATGGCAGAGCGAACATTTCCCATCACACCGCCAGGGTAGGCGGGCGGCGCCTGGAGAACCAGGCTCGGGATGGGCGGCACCAATGGTGCCGTAGGTGGTAAAATAGCGGGCAGCACTTTTGGATAAGGAGGTGGTGGGTCCTCGGGTGGATGAGTCAGAGGATTGGTCAGGGATGCCTCTGCTGGTACTAATTTCCTGACTGCCTCATTAACTCTTTGCCAAATCAATAAATGATGAACCGCTGCCCTCGGCTCTTCCAATAAAATTGTTCCAATTCTTTGCCAATCATCCCGTTTGAGTGATCCAATTTCTGGGTACCAAGGACATTGGCATTCGACTTCCTTAATGAAGTCTTCTAGACTATTAAGCGTGATGTCTGGACATCCGCTCTCCTTGATGATTTTCTGCAATTCTTTTGCATGGGTCTTTTGCCCTAAAGAAAGTCCCCCCCCCCCCATACTCACAATCGGGAGCTCGAAAGCTGAGGGAGCCTAAAGGCTGGGGTAGCCTGAAGGCTGAGGTGCACCAGGGGGCTATTCCAGCCGGTGAGTCGGGGAGTTGGGATCCAGCAATCACGTCGCGGGTGCCAGATGTTGTGTTTTGGGATCAAGGAGACAGCGGAGGCTTGATTCATGAAGAGGCATAGGGCAAGATAGCCCGGACGGAGTTTATTAGGAATAACAGGACAAAGAAAATTCCAGAGAAGGGTATGCAATATATCCTTATTGGTTACCTGCGATAGCATAAGGTTACTTAATTGGCTAAATATCAGCATGCCTGCCTCGTGCTCACCTTGCTGATTGGACAGAAGCTGCATGCTAGCTGAATGACTGCGTGCCATCCCTGGGCATGGTAGGGAGGGCCAGAAGGCCTTGAGTAATGCTTAGAGGCCCAAGCTGGGGCCTCTAAGTTACGGTAGAAACAGATGAGGCAAGGAGAACGATCACCCACGATTTATGACCATGGTGTGCCATGAGCCACAGCGATCGTGCTGTGAACCTCCTCACATCTCAGCCCTATTATTGATTTATTATTATTATTTTGCAAATTTAAAAGGCCTAAATGCTTTAGAACTTGTATGGGATGAAAAGAGTTCCAGGCCTCTGATCATTTAAAAAACAAAGACCTTCTGCAACATTTTTTCAAGATGTTTCTTTTTTGGGACAGTTTTACTGCATGGCTACCAGATAGCCTTTATTGTTACCCAATTAATTCTCCCATGTAGTTAGCAGTGATGGAATATTTTAGAGTAGTTCATCCTGTCTGGCAGCGAACCTTTTCTAAAAGCAGTGCAGCTGAAGACAATGTGATTTCTCAATGTAGGCATACATAAATAATAAATTGGGGTGGTAACAGGCATTAAGAGAGTTGATTAAACTGGTGGTCAAAGGGAGAGAGAAGAAAGAAGTCGTCAATATAGAAAATGTATACAGTACTTCCAATTTGGCATCACCACAGCTTCAGCCTTCTTTATGGCTGGGATAAAATAAATACATAAAATATCACACACAGCTATAAGATAAGAAAACCCTAACCCTAGCATTAACCCAAGCCCTAGCCATAACCCTAGCCCTAACACTAACCCTCCAACTCACCCTCGCACTCAACCTTACCCTCACCCTCACCCTAACACTCACCCTCACCCTAACACTACCTCTAACCCTAACCCTAAACCGTAAAGCCCAAAACCCAAACCCTAAACAATAACCATAACCATTCGCATAACCATAACCATAACCATACCAATAACCATAACCAGAACTCTAACCCTAACCCCAAAACCATAAACCGTAACCATAACAGAAACACTAACACTAACACTAACACTAACACTAACACTAACATTATCCCTAACCCTAACCCTAACCCTAACCCTAGCCCTAGCCCTAGCCCTAGCCCTAGCCCTAGCCCTAGCTCTAGCTCTAGCTCTAGCTCTAGCTCTAACTCTAACTCTAACCTTAACCCTAACCCTAACCTTAACCTTTTGTAAAAGTACTGAAGATCAAGGCCAAATGATTTATGGCTGGGATAAAATAAATGCATAAAATATAATGAACGGCTATAGTGTAGGAAAACCCTAACCCTAACCCAAACCCAAACCCTAACCCTAACCCTAACCCTAGCCCTCGCCCTCGCCCTCGCCCTCGCTCTCGCCCTCGCCCTCGCCCTAGCCCTAACCCTAACCATAACCCTAGCCCTAACCATAACCCTAGCCCTAGCCCTAACCATAAACCTAAACCTAACCCTAACCTTAACCTTTTGTAAAAGCACTGAAGATCAAGGCCAAATGATTTATCACTTTAGGCACACAGAAATAGGAAATTGGCTTGGTAAAAGGCATGGGGAGAGTCCTTTCAACTTGAGGTCAGAGAGTGAGAAATGAAAGAAGTCATCAATAAAGGAAATTTGTACTTCCAATCTGGCATCATCACAGCTTCTGCCTTCTTTATGGCTGGGATAAAATAAATGCATGAAATATCATGCACAGTTATAATGTAGGAAAACCCTAACCCTAACCCTAACCCTTTCCCCTCGCCCTAACCCAAGCCCTAGCCCTAGCCCTAACCTTGACCTTGACCTTGACCTTGACCCTGACCCTAACCCAAACCCAAACCCAAACCCAAACCCTAAACCTAACACTAACACTAACACTAACACTAACACTAACACTAACACTAACACTAACACTAACACTAACACTAACACTAACACTAACACTAACACTAACACTAACACTAACACTAACACTAACCTTAACCTTAACCTTTTGTAAAAGCACTGAGGATCAAGGCCAAATGATTTATCACTGTAGGCACACAAAAAAAGGAAATTGGCTTGGCAAAAGGCATGGGGAGAGTCCTTTCAACTTGTGATCAGAGAGTGAGAGAAGAAAGAAGTCATCAATATAGGAAATCTGTACTTCCAATCTGGCATCATCACAGATTTTGCCTTCTTTATGGCTGGGATAAAATAAATGCATGAAATATAATGCACAGCTATAATTTGGAAAACCCTAACACTAACCCTAATACTAACCCTAACGCGAACACTAACCTTAACCTTAACCCAAACACTAACCCTAGCCCTCGCCCTCGCCCTCGCCCTAGCCCTAGCCCTAGCCCTTGCCCTTGCCCTTGCCCTAGCCCTAGCCCTAGCCCTAGCCCTAACCCTAACCCAAACCATAACCTTTTGTAAAAGCACTGAAGATCAAGGCCAAATGATTTATCACTTTAGGCACACAGAAATAGGAAATTGGCTTGGTAAAAGGCATGGGGAGAGTCCTTTCAACTTGTGGTCAGAGAGTGAGAAATGAAAGAAGTCATCAATAAAGGAAATTTGTACTTCCAATCTGGCATCATCACAGCTTCTGCCTTCTTTATGGCTGGGATAAAATAAATGCATGAAATATCATGCACAGTTATAATGTAGGAAAACCCTAACCCTAACCCTTGCCCTCGCCCTCGCCCTAACCCTAAACCTAACCTTGACCTTGACCCTAACCCTAACCCTAACCCTAACCCTAACCCAAACCCAAACCCAAACCCAAACCCAAACCCTAAACCTAAACCTAAACCTAACACTAACACTAACACTAACACTAACACTAACACTAACACTAACCTTAACCTTTTGTAAAAGCACTGAGGATCAAGGCCAAATGATTTATCACTGTAGGCACACAAAAAAAGGAAATTGGCTTGGCAAAAGGCATGGGGAGAGTCCTTTCAATTTGTGATCAGAGAGTGAAAGAAGAAAGAAGTCATCAATATAGGAAATCTATACTTCCAATCTGGCATCATCAGAGATTTTGCCTTCTTTATGGCTGGGATAAAATAAATGCATGAAATATAATGCACAGCTATAATTTGGAAAACCCTAACACTAACCCTAATACTAACCCTAACCCGAACACTTACCTTAACCTTAACCTTAACCTTAACCCAAACAATAACCCTAGCCCTCGCCCTCGCCTTCGCCCTCGCCCTAGCCCTAACCCTAGCCCTAACCCTAGCCCCAACCCTAGCCCTAACCCAAACCTTAACCTTTTGTAAAAGCACTGAAAATAAAGATAAATAACGGTTTCTCGATGCCCCTCCGGTAAGCGGACATTTCGAACGACTTCCTCAAGAGTCTACGGATTTATAATAACAACATGGAAAAACATGTGTAATGCTACAATCCATACTACCATGAGTGTCGTGTTAAAAACATATTAAGAACACTAAGCATATTCAATCAATGAGGACGGACAAGGTACATACCTAGAAGATGTTCATAGCGCGTATACGAACCTCCATGGTACTTTTTCCTAATGTGTGCACGCGTTATTCTATCAAAGGTAAATGCTAAATTTATATGCTGTTACATTAATTATTCACATGTGAGGATGTGAGCCAGATTATTTACTGGCTATTCTAGAACTGTTGGACTCACTTATACCATCGAGTTGTGCAAGTACTGTGGACACGAACTTGGGGATTTTTCTTCGGGAAATAACCTATATCTTTTGCGGGCTCCTTGTGAGGGATTGCATATGTGTGTATAGGTATGTATATATATGTATAGATACATTCGATATATTTTTTGTCATACGTACAATAACATGGTTTAGCAATTGACAACTAAGAAATTTGAGAATAGAATATTTATTCGAGCACCTTCTTGATATTAAATATACACTTTGCTATTTACAATCTGTTGCTTTGGGTGTGTCGCCTTGCCGTTTGCCTTTACACCCCAGCCGCCTCATCGCATTCTGTTTATTTTATCCCAGCCATAAAGAAGGCCGAAGGTGTGATGATGCCAGATTGGAAGTACAGATTTCCTTAACAAGCCAATTTCCTATTTCTGTGTGCCTAAAGTGATAAATCATTTGGGCTTGATCTTCATTGCTTTTACAAAAGGTTAAGGTTAGGGTTAGGGTTAGAGTTAGATTTAGGATGTCATGTTGTTATTATAAATCCGTAGACTCTTGAGAAAGTCGTTCAAAATGTCCGCTTACCGGAGGGGCATTTCAGGGGCAGTTCTATTCTAGAACTGTTGGACTCACTCATACCATCGAGTTGTGCAAGTACTGTGGACACGAACTTGGGGATTTTCTTCGGGAAATAACCTATATCTTTTGCGGGCTCCTTGTGAGGGATTGCATATGTGTGTAGAGGTATGTATATATATGTATAGATACATTCGATATAATTTTTGTCATACGTACAATAACACGGTTTAGCAATTGACAACTAAGAAATTTGAGAATAGAATATTTATTCGAGCACCTTCTTGATATTAAATATACACTTTGCTATTTCCAATCTGTTGCTTTGGGTGTGTCGCCTTGCCTTTTGGGATAAAATAAATGCATGAAATATCATGCACAGCTATAATGTAGGAAAACCCTAACCCTAACTCTACCCCTACCCCTAAACCAAACCCTAACACTAACACTAACACTAATACTAACACTAACACTAACACTAACACTAACACTAACACTAACACTAACACTAAAACTAACACTAAACCCTAACCCTAGCCCTAGCCATAACCCTAACCCTAACCCTAGCCCTAACCCCAAACCTAATGCTAACCCTAACCCTAACTCTTAGCCTAACTCTTACCCTAAGGCTAACCTTTTGTAAAAGCAGTGCTGCTGCTGAGGCTCCTTTCATGTCCCCAAGAGTGGGGAGAGAGCTGGGTGCTCAATCCATCATGCAGTACCTGGGTCTCAAACTGCTCACTTGCCTGCCTTCCAACTAACAACGTGAGCTTCTTTAACACTGAGCCACAATGTGAAATAGCCTCATGTGTAACTCTGTGTCCTTGTGTATTAGTTTCATTTTGTTTTAAAGTATCAGCACCAGATGAGGGCAGCTCTCTTAGTTTCACCTAAAAATGTAGTGTTTTTTTATAGTGTCAGAAGCAGTCAAAGGTTCTTTCTGGATTGAATGGACTTTTGCTGAAGGAACTCTGCCCATAGGACACCCAAATGAGTCTCCTTTCATGTCCCCAAGATGTGGTTCCACCAAAGTGGTCCGTATTTATCTTCTTGCGATTTCTTGCTTTCGAACTGCTAAATTGGCAGCCGATGTTCCAGCTGACAAGGCAAGCTTCAGGGTATTCCCAAGCAGATGCCTTCACCTGCTTAGGATTCCCTGGAAATGGCATTGAGACATATCCTGCCTATCTCTCTAACCCAGAGGTTCTCCTTAGCTATCCATAATTATAGCCATTGATACCCTTGTCTTCCATGGACTTGTCTAATCCTTTCTTAAAGCTGTCAAGACTGACAGCTGTCACCACTTCTTCAGGCAGGGAGTTCCATAGACCAGTGATCCTCTGGGTGAAAAATTACTTCCTCTTATTTGTTTGAGAACTAGTACCCAAAAGTTTCATGGAGTGTCCCCTAGTTCTAGTGTTGTAGATAAGTTTTTCCTTATCTACTTTGTCCACACCGTGCATGATTTTATAAACTTCAATCAGGTCACCTCTGAGACGCCACCAGGACACCAAGGTCCCTTTCCTGGTTTGTCACAGAGAGTTCAGACTCCATCAGTTTATAAATGTAATTGGTTTTTTTTGCCCCAACGTGCATCACTCTGCACTTACTAGTGGTGAAGCTCATTTTCCACTGTTTTGCCCACTCCCCCAGTGTCAAGGGATCCCTCTGGAGCTCCTCACAATCTCTCACAGTTTTCACTACCCTGTATAATTTAGTGTCGTCAGCAAATTTGGCTACCTTGCTATTTACTCCTACTTCTAGATCATTTATGAAGAGGTTGAAAAGCAGGGGTCCCAGTACTGAACCTTGGGGGACCCCACTCTTTACTTCCCTCCACTTGGAGAAGTGTCCATTTAGTGCTACCCTCTGTTTCCTGTCCCTTAGCCAGTTGTTGATCCAGGACAGGACCTGTCCCTTTATTCCATGACTGGAAAGTTTATTCAAGAGCCTTTGGTGCGGGACCTTGTCACAAGCCTTCTGAAAGTCCAGATAAACAATGTCAACTGGATCCCCCTTATCCACATGCTTGTTGACACACTCAAAAAATTCCAACAGATTAGTGAGGCATGATTTGCCCTTGCAAAAGCCATGTTTACTCCTTTAGCAGAACCCTCTATTCTATGTGCCTATTAATTTTATATTTTAGGATGGTTTCCACCACTTTACCTGAGACACATGTCAAACTGACAGGTCGGTAATTTCCTGGATCACCCCTGGATCCTTTTTCGAAAATTGGCGTTACATTCGCTACCTTCCAGTCATCAGGCACAAAGCCTGATTAGAGAGAAAGATTATATATTTTGGATAGGAGATCAGCATTTTCATCTTTAAGTTCCCTGAGAACTCATGGATGGATGCCATCTGGTCCTGATGATTTGTTAGCATTTAGCTTAACAAGTTATGCAAGGGTCTCCTCCCTGGTTATTTCTATCTGGCTTAATTCTTTGGTTTCCCTCCCTATGAAGATAGGCTCTGTTTCGGGCATGTGGTCTCTGTCTTCATCAGTGAATACTGAAGGAAAGAATTCATTGAGTCTCTCTGCTTCCTCTTTAATAACCCCTTGCCTTCCATTGTCGTCTAATGGTCCAATGGCCTTCCTAGTTGGGTTCTTACTTCTAATGTACTTAAAGAAGTCTTTGTTGTTTCTCTGAGTGTTTTTAGCTATACTCAAAGTCTTGCTTTGCTTTCCTGGTTGTTGCCTTGCATTTGTTCTGCCAGAATTTATGTTTCTGCCTGCTGTCCTCATTCGGACAAGCCTTCCATCTTCTAAATGAGTCTTTGTTGTGGTGATGGAATATTTATTTCCTCAGTTTAAATCTCACATTTCTCTATGACAAAAGGACTTAAGAGTATATAACATCAAAAACAGATAAACCCATATAAAACATTTAAATATATACACCAAAGTACCATGCAGATACTGTATATAAACTTGTTTGAGATGGGCTTAGATAGGTGAGCATGTCTCTCTATCTTATCTCATAAAGACAAAATATTGTGGTTCAAAGTAAAGATGTGAAGAGGGATTGCAGCAGTGGTGGGCATAAAAAAAATCCTACTACCCGAAGTGCCTCCTAGCCACTCCAGAGTGACTGGGAAGGCGCTTCTGGTTGAAATAGACAGAGACCCAGAAAAGCCTTGGATGAAGGGGGAGATGAAGCCAGCCCCCTCTGAAGGCATCTCCCCCTTTGTCCAAAGTTTTTCTGGGGCTCTGTTTCAGCCTGAAGCCCCTCACCAGCCATTCTGGAGGGGCTGGGAAGGCACTTCTGGTTGAAACAGAGCCCCGGAAAAGCCTTGGACGAAGGCGGAAATGGAGTGGTTCACCTCCAAGAAGGAGGAGGAGGTGAGTGTGGAGGTGGGTGGGGCAGGGTGGGCATGGCCAGTTGGTTTTGCTACCTGTATGGGTGATGCGGTGCGAACTGGCTGGTGCCCAACATTGGACTGCAGTATGTTTTTTTCATGGCAGACAAAATAGGGATAAAATTGCAGCCCACAAGAGCCATTTTTGTGGTGCTTCCAGTAACCCTGGGAGGCACTTTCATCCCCTTACTAAAATATTGATATATATACTGTATTTTCTGGCGTATAAGACTACTTTTTAACCCCGAAAAATCTGTGCCAAAGTTGGGGGTCGTCTTATAGGACAGGTACTTAACTGCAGCTTGTTTCCCCTTGCTTCATATGTCCGGCGCATATGGTGGGGGGTGCCGCGGCCGAGTCCCTGCTCTGTGCGGGGAGTATGAAGCAAGGGGAAGCAAGCTGCACATATCTTCCTGTACCTCGAGGAGGAGAACGTGAGCGTGGATTGGCTCTCCACCAGAACCTGCCCATTTGACTTGGAGGGCTGCGCGTCTTCGGGTTGAGTGTGGGTTAATTTTTATTTGGTGTGCATTGGAAGAGAGGTAGTCTTATACGGCAAGTATATTCCAAACTCTATATTTTAACTGGAAAAGTTGGGGGTCGTCTTATACGCCCAGTCGTCTTATACACCGGAAAATACGGTATATATATATATATATATATATTTAAAAAATCTGTTGTTGGTCACAAAGGGACTTTTTCAATTAAATAAGTGTAAATTTGTCATTCAATTCATGAAGACCCACTGTAGCAACTGTTATGGTATTTTGCCACTGGGAGTAATTTTTAAAAATAAAATAAAATATTCAAATTAAGGAGCTTTACTCTTGGGCTTCTGAAAAACCTGGAAAATGGCCATAGATTCCAATGAGGTCACCCATCCTTAGTCTACATGTTTGCAGTTTTCAGAAAGGACTAGTAGACTCAGATCATGATATTTCCATAGATCTTCCATGTTCACTCAGCAACTTTGGGGTGGTATTACAAGTAAATAAATAAATTAAATTTTGTGTCAGAAATTACTCTGAGTTGAAAGGATTTTTGATGGAGAAACTCTGCTCAGGGGGTGCCTTTCATGTCTCCAAGATCCGTCGTGCAGCATTTGGGTATCGAAACCTGACCTTCCAGTCTCCAATTTCAGCATCTTAACCACTGAGCCACTTTATAAAACACATCTTTAATTCCTTTCCCCATTGATATTCATGTTTGTCTTTAACTGTGACATGTTGTCTCCTCATTTGGCAGCCAAAGAGCAATGAACCCTTAACAAATTTCAGCTCATCTTTCTTCTTAATGTATGGAACATCTCCATCCTATACCTATTGACTCAAAACCAAATCCATCTTTGTTTGGTCTGGGCTCTGCCCCTCCAACATTGCAGGAAAAGTCTTCTGCGTCAATTTAGGGGGGAAATTGCAATGATTCAACAAAAGCACCTCCGGGCTCTTGGGATCTGAAACCACAGCTCTGTCAGCTACACAATATTTTGCCTTACACCTCCAGCTTAAGGTGCACCACCATATATGGAAACCATAATAATTGTAAGAGTTGCAGAGAGACACTGTGCTGAAGTAGTTCACATCTTGAACATAGAGAATATCACATTCATATCATGATCACTAGAATAAAATGTTAGTCTCACCACTACCACCTGGTGATATTCTGGAGGCAATTGATTCTGCTTTCTGTAAGGAGAAAAGCAACTAGGGATCAGGCAGCTAATGAGTGCCAGTTAAACAGCTCTCACTTCACTTTGCTCCTCTACTCAGTTTCAAACCATCCAATATTGCTGTATACAGGAAGAGGAGCAAGGGAAGGGCTGGGGAAGGGACTTAAACATGTCTCCATTTGTTGTCCGACAACTGGATGTCCACTCCTACACCAAGGCTTCTCCTTTCTCTGATCCTGCTACACCTTTGCCCATATAGATATACTAGCTATTGTGCCCAGCTTTGCCAGGCAGGAATGAATTGTGGGTCGGTGGCAGTGGTGCATCTGGGAAGGCGCTCTCCACCACACACAATACACACAAACACAATGTGCACAAATGACACACACACACAACTCACAACCCACACCCACCACAGTCACACACATCACACATGACACAACACAGACGACACCTCCACACAATACACACACTCCCACACATAACATATGCTCGAAACACAACCCACACCCACCACAGCCACACACATCTCACATGACATAGCAAATCCACACAGCAAAGAAACACCAACACAACACACACACCCCACATGACATACCCACACAATATACCCACACACACAATACACACACACACACAAAACACACAATACACACAATACAACCACACGATACACACACTTCCACACATAACACATGCTCGACACACAACCCACACCCACCACAGCCACACACATCGCACATGACACAACCATACACACCACACACAACACAACACATTCACGCAAAGCCACCTCGCCGCCACCTCCGCCACCGCTTCCGCTGCCACAGCTACTTACCTTTGTGTTGCTGCTGTCTTCGGTGTGGCAGCTTTGGTGGGATTGAGGGTAGGAGGGGGAGCCCCTCTAATCCCCGCGCTCCCGGGGGACAAAAGCCAGCACCGGTCTCACCACAGCTTCGGCGGGGTTGCGGGTAGGAGGGGGAGCCCCTCTTCTCCCCGCAGCCCTGGGGATGAAGGCCAGTGCCAGCCTCACCATGGCTTTGGCAGGGTTGCGAGTAGGAGGGGGAACCTCTCTTCTTCCTGTGGCCCCGGGGACGAAGGCCAGCACCGGCTTCACCGTGGCTTTGGTGGGGTTGAGGGTAGGAGGGGGAGCCCCTCTTCTACCCGCAGTCCCGTGGACAGAGGCCAGCACTGGCCTCGCCGTAGCTTTGGCGGGGTTGTGGGTAGGGGGAGCCCCTCTTCTCCCCATGGCCCTGGGGATGATGAACGGTGCCAGCCTTGCTGCAGCTTTGGTGGGGAGGAGGGGGAGGGCGCAGGCGTGCAAGGTTTTTTTCTGTTGCGCATGCTGGCTGTCCCACCTCCTCTGTGCTTGCATCCTCATGCCTCATTGGCTGAGGCATGCTGCGGCACAGAGGATGTTTGGGGCCGTTTTTTTTGTTTTTCCGATCGTGGAGTGTTGGCCCTACTCTCGCCTTCTGGACCCTTGCGCGGTTGATGCTCGGGACGTAAGGTAAGTGTACGCGCCTCATTACAGGATAGTATGGAGGGATGTGGACACGCATGCCGGACACGCATGGCCACATCCCATTTTTATAGGCATAGATTCACATGAAGCAGGTGAAGGCATCTGCTTGGGAATACCCTGAAGGAAATGGTGAGCCACTGTGTGAGACAGAATGCTGGACTGGATGGGCTGTGGCCTTTTCCAGCAAGCTTGTTCTTATGTTCTTATGTTCTTATGAATCCTCCATACCTCTTGAGTCAATTTGAGTCACACACTGGGGATTGCAGTGGTGGGAAAAATCAGTTTCCACAATCGTGTTTGTTCTGCTGTCTTTTCTGTGTTCAGGCAGCCTGACCAAATTTGAAAAATTATTACAGGTGAAAAGTATCGGAAACAAGCTGGTGCATCTCAGCTTACACTTGAATAGATACATGTCTACATATGCAGAAGAAAGATAGAGGTTTTCTCACCTGTCTTCTATCTTCTGTAATAGTGCTGTCTTTTTTTTAAAAAAAAATAAAACCTTAAATTGCTCTTCTTGGGGTTGCTGGTGTCCCTTCCCTCCCTCCCGTCTCTCTCTTTCTTGTTCCTTCAAGACAGAGAAATCATCTCTTTGTTCTCTAGAGTTGAAAAGAATAGCCTGACATCTCCAACTTAGTTAGGCAGTAGTAGGATGTTTGCTACATTTTCTATCCCGAGTGTATTTTTTCCAAGAAATGGAAGCTTTCTTGTTTTCTTAGAAAGAAGTGTTGATATGATTCCTTTACAAAGGGCGAATTTTGCTTAGTACACATTCCAAGTCTCTTAGGATGGAATCCAGAAGTTAAGGTTGTTCCAACAACGCTGAATGTGTACTCTCCAACAGAAAGAACTTGAAATTAAAATATTAAAATATTGTGACAGGGGGGGGGGATACAGAGTTGTCTATCCAGTCAGAGGACTTTTTCTCTGAACTTAAAAGAACAAAAGGAGAAACATCTTCACTTGTACAGCTCACACAACAGTCCATAAAACAAATGATTGAGCTTTTCCAACTTTTGCCCAAAGAGGTATCCAGGATATTGTTGTACAGGCATAACGTCTCATCATTGGATTGAGTCCAATGCGATTAAAAATGTAGAGTTCCTTTCTCAGGGGCTACTCTTTCCTTAAATCTACCCTGAATTGTTGTTTTTGTTGTTTATTCTTCTATCACAATTATAGCTATAGAGCAGGGGTTGGCAACCTTTTTAGATCAGGGGCTGGGTCATGCTACCTCAGATAGTTGAGGGCACCAGACTGGTGTTTCTCCCACCATAAACACTGCCAGAAATGCAAGAGGTGGCGGCTGGAGCGAGGGTGTGGGCCAGATGATTTGGCGCCACAGGCTGGGTCCAGTCCATGGCCATAGATTGCCGACCCCTGCTATAGAGGAATAAATGATAAAGATATTGGCAAAACAGTTGGTTTTCTCCATAATTTGGTTCTTCTTTAGCAATCTGTATTAGCAGCACCCTCTGTGTTGACCTCTCCTTGTATAACTTACCATTTTCTTTCTTTTATGGAATTCTAATCATTACTAACTTCATGGTAGGAAAACATTGTTTTGTGGTGCCTTTTCAAAAGGCTAGCTCAGAGACCCTCCATTCTATCAGGTCTTGTGGGGAAAAGTTGTAATAATTTCATTTTGGGGCAGAATATAGGAAGAACAGGTGGGACATTCATCCCTTCCTTGGGGTTAAGACAATGCAGGGATGATTCAATTAACTTTACCAGTGCATGTGGTCCAGGAAAGGTTTTCATGTTATCTTTTTTAGTAGGTGAAGGGGGAGTTTGATGTGTGGTTTCTACCTGGTGGTCTAATGTTTCTAGAAAGCAACTGGATGAGAGATGGCATATGACAACACTCCTATCATGAAAGAGGAGAGGAGAGTTTATGCAATTTCAAATATTTCATCTGATAGTAAAACATATTGTTTTGTGTGCAGTAATCCTTTTAGTCAACACCCTGGCTAGATAATAGTCTGTGACTTACCCATATGCTGCCAGTGCACATGCTTTAGTGAAAGAAGCTGACAGAATGCTCTTAAAATTCAGCAAAAGGTCTTCTGTGTGCAAGGCATTTCTGCATCAGTATTGGTTGGTGCAGACAATTATGCCTCCTCCACATACCAAGCAACAATGCCATCAATAAAAAGGAGGAATGAAGTCTGTTCCATCTGAATACCTTCCCACGTCGGATTTGTTTAGGGACTATTGCTCTTGATCAAGAATGATAACATGTGAGTGTTTAATATTCCGCACTAGATGCAAAGCAGACGAAGCACAATCAGTCTGTGTCACAGAGAGTAACACAGCCGTTTAGGAAATGCAAACTTATTATGAGTCAACTTATTAGTCCCAAATGGAGTTGACTTCTGAAGCTGTCTGAGAAAATCACAGCAATCGGTCTCGCTACCACTTTCAGTTTGCAAAGGTTCATCAAACAAATGTATTGGACTAATGGCAACTGAGGAATATAATAGATTGGGACAGCCATATTGAAAAGCTCTGTGTGGAATCTCTTCATGTATCATTTTTCCCCCTTAACTGACTGGAAAGCTTGAAATCTGCTACAGACCTGAAAAATGCACAGTTCATTGTCATCAGCTCTGGCTAGGTCCATTTGCCCTCCTGGTCTCAGGTGGACTTTGAGCAAACCATACAACATACTCCAAAGTCCCCTGTAGATGCACATTGCAAGGGACGATCAGTGATAGTTGCCAGATGGCTTTTAGGGAAGCAGGTCTACCATGACTGACAGCCTAACTCAGGTTTCACAACTAAGGTTTTCAGGAACCTCTGGATTCCTTTTACTACTTTCCAAGGTGCCAAGATCACTCAGTTGCAACAGAAACAATGAGTGTAATTTGCATCATATTGGACACAGATGAAATTAATTCATACCCAGTGACAACATGACATCAAGCTCAATAGGGGGAAGCCTAGTGTAGAATCATCTCTTTTGAGCAGGGAATGGTCTTTTTTTCATTCAGTCAGCAGAGTGGGTTTCAATGTGTTCTGACTCAGTTGAAACCACCTTTCTCTGCTTCCTACCCGACTGACTACCTGGTCCAAATGCAAAGGGGTTCTTGAGGGAATGGTCAATTCCACAAAACCAAATGCCCCTTATCTCCAAATTGTTTCTTTTTTAAAAAAAAGAAAAGAAAATGGCTCCAGCTCAGTGCTACAACACATTACTGTATTACTGGGGCATTTAGGAGAACAATTTTTAAAAGAGACAGGGGTGGATATTGCCAAATAGCATTTGCTGACACCTTAAGGCAGCTTCGGCTGTTGGAAGTCCATGCAAACAGAGCTATTTGTCTCTGCCCCCCGGATTCCTACAATCTATCATCCAAACTAGGAGTTCACAAACTACCGCCCGGGGGATGGATGCGGCCCCCAATGCCAATTTATCCGGCCCGCAAAGCTCTCATTGCTCCATATGGGTGCATTTTGCTACCCGCTTCCAGGAGCACTGAGGGTTTCACGGGCTGGATAAATTGGCATTGGTGGCTGCATCCAGCCCCCAGGCCATAGAGACTGGCTCCCTGAACCATGTGACCAGCCCACGGCCTAAAAAGTTTGGGCACCCCTGATCTAAACAGCTTCAGTGATTTCACACATGGAAACTTGCTTTCTCTGGTGCAAATCTCAGCAGATCAAACTATATTTTCCTTGCTGTGCAA
Organism: Bradypodion ventrale; assembly: GCA_035047345.1. Classification (NCBI taxonomy): domain Eukaryota; kingdom Metazoa; phylum Chordata; class Lepidosauria; order Squamata; family Chamaeleonidae; genus Bradypodion; species Bradypodion ventrale. Next base: position 238,658,573 of record JAWDJE010000001.1, read on the forward strand.
TCACACCATGAGTTCAGAAAGCACTCATTATTGTCAGGATTATTCCCCTTGTTTTGCACCTTCACATTATTTGAAATGTTCTTGATACAAATCCTCTAATATGTCTGGCTGGACGTCCCGCTGTGGTAATGGACTAGACTGTCCAGCCAGCAACTCAATGCCAAGTGTTGGGCAGCAGTTAATAACCTGACTCCCTAAAGGGGCCAACGGCTACAGGTGGATGAGCCCCTTTAGGTGGGGTGGTGGTCCCGCTCAGTGGAGAAAATGCTGCTGGAAACCATCATATGGCAAAATGAGCAGAGGAAGAACCACTTCACTATTATGATTCCCAAAAGTCATGTAGGTGGAAGAGGCCATGCCAGGTGGACTGGCTGTGAAGGTGCACCTTGTTAATATCCTCAAGGCTGTGGCAGTCCATCACAGTCCCAGTGTCAAATCCTGCATGTCTCATTTCATATGTGCTGCAGGAGATGTCTCTGTGATCACAGCATGTGGGTCATTTCATGGCAAGATGGGATCCACCTTAAACAAATTCACACAAATGTCATTTTTCCTGAGTCACATCCATTAACTGTGAAATGATCTTCAGGAAATATATATATATATATATATATATATATATATATATATATATATATATATATATATATATATATATATATATATATATATATATATATACAAGTCACAGATGATGGCGATGATTAAACGTCTTTCTTTCTCTCCTCAACCCCCCTTTTTCTTTCTTTGTAGCTAATCTTGAAGAAAACCATTGTCCACAGACTTATCTGTAGATTGTTTAAAATATGGGAAAGGATGCATCCCCAATCATACCTGCCAAGTACCCTGTATTGGCTGGGATTTCCCTGTAATTCAGTCCTCTTCCCTTCCCGGCCGCATGTTTTTAAAAATATTCTCCCGGATTTTTTAAAGAATGGGGTGGTGGTTTCCAAAATGGTGATTTTGCTGGCACGTGATCAACACAGTGAAGTCAGAAATTATGCAAGTGCTTAGTAAAGATCTTCCTTGCTCAAAAGCCAGTCGTATCCGACTCTAGGGTGCAGTGCTCATCTCCATTTACAGCCAAAGAGCCAGTGCTGTCTGTGTTTGCAGATGTTTTCATGGTCATGTGGCACTTTAGCAGGCATGACTAGAGCCCGGCAAGTCACATGGTCAGATTTGGCCACGCCCACAGATTTGGCCACTGCCACCAATTTGGCCATGGCCACCAAAGTAGCCCCACCCACAGTGTTTCCCTTATTTTCAAATCCAAAACTTGACAGGTATGTCTCCAATATATGTACAGTCAATTCCACCTGGAAAAATGCAGGCTGCCATGAGAAATCTATTTTTTTTTTAATTTAATAGTCATATTTATATATGCCGCCCACTCAGGCAGAACCCGACTCAGGGCGGCATTACAACAAGTTCTAAAAACACATAAAAACACTTTAAAAGACCCACATCCCACCCACTTTAAAAGACCCATATCCCACCCACCCATCCCTTGAGTTCTATCTTCAGTCTTTGAATTAGGAAGTCAATCAGAATATCAGTAAATACATTCTGAGGACTGCAACGGGATTTACTCTTTAGTTAGTTTAAGATTGTACTTTACAAGAGACAACCAATGACACATGAGTAGAAAAAGTAGTTTGCACCATGGATTTGCCTTTTATCCATGCAGTACCCCATAACAATGTAAAGAACTATCTCAAGATGGAAAGCTACCAAAATTTATGACCTGTGTCTTAGTTACAGTCCTACAGTAGGAAAGGGGAAATTGGGTAGGGGTACTGATGGTGGCCAGTTTATCTGTCCAGAAAAGTGTTTTTAATCATCATTTCTGGAGGGGGTTGCACCAAATGTTCACATTCACAGTGTAATGGCATTGCAGCATTCATTTTTGGCCTTTGCAGCTCATGTTCTCAGCAGCATAGACTGCACTGCTTTAGCTTAGGCTGGTATGACAGATAGGCTTTGACCTGGCACTTGCCCTTGGGTCTCTCCTGTTCCTGAAGCAACTTTTACCAGTCTGCCCTATGGAACTTCCCCAAAGACTCCGAGCTCCAGGAGGCTTATGTGCCATCCTGCAGATCTTTCTGCAGCAACAACCTGGGGCTTACCCGTATTAACAGAGCCCAGCAAGTAATATGGTGAGAATTGTATTAAATGTGGTAGCGTGTGGCTTACGGGTAAACTCTTATCTTACCCCCTCTCCCAAAGAACATGCATTGTTGATGAAGTAAAAATGCTTATTGTTCTCGAAGCATATTGCAGAAATAACAGTTTTTCTGTTGGTTCAGGATACAGAAATACAGCATACAAAAAGTCTAATCAAAAAGGACAGTTAGGGAAATCCACAATCAGGCCTTCCCCCAGAAACAAAAGGAAAACCTGACTAATCTTGGTAATCATGACTAAGCTTGGTGTTAGAGTCCTCCTCTCCCTTCTGAGGTGTTACTCTAAGAAACCCCCAAACTCTCACTCTCTAACTCCCAAACCCATGTGCCTATAGGAAAGACATGAGCTTGGCCCTCCTAATTAGCATACAGCCAATTCCAGGGTTTTTATAAACAACTCCTGGTTCTCATAACAAATGTCTGATGTTCCCAGGCTCTGGATGTTGATGTAAATGGACATTCCAGAACAGGGGAAAAAGACAAAATATAGGCCTGAAGCTTTGAGAAGCTTCTACAAGCACATCTGCTAGATAAGCGCATCAGAAAGAATTATGGAGCCTTTGCAAAGAAGCAAAGCTACATTCTAAGACAGTTTAAAACCCCAAGAGACTCCATGTTGAATAACTTGTGACCAGTGATGGGCACTGAAATTTTTTACTGCCACACCGTGGGCGTGGCCTAACTGGTGGGTGTGACCTAATCGGTGGGCATGTGACTGGGTGGCCAATCTAGTTATGCCTGCCACATAGCCCATGAAAACATCTGCAAACACAGACAGCACTGGCTCTTTGGCTGTAAATGGAGATAAGCACTGCACCCTAGAGTCAGATATGACTGGCTTTTGAGCATGGGCAATCTTTACCTTTACCTATTGTTAGATCTAAAGCTGCCAGTCATATCGGGTTCAGTGTTCATCTATTTATAGCCAAAGAGTCAGCACTGTCTGTTTGTAGATGTTTCTGTGGACATGTGGCAGGCATGACTAGACACCAGAATGTTGTTACCATTCCCACCGAAGTGTTTCCTATTTATTAACTTCTTGCAGTTGCCAGGATCTGGGACAGAGACGGAGCTCAAACAGTCATGTCGGCCTTCCAGCTAACAAGGCAAGCTTCTTAACCACTGAGCTCAAGTGACTAAGGCTCTGACTGGAAGGTGGCAGGTCAGCAGTTGGAGACCCAAGTGCTGGATGTTGGAGTGAGCTCCCATCTCTGTCCCAGTTCCTGCCAACCTAGCAGTTCAAAAGCAAGAAATTGCAAGTGGATAAATAGGGACCACTTTGGTGGGAAGGTAAACAGTGTTCCGTGCACTCCGGTGTCTAGCCATGCCTGCCACATGACCATGAAAACATCTGCAGAAGCAGACAGCGCTGGCTCTTTGGCTTTGAAACAGAGATGAGCAACCTGAACCCTAGCATGGGATATGACTGGCTTTAGAGCAAGGTAAAGGTATCCCTTGCTTGAAAGCCAGTCATATCCAACTCTAGGGTTCAGTGGTCATCTCTGTTTTACCGTGGAGCACCCTGAGCCAGCTGCAGTCTACCTCAAAGCAGCAGTGAGTCTTTAAGGTGCCACAACATTTTTTTGTTTACTCTCTGATATGCTTGCACAGAATAAAATGGCACCAATTCTAAAGTTTTATTATGTGCAAGCAGATCAGGAGGTAAACAAAACAAAAACACAAAAATGTTGTGGCACCTTAAAGACTCACTGCCACCCCCCTGGGAAATCCCTTTAGCCTCTGCTCCCCTACACACACACACACACACACACACACACACACACACACACACACACACACACACACACACACACACACACACATGGGTGGAAGTAAACAAAACAAAAAGACACACGGGGGGGGGGAAGGAGTGCTCACGTGATGGCTTTGGCTTTCCCTCCTCCTTTAGTCCTCCAGGACCAGTGAGTCCAGCGCAGTGCCTGCTTCCCAATCCCGCCCACTTCCTCCCAGGAGAGCGATGATGGCTCTTCCTTCTGCAATTTCCTCCAGAGCGGCTGCTGCTGCCTCCTTAATAGGCGCGGGTGCCGCTCGGGTGGTGGTGGAGGTGGCAGCATGTGCGCGCCTGGTGGAAAGGGATGGGGAGCTGACGTCATACCACCCAGAGCAGCTCGGACGCATGCCCCGTGCACCCCCGCATGCCCCCGCGCGCCCCCACTGCCGCTCCCCTTGCTTCCTTCTAGCAGCAGCAGCAGCAGCACAACTTTCGCGATGCCTGGAGCTGACTCTGGGCATTGCGAGAGTTGCCCTGCTTGCACCATGCTGCCTGGACACCTCTCGCAATGCCCAGACAGACATCCTGCAGGAAGTTCTCTTCCTGCAGGACTAGCTCCAGGCATCGCGAATGTTGCTGCTGCTTCTGCTAGAAGGAGGCAAGGAGCGGCGGCAGGGGTGCCCGGGGCAGGCAGGAAAGCTCCTCTGGGTGGCGCATGATGTCAGCTCCCCCTCCCCTTCCCCCAGGGCCAAGCGCGCACATGCTGCTACCTCCACCACCACCCGAGCAGCACCTGCAGCCTATTAAGGAGGCAGCAGCAGCCGCTCTGGAGGAGAAGGATTGGAAGAGCCAATGCCGTTGGGTCGCCTGCTCTCCAGGGAAGAGGTGGGCAGGGTGGGGAGGGGAGGGGGCGTGGCCAGCCAGGTTTACTACCGGTCTGCTCAGACCGGGGCGAACCGGCTGATGCCCAGCACTGCTTGTGACCTATAGCATTGCACAGTCATTACACTGGCACACTGTAGACTATATTAGACAGAGCAGAGCATTTCATGCTCTGGTAAACTCCTGACTAAAGTACAGTAATATATTATATGTGGAACTGTCTTTGAAGATGATACAGAAATGTCTCTGGCAGTAAGAGTGTTACAATTAATTACTTTTAATTACTATAATTGGCTGTTAAAGTCATAAGAAGCCAGTGCTGCATTATATCCATTAGCTTAGCTGCCAGATCGCTTTCTGGGCTCAATTCAAAAGGCTGGTTTTAACCTATCAACCAATGTAATTTTTGTATATGGTTGTGGCATTCATAAATCAAATATCTTGCAAGAACAGCCTACAATGAGCAAAGGGACACTGGGTAATTTTCTGGCTACAACAGCCTGGACTTCAATTAGATGAGGAAAATACTACAGATAATTCTCATATTTAGAGACAGTAATTCTAATGTGGCACTTACTTCACTCACCCCACAACGCAAATTGCAGCTCAAAAACCTTGCCAAGTAAATTGAGTTCCAGGAATTCTATTGAAAACATTTTGTTGCAAGTGGGACTAGTTAAGAAGATGGAAGACAATTTAAAAATTAGTTTGTGGAGAGATCTTTAGCATCATTTTTCCCCAGTCCGCCCAGCTGCAAATTACTACAGCAGCTGAAGGCACGGGAGATCTAATGTTTACATATTCTACCCTGGCAGATCACCCTAAATTCTAGCTGAAAGATTGATACTTCATAGGCATATCATCCAGTTTTTTTAATGAACCACCATCTGCATTGCCACCCTGAGTAGCCCTTTTCTATCACCACCTCATAGCCTCCTTTTAGCTTTTAATACAGGCCACATCACCCAAATTAGACCAGAAGAAAGCAGAGGTTAACAATTGCACAATGCAGTGATAGGGAGGAGAGAGAAACTGAAAGATTTTAAGGACTTACCTGTACTTGTTGTTGTAGGAGGCTTTGTATACCCTGTAGCCAATGGAGAGCCACTGTGTGAGACAGAATGCTGGACTGGATGGGCTGTGGCCTGTTCCAGCAAGGCTGTTCTTATGTTCTTACTAGCATATTTTTGCCTTGCCTTGCCAGGCATGTTTTTTTAATGGTTAGGGGTGGTTTGGGTGGTGGTGTTTTGAATTTGTGGTTTTTGAATTTATTTGATTTACCTTATTTATTTATTTCTTATTTTTGACTGTTTTTTATTCTTCCGGCCTCTAGGTGGGACTCTGGTTAAGAGTACTGCGATTTTATTTCTTTGTTCAGTTCTGTTCTGGAGGCATGGAGGGAGAACGTTTTTGGTGAGTGCTCTAGATTGTTTATTCTGTTTGTATTTTGTTTTGATTTGGGGGTGTTTGGCTGGGGGATTTAAGTAGAGAGTTTCTACTTACCCCCCCCCCCAAAAAAAAAGTGTTTCTGCTTGTTCTTTTTTTATTATTTTGGGTTTGAAATGTGTTTAATTGTTTTGATTATTTCTGGTTATTTATTTTTCTGATTTCTTCCATATTTATTTGTTTAATTTGTGATATTATTGTTTGTTGAGTTAGGTATTTTCATGATGTAGATAGATGTTTTTACTGAGTTTTTATTGTTTTCCATAGCCTTTGGTATTTCGGGTGTTTTTTGTTGAGTTTGTGGTTTATTGTTGTGTTGTTTATTGGTTTTAATTTTATTATTTGTTTATTTATTTGTGTTTTATTATTTTTGATGCTTGGCGTTTTGGTTAACTGTTTAGTTTTGTTGTTGTTATGTTTTGTGGGGTCAAGAACGGCCTGTCTGTCGTTTCCTCTTTTTCCCATTGCTGTTTCGAAATTAAGTTTCGATGCAGCGATGGGGAAAAGGAAGAGCCGGCAGTCAGCTCGCTCTTCGTCCGGTAAAGTTTGTTAGGTCGGTCGGGTGAGAAGGAGGCAGAGAAGAGCTATCTTCTTCACGATGGTTCTCTCCTCTTGGCCTTCTTTTTCCCTGGCTTACCTAACAGGAGATCAGCAGGCAACAATCCATAAGGGGTGGTGCTCTTCCTTACGGATTGCTGGCTGCTGCTTTTCTATTACCTCCACCGCTGTTTCATGCTAGTTCTCGAAATAGTGGTGTGGGTAGTAGAAAGGCAGCATCCAGTCATTCGCCAGGGAGTGTGCTTCCCATGACGAATTGCTGACTGCTGCTTGTTTTTTTCTGCCCTGGCTCAACTTACCTTGAGGCCAGCAGTGGTCTCACCATGTCTTCGGTGGGGTAGCATGGAGGAGAGGGAGTCCCTCTTCACCCCATTGCTCTGGGAAAGAAGGCCAGCGGTTGTCTCACCATGTTTTTTTGCAGTTTTGGGTTAGAGAGGCCATGAGGAGCTGTGTCCACCTGCGGCGGCCTTGCGTTCCCGTTGTGGGAGGCACTGCATCTGCCTGCAGCGGCCATGTGTTCCCATTGCAGGAGGCATTATTTTATTTTTCTAATGCTGGCTTTTTCGGCATTGAGCGTGCTCACGCTCTTCAGCCTGATTGGCTGAAGTGGTCATGGCGCGGAGGTCACTAGGGCTTGAAGTTTTGTTTCTTTTGTTCACGTTTTTTTCTGTGGCTTGTTTTGTATTGGGCGCGCCGGCTTTTCCAATGTTCTGCTTGCTCTCGCCTGTCAGCCTGATTGGCTGAGAGGCGGCACAGCGCAGAGGACGTTGGGACTTGAAGTTGTTTTGTTTGCGTTCATGGGACAGTTGCCCCACTAGCAACTGCCAAACCCTTGCGGCGATGTGTGGGTCAGGTAAAGGCAAGTGTGGGTGGCTCGGTACGGGATAGTATGGACGAGTGTGGGCGTGTATGCCGGAGTCCAATGGTTAACGTCCCTCCTTATAGGTAAAGATGTTCTTATGTTAATGGTAAAACTTTCATTTTGCAATTTGCAACCCTATCAAACCAAGATAAATTTGGCTTAACATACTTTTTCAATAGACTTTCTATCTCTACTTTTTTAAATCATAATTTAACTTTTTAAGATCCTGCATATTATCTGCAATATTGATGTCCAAATATTTAAATTTTGTTTTAACCTTAATATTATGTTGTTTTCTAATTTCTTCTATAGTCTCAATTTTCTTATTGCAGAGAACCATCTCTGTCTTATTCCAGTTAATTTTTAATCCAATTGCCTGCTCAAATCTCTCTGGATTTTTGACCATAATTAAAGTATCATCTGCAAATAGACTGACTTTAATATTTTCAATCCCTTCAATATTATCTCATCTTATTGAATTGGCAAATAAATCCATCAGCATAATAAAAATCATAGTGGATGGGGACAACCTTATTCCTCTTTCTAACTATATCACTTCTGTCATTTCTTCGTTAACTATTACTGAAGCTTGGTTATTATTGTAAAGTTTTCCAATCACATTTTGAAATTTAATTCCAAAACCTATTACAGATATTTGTATCATTTTCATTAACGGTGCCCATTCCACTGAATCAAATGCCTTAAAACACTAGTAACTGCAGAGTGATGCACGTTGGGGCAAAAAAAACCCAATTACATTTATAAACTGATGGGGTCTGAACTCTCTGCAACAAACCAGGAAAGGGACCTTGGTGTTCAGGTGGACAGCTCAATGAAGGTGTCAACCCAGTGTGCCTCAGCAGAGAAAAAAGCAAACTCAATGCTAGGGATCATTAGGAAGGGTATAGAAAATAAGTCAGCAAGTGTCATTTTGCCTCTTTATAAATCTATGGTGAGGCCCCACTGGAATACTGCGTACAGTTCTGGTCGCCATACCTCCAGAAGGATATTATGGAGCTGGAAAAAGTGCAGAGGAGGGCAACCAGAATGATTAGGGGACTAGAACACCTTCCTTACCATCTGAGGCTGCAGCAGTTGGGCCTCTTCACTCTTGAACGACGGCGTCTAAGAGGTGACCTGATTGAAGTTTATAAAATCATGCACGGTGTGGACAAAGTAGATAAGGAAAAACTGTTTTCCCTATCGCATAACACTAGAACTAGGGGACACTCGATGAAACTTTTGGGTACTAGTTCTCAAACAAAAAAGAGAAAGTACTTTTTCACCCAGAGGATTACTGGTCTATGGAACTCCTTGCCAGAAGAAGTGGTGACAGCTGTCAGTCTTGACAGCTTTAAGAAAGGATTAGACAAGTTCATGGAAGACAAGGGTATCAATGGCTATAATTATGGATACCTAAGGACAAACTCCGGGTTGGAGAGATAGGCAGGATATCTCTCAATGCCATTTCCAGGGAATCCTAAGCAGGTGAAGGCATCTGCTTGGGAATACCCTGAAGCAAATGGTGAGCCACTGTGTGTGAGAGAATGCTGGACTGGATGGGCTGTGGCCTGTTCCATGCAAGGTTGTTCTTATGTTCTTATGTAAAAATGTCTAGTGATATTAAACCTATTCTCATTTTTTCTGATTAGTGGATTCTATAATGTTCATTAACCTTCTCATTAAATCATTCATTTGCCTTCCTTTAATAAATCCTATTTGATCTTTTTTATATCGTCTCCTATGAAATTTAATCTTTCTGCAGTTATAGACGTAAATAATTTTGCATCCTGATTAATTAAGGAAATAGGGCAATAAGAATCTACTTTTGTTTTATCTATCTATCAAAACAATCAGTGATTGCATCCATGAGGGCGGTTTTCCTCCACCTTCTAATATATTATTAAATTTTTTTAAAAATTTATGAATTAACAAAGCTTGAAATTTTTTATATACTTCAGATCCTATCCCAACTTCTCCAAGGGTCTTCCCAGTGTTTAATTTTTTATTGCTCTTTCTATTTCTTTTCTTGTAATTTCTTGTTCCATTCTTAATTTGTGTTCTTCTTGTATATTAATTTCTTTGTTTTTACAAATGTAATCATCCATATATCTACCTTGGATACTTTTATATTTATATAATTCTTTATAAAACTCCTTTACTATTTTATTTTGTCCTTCATTTGATTACACCTATTTCCCTGTTCATCTACTAATACCTCTACAGGTATATCCTTCCTCCCCCCCACCCCACCCCATGGCTACTCTGGCTATCATTTTTGAATTTTTATTACTATATTCAAAGTATTCCCTTTCCAAATAAATTAAATTCCTTTGAACTCTTTCTATCTATTTTCCAATTATTTTTCCATGCCAAAATCTTATTCAAATCTTCCTTCTTTTTAGTTACACCATATTCCTTTTCTAATATTTTAATGTTAGCTTCTAAATCTATCCTTTTTTGGGCATTTGCTTTCTTTTGTATCTTTGTTTATTTTATACTTAGTCCCCTTACTATGGCTTTCATTGTGCCCCACAATATTTCTTCTTTAACCTGAACATTATAATTTATTTCCCATATTTGTTTCCATTCTATCGCTATTTTCATCCTAATCTGTTCGTTAGCCAACAAATTTGGGTCATTTCCCCATCTTTTAATTGTTTTATAATTTATTTGAATATTCATTTGCAAAGACACCTTAGCATGGTCCGAAATTCGAATATTTCTTATATCAATTTCCTCTATCCTACTCATCATGTTCCTCATTACAAATATGTACCATATTTGCCGGCTCATAAGACTCACTGGATAATAAGATGCACCATGTTTTTAAGATACATTTTGAAGAAAAAATAATTTTATACATTTTAAGTCCAGGAGGTGGGGAGGGCACGATTGGCCGGTCAAGAGCGCTCCTTTGGAAGCCTCTTGCACAGCAAATAATAATAATAATAATAATAATAATAATAATAATAATAATAATAATAATAATAATAATAATAATAATAATAATAATAATAATAATAATAATAATAATAATAATAATTTTATTTATGTACCTCTTTATCTCAGCCCGAAGGCAACTCAAAGCGGTTAACAATGGGGCATGCAGCCTGCACAGCAGGCAGCAGCAGAAACGAAATACAGTACATATAAAATTCCAAAAATACAGTGAACAATATACAGAACAAAACAAAAAATACAACATAGCAGATACAGTAAGAAAAGGAAAAAGACTCCCGCAGCCAAAGCCAGACCGGGGAAGAGGGCCAAGGCCATCGCCAATGGTGCTTGTCTTTTTAAAGTCTCTGCCGTGCCAAAATGAGCCCTGGTGTTCACTCTTCCCCATGGCCAATGCCAGGCCAAGGAAGAGGGCTGAGTCCTTGGGTGGTTTGGTGATGGCATCCCTTTGAGCCCTCCAGGGATTGGAAGGCAGAGACGCGACAGCGGCCCCTGGCCTCCCATCCCCGGGAACAGGTGAAGCAAACCCGGGGAGAGGCGGGCGAGTCCTCGGGCAGTGTGGTGGCAGTGTCCTTTTGAGCCCTCTGGGGCTTGGGAGGTGGAGATGCAGACATGGCTCTGGCATCTTCTTATCCCTCCGGTCAAGGCAGGGCTGGAGAGAGGTGGGGCTGGTGGCCGCAGCTGACTCCCATCCCGGGCCGATGGCGGGGGCCCAGGAGAGTCGCAGCAAGGCTTGTCGGTGGCGGCTCTGGCGTCTTCTTATCCCTCCGGTCAAGGCAGGGCTGGAGGGAGGTGGGGCCAGTGGCCACAGCTGACTCCTATCCCGGGAGTCAGCAATCCCACCACTGGCCATCAGGAGACAGGGAAGAAAAGCGCCTCAACTCCTACGCACGCGGCGGGGATCAGACTATGAGAGAAACTCTCTCAAATGTCCTGGTCCCCAACTGGTGTCTGTCACGGTCACACAGTGGCAAAGGCAGTGGGATCGGGCTTGGCGGCAGTGCCCATGGCTACCGAACCGCATCAGTGGGGTGGGAGGAGGCTGATACCAGCTGATAAGATATACTCTGTTTTTTGGCCATATTTAAAGGGGGAAGCACATCTTATGAGCTGGCAAATATGGTAATGTATCTTAGAATAGGTATCATGAATGTGTGACTAATAGGTGTATCCTCTTTCATTCCCCTTGAATTCTCTCCATAAGAACAGCCTTGCTGGAACAGGCCACAGCCCATCAAGTCCAGCATTCTGTCTCACACAGTGGCTCACCATTTGCTTCAGGGTATTCCCAAGCAGATGCCTTCACCTGCTTAGGATTCCCTGGAAATGGCATTGAGAGATATCCTGCCTATCTCTCCAACCCAGAGATTGTCCTTAGGTATCCATAATTATAGCCATTGATACTCTTGTCCTCCATGAATTTGTCTAATCCTTTCTTAAAGCTGTCAAGACTGACAGCTGTCACCACTTCTTCTGGCAGAGAGTTCCATAGACCAGTGATCCTCTGGGTGAAAAAAAATACTTTCTCTTATTTGTTTGAGAACTAGTACCCAAAAGTTTCATGGAGTGCCCCCTAGTTCTAGTGTTGTGCGATAGGGAAAACAGTTTTTCCTTATCTACTTTGTCCACACCGTGCATGATTTTATAAACTTCAATCAGGTCACCTCGTAGACGCCGTCGTTCAAGAGTGAAGAAGCCCAACTGCTGCAGCCTCAGATGGTAAGGAAGGTGTTCCAGTCCCCTAATCATTCTGGTTGCCCTCCTCTGCACTTTTTCCATCTCCATAATATCCTTCTGGAGGTATGGCGACCAGAACTGTACACAGTATTCCAGATGGGGCCTCACCATAGATTTATAAAGAGGCAAAATGACACTTGCTGACTTATTCTCTATACCCTTCCTAATGATCCCTAGCATTGAGTTTGCTTTTTTCACTGCTGAGGCACACTGGGTTGACACCTTCATTGAGCTGTCCACCAGGACACCAAGCTCCCTTTCCTGGTTTGTCGCAGAGAGTTCAGACCCCATCAGTTTATAAATGTAATTGGTTTTTTTTGCCCCAATGTGCATCACTCTGCACTTACTAATGTTGAAGCTCATTTGCCACTGTTTTGCCCACTCCCCCAGTGTCAAGAGATGCCTCTGGAGCTCCTCACAATCTCTCACAGTTTTCACTACCCTGCATAATTTAGTGTTCTCAGTAAATTTGGCTACTTTGCTATTTACTCCTACTTCTAGATAATTTATAAAGAGGTTGAAAAGCAGGGGTCCCAGTACTGAACCTTGGGGGACCCCACTCTTTACTTCCCTCCACTTGGAGAAGTGTCCATTTAGTGCTACCCTCTGTTTCCTGTCCCTTAGCCAGTTGCTGATCCAGGACAAGACCTGTCCCTTTATTTCATGACTGGTAAGTTTATTCAAGAGCCTTTGGTGCGGGACCTTGTCAAAAGCCTTCTGAAAGTCCAGATAAACAATGTCAACTGGATCCCCCTTATCCACATGCTTGTTGACACTCTCAAAAAATTCCAACAGACTAGTGAGGCATGATTTGCCCTTGCAAAAGCCATGTTGGCTCTCCTTTAGCAGCGCCTTCTCTTCTATGTGCCTATTAATTCTATCTTTTAGGATGGTTTCCATCACTTTACCTGGGACACATGTCAAACTGACTAGTTGGTAATTTCCTGGATCACTCCTGGATCCTTTTTTGAAAATTGGTGTTACATTCGCTACCTTCCAATCATCAGGCACAAAGCCTGATTTGAGGGAAAGATTATATATTTTGGCTAGGAGATCAGCAATTTCATCTTTAAGTTCCCTGAGAACTCGTGGATGGATGCCATCTGGTCCTGGTGATTTGTTAGTGTTTAGTTTAACAAGACATGCAAGGACCTCCTCCCTGGTTATTTCTATCTGGTTTAATTCTTTGGTTTCCCTCCTTATGAAGATAGGCTTTGTTTTGGGCATGTGGTCTCTGTCTTCTTCAGTGAATACTGAAGCAAAGAATTCATTGAGTCTCTCTGCAATCTGTTTCCTCTTTAACAACCCCTTGCCTTCCATTGTCGTCTAATGGTCCAATGGCCTTCCTAGTTGGGTTCTTACTTCTAATGTACTTAAAGAAGTCTTTGTTGTTTCTCTGAGTGTTTTTAGCTATACTCAAAGTCTTGCTTTGCTTTCCTGGTTGTTGCCTTGCATTTGTTCTGCCAGAATTTATGTTTCTGCCTGCTGTCCTCATTCGGACAAGCCTTCCATCTTCTAAATGAGCTTTTCTTGCTTTTGATCACTTCCCGAACAGCTCCTGTAAGCCACATCGGAGTCCTCTTGGACCTGGCAGTGCCCTTTTTCCTTTTGGGTATGCATTCCAATTGGGCCTCTGTTATTGTTTTTGTAAACAGCCTCCATGCCTCTTGGAGTATTTCGACTCTCTCAATTTTCCCTTTCAGTTTCTTTTTTACTAGTTTCCTCATCTTTGGCAACTTTCCTTTTTGAAAAACTTAAGGTCTCTGTGTGAGATTTTATCAGTGACTTGCGGTCTATGATCAAGTTAAACATAATTGAGTTGAGGTCACTGTTCCCTATTGGATCAATCACATTAACATCTTGCACCAGATCCTGAGTATTACTCAGGATCAAGTCAAGGATTCTTGTACCTCTAGTTGGGTCTTCAACCATCTGCCCCAGGGAACCATCATTTAGCATATCTAGGAACTTTATCTCTTTATCATGTGCTGAACAACAGTTCACCCAGTCTATGTGAGGGTAATTGAAGTCCCCCATTATAACCAGGCTTCCCTTCTTGGATGCCTCCTTTACAACATTCTCCAACTGCCAGTCTCCCTCAGGAGTTTGGGTCGGAGGCCGATAGTATATGCCTACTGTTAGACCATCCTTGTGGCCTGTTACTCTTACCACAGAGTTTCTAATGGTGACCCCAAATCACCTAGATATTCCAATTCATACGATTTTATCACTTCTTTGACATACAAGGCTACACCACCTCCTGTTTGCCATTTCCTATCCTTCCTGTACAGTTTGTAGCCTGGGATAACTGTATCCCATTGGTTATCATCCGTCCACCAGATTTCAGTGATGCCAATAATATCAATATTTTTATCTATTGCTAAGTATTCCAGCTCCCCTATTTTGTTCCGGAGGCTTCTGGCATTTGCATACAAGCATTTATATATGCTTTTCTGATACAGTCTTTTGAGTCCAGTTGTATTATTAGACTACCTCTTGCATCCTTCTGCTTCAGTGCTGGTGACTAGCTCCTTGCTCTGCTCAGGAATTTTTGCATCCTCCTCACTATTCAAGTACACACTTTCCCGAACCGGATGCTGTCCAGCTCCTGTCGGCTTTCCCCCAGTTATCAGTTTAAAAGCTGCTCTGCAGCCTTTTTGATGTTGAGTCCCAGCAATCTGGTCCCATGGTTCAAGTGCAACCCATCCCTCCTGAACAGATTTGGCTTGTCCCAAAATGTTTTCCAGTTCACCATGTATCCTTCAAATTAAATTCTTTAATAAATTTATTTAGTAGCTTTGAACTTTATTCCCCATTTTATTAACCCCTCTCCTATCCAAATATTCTGATTGGACAGAACTCCCATTGCCTGCTATTATCATATTATCTATTTTTAATTCCTTTATTACCTCAGTCAACTTGTCAATAAAACCTCCTAGTTTATCATTAGGAGCATACACATTTACTAATAAAATCTCTTGACCTTTTAACCAACCATGTATTATTAAATAACACCCATCTTGGTCTTTTATAACTTTCTCTCCTGTAAGCCCACGTAGTTATGAAATCAGAGTGGCCACACCTCTTGCTTTCGATGTTCCATATGATTTTTCATAAATTCCTATTGCTTTCAATCACACCTCATTAATGCCCTCCTTTTTTGTGGGTTTCTTGTAAGAAAATAATATCTGGCTTTTCTGTTTTTTAAGCCATTTCCAGTCTATGTCTTCAAATATTTGAGCTCATTCCATTGACATTCCAGCTTTATTCATTATTAAATGTTTTGTTGTTATCTTTTATTGACATTGCCCCCCATTGTGAACTTTGCTTCCACCCACCCTACCATGACCTACAAAATTTACAAAACAAACATGTTCCCATCCACCCTCCCCACCAGAACCTTACACCCATACATTTATTTCTTATCCTCCCACTACCAGTTCTTCACTCATGCTCACTAAACCACATTCCTTGGTGGAGGGGGGGATTCTGCGGATCTTGCTCCATTGTTCTACTCTCTATATTTCCCCATCTCCTTTGCCATCTTCTCTTCCTTCTCTTTCTCTATAGTTGGATTCTATTAATCTATATAACCTACATCTCTGTATGTTGTTAACTGTTCCTAAGCACTTGCTAAATCTCAGTTAAATATTCATTTCTTAATTTTTCATTTCTTACTCGCTCCTAGTGTACCAGTGTCTGCCTCCTCCTGCTGTGCAACTTTTCCTCTCCTGCTCCCTCCCCCATGTCTTTTCCCTTGCTGCTCTCTTCCCATTTCAGACAGGGCCTTTCTTTCCTCTTTCTCCTCTGTCTCCTTGATCTGAAGTCTCCCAAAATCTGAAGTCTCCCAAAATCTCCCAATTTTACAACCCCAGAGCAATAATTTTTAACATCTCCAATTGTCTCACAGCACCCCTCAAACCATCAACACTCCAGACTTTGCCTTCATAGGATTCCCCCGCTTTGTTCTTAAAGTACAAATGCTCAAGCACATTTTCAGCAGAAGGAAAAAAGAAATGTTTACTCACAAGGCTTGTGATCAAACAAATTTGTCAAGTAAATGGGGGAAAATATAATGCATCAGTTCATGTCATTTTTAGATGCAAAAAGCAGGAAGCAAATGATGGTTGAAAGAGGGCACTGAGTTACTCACTTTCTGAAATGAACATTTTGAATCAGAAAGACAACTGAACCAGACAGACAGAGAGAAAGACTAAATTAAATTAAATAGGCAGTAGCAGTACAGAGACACAGAACTTAGAGAGGAAAGATGGTTTGGGAGGAAATAAACATTTAGCCTGCTGATTGGCTGCCTTGTTAAATGCTGGCCCTTCCCATGTGCATGCTAGTGTACAAAACAAACTTAGAAGCAAGGAAAAACTATCATGGAGAAAAGATGACATTTCCTGGACACCCATCTATCATCAACTTTATTGCTAGTACAATTATATACTCTACACAAAGATTTGTTTGCTTTCTTTTTTTACTTTCTTTCTAAAATGGAAACAAATGGCAAATACTGTAGTGGCTCCAGAGGGAAGGCTAAAAGGATTTTATAACAATATAATCCATGTTGTCAGATATATGGAAATAGTCTCTCACTCGGAATGCTTGCCAGAACAATTCAGCTTTGCTTGGTTTCCCCATTTTCTTATTCATACTACTTGATAGACAATACCCTGTCACTTTCTATGCATGCAGATGGCTTGTCTGCATTTCTAAAAGAGACAGCCATAGGCAAAAGGGAGATAAAATCACAATCAAACATTCCTGCATTTTAGAGCAGAACAGACACATTTACTGTTTGGTTTACTCTGTCTCCAGAATGCATGGAAAATATTTACATACAACAGACAGAGTTTGCAAGTGATGGTGCTTGGAGGATTAGCATTTATGATGGCAGATGGGGATGGCAAATCATTTGCTTATGGCTGTGCAGTTTTACACCTATGGTATTCTTCTACTTCTGGCTGCAGTTTCTTTTTTAAATTAGAAGCATTAGAAATGATACAGCTTGATAGATGTGGAGCCTCTGTGTATGTTGGCATATATACAAGGTTCTAGAGAATACAAATTAAAGAGGAATTTTACAAAATTTTCTCTGTCCAACTTATTCCTCGGCTCTGGCGATTCTGATTGTCATTACAGTGGTACCTTATACAATGATTTTAATCCGTTCGGGGCTAATTGTTGTATGAAACAATTGCTATACGATGCATGCAACATACTTCCATCAAACAGGAAAACCCCGACTTATACAATGCCTCGAGTTACATAAAATTTGACTTACATAATGATTCTGTGTTAAAACCATGTTCCGATTTACATGATTTCCTATGGGTTTGCTTTGAGTTACATATAGATCCTTTTTACTATGGGTTTGCTTCGAGGTATGTAAAAATTCATTTCCCTATGGGTTTGCTTCGATTTACATAAAATTTTATTTTTCCTATGGGTTTGCTTCAAGTTGCATAAAATAATAATTTTTCCTATGGATTTGCTTCGAGTTACATAAAAAAACAATTTAAGCAAAAGACTACGGAACTGACTTTTTTTTCATAAGTAGGGGTTTTACTGTATAGCGATTTTCCCTATGGGATGCATCATACAACAATTTTTTTCACTAAGTGGTTTTTCCCATTGAAAAATTGCACAATGTTTTCCATTGGGAAAATTGTTATGCAGGATGCCATTTCCCCCAAAACCTAATTGTTATGCGATTTCATTGCTATATGGGGTGATTGTTGTATGAAGTTCCACTGTATATTATTTCTGGTTACTTATTTGCCATCTTTCCTCTTTGTTTTCTGGAAATCTGGGGTTTCTCTTCAAATTCCTATGTTTTCTCAGTATGCTGTTGCCTTTAGGTTTGAACATTTTTCTTCCTAGTAGTTTGCCAGATAGTTCCATTGAAAACTGATTCAACCATGGTGCAAAAAAAGGAATCTTGATTGCATTGTTTTCTTTTAGGTTGGATCAATAAGCACAAACACATTCATGCATCGATTGGATGACTACAGAAAACAAAAGCAACCCCCTCAAAAAGACCAAAGAGTCCATTTTGCAGTGATTTACACAGCACTATACATGTCTACTCAGAGATCCTGTTGAATTCAATAGGACTTACTCCTGAATAGGCGGGTATAGGTGTGCAGCCTAAATCAGTGTTGCATTTATGTCAATTTGTCTCAGTAAACTATGGAGGGGACAGATACTTGTACATATGTCAATTATGAAATTAATGTTATAAATTCTCTAAATGAAATTAGAAGGCAGAAAAACAAAGCAAACACAGAAAATAGTAATGGAACAGAGTAAGGCAAATATGTTCATCCTTTAATATAAATAAGTGTATCTAGAAATGTATCCATGAGAGGTTTAATTAATCCCTGCAGCAAAATCTGCAATTACTCCAAGAAGTAATGGGAAAGGGAAACAGATAAAAGTAAGTACAATTAGGGATACTTGGGGGAAACAGAAAAGAAAAATTAACTGTTTGTCTCTTTCATACCATCTTTTAGACCTGTGTAAATATTGGATCTGGAGAGGCCAGCATTCTGGCTGTCCATCCTGTCAATCACTACTCAAACATCTGCATTGTTCCCATCAGCTCCAGCCAGCCTGGCTAGAAGGTCAGAGATGATAGGTACTGGAGTGACCAAAGCTCTCTACCATTGTTTTCATAACACATTGTGGGAAAACTGACAAATTGGGGGTTATGGGTTATAGCAGGGTTGGCCAAACTAAGGCCTAGGGGCTGGATCTGGCCCCCGATGCCAATTCAACCAGCCCACGAAGCCCTCATTGCTCCCGGAAGCAGAAGTAAAACACACCCATACGAGGGCTTCGTGGGCCGGATGACATGGCATTGGGGGCCAGATCCATCCCCAGGCCATAGTGACCGGCTCCCTGAACCATGTGACTGACCTGCAGCCTGAAAAGTTTGAACACCCCTGGATTATAGAAACCTATGGAAAAATTAGACTTTTTTGACTGTGCTTGAGAAAGGCTGCCTAGGAAAAGTGAGGGCACTTTCTGTCTATAATGAAACCAGGAGTAACACCTGCAGGTTATCTTTTCCCGGTGAATCCAAGTTGGATTGTTCCCTTGTACTATGCTAACTGGAAAATTACTTCAGCTGTGTGAAGGGAAGGACAGAAAGTGCTCTTGTCTTCATGCTCATTCGAGGGAATTTGAAGCCTGGTTGGCAGACCATTTTGAAGGGTACAGAATGTGTAGCTTAAAGTATACAAAGGTGTTCAGAAATTACTTTAGGGAGCTTAACCTATTTCTTAGGGGCATTCTGCT
Source organism: Bradypodion ventrale (assembly GCA_035047345.1). Taxonomy (NCBI): domain Eukaryota; kingdom Metazoa; phylum Chordata; class Lepidosauria; order Squamata; family Chamaeleonidae; genus Bradypodion; species Bradypodion ventrale. The sequence goes on from JAWDJE010000001.1 coordinate 238,678,242, forward strand.
CAAATGATGTCCTGTGATGCTGTGCAGGGAGGGATGTACTCTATGTATGTTCTAAGACCATGTGAAGCTTTGCTAGTGAGTGGGGATTAGGTAGCTTATTTAGCTTTCTTGTGTGTTTTACGATATTAATTTAACCTTAAATTTTGATTGTTTGCTCCAAATAATGTTGATGTCTTTTTGAAACTTATGCCATTTTTCTACCTTTAACAAAATATAAAAGTTTTCCATGCAGTTGTCTGGGTTCTTGGCTCGGATATTTGTGGTACTTAAAACTAGGTCTTGCCTTGACCAATTATTGGGTGTTTTTTGTATGTTGTAGGTGTGCTGGCAGTTTCACTTTGCAGGTTGGTGCACATGTTTTATTGCCTCAATTTATGGATTTTTTAAAAAATCTGAGCAGTCCTCTGTTGGGAAACACTGGGTATGGTGGGAAACAGAGGGGCCACACAGGTTCCCTAGCCATCATGACATTTGATTCTCCTGAACAAACAGGGTAATGTAGCTCAGTGGTTAGAGTGGGATTCCTCAAACCCAGTGAATTGTGTCACATTCACACATGATGTGTGCCTTTTAGTTTGGCGGGACACTGATCTTCAGTATTCACACTGTGCCTCTGTTTTTATCAGTTATGATAAAGTTTATGAGTTAGCACTTTGCCCACCCTGGCAAAGTGCGGTTTTTCATAGGAATGCATTGAAAAGAGGCTTTGTTGCCTATCCTGAATAAATATTCGCCCACCCACATCCTGGCTATGGACCTGCTGTTTGTATAATTGATAGTATTATTTAAATTTTCCATTTTGGCCCTCAGAAGGATCCTTAAGGTAGTTTGTATCATCAGGAAATACAGTGGAACCTCGGTTAACAAATGGCTCAGTTAACATAAAAATCACATAACAAAAGAAAACCCATAGAAAATAGTGGCTTAGTTTACAGATTTTTTTTTGGAACATATTAATTAGTTTTCAGTGCATTCCTATGGGAAACCACATTTTGGTTAACATATTTTGGTTTTCAATGCATTCCTATGGGGAAATCAGTTTAAGTAATTTTCGCTTTAAGAAACATCCCAGGGAACACATTAAATATGTTAACTGAGGTTACACTGTATACAGAAAAGGTATTAAAACAGCACAGCAGTAAAAGAACTTGGGTATCTGAGCAAGATACTTTATATGAGATAGAGGTTGGTCTTTGGGCCCCAAAATAGGGCTGTTTCATGCATCACCCAAGAGTTGTTGTCGGTTACTCTTTCTACTCTGGATGTGAGCCGTCTATGCCTAAAACTCCCAAACAAATGTTTGTTTCTAAAGAAAACCCAGGCAGTCAGGGAAGGGAGGAAAGACAAGCACCACCCATTTATTTTGACAGAGAATACCCTCCAAACACACATGTAGCCTTCCTTTTCTGTCCTCACCCCAGCCCCCTCAGTGGTTGCCTTTGGCAGTTTGAGGGCTCCCTGCTTCTTTGCTGCATCTTCTCCTGCTTTGTTTCTTCTGGGCAGGTGGTTGCAATTTGTTTTTCAAAAGCAGCACACTGTAGCATTCCTTCATTTCACATCTTATTTCTTCACAAGCCTTCTGAGAAAATACTCTCAATGCTGATCGTCAGGCGGCGATTAACTAACCTGACAACCCAGAGGACTAACAGTCTTGAGTGGCAAAGTCCACAGGGAAGGGTGATGGTCCACAAGTGGATTAAATCCCACTTGAATCCATCTTGATGGAGGGCAGCAACTTCATTCTGGCTCAGGACCAGAAAGTGACTCATGGAACTGGATCAGTAGTACAGGTGTCACGCTGCATTGCGGAAGACAAATGGAAGACCACTGCATTATATTGTTCCCAGGACAAGCTTCATGGCTGATTGCCATGTTAATAGCCAATACAGTATTCGGAATCAGATATGGCACTTGAAGAAGAACAGAGCCCAATTTTTAACATTACAATAAATCTAATTGTGTGTGTGTGTGTGTGTGTGTGTGTGTGTGTGTGTGTGTGTGTGTGTGTGTGTGTGTGTGTGTGTGTGTGCGTGCGCGCGTCTGTCTGCCTGCCTGCCTGTGTACATCCATTTTTAACTTAAATTTTAAAATAAAGGAAGATGGGTACTTGAGTCAGAGGATGTGTCTGTTAAGACAGTAACCCCTTTAGCAGAAGCCCTTTAGCAGAAGCCCTTTAGCAGAAGCATGACAAGTGAGATGTGATAGTAAAGTAATGAGAAAGAAGGAATAATTTTTTTATCTTCGGACCTCGCCCACTGCCAGGGAGGTCGTATTCATTGTTGTTTTCTCTTCTTCTCTGGGACTGAATGTTTTGCTATTTTTGCTTTTGAAATTGTATGTAGTGTATATTTTATTTATATTTTGTTGTAACTGAATGGTATATTTTGTAGTCTGAAATTTTGTAACTGTATCTCTGGAGATATGTGTATTGTATTATTATTATTATTATTATTATTATTATTATTATTATTATTATTATTATTATTATTATTATTATTATTATGCATTTATTGTCCGCCATGTAAGAACATAAGAACAGCCTTGCTGGAACAGGCCACAGCCCATCCAGTCCAGCATTCTGTCTCACACAGTGGCTCACCATTTCCTTCAGGGTATTCCTTAAGCAGATGCCTGCTTAGGATTCCCTGGAAATGATATTGAGAGATATCCTGCCTATCTCTCCAACCCGGAGGTTGTCCTTAAGTATCCATAATTATAGCCATTGATACTCTTGTCCTCCATGAACTTGTCTAATCCTTTCTTAAAGCTGTCAAGACTGACAGCTGTCACCACTTCTTCTGGCAGGGAGTTCCATAGACCAGTAATCCTCTGGGTGAAAAAGTACTTTCTCTTATTTGTTTGAGAACTAGTACCCAAAAGTTTCATGGAGTGTCCCTGAGTTGTAAACCGCCCTGAGTTGGGTTGTACCTGAGTGGGCGGTATATAAGCGCGAAAATTAAATTAAATTATTGTTTAAAACATATTTATCATGCAATTGAAGGTGGATTCTTCTTTCTCCTCACTTTTTCTGTATCTTCTCTTCATTGATGCTTTAGTAGCCATTGTTGAGCCCCTTTTCCTTAACTGTCTTTTCCCTGATAACCTAATGAGAGATTCTATTGAAGGGCATTCAGTAGTTTTCAAGGATGGCTAGCTTTGAACATCAAAGGGAAAAAGGGGTGTGTGCTTGGAGGGTGGGGAACAAGTGTCAAAATGGATAACTCTGCATTGCAGCTGTTGTGTTAATTTAGTTTGCAGCATGAACACATGGGATGGCTAACACAATGAAATTCAGAGTAGAGTGTTATTCACCAGTGTCAAGACTCAGGTAGTGTACTCATTAACTCATTCAAAATGTGGTTTTAGGATGAGAGCTTTACAAAATAATCATCGCCATGAGGCGGTTCACTGATAAAGAAGTTCACTTTGTTAGCTGGAAGGTCGGCAAGTCAACAGTTCAAGGCCTGAGTACTACATGACAGAATGAATACCCGTCTCTGTCCCAGTTCTTGCCAACCTAGCAGTTTGAAAGTAAGAAATTGCAAGTAGATAAATAGGGACCACTTCAGTGGGAATAGATCTTGGGGACATGAAAGGAGGCTCATTCAGGCGTCCCCTGAGTGGAGTTCCTCCAGCAAAAATCATTTCAACCCAGAAAGCACCTTTGTGTGCTTCTGATACATTTTTTTTTAAAAAAATCATCACTATCATCATCATGAACTGTCAGTTTACTTCTGACTTATGGTAACATTATAAATTATTCACCACTTAATGGTCCTATTGTTTATAGCCCAAATCAGTACTTGTAAATATAATGTCATTGCTTCCTAGTCAATCTAATTCTAATTTGGTCTTCCTTTTCTCCTACTACCTTCAGTTTTCCCCACCATTATTGTCTTCTCTTCTGTATCAAGGTTTCCTAAAAGTTGCTGAAACTTTGGATCACCAGAGAGCAAATGCCATGGACGAACAGAAAGACCAATAAATGACTGCTAGATCAAATCAACCCCAAATTCTTACTAGAAGCAAAAATGACTAAACAAAGGTAGTTATACTCTGGACCTATCATGAGAAGTAATGACTCCCTGGGGCGGGGGGGGGGGGATGCTGGGGAAAATAGGAAGCTCTTGGAAAAGTGAGACTGAACATAAGATGGATTGACTCAGTAGAGTTTGTATAACCTGAACAGCTCTGGTAACAGCTATTTCAGCAGTCATTTTGATGTAATTTTTTCTTAACTTTGATAGGCGATTGCTGTTGTGCTGCTGTGCTACCGAATTTAAGGGAAAAAATATACTTCCTCTGACAGCCCCCAGGAGATCAGGGGAAGTGTTTAATTTGCCAGCATTGTAAAACAGTTCATCAGTCACTGCAGTAACAAAGGGCAATAAAAGAGCAAAAATCTGTTTGAGTGGAGGGATTAAGCCAAAGGGCATTTTGCTCTTCCCCCTGACCTCAAACAACCCCTTTGTCTTGTACTACAATGACCCAAACTCGGTCAGTGTAGACAGCCCTAGCAAGACATAATTATTTTTAATTCACAAGAATTCAATAAAGAATACTTGGGGTAACTGAGAGCAGTTTTTCCCACTGAAGAATTGCGGGCATCTTTCTGTTCTTAGTCTAAAGGCAAATTCTTTTTCATGATTAACATATGGAGACAGCCATTGCTCCCATTGCTTTTTAAGTGTTAAATTAGTGAGATTCAGCTGAAGCATAATAGCATTTTGTAAAAAATTTAGGAGCTCTTAGTACATTAGGCCAAGGCAAAATAGCGCTACTGCTTCTTTCCCTGACTGCAAATGTTAATAATCATGAAAGAAGGTAATATAGAGACAACTGTGCTACCTTGTCTGTCCAGGCAAGCTAATATCTCCCTAGATGTTCAAATCCTTTATCATGTATTACTAGGTACTGTGATTCTTCCATTGTCTCTTTTGAATCAGCAGCGATTATATTGAGACACAGAAGCAGGATTTCAGATAGCATAAATTATTTAATCACGAAAGGCCATCTCCTGGCAGCAGAGAAGGCGCGGGAAGTGGTACGATTAACTAACTGAATCCTCTGGGTTCAGGGCACAATGGAGTTTATGCCAGTTTCTGTTCCCAAACTGCTCATCTGTCTGAGCTGCTTCTTCTATGCCCAGGGAGAGTAAATCTTCTATGAACATAAGCGGATCAAAATCTAGGCCATTATAAACACAGGTAAGTGGGTCAGAGAATTTGAAAAGAATGTGAAGAGAGGAAGAGAAATAGCTCCGCTGTGAGATTAGATAACACCTGCCTAGATGCCAGTAGACCTCCCAGACAGATTGGATATCTGTTGGCTGGTCTGTTTGGCAGCTAAAAAGGAGCTTTGGGGAATGAGATGTGCCAGATCTTCTGTGCCCAAAGTGGTGGCACAAACAGGAGCGGGAGGCAGAGAATGGCAATTCAGAAAAGAGACAACCTGCCACATTTCAGACTCTGCAAATCTGATGCACTTGAAAACAGGTTGGTTGGTATCAAAGGAACTGGGATGTATTTTATTTGTTGGTGTTTATATTAAGGCTTTGATGTGTCAGACAAGTTTATAAATAGTCCTGCTATCATTGCTGTTTCTTAACACGAATGGAAAGGCCGTGAATAGCTATGAGAAACTTGCATATGAACAGCAACCATTCTTGGTTCCCTTTCTGAATAAGGGTGGTTTCAATTGCAGGTCTTGAGAACTTACAGCATACCTGTCAACCATCCTGATTTGGCCGGGATTATCCCGTAATTCGGCACCGATTTGCGCCATTTCCCGACCCGCGCTGCCAAAACCCCGTAATTTGGCAGCGGGGGAAAGGAGGCACTGCGCAGCCCATCTGCGCAGGTCGCGTTGCACGCATGCGTGGAAGGGCTCTACACTTCCGTAGCTCCCTTCCACGCATGCACAGAAGGCTACGCCACCTGCGTAGAAGGCTACGCAAGTGGCGTAGCCCTCCACGCGCATGCGTACAACGCGACCTGCGCAGGTCGCGTTGCATGCATGCGTGGAAGGGATCTACACTTCCGTAGCTCCCTTCCACGCATGCGCAGAAGGCTATGCTGTCTGCGTAGAAGGCTATGCAAGTGACGTAGCCCTCCACGCGCATGCGTACAACGCGACCTGCGCAGACCCGGTCTGCACAGGTCCTGAATTTGCTGGAGCCGCGGTTGACAGGTATGACTTACAGACAGGGTGTTCCTAATGTTAACCAGACATCTTAAAAGCAGTCCTAATCCATTTCCTAGAGGCTGCAGTGGCTCAGTGATTAAGAAGCTCCCCTTGATAGTTGGAACGCTGGCAAGTTGGCATTTCGAGACCCAGGTACTGCATGACGGATTGAGCGCCCGTCTCAATCTCAGCTCTTGGGGACATGAAAGGAGCCTCATTTGGGCATTCCCTGAGTGGAGTTTCTTCTGCAAAAATCCTTTCAACCCAGAATAATTTCTGACATGAAATTATTATCCATTTCCTATTTGATTAATAGCACATGCCTCTTTCTTGTAAAGGAAGCTGAGGGCTCATATATACTGCAGAAAGTTTTACCAGTTGGAACCAATTGAGATGGTGTAGAATAATCTATGGCAAAATTAAAGGGTGGGGTGGGGGAATGAAGGAAAGGGCAGAATATTGCAACAATTTAAAAACTAGCAGATTTATTTCATTATGATTTTTCATGGATTTTCATGGATCAAAATCCACTTCTTCAGCTCTCACTCTGATTGTGTTTTTTTTTTTTTTACTTTGTGGTATCTTTGAACAAATGAAGGCAGTACGACCATACTTGTATGGCTTTGGCTGAGATACAGAGCTATCACCAAAAACTTTGTTCGGTCTTCTCAAGGACTGGCTAACTGCTTTTATGTGGTATATGATTTCAATGTTTTAACTGACTGATCACCAGCTTCTTCAACACTCATCCAAATGGCATGCAGACCCATTGTCCAAAATTTTGCATTTTTAGGATCAGGCCAACCTATTTTTAGGATCCTGCCAACCTAGCAGTTCGAAAGCAAGACAATGCAAGGAGATAAATAGGGACTTCAGCGGGAAGGAAACAGCGCTCTGTGCGCTCCGGTGTCTAGTCATGCCTGCCACATGACCACGGAAACATCTGCAGAAGCAGACAGCACTGGCTCATCAGCTTTGAAACAGAGATGAGCACTGCACCCTAGAGTCGGATACGACTGGCTTTCGAGCAAGCGAAACCTTTACCTTTACATGTGTTACTGTCTGTTTGTTGCTTAGTCACAGCATAAGATAGTGATGGCCAACCTTGGCACTCAGAGTGTTCTTGGACTTCAATTACCAGAAGCCCAAGTCAGCATACTTGCTGACCAGGGCTTCTAGGAATTGAAGTTCAAGAAGACCTGGAGTGCCAAGGTTAGACATCACTGGAGGAGGTCAACATGCCAAACAGCACCTTTAATGTGGTAAGACTGATACCGGTCACAAGAATGAGACACCTTCCTCCTTCTTGGTTGTGAGATGGCTAATGTGTGGTTTTAATAGTGCCAACACCCATTAATTTTCCATAGCCATGTGGGGTTTTGAACACAAGTCTGCTGAGATCAGAGGTATCCACTATAATTTGATGGATAGAGTAATGGACTAGGATTCAGGAGACCTGAGTTCAATTCTTCAGCTCTCCATGAAAACTCACTGGAGGTGTGGTGGAACTGGTAAAGCTACTCCTTAAATGTCTCACATTGAAAACCCTATTGGGGTCTTTATAAGTCAGTTCTGACTTGATGGCACATAACAACCCCTGAGACCTAGTGCATCACTCTATCCAGTGTTTCATATTTGCTAGTCTTTTTTTTTTTTTTACGAACAGTGCTTAATACTACATAACAAAAACAAACAGAGTGCTGATATGGCCATATCCACACCAGGACTGTGATGCTTTTAGGTAAAAGTTGCCCTTGCTTGAAAGTCAGTCGTATCTGACTTTAGGGTTCAGTGCTCATTTCTGTTTATAGCCAAAGAGCCAGCGCTGCAAACATTTCTGTGTACATATGGGAGGCATTACTAAACACTGGAGTGCACCGGAAGCTGTTTACCTTCCCACTGAAGTGGTCCCTATTTATCTACTCACAATTTCTTGCTTTTGAACTGCTAGGTTGGCAGGAGCTGGGACAGAGATGGGAGCTCACTCCATCAGCAGCACTCGGCTCTTGAGCTGCTGACCTGCCATCCTTCCAGTCATCACGTTCAGCATCTTAACCACTAAGATGCTCAATAGTACTTAATTTTATGAGACACCTGAAAAGCTACGCTCTTAATTTTGTAACACACTGGTCACTGCTGAGGACATCAGTTCGTTTTCTCTCTGATTTCTTCTACTCTGGAATTCATTCCAACATTCTGGGCCAGATTCTATATCGGTGGAGGCCTCAAGGAAACACGCTGATTCCAATAGGCATTCCTGAGATTTATTAAAGAATAATGTTTAATCTGCCACTTAGTTTAGAGTTTTCCATGGCATTTGGCACACAATTCGTTAATGTATGTCATGCCAGGACTGTGCCATATGTTCCATGCTTTAAATGCAATTAAGCCACATGATTTTTGCTTCCAGCTCACTTTCACACATAGTCCTTCCAAGGCGCCACAGCATTCTGATGTTTTAGTTTTCCATCTCAATGGAGCTGTAACAGAAATAGGGACTAAGCTATATTTTACCTTGAAAAAACAGTGCTAATGTAGGGGTCCTTGAATTGTTTTAACACAATTGGTCTCAGTTGTGACACTTATTCCTGGCTCATCGAGGGGAATAGGAGACATTAATTATGGTATTTGAAAATGTTATTTTAGCAATCTGAGCATTGTGCTATCCCAAAGGAGGATTTATGATTTGGCTGCTTTCCCATAAACTATGTTGGTGGTCGCAGACTCTGATTATTTTTTTTTAAGGTTGCCCTTTTTAAGGATCTTGTACCTGAGAGTGGGCATACACCAGGCCTGTCAAGGGGTAAAAGGTAGTCACAGAATTGAATGTGTAGTTGTACAGCTTCATAGCCAAAGACTCTCCATAGTGCCACCCACACTGGGGCAGTTAATTATGAGTTGCCAGGAAAGAGGAAATATACTAATAAGAAAGTAATTTGTTTTTTTAAAAATATATACATTTGTATAGCTTTGCAATATGTATAGGAATAAATTTAGAAATCATTAGTAAAGGTAAAGGTCTCCCTTGCTCAAAAGCCAATCATGTCTGACTCCAGGGGATGGTACACATAAGAATTTACAGCCAAAGTGCCAGCACAGACATTTCCGTGGTCATGTAGCAGGCATGATTAGATGCCAGAGCGCACAGAACACTTACATTTCCTGCCAAGGCAGCACCTATCTATCAACTTGGCAATTTTTTACTTTTGAACTGCTAGGTTGACAGGAACTGGAAAAGACAATGGACACTCACTATGTTGTGCATCACTGGGTCTCAAAACTGCTGACCTTTCAATCTTTCAGCAATCAAACTTCTATGGGAAGGTAAACAGCGTTCCATGCACTCTGGTATCTAGTCATGCCTGCCACATGACCACGGAAACATCTGCAGAAGCAAACAGCGCTGGCTCTTCGGCTATGAAACAGAGATGAGCACTGTACCCTAGAGTACTGTACCCTTGCTTTCGAGCAAGGGAAACCTTTACCTTTTACCCTCTGCAAATAAGGCAGAAAAGGACAGATTTCTAGTGAACAGCAGGGTTCATAAGAACATAAGAACATAAGAACAGCCTTGCTGGAAAGGCCACAGCCCATCCAGTCCAGCATTCTGTCTCATACAGTGGCTCACCATTTCCTTCAGGGTATTCCCAAGCAGATGCCTTCACCTGCTTAGGATTCCCTGGAAATGGCATTGAGAGATATCCTGCCTATCTCTCCAACCCGGAGGTTGTCCTTAGGTATCCATAATTATAGCCATTGATACTCTTGTCCTCCATGAACTTGTCTAATTATTTTCTTAAAGCTGTCAAGACTGACAGCTGTCACCACTTCTTCTGGCAGGGAGTTCCATAGACCAGTAATCCTCTGGGTGAAAAAGTACTTTCTCTTATTTGTTTGAGAACTAGTACCCAAAAGTTTCATGGAGTGTCCCCTAGTTCTAGTGTTATGCGATAGGGAAAACAGTTTTTCCTTATCTACTTTGTCCACACCGTGCATGATTTTATAAACTTCAATCAGGTCACCTCTTAGACGTCGTCGTTCAAAAGTGAAGAGGCCCAACCGTTGCAGCCTCAGATGGTAAGGAAGGTGTTCCAGTCCCCTAATCATTCTGGTTGCCCTCCTCTGCACTTTTTCCAGCTCCATAATATCCTTCTGGAGGTATGGCGACCAGAACTGTACACAGTATTCCAGATGGGGCCTCACCATAGATTTATAAAGAGGCAAAATGACACTTGCTGACTTATTTTCTATACCCTTCCTAATGACCCCTAGCATTGAGTTTGCTTTTTTCACTGCTGAGGCACACGGGGTTGACACCTTCATTGAGTTGTCAACCAGGACACCAAGGTCCCTTTCCTGGTTTGTCGCAGAGAGTTCAGAACCCATCAGTTTATAAATGTAATTAGGGTTCTTTGCCCCAACATGCATCACTCTGCACTTACTAATGTTGAAATTCATTTGCCACTGTTTTGCCCACTCCCCCAGTGTCAAGAGATGCCTCTGGAGCTCCTCACAATCTCTCACAGTTTTCACTACCCTGTATAATTTAGTGCCGTCAGCAAATTTGGCTACCTTGCTTTTTACTCCTACCTCTAGATCATTTATGAAGAGGTCGAAAAGCAGGGGTCCCAGTACTGAACCTTGGGGAACCCACTCTTTATTTCCCTCCACTTGGAGAAGTGTCCATTTAGTGCTACCCTCTGTTTCCTGTCCCCTAGCCAGTTGCTGATCCAGGACAAGACCTGTCCCTTTATTCCATGACTGGTAAGTTTATTCAAGAGCCTTTGGTGTGGGACTTTGTCAAAAGCCTTCTGAAAGTCCAGATAAACAATGTCAACTGGATCCCCCTTATCCACATGCTTGTTGACACTCTCAAAAAATTCCAACAGATTAGTGAGGCATGATTTGCCCTTGTAAAAGCCATGTTGGCTCTCCTTTAGCAGCGCCTTCTCTTCTATGTGCCTATTAATTCTATCTTTTAGGATGGTTTCCATCACTTTACCTGGGACACATGTCAAACTGACAGGTCGGTAATTTCCTGGATCACCCCTGGATCCTTTTTTGAAAATTGGTGTTACATTCACTACCTTCCAGTCATCAGGCACAAAGCCTGATTTGAGGGAAAGATTATATATTTTGGCTAGGAGATCAGCAATTTCATCTTTAAGTTCCCTGAGAACTCGTGGATGGATGCCATCTGGTCCTGGTGATTTGTTAGTGTTTAGTTTAACAAGACATGCAAGGACCTCCTCCCTGGTTATTTCTATCTGGCTTAATTCTTCGGTTTCCCTCCCTACGAAGATAGGCTCTGTTTTGGGCATGTGGCCTCTGTCTTCTTCAGTGAATACTGAAGCAAAGAATTCATTGAGTCTCTCTGCAATCTCTGTTTCCTCTTTAATAACCCCTTGCCTTCCATTGTCATCTAATGGTCCAATGGCCTTCCTAGTTGGGTTCTTACTTCTAATGTACTTAAAGAAATCTTTGTTATTTCTCTGAGTATTTTTAGCTATACGCTCCTCAAAGTCTTGCTTTGCTTTCCTGATTGTTGCCTTGCATTTATTCTGCCAGAATTTATGTTTCTGCCTGCTGTCCTCATTCGGACAAGCCTTCCATCTTCTAAATAAGCTTTTCTTGCTCCTGATCACTTCCCAAACAGCTCCTGTAAGCCACATTGGAGTCCTCTTGGACCTGGCAGTGCCCTTTTTCCTTTTGGGTATGCATTCCAATTGGGCCTCTGTTATTGTTTTTGTAAACAGCCTCCATGCCTCTTGGAGTGTTTGGACTCTCTCAATTTTCCCTTTCAGCTTCTTTTTTACTAGTTTCCTCAACTTTGGGAAATTTCCTTTTTGAAAATTTAAGGTCTCTGTGTTAGATTTTATCAGTGACTTGCGGTCTATGATCAGGTTAAACATAATTGAGTTGTGGTCACTGTTCCCTATTGGATCAGTCACATTAACATCTTGCAAGGTTTCTTGTACCTCTAGTTGGGTCTCCAACCATCTGTCCCAGGGAACAATCATTTAGCATATCTAGGAACTTTATCTCTTTATCATGTGCTGAACAACAGTTCACCCAGTCTATGTGAGGGTAATTGAAGTCCCCCATTATAACCAGGCTTCCCTTCTTCTTTTGTGGTAGAAACAAACCCAGAAGTCTTGTAGCACCTTTGAGACTAATTTGTTTATATTTTTCATAAGATTTCATGTGTCCAAGCACACTTTTTGGCAATACTTGAGGAACTTAATGAGCCTCATTGTGGTGAACGGGACATATGTTAGGACCAGATGGTAGACGGAGATTTGAGCTTTGTCACTTTGGACATATTATTTTTCTATAGAAAGGTTTTTGAGAAATGTAGTTGTCTGAAATTTTAAGTGGGAAAGTGGCTTCACAGTGAACCTTAAAAGGATCAGAAGAGGCAGGACCACTTTCAGACAGTACTAAGCTTTTGCTTCACTACCAAAAGTCCTTTCCCCACAAAGGTCTCCTCTCATTACACCCCTGCCACTACTAAAACACTATCTACTGACATCTTCCCCCTTAAAAGAAGGAAACACAATTGACTTCTGTTGTGATTCTGCCTACCGCAATGGTGGAAAAGTAATGACACGCAATACTTCTAGATCCGTCCAAAGTGAGACGACTGTCTATTTTTCAGCCCATATTTATCATAAAACTTGGCTATACCTTGAATCAGCAACCCTACTGTTCTAACAAAGGAACTACAGTTACATGACAATTCTCCGTCATATTACACTGACTTACTACAGATAAGAATGCCTGGCTTCAGATGGCCAGGGAGTTAGTACAAAAAAAGATACATATGTTCAGGGTAAAGCGTTCTGGGGAGGAAGCTTAGTAAGGCTCCATATCAGGGACTGAATTTCATCCACACAATGGTCAAAGAACCATTGTACTGTGTTGTGTCCAGAACATTATACCTTTAAGTAATGTAACACTTGAATGAGTGGATATAATAACCACCAGCTGTAACACTGTAACCCTCTGTATCAGGACGCGAGCTAATGACCACCAGGTGGCAGTAGCGAGCGTCCAGCTCACATGGTTCCAATTCTCCAAACAACTACAGCGCGGGAAGATTCCCGCCACCACCTCACCTGGACAAGAAGGGCGTGACGGGGAATGACGTCACGCAGACAGTAGCCAATGGGCTATCGAGGAGCCACATTCAAATGTATAGTCACCGTATATATTGAGCTGTTCATCCACCATTACCACATGTTCCCCCGGACCATCATGCAATAAAGATGTGTTAAGCCAACCCTTCGGCTGTTCGTATTGTCTTGGTTCTCATACACTAAACTGGCGACGAAGGTGGGATAATGGATCCCCACGGAATCAAGACAATGCGGGCCGGTTTCGACATCAACAAACCGGAAGAATGGGAGCTCTTCGAAATGGACTTCCAAAGCGCACTGATGGTGTCCGACATCACAGACGAGGGGAAGAAGAGGGCCATGCTCATCAGGATGCTCGGGTTCCCCGCCATGAAAGTACTGGTGGACCTGGTGTCGCCGAAGAAGGTGAACGAAGTGCCGGTCAAGCAGCTCCTGAAAGCGATGCGCGACCATTTCCAGCCCTCGGTTTCGATGTTTTCGGCTCGGGACGCGTTCTGGAAGAGAGTCCAGGTGCCGGGTGAGTCCGTGGCCGCCTTCGCAGCGGCCCTCCGGTTGGCCGCGGGCCCATGCAAGTGGGAGAACCTGGAAATCGCCCTCAGGGACCGCATGCTGTGTGGCCTGTGGGATGAGGAGGTCCAGCGAAAGCTGATGAACCAGGAACCACCCCCGATGCTGCACGAGGTCGTGAAGGAGGCACAGGCGGCGGAAGCCACGAGGGCCGGAGTTAAGGGGTTCAGAGCAAGGCCCCCACAAACCGACAAGGCGGCGGGCCCGGTGCAGGCGGCCAGGCGGGCGCCACAATCCTCCATGGAGAGCAGCGAGGACGAGGACGTCCGGAAGGTACGGAAGGATGGCCGGCATTGCGACGGCTGTGGGGCGGCCCATGACCGCGTCAAGTGCCCGTTCCGGAAGGCCGAGTGCCACAACTGTGGACGCCGAGGGCACATAGCCAAGGTTTGCAGACGGCGGCGCAGAGACCAGAGAGGTCATCAGACCGCTCACCGAGAAGCCAGGAAGGCGTCCGGCCCTCGAGGAAGCAGGACGGCGTGGGCCACATCTCCGACGACAGTGACGACGATGCCCCAGTTCACAGTGTGTCTTTAGGACACCCCCGTTACTTTGTTGAGGTACTGGTGCAAGGGGCCCCCGTTAGGATGGAGATAGACTCGGGTTCCTCATATTCAATCATTTCCCAGAGGGAGTTTTTGGGAATTTCCCCCAACGTACGGCCCAAGCTCAAAGCACTGAGGTCTACGCTGTGGGACGTGCAGGGGAATAGCATTCCGGTGTTGGGGGTTGGAAAATTCAAGGTCCAATACAAGCAGCACGCCGCGGAACTTCCCCTGGTTGTTCTCAAGGGGGGAAGCTGTAGCCTTCTCGGGACTCAATGGTTTAAGCCCCTGGGTTTGTTCATTGGGGGGGGGGGGTGCATGCCGTTGGGACTGACCCAATACAAGAGGTGTGTGACGCGCACCCCGAAGTGTTCAGGAAGGGACTCGGAAAATTCAAGGGACCCCCAGTTGCGTTCGACCTGGACCCGGAGGTCCGCCCAATAAGACTCAAACCGCGCAGAGTGCCTTTTGCACTCAAGGACAAGATAGAGGCGGAACTGGACAAATTGGTGGGCCAGGGGATTCTTGTTCCTGTTGATTCCGCGGAGTGGGAAACTCCGATTGTAACAGCGCTGAAGGCCAACGGGGAGGTTCGAATATGCGCAGATTACAAATGCACCATTAATAAGGCGATACGCCCAAATGCGTATCCGGTACCGGTGGTCAGCCACCTGTTGGCCAGGTTACATGGGGGGAGGTGTTTTGCAAAGCTTGACCTGGCGCAGGCATATCAGCAGCTCTCGGTAACCCCAGCTGCGGCTGCTGCACAGATGATAGTCACTCATAAGGGGGCGTTCCAGGTGACGCGCCTACAGTTTGGCGTGAACTCGGCGCCAGGCATCTTCCAGTCGCTCGTGGAACGCCTCTTAAAGGGTCTGGAGGGGGTCTTACCATACTTTGATGACATGTTGATAATGGGGGGAAGTGAGTCAGAATTGGCTGAGAGGCTAGACAAAGTACTGACGGTTTTCGAAAAGGCGGGGTTGAGGCTGCGGAAAGACAAATGCGTCTTCTCCGCAAAAGAGGTTGAGTTCTTGGGTTTCCGGGTAACCCCTACAGGAATCAAACCCTCCAAATCAAAGGTGACCGCCATTCAAAATGCCCCTCGCCCCACCTCCAAGCCCGAATTGCAGTCGTTCCTGGGGCTCTTAAACTTCTACCGTTCCTTCCTGCCTCGGAAGGCATCGGTAGCAGAGCCGCTTCATAAGTTGCTAAAAAAGGACGAGGCGTGGAAATGGGGCGAGAGACAGGAGAGGGCATTCAATGAGCTGAAACAACTCCTAGCCTCAGACGCTATATTAACCCACTTTGACCCCAAGAAACCAGTGGTCCTGATATGTGATGCGTCCCCAGTGGGGGTGGGGGCGGTTCTGTGCCACGTGTTGGAAAACGGGCAGGAGGCCCCGGTGGCATTCTACTCCAGGTCCCTGTCTCAGGCAGAGCGAAACTACGCACAGACAGACAGGGAAGAGTTAGCGATAATTGCTGGGACAAAAAAGTTCCACGATTTCCTCTACGGCCGCCCCTTTACCATAGTGACTGACCACAAGCCCCTGCTAGGCATTTTTACTGCAGACAAGCCCACGCCACAGATTCTGTCCCCTAGGATGCTCAGGTGGGCCATTTTTTAAACGCGTACCAGAACGCGCTGGTGTATCGCCCTGGAAAGGACATAAGCCACGCGGACGCCCTGTCGAGGTCACCCCTCCCCCACACAAGCAGCCACGTGTGTGAGGTGGAACAAGACCACCAAGTGCTCATGATAGAGGTCCTAGATTCACCCCCCATAGTGCCCGCAGAGATCGCCAAGGCGACAGGCAAGGACAAGACATTGGCCCTGGTCAGCTCTTGGGTGCAGAAAGGGTGGCCAACGTCCTCCCTGGCGGCGTAGTTCGCCCCATTTTTTCGGAAAAAGCTAGAATTGTCCTTAGAGAGGGGGTGCCTCCTGTGGGGCCAGCGGGTAATCGTCCCTGAATCCCTGAGAGCTAGGGTGCTTAAGCTGCTGCATGTCAGCCACCCTGGAATTGTCCGCTCCAAGGCACTGGCCAGGAGCTACTTCTGGTGGCCCCAGTTGGACGCCGATATCGAGCACATGGTGGGCACTTGCGCGAGTTGCCAAAGCTCCCGGCCCAAAGAAGCTAGTCTTCTGCACAGGGAATGGGACACGGCAAGGGGGCCGTGGTCCCGTGTGCACATTGACTTTGCGGACCCCTTCAGAGGATCACTTTTTCTCCTCATAGTGGATGCTTACTCCAAGTGGTTGGAGGTAATCCCAGTTGCGAACACCTCCTCAGCCACAACAATTAAACATTTGCGCAGGGTGTTCAGCACGTTCGGTATACCCGACACCCTGATTAGCGATAACGCTAGTTGTTTCACGTCCGCTGAGTTCAGGGCATTCACCGAGATCAACGCCATCCAACACATCACCTCCGCGCCCTTCCACCCGGTGACAAATGGCCAGGTAGAATGGCTCGTGCGTACCACCAAAGACGTGCTGAGGCGCATGGGCCCCGGGGACTTAAACCTGCAGTTGTGTCAATTTTTGCTGGGATACAGGGTAACCCCCCTAGCGTCAGGGTACTCGCTCGCAGAGCTCCTAATGCGCAGAAAGCTGACTACGATACTGACCAGGCTAGACCCCACGAGGGTGGAAGACACTGGGAGGAACATCGGGGTAGCAGGCACGAAGAGTTTCGAAATAGGCGCCCCGGTTCATTGCAGAAACTACGCTAGCGCAGGGCCAGCCTGGGTCCCGGGCGTAGTCATTGGCCAGACAGGTCCCGTGTCGTATTGCGTAGAGACCAGCACGGGTTTACTCTGGAGGCGGCACGCAGACCAACTCCGGCGCCGGGTCTCCGGAAACCAGAGCGCAGACAGCGCAGAAAAGGATTCAACGTTAGGGTTCTCCCCCACCTGTTCAGCCCAAGGGGGAGGAGAGGGGGGCCAGAGGTCCCCACCAAGGGGGGAAGGGTCCCCACCAAGGGGGGAAGGGAATAAGTTTGTCCCCACAGATATCCTGAGGGATACCCCCATAGATCCCCCAGTAGATGATTTTGAGTTTGAGTTACAAAACCGGGGAGGGTTTTCGGAGTGGTCCCCCACCCATCCAAGCAAGAAGCGGGGTTTTTTCGTTAGCCCCCAGTGCCCCCGGTTTTCCCACAATGGAGTTTGTCCCTACCCCGAAAGCCGCAGAACCGCGGCAAGTCGTTAACGAGTCTCCCTCTCCCATTGCAGGACAAGAGACCAGGGAACAAAGAAGTAATAGCGCCCCCGGGACAAGCCAGCCAGCCTTGCGCCCAAAACGCGCTTGCAATAAACCATATTGGATGAGAGACTTCGTCTCATCCTAGGGGGGAGGGATGTGGTGTCCAGAACATTATACCTTTAAGTAATGTAACACTCGAATGAGTGGATATAATAACTACCAGCTGTAACACTGTAACCCTCTGTATCAGGACGCGAGCTAATGACTACCAGGTGGCAGTAGCGAGCGTCCAGCTCACATGGTTCCAATTCTCCAAACAACTACAGCGCGGGAAGATTCCCGCCACCACCTCACCTGGACAAGAAGGGTGTGACGGGGAATGACGTCACGCAGACAGTAGCCAATGGGCTATCGAGGAGCCACATTCAAATGTATAGTCACCGTATATATTGAGCTGTTCATCCACCATTACCACATGTTCCCCCGGACCATCATGCAATAAAGATGTGTTAAGCCAACCCTTCGGCTGTTCGTATTGTCTTGGTTCTCATACACTAAATACTGATTCACAAGTTCAGCCTGGCAATGTACTTGGAAAGAATTGTTATTTACTCCCAGTGTTCCAGGAGTTTCCAGCAATGCCAGATGGCATCACTGCCCCCACCTTTGGGAACTTGTTAGTGCTAAATAACCATGATTATAATTTTAAGGCGGTCATGGAGTCTAACTAATAGATCATTACTACACAACTTAATACATCATTACTACAGACTTCAGGGGGGAAAATCACTTTGAAACGTTCTGGAGTGAAAACACAGTAGCCCCCAAGAAGCACAGAATAAAATATGGGTTGGGAGTCAAAAGAGCCAGACAGATTCAATTCAACCTTTTTGTCATTGGGGGGGGGGGGTGTCTATTAAAATTACTTTCAATTCATCTGTTTGGTAAGTGGAGCAAATCCCATGATCTTTGGCTATGTAGTTGCTCTTTCAAAGCACTTTGAAATGATTCCCCATTCAGTTTCTTTCATAGGGCTTATTCCCACAAGGCAATGTAGCCTGTAGTTCTGCTCCAATGAATTCAGCAGTTAAGTTACTTTGAGGTAAAGGTCTCTCTTACTCGAAAGCCAGTCAAAGCTGACTCTAGAACAGTGATGGCTAACCTTGGCACTCCAGGTGTTCTTGGACTTCAATTTCCAGAAGCCTAAGTCAAGCACTCCTGCTGATTGGAGCTTCTGGGAATTGAAGTCCAAGAACACCTGGAGTGCCAAGGTTAGCCATCACTGCTTTCGGATGTAGTGCTCATCTCAGTTTACAGCCAAAGAGCCAGCACTGTCTGCATCTGCAGACGTATCCGTGGTCATGTGGCAGCCATGACTAGACAGCTGAGTGCATGGAACAGTACCTACTGTATTTATCTACAGTATTTGCAATGTCTTGCTAGGTTGGCAGGAGCTGGGACACAGATGGGAGTTCAGTCCACCATACAGCACTTGGGTCTCGACCTGGTGACCTGCCAGTCATCATGTTCAGTGTCTTAACCACTAAGCCACTGCAGTTCCCACTTTGAGGTAGACGGTGTTCATTTCTGGGCAGAAAGGTATATTAGGACTGTAGTATTACCACTGGAATAAGTGCCACTGAACTCATACAAACATCTCTAGGAATATGGGCAGCAGAGCATTCTCTTCCTAGGCTAACAGGATGTGAGGAGCAAAAAGACTTGCACTGCAATCCTATGTGAGCAATCAGAAGGAAGCACTACAGAGTTCAGTGAGACATATTTTCTAGACACGTATGGTATTGCAATCTAGACTACCCAATTAGTTCTTCTACTGCTGCAATCAAATGTATTTATTTTTAAACCACTGGGGGTTGGGGGAGCGCCCTTCTGGTTTATGAATTTGGGACATTCCTTCTGTGTTCATGGTTCAAAATGCCTGGAAATAGTCTCGCTTTGCCCTGCAGTACCATGCCCATATTGCCAGCAGGAAAATGGATGCCAAACATGGCACAGCAATGGGCAGCCCGAATGTTAACACCAATATCAGTAATCTGGAGGGTCTAAATGATTCCCACCTACCCACCCTTGTACTCATTACCATTCACAGACACACTCCAAACATGGGAAAATCTCAGAATGAGACTCCTATTTCCATCTGTTAGCCACCTCTCACCAAAGCACAAAGCAATTGTCTAGGTTATTAGGCAGTTTTTCAACTAGTTCTTTACATTTTTGTTACTTAAAAACCTAAAGAGGTATTGTTGAAAAACAGCCATGATAGTTGCCCTATGTTTTGGGGCACAAAGCCGTCTGAATGTCTAGAAGAAATGTGACTTTCAATTAAGTACGTGCACTCAAGTTACCAGACCTTTTTGGCTGGAAAGTACTGGAGTGTTATCTTTTTAAGGAGTGACATAAATATTAGGCTTGAGATTTTATTTTTACGCTTCAGAATTTTGTTCACGCTGTATTTTTATATTACATAGGGAGGATGGAGTTTTGATTTTTGTTTTAACTTTGTTTTGTAAAGTACCCAAAGAACTTTTGTTATTGAATATTACATAAGTATTAACCATGAAAATACATGCACATATAATAGTAAAGCAGAGCAGAAGGATTTCATTTTTATTATATATATTTTGCAAGCGCGGCGCCAAAATGGCCGCCGCGCTCTTTGCGCCCCCCCCCACCGGACGAAGAGCATCCGGGTAGTTAGGGGGCGTGGGCAGCACCCTTATAAAAGGGGCGGCCATGAGGCATCCGAGCTGCCATTTTGCGAAGCGACGGAGAGGAGAAGTTTTTCCCCATTGCTCCGTCGCTCTTACCTTCGCCGGGAAGCTACTGCGGGCAGCGGTCCTTTCCGTTCCTTTTCTTCAGCTTCCCAGCACTTTCAAGAATGCCTTCCAAAAAGAAGGCGTTGGCGAACGCGGTTCGCACTTCGAGGAGGCGCCAGCCGGGTCGGAGGACCGCGACTGCGCCCCCCCAACAGCCCCCTTTGCCGGCGCCCACCGGGACCGGTGGGATGGGGTCGGTTGCCCCATGGCCCGGGACTGGGCGCCCGCAGACCGGCCCGGCGGGGGCCGCGGCCTCCGGCTCTCAACCGGTGGCTCCCGGCTCTGGCCCGGTTTATACCTCGGGGCCTTCTGCTCTTGCCCCACAGCTACCTGCGGTGGGCTTTAACCACGGGGGGTGGTTGGGTTCCCTTCCCTGGCAGGGCATACCTCCGGCCCCTCAAGGGCCGGTACTGGGTTCATGGCAGTATTCGGGACCCGGGGTCCAGAGACCTGACCCGACGCCTCTTATCAGTGGGCCAGCCGGCCCTATGCCCCCCATCAGTGTTGGGGGCTATGTTAATGTGGATGCCCTTCTGGCCCGCGTAGCGGCCCTTGAGGCTTCTTTGGGGGTGGTTAACCCACCCGGGGCCCCTTTGGGACCACAGGCCGACGCATCGGCTGCCGGTCATCAGCAGGCGGCCGGACGGGTAGAGCTGCTTGAGGCCCGTGGGTCGGCGTCAGCCGCGGCCTCGCAGCTCCCCGTGCAACAGTTGCTGCCCTCAGGTACTGAACAGGCCTCGTCCACGAGCTCGGTTGCGGTCGCGAGCTCCGACGCCCACAGTGGGCCGGAACCCCTGGTAGGGGCGGCCCATGGGGGTGCAGCGTGTGAGTATGCGGTTCAAACTAGTGCACCCACACCACTACCTACACTGGGGGGGGGGCGTCCAGTGGCCGTGGCCCCGTATGGCTGGCGCGGCGGTTCAGCCGCCGCCGGGCCATACGGGTGCGGCACCACCAATCCAGGGCCCCACTGGGGGTGGCGCCCTCTGTCCCGTTGGGAACTTACTCGGGGTGGCGGGCTTGGTCCAGGCTCCTTTCACCGTGCCTAATGCGGCCTCTGTCCCGTTGTCAGCATTGCCTACGGCGGGGTATTCTCTGCCCCTCGGGGATCATCTTGCCCAAGCCACCAAGGAGAAAATCTGGCGGGGGGAGTATGTAGACATTTTCTCCCTCCTGAATAGAGAACCCACCAAGGAGGAGAGGGAGGGGCAGGATGAGAAAGATAAGGAACAGGCACGTTGTCGTAAGCCGCCACGCACGTGGGCCAACTGGCTGCCAGCGTACCTCATATACATGGCTGTGTACCTCAGGGCCCGGCCGGATCTGGCCATTCCGATGGTCCAGTACTTGGACAACATATACCTGGCAATGGTTGACTTCCCGGGCCCGTCGTGGTTGGCTTACGACGAAGAATTTCGCATGAGAGTGCCCCTACACCCGGAGATGAGGTGGGATGAGCCCTGCCAGAAGCTGTGGCTTCTGTATATGACCCCCACGCGCCCGGCGCCTGGGGAGAGGTACCATTGTGGACATGCGGTCCAGCGAGCTGCTCCGGCACAGACACCCCACCAGGTGGCGGGGCAGGGGGTTCCAGCCCGCCTGCTGTGTTGGACCTTCTCGGCCAATGGTACCTGCAGCAGGAGAAATTGCCGATATAGGCATGAGTGTCCCTCTTGTGCTGGCCCCCACACTGCCTCCGCCTGTCCTAGGCCGGGAGGAGCGCGGGTCAGGGGTAGAGGTGGTCAGGGGGCGGGCAAGACTGCCGCAGGGGGAGCTGGTCAGGCGAAAGGCCCCCTCACCAATTGATGTGGACATGTTAGAGCGTTGGCTCACGATGTACCCGAGGAGGGCAGACGCAGCTTACCTGCTTGAGGGTTTCCAGCAGGGGTTTCGCATTCCTTTCACGGGGGTTAGGGCTCCCCAAGATGCACCCAACCTTTTGTCACTTAGGGGAAGGGAGGAGGTGGCTGCCTTGAGCATTATTAAGGAGGTGGATGCCGGCAGGGTTGCCGGCCCTTTCCCTGCCCCCCCCGTTTCCTAATTTAAAAGTTTCCCCCTTGGGGCTCGTGCCCAAAAAGTCACCGGGCGAGTTCCGCTTAATACATCACTTGTCCTACCCAGCCGGCCGATCGGTCAATGATGCTATCCCGGATGACCTTTGTTCGGTCTGGTATACATCTTTTGACCAGGCTCTGCGCATGGTGGGCTCATGTGGCCCGGGTGCACTGTTGGCTAAGTGCGACATCAAGTCGGCCTTCCGTCTTCTGCCGGTGCACCCGGGTGACTTTGAGTTGCTGGGTTTCAAGTTCTGGGGTGAATATTACTTCGATAAGGCCATGCCTTTCGGTTGTTCCATCTCCTGCTCGGCTTTCGAGCATTTCAGCACCTTCCTGCAGTGGGCGTTCGTCCGCAGGTCGGGATCTCGGTCTGTAGCCCATTACCTGGATGATTTCTTATTTGGGGGTGAACGGGGCTGGGACACGTGTGCGCGTCTCCTCACTACATTTCAGACGCTAATGACGGAACTTGGTGTCCCTTTAGCGCCCGAAAAGACCGAGGGCCCATCTACCAAGCTCACATTCCTGGGGGTGGAGATTGACACTGTAGTGCAAGCATCCAGGTTACCAGCTGATAAGGTGACACGGATCGTTGCACTCATATCCGGCTTGGTGGCTAAACGCAAGGCGTCCCTTCGTGAGCTACAGGTGCTGCATGGTCACCTCAATTTTGCTTGCAGGGTGATCGCACCTGGCAGAGCCTTTGCTCGACGCTTGTGCGACGCCATGATAGACTTAACCAAGCCCCACCACAGGGTACGTCTTAACAGGGGCCTTAAGGCGGATATGCTCATCTGGCTCCAGTTCCTGAGGGAGTTCAACGGGGTGTCCTTCTGGAGGTCCGACCTTCTGGCTTCCCCTCGTTTCCAGGTCCAGTCCGATGCATCGGGGTCCCTGGGTTATGGGATGTACTTCAAGGGGAAGTGGGCCTACAGCAGATGGCCGACCGCCTGGTCGGGCATGGGTCGCTTGCGCGACCTCACGTATCTGGAATTTTCCCCATTCTGGGAGCCTTGATGCTATGGGGTGAGGAGTGGGCCAATTCGGTAGTACATTTCTAGTGTGACAATGCGGCAGTTGTCCACATTGTCAACTCACAGATGTCCAAATCTCCCAGGGTCATGGAGCTGGTGCGCCAGTTTGTGTTGCGTAGCCTGTGCCTCAATGTGGTGTTCAGGGCTAGGCATGTGCCTGGTGTTAATAACGATATTGCTGACGCTTTGTCCCGCCTGCAGATCTCCCGGTTCCGTGCCTTGGCCCCGGATGCAGAGGAATTTCCCTCGCCGCTCCCGGATGAGATATGGACACTTGGCAAGGAGAGGTGAACTGGGCGATCGGCATGTCGCTGGCGCCCCGCACGCGTAAGGCGTATCACCACGCGTTCATCACTTTCCAGGCTTTTTGTGCCCAGTTTCGACTACCTGAGGCTTGGCCTATCCCAGTCGCCCACATTCTACAATTCATGGTTTACCTACATGCCCAGGGCCTGGCACCCCGCACCATAGCATCCAGGCTGTCAGCGTTGGCATTCATGGCCAAAGTGGGGGGTTACGCTGACAGTACCACTGATTTCCGCATTCGACATGTTTTGGAGGGGTGGGTGCGGGAGCGTGGGCGTAGCCCGGATGACCGCCACCCAATTTCCCCACGGGTACTTACCCACCTAGCACGGGGCTGGCATGACCTCTGTTTTGACAGGTATGAGGCCGCCCTGTTTCATGCGGCTACTACAGTGGCCTTTTTTTGGAGCGCTCCGCATCAGCGAGCTTGTGATGCTGTCTAAGGCGGATGCAAGTCGTAGGGCACTGGAACTCGACGATGTCTATGTTTGCAATGATTGGGCTCAGTTGAGGATACGCTCCTCTAAAGTTGATCAGCACGGCGTAGGCAGTAGAGTACGACTGCTACGATGTTCATTGGCAGACATCTGTCCGGTTGGTGCCCTACAGGAGTTTCTTGCACTGCGTGGCACGCACCATGGCCCGTTTTTCTGTCACCAAGATGGGTCTCCCCTTACTAAATTTCAATTTTGGAAGGTGACCGGTAAGGCACTAGCCAGTGTTGGCCTCCCTGGGGCTCGTTACGGCACCCATTCATTTAGGATAGGGGCGGCCTCTACTGCAGCTGCTTTTGGGTACTCCGCGGCGGAAATACGCCGCATGGGAAGATGGGGATCACAATGTTTTCAGTTTTATGTTCGCCCTCTTCAACCGTGAGTACCAGTTTAGTCACTGTATTGTTCTCCCCCTCTTTTTCCTTGACAGACCCTGGGTGTCGTATTACACCGGTGGCAGTATGGCTGGTGGGCCACAGCTACATGCATAGGGCAACGTCGTACGCTGCGGCGACAGAGTGGGGACCCCGACTGGGACTGGGTGCATCCGCAAGTCTCAGATGGTATGGTAAGCGCGGCATGTTATGGCGGGAACTGTTGCCATTCCTTTTATCCAGCAGGAATGCTGACCCGCCAGATATTCTGATCATGCACCTTGGGGGCAATGATTTGGGACAGGTCACTGGACTATCGCTGAAGCATGCGATTTGCGGTGACCTGGCTTACTTACATTATGTGTGGCCTGCCACAACCCTCATTTGGTCAGACATGGTACCGCGGCATGCTTACAGGGGAGGGTTCGACCTCTGGGCCCTTGATCGGGCTCGTCGCTCGTTGAACAGGGCTATTGCCCGGTTCCTTCTTGACAAGGGTTGGGGGCGCGTCATTAGGCACCCCGCAATCAGCCTACAAAATTGTGAGCTTTATTCAAGGGATAGGGTCCATCTGTCGCAGGGAGGTATGGACCTCCTGTTAGGAGATTGGCGAGCAGGCCTGTTGACCGAGCTGATGGTCTGGGGGGGGGGCGTCGAGCCTTTATTGAGCCTCTCTGTGTGGCGGGTAGCACTGGTAAGGTAAACATTTATGACCCACAGGTATCCGGCAGGTTCGCAATTGACTGGACAACACTAGACAGGCACAAGTTGATTAAACGCTGTCCGGTCAACGATAAACCAGGCGATGGGGTGATGGCAAGAGCTAGGCAGCATGCATCACCCCGTTATTTTACGGATACGCGTCAGAGGGTGGGGTCAATAGTTAGGTATTGACTACGGTCAACAATTTTTTTGTTGTCAACAAACAAATTGATACAAATGGATACATTGTAACCAATTGCCGTTTGCAATTTTGGGTGGTACCTTACCAGTGTTACTTCGGCCTGCTTGCCTTAAGAATTATAATTGGTGGAATACCAATAGAAATTTATAATTCGGACTAGGGCATGAATCAATAAATGTGGCCCAATGCCGTTATCCACTTTCATCAGTGTCTGAGTCCTTTATTGGGGGGTGTGCCTGCAATGCAAGCGTGGCACCAAAATGGCCGCCGCGCTCTTTGCGGGGCCCCCCGCCGGACGAAGAGCATCCGGGTAGTTAGGGGGTGTGGCCAGCACCCTTATAAAAGGGGCGGCCACGAGGCAGCCGAGCTGCCATTTTGCGAAGCGACGGAGAGGAGAAGTTTTTCCCCTCCAACCCCTCCCTAGTTAACAGTGTGATATTTTGGTCGCTTCGGGGCCGGGTGGGAATTTTTGGCTGGGACCTACAATTGGCTCTTGGGTCCTGGCTTTTTTGCCCATCCCACACTGTTGCTATGGTTTGATATAGGGGTTTGTTCCTGCTGCTGTTGACTTTGGTCACATGGGCAGGTAGCACTGGTAAGGTAAACATTTATGACCCACAGGTATCCGGCAGGTTCGCAATTGACTGGACAACACTAGACAGGCACAAGTTGATTAAACGTTGTCCGGTCAACGATGAACCAGGCGATGGGGTGATGGCAAGAGCTAGGCAGCATGCATCACCCCGTTATTTTACGGATACGCGTCAGAGGGTGGGGTCAATAGTTAGGTATTGACTACGGTCAACAATTTGTTTGTTGTCAACAAACAAATTGATACAAATGGATACATTGTAACCAATTGCCGTTTGCAATTTTGGGTGGTACCTTACCAGTGTTACTTCGGCCTGCTTGCCTTAAGAATTATAATTGGTTGAATACCAATAGAAATTTATAATTCGGACTAGGGCATGAATCAATAAATGTGGCCCAATGCTGTTATCCACTTTCATCAGTGTCTGAGTCCTTTATTGGGGGGTGCGCCTGCAATAACTTTATTCTGCTTTCAAGCATTTTTCCTTGGCCGCAGAATCACTTTTCCTGTTTTGTTCGCCTGCTTGTCCACCTATCTTGGACAGAGCCTCTAGGGCAGTGGTTCCCAATGTGGGGCACACACACCACAGGGAGACTTTGTAAGGATAACACACCCACGTTATCCCACTATCATAGGTCTCGTTCCACCTTCCAGAGACCTGTACTCATTTAAGAAGCCCACACCTCCTTTGTGCTGCTGCAGAGTACATGTGGTCCTATTACTGGCTAGAGAAATCTATGACAGGAACCTATGACAGGTTTCAATCACTGACTGTTTATGTTTACAAACGAGCCAGATTCAGGTAAGCTATGCAATGCAAATTAGAAAAATTGTAGCATTGCCAATAATGAAATAAAGGAACTGGAATTCTTCCACCAGCTTAAACTCTATGTAATAAGTACAACGTCTTCAAGTTCAATCAGGTTTAATTAGATGAAAAAATAGTATAGTTCAGGATCAAATACAAAATACAAAAAAATGAACATTTTTGCTTTCCCTTGTCCCAAAATAAAACAAGAAAGATATATCTAACTATATTCTCTGGTCTAGCCTACGAATACATTTGACTACATTTTTTTTACAGTTTACTCACAAGCATACTCTTCTTTAATCAGCATCATGGCAATCCGAATCATTGCAATGGCAATCATGGTGTTTCTCCTCACATTCCAATATAACAAAACCCATTTTTTCACTCATCCCACCTCTTCCTGGATTTTAACCAATTAAAATACAGCATACAACGTCCATCATCCTTAGGTCCGTTCTCACAGTTTTCAGCCTTCTCTAGCTCTGCCCATGGAATAAATAATTCAAAGAACTACTTTTCTCACAGCAAAAGCCCCTATTTTAATTCATTACAGACTTCAGTACATTGGCTGATCAGTGCTTTGTGGAATTGGCTTAGGCTTCTGGGAACTGAAGTCCAAAAACCAAAGGTTGGGAAACACTGCTCTAGGGTGACAGTTCAGATACAGTGTCTGTTTGTAGACTGAGTAATCAACCTCCTGACTTTCTTTGAATGGCACAGTTGTCTTTCCCCATGCTGATCTTCTGGCCAGAAAGATACAAAAATCCAGGCAGTGGATGCTCCATGGTGTATTAATAAAACAAGACCATCAGTGGTGATCTGCTTGTTTCCCTCTGTAGAATAATGCATAAGTTTATAATTCAATAGCATGTCCTTGAAGGATGTAAACCACCATATTGTCTTTTCACTGTAGACAACAATTTCTTTAATAATGTGGTTATTCACATGCACCCTGGTTTATTTATTTTTAACAACAAACAAAAACATTGAAAGAAAAATGATGTAGCAATCATACAATAGCAGAAACACATTAGCAAAATTAGTTAGTTTGTATGTATGGCTGTGTGTGTTTATGTGTGTTTCATTATAAAATGTAATACATTAGTTTGATGTTGCCGGCTGCTACTTGTATCAGAGTACACTTTTTTCTCGGAAATCGTTTTCAGGGAAAATGCCATTGAAGTGAATATGTTTGAGGTAGATCCCAGCTTGCCTTGAAGTGACCCACACACTATGATCGCAGAGCCATTTCCTGCGGCACGTATGAAATGAGACATGCAGGATCCTTTAGTAGGGATGTGAATATTCTCACCAAATTCCCTAATGTCAATTTCAACAGTTGTGACACAAGGAGTCACTTTGATGATGTGTTTCCAAACCTTGTAATACTACTCACCTCCAGTGAAAGACTGAGACTAGAGTTTCTTTTTTCTACATCATAGACTCTGTGATTGTGCAAAATGTCTCTGTGCAAAGCTAGGAGTGAGCATGCACACAAAGCAAAATAAAAGGACTGGATGCATATTCAAAAACCTCACCAACCAGTCCACATGATGCTTTCCATGCTTATACTCAAGAGGTGGTAGATTCTCTTTCATTGGATATTTTTTAAGCAGGACTGCTTTAGCAATGGCTTTCCTGTTTCTCCAAATTGCTTTGCTTCAAATGAAATTTGACTTTGACAATGACTCTTGGAGTCCCTTCCACTTCTATGATTCTATGATTCTAAATACCCATGAAATAAAGTCGTATCCATCAGGTTTTTCTTATGGCAATATTTTCCAGTATGACAATTCTAATCAAGAGCAATAAAAATACCTCATTTGAAGAAACGCTATGCAAGGATTCTCCTGTTGTCCTCATAGTTGAGGAAAATGTGACAGTTCCTTGCCCTTGTGCATGAGAAGCAGATAAGCAAGGATTTGCATCTATATTCACTAGGTTTTAAAAAAAACTGCAATAGCTTTGACTCCAACATACAAAAAGAGAACCATATTCATTCATTCATTCATTCATTCATTGTAAATAGCACTTTAGCCTGTGACCCCTTGTGGTCCCTGTTTTATTCTTTTCATTTCCTATCTCTGATCGACCTACTCTTCATTCTTCTTTCATCTTTCTTTCTTTCTTTTTTTAAAGCCTGCCAATGAAACAACTGCAAAAATAAAATGCTGGCACAGCTTCTGATGATTTTTCTTAGCTCAAGGCATGATCAGCAGCTGAAGGCAATAGAGCTTTTCAGTAGTAGAGAAATATTTAGATCCTGGTATTCCAAGAAATAATATGAGCTAAAAGACAACATCAGCAGCCCTGAAACCCTTATAGTTGGCAGAAGGCCACATATGTATAGGAAGAGCCACTGCTGCTTGTAAGAGTTGTTTGCTCTCTGAATGCTGGCCGCATGTCGAGGAATTATGTTGCTGCTTCAGATGACAAATCTCAGGGTCAGCAGTGTATGATTTTTGTCTGTGAGACATCCCAGACACCAGCCGGTGCCAGGGCTTACTGGCTTAGCACAAAGACATTTGTATATGTGTTTTATTTGTGTAGTGTCAGCACATTAAAAGGCTAGGAACAAGCAGAGAGAAATGTGGAGAAATGGTGGGCTACTGAATGATTTGCACCATGGGGTGCACCATACCCTCTGGGGCAAGCCAGACACTGTAACTTGTGAGCCTTCTTGTTTTGTAAGCCCTAGCAATGACGGTTACAGAGCCTGGGAGAAAATCTAAGTACAGGTATGTCAACTGTGCTATAGAGATGGAAGTCCTAGTTGGAATGGCAGCAACCTGTGTATGTGGTGGATGCATTATACATTTGCTTAGATGCCAAATTTGCCGCCCTCCGGTAATCTGGGTTACCATTTTACCTAATTGCTTGGTGTTTTCAAGATTCTGGGTGCATTTATTTGAATTCCTCTTGTGCCCATTTCCTCTTGTGCCCATTTCTGCAAGCACCTCACCGTTGGGGACAAGCCAAGCAGAGGAGAAAAGAACTGAGGCCGAACAGACGCATCTTTCCTGCAGGCTGCTCTGGCCGAGCACAGGCAAGAAGAACAGCCTGGACTCCTCCAGGCTGCACCACCCCCTACATCTCTAGGTCCTGAGCATGCTTGTTGCCAGGGAGGGGGTAAGAGGAGCAGACGCCGAAGCTGCTGCCGCCACCATGTTGCCTGCTCCAGGACCCACTCCATCGGCCCCGGAGATGCGGGACAGCTGTGTCGCCCTCGCCCTCCCGTGCTTGTTGCCGGGGGGGGGGAGAGGAGCAGATACCGAAGTGCCCCCGCCGCGTTGCCTGCTCTGGGACCTACTCCATCGGCCCCCGAGACGCGAGGCTGGTGCATGGCTCCCCCAAAAGAGGACAATGTTGTTTTCTTTGGAGTACATTTTGGACGTGGAGCCCTGGCTGTGTTTGGGGTTGTGGGTTTAACTTTGTTTTTGGTATGAACTTTGCTTAATTGTATGTTACCTTTTCTGAATTGTGTTCTGGAATTTGTAATTTTGAAAATGTGTAATTTTTGTGATATGTTGTGAGGCCGCCCTGAGTCGGCCATGTGCTGAGTAGGGCGGGGTACAAATTAAATTGATTGATTAATTGATTGAAATAGATTTAGTCCCTCCCAGACCTCTTTTGCTCCACCTCTGTGACAGTACCAGGGCCCATCACTGTGATATTATAAAGAGTTAATCCTCCAAAACTATGTTTGGGCCCAGAATCTCAGGAAATGGAATACAGTTCCAAAATCCTAGCCAGGTGATATGAATTGAAGCACTCCTTCATGTAACAGCCCCAAATATGTCTCAAATTATGTAGGCCATCCTGTCCAGAATGTGTAATCTATTAAGAGGGAGACAAGGAAGGAAGAATGAATTCACGTTAATTTCAAGGGGGAATGCATAGCAATGGAGAGAAACTTCTACTGAGCTATCCATATAATTAAATGTAATTGCTCCCATTAACTAACAGATTTTTCAAGTAATTTACTGACATGGATTACTGACATCTTACATCACCATTGTACTTCAATCACATCCAATTTGGCTCCAAAAAGGATTTTAGGCAGATTATCAAGGGTTTGCTCCTTGCAGTAATTCATGGTATACTGTATATCTTTATATTTTTTGCACAGGCATCCCAAAGAATGTGATATACCGTATGTTATGATAAAGCTCTTATTAAGAAAATGTCTCCCAGAGTTGGTGCGCTAAGATCTTGGTCAGGCTAAAAAAGAAAGTAGCCAATAGTTAGGGTAATTTTTTTAAAAGGTGAGGTGGGGAGCAAGTCGTTGCCGGCTGCTACTTGTATCAGAGTACACTTTTTTCTTGGAAATCGTTTTCAGGGAAAATGCCATTGAAGTGAATATGTTTGAGGTAGATCCCAGCTTGCCTTGAAGTGACCCACACACTATGATCGCAGAGCCATTTCCTGCGGCACGTATGAAATGAGACATGCAGGATTTAACACCGGGACTGCCACAGCCTTGAAGATATCAACAAGGTGTGCCTTCACAGCCAGTCCATCTGGCATGGCATCTTCCGCCTCCATAACCGTTGGGAATCAGAATAGTGAAGTGGTTCCTCCTCTGCTCATTTTGCCCTTTGGCCTGATATGATAGCTTCCAGTGGCATTTCCTCCACTGAGGGGGCCATCCCCCCACCCAAAGAGGCTCATCCCCCATAGCCATTGGTCCCTTTGGGGAGTCAGGTTCTTTACCCCCACTGCCACTCTGGGAAGCTATATTCGCTCCCCTTAACCATTTAAGAACCCAAATAAGGAAACCCCAATAGACTTAACTCCCGTACTGTATTTTAATGTGAGCTATTGTAAATAAAGTCCATGAAACTGAGTTTTACCAGCAAAATGTTAATTAATTAATTAATTAATTAATTAATTAAAATTTGTATGCCACCCCCTCACCCTAGGGTGACTCTGGGTGGCTCACAACAAATTCAAAACACAATAAACCATACTAAAAATCATTAAAACCAACAACAACCCCAATTAATAACAATAAAACCATAAAAAGGCCCTTAAAAGCCCTTTAAAGAGCTACCGACCCACCCATCAGTACCCATAAAAAGCCCATTAAAAGACACCCACCCACCCACCCATCAGTACAGGAGGGACACTTTATCTTAGAGGAGCCAATGGGTGGGGGCCACTTCCCCATCACTTGCCCTGCCAGCCAGGGCTTGACCTGCCGAACTTCCAGTTGTCAAGTTCATTGTCTTAACCACTAAGTCAGGAGTTCTCAACATTTTAAAGCCAGGTGCCGGGTCATGCTCCCTCAGACAGCTTTGTGTGCCAGATGGCCATTTTGCCCTTCCTCCACCACATGCCACTTCCTGGTGTAGTGGAGGCCGGGGGGGGGCACATGAAATGGTGTCGCAGGCCACATTTGGCCCATGGGCCACAGGTTGAGAATCCCTAGACTAAGTCACAGCAGTCCCTTACTTGGTGACTAGGTACAGGCAAATTGGTAATAAATCAATTTGATATGTGTTCGGTGATTTAGACAGACGTGTTGCCTTTCTATCATCCCAGGGACACCTGATCTATTTCTGCTTGTTTGCTACCTCTTTTTTCCTGGGTAATGAGATCATTGTTAAATTAAGGAAGAATTGTTCCTAATTAAATGTGCGATATTATATAATGCTTGCCTAACTTGTACTTAAATTCTTACCCACTTCCTCTATTTGGTGAGTCCCTGCGTCAGTCTGGGAGCATTTTTTTTTTGGGGGGGGCGCACCGGAGGTAAAAGGAATGTATGGGATTTCTCCCCCCCAACCCCTCCAATAGGTGCCCCCATCACTCCCTGTCCACCACCCTCCCAAGGTGCCCAGCACACCCCTGCACTATTGGACAGAGGAAAGCAGGCATCACAAGGGCCAGATGCTGGGGAGCAGACAATAGCCACATGTCTAGTGCAGAGTGTGGGAATGTTACTTTTGGAACTGCAATTTCCAGTTTTTCTCAGCCGGCTATGTTGGGGTTCTGTAAATTGTAGTCCAGAAAATGAAGGTTTTCAATCTCTGGTCTAGCTAGCTTTTCTGTAGGGATGGAGGTCTCTGCCTTTGCCTCAAGCATTATTTTAGGATAATCGTACAAGCCACCATTCCTCAAGGGACTAACACAAACCCCTATCAAAATCCTCACTGTTGCATTTTCTGTTTCTTCTTTTGGACCAGTAGCCCTTCTGCGCAGGGAGCTGTAAAGAGTCATCAATAACGATTTAACTCCAGGTGCTGAGAAACTCCAGTTCTTTGGGAACACAGACAAACTGTTATCACTGTTTACGTTGCCTTTCTGCATGAGGCATATACACTGAAGCAATGACAGTCACTGTTCACGGTTTGCCTCTTATGTGTTCAGTATTTGGTCTGCAGTAGGCTCTCCATGCTCTGGCATGCTTGGATTTATACAGTATTTTTAGTAGCAAAATATGTGACATCTCAGGCATGGAAATTTAGACGTCCACTGTTCAAACATATCTAGAACTAGAATTTATCAGAAGACATCTTTCTCATAAAGTTTGAGATTTTCATTTTTTTAATAATCTTCTGTCAGTATTCTACAGAATTTTTGAGGATTATGTACCTTTTGACAGCCTCTCCACAAATGCCCAATGGCCTCCTATTCTATGCAGGCCTGTGGTGGCTATTTTGGACACCTGGACAAGTCCTGGTGCACCACAGGGTCTGGCGCCCCCCAGAGACAGGCAGAAGTATGATGCTGGGTGGCTACACAATGGCACAAGTCGATTTCCTCCCAAGCTGGAACCTTTGAGGCAACAGGGCACTGTTTCCATGTGGCGGGTGTTGCCGTGTACCAACCAACACCCCCCCCCCCCCATGGCTGGTTTGTGCATGGCAATGCACCAGCCCCTTCCCGCCATGGCCTCGGTCACTCCGCCTGCCTCCTCCTCCAAAGCGCCGCCTGGTGCTGGAGTGGCAACGTCAGCAGTGGGCACTACTGAGAGGAGGCTAAACCCCACTGGAGGGAAGGGAGGGAAGGGAAAGCCAAGCGACCCGGCCCAGAACAGGTGGCTCCAGGGAGCTCTCCTGAGGAGACGGGCTCCTGAGCTGCATGGACAGTGACTTCATGCAGTACCCCCTTAAGCTCCGCCCCTCCCCCAACCACTACCCATTTGGCATAGCCAGCATGCCCTTGATTCTGCATATGCCTTATCCCTAAGACAAGCTTCCCCAGCTGGGTGCCTTTGGTACCTTGTGGACTGCAGCTTCTAGCATGTCTCAATGGGCACAATATCTGATAGAGCTCATGGGAGGAACCTTGTTTAGAAAATTGTGTAGGATGCAAAATGGAGGGGAGGGAGGCTCCCAACACAATGCCAATGGTTGTAACTTGTCGATGCATGAATAAAATTGGAGATGCCTACTACCACCTGGAGGACAAGGAAGAAGCTTGTTCCTCATGGTGAACAAGCTGTTCCCAGGCAAAACTGTTGGAGAATGTCTCCTCCCTTTAAAGGAGTTAAAGGAAATCCCAGCCCCAGCATTTTCTGTGACCAAAACAGGGAGGAGAATTTAAAGCAGCTATTGGCATACAAGTTGACACCCTGATGGGCCAAGTAGGGATAGAACAAATGGTTTTTAGAAAGCTGAAAGGTTTTTGATGAAGTAGCAAGCTTGAAAGATATTTGATATTTTAAAAATTTCAATCAAGCTTCTCCTGAGCAATGGATGTGCTTCCTGACATAATAGATTTCGTTATGAGTGAATGCTGAAGCTTTTTGCCAGAATCATCTGTAGCTGTAATTGTGAAAAGAGACTAATATGAACATGTGCAGAGTACCTTTTTCTAGCCACTGAATAACTGCAACAAGTCATCTGGGACGAGATGACTGATTTTCTAGGCTGCCTTCTGTTTGCCAAACTCTGTATGTTGTATACACAATTCATAGATGGATCTAGGAACACAGATTGAATTTCAAAATGTTTTTCTTCTTTTTCTTCTTTACTTCCTCTTTTACTACTTTGGGTGTCAAGGGAGATGTAAGATTCTTGTTCTTGCTCTTCTAGCAGCCTCAACCAGTGTTATTTGGTGTTGTATTATGTTTTTATGTTAAATCATCTTCCTCTGGGTCTGCCTTGTGCTCTTTGTCCTTCTCTCTTCGTATATGCCTTATAATGGTAAACATATATATTATGTCTATATCCCACCTTTCCTTCTAAGATTCCAAATGGCATACATACCCCCAAATGCACACACTTTTAATTTTCACAACTATGAAAGATAACAGCAAATGCAGGGTTACTCGGTAAACACCACAGCTAAAGTGGGGAATCGAACCAGAATCAACTCACATCTGAAAGTTTGCAAAGCGTTTTCTTTGGTGTGGATTTACTCATTATTAAAGAATAAAACAAGATCATGCAGGGAAAAGCCAAAAGGGAGAGAGAAAATAAACACAATACTTAAGAGAGATCACAGATGGCAAGAACAAAAAGGAAGTACTGTATTTTCTGGCGTATAAGACTACTTTTTAACCCCGAAAAATCTGTGCCAAAGTCGGGGGTCGTCTTATAGGACAGGTACTTAACTGCAGCTTGTTTCCCCTTGCTTCATATGTCCGGCGCATATGGTGGGGGGTGCCGCGGCCGAGTCCCTGCTCTGTGTGGGGAGTATGAACATAAGAACATAAGAACAGCCTTGCTGGAACAGGCCACAGCCCATCCAGTCCAGCATTCTGTCTCACACAGTGGCTCACCATTTCCTTCAGGGTATTCCCAAGCAGATGCCTGCTTAGGATTCCCTGGAAATGATATTGAGAGATATCCTGCCTATCTCTCCAACCCGGAGGTTGTCCTTAAGTATCCATAATTATAGCCATTGATACTCTTGTCCTCCATGAACTTGTCTAATCCTTTCTTAAAGCTGTCAAGACTGACAGCTGTCACCACTTCTTCTGGCAGGGAGTTCCATAGACCAGTAATCCTCTGGGTGAAAAAGTACTTTCTCTTATTTGTTTGAGAACTAGTACCCAAAAGTTTCATGGAGTGTCCCCTAGTTCTAGTGTTATGCGATAGGGAAAACAGTTTTTCCTTATCTACTTTGTCCACACCGTGCATGATTTTATAAACTTCAATCAGGTCACCTCTTAGACGTCGTCGTTCAAGAGTGAAGAGGCCCAACCGTTGCAGCCTCAGATGGTAAGGAAGGTGTTCCAGTCCCCTAATCATTCTGGTTGCCCTCCTCTGCACTTTTTCCAGCTCCATAATATCCTTCTGGAGGTATGGCGACCAGAACTGTACACAGTATTCCAGGTGGGGCCTCACCATAGATTTATAAAGAGGCAAAATGACACTTGCTGACTTATTTTCTATACCCTTCCTAATGATCCCTAGCATTGAGTTTGCTTTTTTCACTGCTGAGGCACACTGGGTTGACACCTTCATTGAGTTGTCCACCAGGACACCAAGGTCCCTTTCCTGGTTTGTCGCAGAGAGTTCAGACCCCATCAGTTTATAAATGTAATTGGGGTTCTTTGCCCCAACATGCATCACTCTGCACTTACTAATGTTGAAACTCATTTGCCACTGTTTTGCCCACTCCCCCAGTGACGAGAGATCCCTCTGGAGCTCCTCACAATCTCTCACAGTTTTCACTACCCTGTATAATTTAGTGTCGTCAGCAAATTTGGCTACCTTGCTCTTTACTCCTACCTCTAGATCATTTATGAAGAGGTTGAAAAGCAGGGGTCCCAGTACTGAACATTGGGGGACCCCACTCTTTACTTCCCTCCACTTGGAGAAGTGTCCATTTAGTGCTACCCTCTGTTTCCTGTCCCTTAGCCAGTTGCTGATCCAGGACAAGACCTGTCCCTTTATTCCATGACTGGTAAGTTTATTCAAGAGCCTTTGGTGTGGGACCTTGTCAAAAGCCTTCTGAAAGTCCAGATAAACAATGTCAACTGGATCCCCCTTATCCACATGCTTGTTGACACTCTCAAAAAATTCCAATAGATTAGTGAGGCATGATTTGCCCTTGCAAAAGCCATGTTGGCTCTCCTTTAGCAGCGCCTTCTCTTCTATGTGCCTATTAATTCTATCTTTTAGGATGGTTTCCATCACTTTACCTGGGACACATGTCAAACTGACAGGTCGGTAATTCCCTGGATCACCCCTGGATCCTTTTTTGAAAATTGGTGTTACATTCGCTACCTTCCAGTCATCAGGCACAAAGCCTGATTTGAGGGAAAGATTATATATTTTGGCTAGGAGATCAGCAATTTCATCTTTAAGTTCCCTGAGAACTCGTGGATGGATGCCATCTGGTCCTGGTGATTTGTTAGTGTTTAGTTTAACAAGACATGCAAGGACCTCCTCCCTGGTTATTTCTATCTGGCTTAATTCTTCGGTTTCCCTCCCTACGAAGATAGGCTCTATTTTGGGCATGTGGTCTCTGTCTTCTTCAGTGAATACTGAAGCAAAGAATTCATTGAGTCTCTCTGCAATCTCTGTTTCCTCTTTAATAACCCCTTGCCTTCCATTGTCATCTAATGGTCCAATGGCCTTCCTAGTTGGGTTCTTACTTCTAATGTACTTAAAGAAGTCTTTGTTATTTCTCTGAGTATTTTTAGCTATATGCTCCTCAAAGTCTTGCTTTGCTTTCCTGATTGTTGCCTTGCATTTGTTCTGCCAGAATTTATGTTTTTGCCTGCTGTCCTCATTCGGACAAGCCTTCCATCTTCTAAATGAGCTTCTCTTGCTCTTGATCACTTCCCGAACAGCTCCTGTAAGCCACATTGGAGTCCTCTTGGACCTGGCAGTGCCCTTTTTCCTTTTGGGTATGCATTCCAATTGAGCCTCTGTTATTGTTTTTGTAAACAGCCTCCGTGCCTCTTGGAGTTTTTGGACTCTCTCAATTTTCCCTTTCAGCTTCTTTTTTACTAGTTTCCTCAACTTTGGGAAATTTCCTTTTTGAAAATTTAAGGTCTCTGTGTTAGATTTTATCAGTGACTTGTGGTCTATGATCAAGTTAAACATAATTGAGTTGTGGTCACTGTTCCCTATTGGATCAGTCACATTAACATCTTGCACCAGATCCTGAGTATTACTCAGGATCAAGTCAAGGATTCTTGTACCTCTAGTTGGGTCTTCAACCATCTGTCCCAGGGAACAATCATTTAGCATATCTAGGAACTTTATCTCTTTATCGTGTGCTGAACAACAGTTCACCCAGTCTATGTGAGGGTAATTGAAGTCCCCCATTATAACCAGGCTTCCCTTCTTGGATGCCTCCTTTACAACATTCTCCAACTGCCAGTCTCCCTCAAGAGTTTGGGTCGGAGGCCGATAGTATATGCCTACTGTTAGACCATCCTTGTGGCCTGGTACTCTTATCCACAGAGCTTCTAATGGTGACTCCAAATCACCTAGATATTCCAATTCATACGATTTTATCACTTCTTTGACATACAAGGCTACACCACCTCCCATTTGCCCCTTCCTATCCTTCCTGTACAGTTTGTAGCCTGGGATAACTGTATCCCATTGGTTATCATCCGTCCACCAGGTTTCAGTGATACCAATAATATCAATATTCTTATCTATTGCTAAGTATTCCAGCTCCCCTATTTTGTTCCGGAGGCTTCTGGCATTTGTATACAAGCATTTATATATGCTTTTCTGACACAGTCTTTTGTGTCCAGTTGCATTGTTAGACTGCCTCTTGCATCCTTCTGCTAGAATGCTAGTGACTAGCTCCTCGCTCTGCTCAGTAATTTTTGCATCCTCCTCACTACTCAAGTACACACTTTTCCGAACCGGATGCTGCCCAGCTCCTGTCGGCTTTCCCCCAGTTATCAGTTTAAAAGCTGCTCTGCAGCCTTTTTGATGTTGAGTGCCAGCAATCTGGTCCCATCATGGTTCAAATGCAACCCATCCCTCCTAAACAGATTTGGCTTGTCCCAAAATGTTCTCCAGTTCCTGACAAATCTGAAGCCCTCCTCTCGACACCACCGCCTCATCCACGCATTGAGGCTTCTGAGCTCTGCCTGCCTGGTAGGTCCTGCGTGAGGGACAGGCAGCACTTCTGAAAATGCTACCTTGGAAGTCCGGGACTTCAATCTTCTTCCTAACAACCTGAATTTGGCTTCCAGGACAGACCGCTTGGCCTTCCCAACATCATTGGTACCAACGTGTACCATGACAACTGGCTCGTTCCCAGTTCTCTCTAACAATCTATCTAGATTTCTTGTGATGTCTGCAACTTTTGCACCTGGCAGGCAAGTCACCATACGGTTATCATGTGTATCACAAATCCATTTCTCTGTATTTCTAATTATTGAATCGCCTAGTACAAGGAGCCTCTCTCCTGCAATCTGTTCATCTACATGCACCTCATCAACCATATTAAGGGAGAGAAACTCAGTTTGTTCCTGTTGTTTATCTTCCTGGATCTCATCAAGTGTGATGAAGGAGAGATCATCAGGTGGAACCAGTTGTTCCTCTGTGTGTTCCTCATCAGGTGTGATGAGGGAAAGAGCCTCAAATTTATTCTGTAATTTCAGACTCTCAGAGTGATCCCCTACTCTTTTCCTCCTTTGAGTCACATTCCTCCAAACATCTCCCTCCTGAGTTAGTGAAGGGCCTTCTCCCTCAGAACTGTGCCCTGTCTCTACTTTGTCCAGCATAGTCTGTTCCGCTCTGTCCAAGAACAGCTCAAGCTCCTTAATTTGTTGATGGTTAGATATGCGGGCCTCTAGCTGCTGGACCTTCTCTTCTAGTAGTGCAACCAGCTTGCACTTGCTGCAAGTGTAGTTCTCCATATGCTTTGGCAAGAACACAAACATGGCACAAGTATTGCAGGTAACTACAACTGTTCCCTCAGAATCCATTTTAACAAGTGCAGTATTCTGGGCCTCAAAAATGTACACGTTTACTACCTTTCTACCTAGTAAGACTATATTCTTCCTTTGTTACTAGTTTGCAATATCGCGCGCCGTTAGGCGCGTGGGCCTCTAAAGCAGCTCTACTCCAACTGCAAAACTTACCAGTGCTCACTTCCTTTGTTTGGCTCTCCTCAGCAGCAGCTCTGCTTAAGAGCACATGCAGAGTCAAAAGGGCTGACCCTGAAAGAGCTCAGAGCTTTTAAAGGCTAGTGTGGCTCCGCCCCTATGAGTCACAGTTCAGGGAAGGGCCTGGTGTGGCTCTGCCCCCCTGCTTCTGGAAGCTTCAAACTGCTTCCTCTGTTTGAACAGAGGTGGCTCTCAGCAGTTTAAATTATCAATTATTAAATTATCAATTATCAATGAAGCAAGGGGAAGCAAGCTGCACACATCTTCCTGTACCTCGAGGAGGAGAACTTGAGTGTGGATTGGCTCTCCACCAGAACCTGCCCATTCGACTAGGAGGGCTGCGCGTCTTGGTTGAGTGTGGGTTAATTTTTATTTGGTGTGCATTGGAAGAGGGGTAGTCTATATTTTAACTGGAAAAGTTGGGGGTCGTCTTATACGCCCAGTCGTCTTATACGCCGGAAAATACGGTATGTGAAGGGAAAAAATAAGTTATGATAGATATGAATAGCAACACAAGGATCCTCAGAGTGTTTCTGGGGAAAGTAGAGCTTTCTCCAGGAAAGCAAGGAGGCTGAGGTGTGTGTGTGTGGATTTTATAGGATATTGTGTACCCTATATTTGTTGGTGTGAGGGGAAAGGAAAGGCTTTTCTAGAAATTCTGTTCCACACACACACCCAAAGCTACTGTGTTTTCAAGAAAGCCTTTCCTTCCTTTCTGCTCTTTGGCCTGGGAGAAGTTGCCAAGGGACCTTCAGG
Organism: Bradypodion ventrale; assembly: GCA_035047345.1. Taxonomy (NCBI): domain Eukaryota; kingdom Metazoa; phylum Chordata; class Lepidosauria; order Squamata; family Chamaeleonidae; genus Bradypodion; species Bradypodion ventrale. The sequence continues at coordinate 238,719,091 of JAWDJE010000001.1, forward strand.
GTATCTTTAATTCAATATTGATTTTGAATTTAATTTTGTTTAATATTTATTGGTTTATTGTTTATGGGTTGTTGATTTTTTTATATTTGCAATTTTTTTCTAATTGCTGTACACCACCTAGAGTAAGAAAATAACTAAGATGGGTGGACTATAGATATAGCTAGCAGGGAGAGGAGAGACCTGGGCCCATCACCCCCCCCCCTGGCCTGCACCCCAGCTGCCTTACTTTTTTGTCCGCTGTCATTGCCCTCGTGATGGTGCTGGTGCCGGCGACCTAGCCATAGACAGCATGGCCTGGTGCCAGGCCAGGCCAGGCTGAGGGCTAGTGGCCACCGGCAGCCTCCCCAGCGACTACAGTCGGCAGACAACCATGGCAGCCAGGCTCCTCCATCGTCCCGAGGGTTGCCTCAGGTGGGAGGATCCATTTGGGGGGACTGGTCAGAGGATGGGGTTTGGCTGCTGCCTTCAATAGCCGCGAGGCCTATGGAAGGTGGTGGCCTGGTCCCGTCCTCTGCCCGCCCTCCAGCTGTGGGTTCTCCCTTCCCCCGAGGCACACCTCATGAGTGCGAAGGAGCCAGGCCGCATTGGCAGCCCATCAACAGTAGTTGCTGGGGCAGCAACATCCGTAATGGCTGCCTAGAACGCCAGGTGGCTTTGGTGCATGCACGGAATTTCATGCATGTGCCACAGCCAGGAACGTCAGGGAGGGTTAGGCACATGCGTGGATTTTTGTGCATGCACAGTCACCTCCCCTGGTTGTTTCTGGTGGGTGGTGGGGGCCTTTGCGGCCTGTTTTTGGGGAGAAAAAGCAAGGGAAAAAAGCCAACCAGAGGTGAATGTGATGTCATCGCCAGAGCTCAACCAATCCCCGGCTGACCAGGTCTGGGGCTCTATGACATCATCATCATCATCATCATCATCATCGTCGTCGTCGTCATCGTCGTCGTCGTAGTCGTCGTCGTCACCGTCGTTTTTGTTGTTGTTGTTATTGTTATTGTTATTGTTATTGTTGTTGTTGTTGTTGTTATCCCAACCCAGTCAATAATAATAATAATAATAATAATAATAATAATAATAATAATAATAATAATAATAATAATAATAATAATAATAATGATGATGATGATGATGATGATGATGATGATGATGGTGGTGGTGCTGGTGGTGCTGGTGGTGCTGGTGATGATGATGATGATGATGATGTTGTTGTTGTTGTTGTTGTTGTTGTTGTTGTTGTCATGGAGCCCCAGACCTGGTTAGCCAGAGATTGGTTGAGCTCTGGTGATGGCATCACAATCACCCCTGGTTGGCTTTTTCTCTTGTCAGTGGTGGCATCCCCTTTGGCCAAGGGGGAGGGAGTGCTGTGATGTCACGGAGCCCCAGACCTTGTCAGCCAGGAATTTGTTGAGCTCTGGCGATGACATCACAATCCCCCCAGTTGGCATTTTCCCCTTGCATTTTCTCCTGTCAGTGGTGGCATCCCCTTTGGCCAAGGGGGGAGCACTGTGATGTCACGGAGCCCCAGACCTGGTCAGCCAGGGATTTGTTGAGCTCTGGCAATGACATCACAATCCCCCCAGTTGGCATTTTCCCTTGCATTTTCTCCTGTCAGTGGTGGCATCCCCTTTGGCCAAGGGGGGAGCACTGTGATGTTACGGAGCCCCAGACCTGGTCAGCCAGGGATTTGTTGAGCTCTGGCGATGACATCACAATCCCCCCAGTTGGCATTTTCCCTTGCATTTTCTCTTGTCAGTGGTGGCATCCCCTTTGGCCAAGGGGGAGGGAGCGCTGTGATGTCACGGAGCCACAGACCTTGTCAGCCAGGGATTGGTTGAGCTCTGGCAATGACATCACAATCACCCCTGGTTGGCTTTTTTCCCTTGCTTTTTCTTCTGTCAGTGATGGTGTCCCCTTTGGCCAAGGGGGGGAGCCCTGTGATGTCACGGAGCCCCAGACCTGGTCAGCCAGGGATTTGTTGAGTGCTGGCGATGACATCACAATCCCCCCCAGTTGGCTTTTTTCCCTTGCATTTTCTCCTGTTGGTGGGGGTGTCCCCTTTGTGGATCAATTTCAGGGGTGTACCCCTCCCCATTGGGCTTGTGACCCCCACAGTGACCATCTCTCCGGCCCAAGGTATGTATGTGTCGAGATTCAGTGCGATCGGTGCAGGGGTGTGGATTTGTATAAGCAACACATGCCAAGACACCTTGGTTTTATATATATTGAAAATAAAATAAAATAAAATAAATATCAACAACACACTCAAATGAGAGGAGTGTGTGTTGTCTCTACTTGTCTGGCAGTATTCCTGGTAGGCTAACAGAGCCAAAGAGAAGGCCTCATGTCTTGCCCCTCCCTTTTGCTCAGCTTCACCAATGGTTTCTGTTCGTAGGGTAGTTTTACATGTGGTTCATAACTGTGGCAATAGCCCCTCCACACTCCATCCAGATTGTGTCAGAAGCTTGGCAGGTCCATCACGTGGTTTTGTCTGGGTCCCCTAACAACCAGTTCCAGAAAAAGCAACCTAAATCCAGCTTAGGCAGTTGAATTTTGCTATGGTGAAGCAGGCAACAGGTGTATAGGGCCATACCATGCCAGCATGTGTCACAGAGAGGATTCCCTTAGCTCCTTGTTGCTGAATTTAAAAAAAACCCTAGCTTCCTCATTTTATCCCTTTTGGCATAGTTAAATGCAGGCCACTGCAACAAATCACATTTTTAACTGCCAAGAGAATGCTTCATCTCTGTGTGGGAGTTTTAGCAATACTGAATTTTCCAATAAAATAATTAACAGCCTGCCTGAGGGCAACAACAGAAAATCCAGTTCCCACTACACTGCCCGCCCCTCCCTGCACTTTCCTTCTTCACATCATCTCTGGAGGAATCATTTTGTTCTTAAATCTAATGGAAATGATTTTTCTCTGCATTCAAGGGACAAGAGTGATGGTTGGGTAACTTTCGCCCAGACCCACGCAGGACAGCTGGAACCTTACTATGGACTCTTGTTATAAAGCTGGCAGATGATCAGGATAGATCTCATTAAAGTGGCACAGGTAATTGGCTTGGCTGCTCACAAAGCAACTATAAATTGTTATTGCCTTTCCTAGATTATATGACCAAAGGCATTTAAACGTGTTTCTGCCTAATCAAAACAGCAGCTGGACAACAATGCAAAGGCCTGATTCTACTAAACCTGTGGCCAGCCTGCACTCCTGCACTTTGACAATGGGGGTCCATACTCTTGAATCCTCCATTAGAATGGAAAGCTGGTATATCATGTGGAGGACTCCTACTTTCTCCTTGATGTGCTAGGCTTTGAAGTGCAAAGAGCTCTTCCACCCAAAGTTTGAAAAACTTATTTTGGGGAAACTGAAGCTGCCAGAAGCCATTTCAGTTGGGGGATTCTGGGACCTACAGCCCCCCAAAACTGAATCCTTCTAAACTCCCCCACCCCCCACCCATTGTCAGGGGTAGCAGCAATCTGAAAACTGATTTATCAGAACTGTGCCATGGTCCTGGATTACTAGAAATCATGAAACACAGAGTTGCAAGCAGGTTTGGCAAGATCTGTTAAAGTGACCTCAATAAAGGAGTTGTGCATTTCATATAGTATTTCATGGCTCCATGCTCTTTGTGCCCCTCTGAGTCCAGCTGTTTGCTTTTCACAGAAAACATTATTGGCTAGGGAAGAGGTCTGAAGCTGTACCTTCACTTAACCATCAACTTGGCTGTGAACTCTTGTGGAACGCAGAGGATGGCTGCAACCAAGAATCTAGTCTGTTGATATGTAGCCAGGAGTATGAAATATCATTAAATTTAACCTTGTTTCTAGGTCTTATGATTGTAGTAGGAAGCAATCAAAAGGTATTGACTGGTTTGATTACAAACCTAAAACCTCAGAGATAGAAGGAGCTCTTTATTTTATTCATTTCCATGGAGGGTGTATTAATGAAGACTAGATCCAGTCTGCATCATCTCACACTTAGAGGAATCTCATTAGAACTAATTCCTTAAAAGAACAAAAGAGATTGGGCCCATGGAGTGTTGTGCACATGAGACAGCAGTGAAATTCTATCCTTTGAGTTAGTTGCTTGGAACTGACTGCCTTTAATGGTTAGAACAGAGCAACACAACAAAATGGCTAAGGTTCTCCTGTACATTATTAGTTGGCAAGGACTGTACAGCACTGGGCGGAGGTTGCAATAACAAGACTTCCTCATCAACTCATGTCAGGGGGTGTCTTAACTGTCAAACAATCAGGTTTCCAACTGGTTGGCTTTTTAAAAAAAAAACAACGACTGTGTTACAATCACTTGATGCAACAGTTATCTGGCATGGCAGCAAACAGACTGTTGTAGAGTTATAACTGTAAGGATTCGGGAGGACCATTTTCAGACTACAGGGAATCCTGCAAACATTATGGAACAAACCCTATGTGCGGACACATATGTGCACACTGAAGAATTGGTTCAGGAACCAATACAAACTAACAAGACCTGTTGGGTAGTTTAAAATAATACGCATTTTGGTAACATAATGCATGCCTTAGCTGTGCATCATGTATTACTTGGTCTTTAAACCAGTTTCAAACCTGGTGAAACTGATGGAAATGTAGTACTTTTTTTACTAAACTATACACCTCCTCAGCAAGGTAAAATGGGATATCTTGGTAAGCAGGAACCTTAGTATGTTGCAGGTTTGCAAGTAGTGCTAATTCCAGATTGTTTAGCTAAACAACCAAATTACCGTATTTGCCGGTGTATAAGACGCATCAGAGTATAAGACGCGCCCAGTTATTACCACTATAGGCCACTATATACAGTACAAGACATACTCCATTTTTCCAGTGTATTTTAGGGTGGGGGGAGTGGGTCTTATATGCCAGCAAATATGGTACTTCCAGAGCCTTAAATTATATTCTGAAAATAACGTTTTGAAGTAGAGAGAACTAGCATTTTGTTGTTGTTTTGTTTGCTTTAATTTTACATGAGGTGTTGCATGAGTTCAGTTCAATTTTTGTATTTAAATCAAATTCTTGATTTAAATACAGTAATCTTTTATTTTAAATGTATATCTTTTGCACAAGGTTGGTGGGTCTTATGGTTCCAGTTTTGTTTTATTAAATTTTAAAAAAAGATCCACAAGCCTGACATTTGCTCAGGTTTGCTGTATACAGCACACAAATCTGAGGAAATAAATACTGACTTGCAGATACCGAGCTGAAAGGAAGATCTGCCTTGAAAGCAGCTGACAGACCTGTGCAAAGTGGCTTAAAAAGCTGTCATGAAACTTGCCTAAGGATGTCTTACTCACATGGTTTTACTATGGGTGGGTTGTAAAAGCAGATACAAATGGGAGCAAAATTTATCGTGCTGCTTATAAACAAAGCAGAAGGGATGGCTTTAATGTGAGCAATATCTAGGAGCCATCCATTATTCTCTGGCTTTGAAGGCAGTCTAAATTACACTGAGGTAGCTAAGACTGGCAACTCCAAACTTGGGGCCTGCTGTGGTTTGAAAAAAGCTGGGCTCTCTGGTAAGTGTGTTAGGAAAACTCATGGTAATCGTAAAGTTAATGAGATGAAAGGAACGGGTTTCCAGTGCAGTAAAATGCAAATGCCTTTGGTGTGAAAACCAAGCCAGAGACAGCTCAACTCATTCACAGGAATATAGTGGAGAGGCAAACAAAGGCCAGCAAGTAAATTCAAAGTATCTTAAGGTCTCTGTCTATTTAAAGAATGCTTCTCCAATTTAATTCCAGCCACAATTCCAGACAAAACAGATGGCAACTGTTTGCTTATGGATTATCAGGTAGAACTAAAAAGGCAGTATGATATTTGTCATCATCATCATCTTGGGTTTAGGTTCCTCACACACATACAAAACAAGTCACCCACAGAGAAATATAGATAATGTTCCTGGATATGAATACCTTTCTAACTTATAAAAAATGAGATTGATTTAGGTCCTGTGCTTCAGTGTTACGTTTTCTCAGAGCTTTGATCATGTACACATAGAGAGAAAAATACATGTGATAAAGTTTCACCATATGGCTAATAATGATGAAATTATGAATCTTCTTTGTTGGATTTCCACCATGGAGCACAGAATATGTCTTTCAGCAATGATCTTTCCAAAGCAGATGAAGTTCCACTTTCCTTAGTTTCTAAGCCTCAGTGCCATGTTAGATCTGTTCGACTCAGATAATTGTATCTGTCTTCAGAGTAACTGTGCTCTCATCCAATATGGATACTTTCACCTTGGAAGAGACCACTGTGGTACATTGTGTTGTATATGTCATCAAGTAGCCTCTGATTCATGGCACCCCTATGAAGGAGTGACCTCCAACATATTCTCTCATCAACAGTTCCACTCAGATTGAGCAAACCCAAAGCTGTGCCTTCCTTTAGGGTAGGGGTTCCCAACCTATGGCCCATGGGCCAGCCCCGACCCAAAATACCATTCCATCCTGCCCATCGATTCCTCCACTGCACCCGGACATGGAAGCCGGTGCATTTATGACAGCTGCAAATGTGCCCGCTTCTGCTTCCAGGGTGTGTGGTCTAGCCCGCTCAGCTGTTTGGCAGTGTGGTCAGGCCCACAGCATAAAAAAGTTGGCCACCCTTGCTTTAGGATCTCAGACCATCCAATATTTGGTATGACTCTTTTCTTGATGCACTTGTGGTATGACTCGTACCAAACTGGCCTCCCACAGGATTAGACAATTGACCCATCCTTGTCTAAATTGAGAATGGTGCTATCAGATTTTAGGGAGTCATCCGTCCCAGAGCAAAGTGAGTTCTATTGGGGTTTGAATTCAACATCTTCCGGTACAAAATACCTACTCTACCACTGAGCACTTTTCCTGATTATGCCCAACACTTTTCAGCTATTCTGCTAACTCTAATGAGATATGAATGTCATAAAATATCTTGCTGATGTCTAGAACAGACTAGAGGAGGAAGAATGGGGTGGGACAAATCTTTAAATGGCTTGAAAACAGCAATTAAATGCACCACTAGGTTTTGGTCTCTCCTCCCCTCCTACAATCATTTGATGCAAACTATTGCAGAAACCTCTGCTTTCATATGACATTACCTCTGATTCACCTTGCATTTTTGTAGTATTATCTGAGGCACACAGCACAGTTATGCATATGGGAGTGAGAGGCTATCACTGCATGCATGTGTGCATAAACATCTGGGTCATTGTTCTTAGTAAGCCTTTTCTGAGTGTGAGAGGAAAACTCCTACTGACATAGAGTAAGTTCAGTATTGATATTTGCTCATAAACAAGTGGAGGCGAAGGATGTAGAAAGATAATAAGCAGATTAGAGAAAACCCATTTATAAAATGAAATCCATAATAAATCTTGTTTAGAGTATGAATAAATCAATTTTTTGCCATACATAATTCATTGTTCTCAAATAACAGGCTCAAGACCCCAGAAAGCAAGCAGGTTGTAGGCACTCTCAAACAGCTTTCTTTCAGTACTGTTTTTCATGAGAGCTGTGCCCTTTTATTAACAAAGAATTTGACCCCACTTTCATCACTGTAATGATGTACCTTGTTAGGGCAATGAAACAATTATATAAGGTGCTAATCAGAGTAAATTGCCAAGATACATCTTACATATTGGTAGAAGTTATCTTCCTAATAAACTGGAGAAACATCATCATCATCAGTGGTGGTGGTGGTGGTGGTATAGGTATCTTGTTGTTCAGTTGCACAGTTGAGTTCAACCCTTTGCGACCCCATGGACCATCGCACGCCAGGCTCCTCTGTCATCTGCCATCTTCCATAGTCCACTCCAGGTCTCATCTTTGCTGACTGTATAGAGTTTCTCCATCTTTGGCTGCAGAGTATGTAATCAATCTAATTTCGGTGTTGGCCATCTGGTTGATGCCCATGTGTAAAGTTGCCTCTTAGGTTGTTGGAAGAGGGTGTTTGCTATGACCGGTGCATTCTCTTGGCAAAATTCTATTAGCCTTTGCCCTACTTCATTTTGTACTCTAAGGCCAAACTTGCCTGTTATTCCAGTTACCTTCTGATTTCCTACTTCGGCATTCTAGTCTCCTATGATGATGAGGACATCGCTTTTTGTTGTCAGTTCTAGAAGGTGTTGTAGGTCTTCATAGAGCTGGTTGACAACAGCCTCTTCTGCATCAATGGTTGGGGCGTAGACATGGATTACTGTGATGTTGAATGGTTTGCCTTGAAATCAGACAGATCATTCTGTCATTTTTAAGATTGTATCCCATTACTGCTTTCCTCATTCTTTTATTGACTATACGGGCCACTCCATTTCTTTAAGGATTTTTGGCCACAGTAATAGATATAATGGTCCCCTGAGTTAAATTCACCCATCCCTGGCCACTATAGTTCACCAATTCCCAAGATATCAATGCTCATTCTTTCCATTTCATTTTTGACCACGTCCAGCTTGCCTTGATTCATAGATCTTACATCTTGAGGGGGTTATATAGATATATAGTATATAGTAAGACAAAAATGGGAAAGACCTCACTCAGGAAATCTAGACCATCCTTTGTACTGTAAATAAGGGCTTTACAATTGCAAAATCAAAACTGTGGTGAAGAAGAATATGCAACAAGAAGGTGTTGGGTGTGTTCAGGATTCATTCATGTCTTCCTTTTCTTGTTTTGCAAAGCTGAGGATGAGACTCTGCCAAAACAAATATGGAGATGAGATCTTAGCTGAAGGATTACAAGATGAAGGAGAGTCAGAAACAGAGAGCAGGTCAATGGGCAGTCAGCTTATTTTGCAGAGTTTGCTGTGCCCTTTTATTAAGCAGAGGAAGGTCTTACACCATAAAGCAAAAGCATCATGCTGTTACAGGATTGGCTATCTTGGGGTGTACATGTGAACACCCCATGCTTGCAGTAAATAGAGTGCGTGCCAGGGTCTTCCCAAGAAGCGCAGGGACAGGGCATATACTGAAACTGGCTAAGCTATTTTCAACTGAGGGGACATGCTCTTGTGAGCATGGGTGAACCGGAAAGTGTATGCTATTTAGGGCAAGAGGCAGCTGCTGCCAGGCAGAAGTGATGCCTTGAAAGCAGGGCCGAGTGTCACTTATAGCAAAAGTGAAACTGTTACTGCCTTTTGCCATGGCACAGTTAGTCAAGGGTGACAAGTGTAAAGTTCATGGGGTCTCTGTATGTGCCCTTCTGCCAAACTTTCCTCGGGCAGTTTAGTGTCTTGCATGGAAGACAAAGAAGGAGTCGCAGTAAGGACTAACACAGGTTTATTGGTTGATGATCAGGATGAACATGTGGTAATGGTGGAGGTACAGCTCATTATATACAGTAGCAAAATACATTTGAATCGTGTGCACGGTAGCTCATTGGCCGCTACCGGCGTGACGTCATTTGTGTCATGCCCATCTGCTCCAGGTGATCCTAGCGCGGGAAAGATTCCCGCGGCTGCCGGTGATTTGGGGAATGAGAACCATGTGAGCTGAACGCTCGCAGCTGCCCTCTATGGGCAGCTTACTCGCGTTCCTTAACAGCAGGGCTACATTGTAATTGTGGTCCGGTTACATTCATACATTTGTTAACTCAACATTGTACATACATACATAACATCCCTCCCCCCTAGGATGGGACGAAGTCCCTCAACCATTGTGGCTTGCCGCACGTGCGCCTGGGGCGTGCGGCTGCTTGACTTAACACAGGGGAGCCGGTGGCTCCTGGTTCCGTGGAGTCTCGTCCTGCAACGGAAAGGGGGGACTCATTAGCGGCTCGGTGGGGACTCTGCGGCAACCTTGCATTGGGGGACCGGAATGGAATGAACAGTTGGGAGGTGAATCCTTGCCTACCGCTTGAGGAGCCTGGGGTCCCCCCCAGTACGAATCTCGGGACCGACGAGGAAGCCCTCGTGGTCTCGCTACCCCCTGCTGCCTGTCCGGGGGTTCTGTGTGCTGAGGTGGGCGAACTTCACCCGGCTGCCTGACTCGGGGGTGTCTGTCTCCGGGGGGCTGGAGCTATGGTGTACTCTAAAACAAAAGGACTGGGGGGACTGGAGGTACCAGGGGCTGAACTGAAACCCCTCTTCTCGCTAGGACGGGTGGGGGACCACTCTGCGACACCCCCCTGGTACTGCAAATCATAATCGAACTCATCCCTCTCTTCCGAAGTACCCTCCTCTGTTGCTGAAAATCGAGGGTATGCATTTGTATCGGCGGATGCCGCCGTGTCTCCCCCTTGGTCGGCGTGCCTTCTCCAGAGTAGACCCGACTTGGTCACGACTCTATAGGATACTGGCCCCGTCTGTTCAATGATCGTCCCTGGAACCCATGCTGGCCCCGAGGCCGCGTAGTTCCTGCAGTGAACCGGGTCCCCTACCGAAAAACTTTTGGAGCTTTCTACCCCTACATTTATATTTCTCCCTTCATCCTCCACCCTGGACGGATCCATCCGTTACCGGACGCCTTCTCATGAGGAGTTCGGCTGGCGAAAATCCTGAAGCTAGGGGGGTTGTCCTGTAGCAGATGAGGAACTGGCACAGATGGAGGTTCAACTCACCGGGACCCATGCGCCGCAGTGCGTCTTTCGTAGTGCGCACTTGGCGCTCTACCTGACCGTTTGTGGCGGGGTGAAACGGGGCAGCGGTAATGTGCCTGATGGCGTTTCTCTCAATAAACGTCTTGAACTCCGCAGACGTGAAGGTACTAGCGTTATCGCTAACAAGGACGTCTGGCAGGCCGAAGCAGGCAAAAAGCTTGCGCAACTGTTTAATGGTTGCCGCGGAGGAGGTGCTGTTCATGGGAATTACTTCCAACCACTTGGAATAGGAGTCGACTACCAGCAGAAACATGGACCCGCGGAAAGGGCCAGCCAAGTCGACATGTATCCGGGACCATGGCCCACGGGCTGTGTCCCATTCCCTATGGGGTAGCCTGGACTCCTCGGGCCGAGAGCTAGGCGTTCTATATCCGCGTCTATCTTGGGCCACCAAAAGTACCTCCTGGCCAGCGCCTTGGAGCGCACTATTCCCGGGTGACTGGTATGCAGTAGCTTCAGCACCTTAGCCCTTAACTTCTCTGGGATAACTACCCGCTGGCCCCAGAGTAGGCAGCCCCTTTCCAGGGAAAGCTCTACTCTACGCCTGACAAACGGCTTGAAATGCTCTTCGGGGTTAGACGTGGGCCACCCTTTCCTAACCCAGGAACTAACTTGGGCCAGTGTCTTGTCGGCCGCCGTGGCCTTGGCGAGGTCGGCCGGGACGATGGGGGGTGAGTCGAGAGACTCAATCAGCAGGACTTGGTGTTCTTGCTCTACCTCGCATGCGGGATCCCCTAAACTAGGGAGGGGCGACCGGGACAGCGTGTCCGCATGGGAGATCTCCTTCCCTGGGCGATAGACCAGCTCGTACTGGTAGGCGTTGAGGAATATGGCCCAACGCAGCATTCTGGGGGATAGAATTTGTGGGGTGGGTTTGCCGGTAGTGAAGATCCCGAGAAGTGGTTTGTGATCCGTCACTACCGTAAACTCGCGGCCGTACAAAAAGTCGTGGAACTTCTTCGTTCCCGCGACTATGGCCAGGGCCTCCCTATCTGTTTGCGCGTAATTGCGCTCGGCCTTTGAGAGGGACCTTGAGTAGTACGCCACTGGGGCTTCCCACCCGCTCTCCAACACGTGGCACAGGACCGCCCCCACCCCCACTGGGGACGCATCGCAGACTAAAACCACTGGTTTTTTCGGATCAAAGTGGGTCAGGACAGCATCCAAGGATAGGAGTGTCTTGAGCTCCTTGAATGCTCTCTCCTGCCTGTCCCCCCACCGCCAAACCGCGTCCTTTTTTAGTAGCGCGTGCAGTGGCTCCGCGACCGATGCCTTCCTAGGCAGGAAGGAGTGATAGAAATTTAGGAGCCCTAGAAATGACTGCAGCTCCGGTTTCGCGGTGGGACGAGGGGCGTCTTTCACGGCCGCCACCTTGGACTCAGAGGGTTTGATTCCCTCCGGGGTTACCTTAAAACCGAGAAACTCGACCTCCCTCGCAAAGAATACACATTTGTCCCGTCTCAGTCGAAGCCCCGCTCTCTCGAACACTGAGAGGACCCCATCTAACCTCTTTGCTAATTCTAATTCGCTCCCCGCCGTTATCAACACATCATCGAAGTATGGGAGAACACCTGGAAGCCCCTTTAAAAGGCACTCCACGAGGGACTGGAAGATTCCGGGGGCCGAATTCACGCCGAACTGAAGGCGCGTTACCTTAAATGCCCCCTTGTGTGTCACAATCGTTTGCGCAGTGGCAGCAGCCAGGGTTACTGAGAGCTGCTGATATGCCTGCGCCAGATCTAGCTTGGCAAAACACCTCCCCCCATGTAACGTGGCCAGTAAGTGGCTGACCACGGGCACCGGATATGCATTTGGCCGAATGGCCTTATTGATCGTACATTTATAGTCCGCACAAATCCTGACCTCCCCATTTGACTTAAGGGCTGTAACAATCGGCGTTTCCCACTCCGCCGAATCAACTGGAACCAAAATCCCTTGCCCCACCAATTTGTCCAGTTCCGCCTCGATCTTGTCCTTGAGGGCGAAGGGTACTCTTCTTGGCTTGAGGCGGATGGGCCGGATTTCTGGGTCCAGCTCAAAGGAAACTGGGGGGCCCTTGTACGTCCCGAGCCCCTTCTTGAAAACGTCCGGGTGTGCATTGCACACGTCCCGCATTGGGTCAGTCTCGATGGCGTTAATGCCGGACAGTTTGATTCCCAGGGGAGCAAACCACTCCGTTCCCAAAAGGCAGCACCTCCCCCCCTTGAGGACTACTAGGGGCAGTTTCTCGGAGTAATTCTTGAATTTCACCTTGAACTTCCCCACCCCCAGCACTGGGATCCCATTTCCCTGCACGTCCCGTAAGTGTGACTTCATGGCCCGCAGTTTGGGCCGCTTATCTGGGGGAATGCGCATAAACTCTTTTTGGGACAGGATGGAATAAGATGACCCCGAGCCTATCTCCATCCTCACTGGGAGCCCCTGTAACAGTACCTTTATGAAAAAACGCCGGTGCTCCAGGCCCACGCGGTTCACGCCTTCCTCGTCATGGTTGGTTGAGACCTTCCTGGTGCCGGCCGCTTTCCGTTGGTGTGTCTGGGGGTGGCTCGAAGCGCCCTTGTCCTCGGCTCGCCCGCGCCTGCATACTCTGGCGATGTGTCCCTTTCGGCCACAGTTGTGGCACTCGGCCTTTCGGAACGGACACCTCGTGCGGTCGTGGGCCGCCCCACAACCGTCGCAGCGGCGGTCTTGCCGTTCGCGGGTCTGCCGCTTCTCTCCTCATTTCTTGATCCTCTGGACGTCGTCGTCCTCGCTGGAGCAGGAGTCCGCCGTCGTGGACGACTCCTTGGACGTCGCTGGTGTGCCGGCAGGCGGCTTGGGGGCCCGCCAGGCCGTCTTCGCTTATGTCCGCCGGGCCGCCTGTACTGGTGACTTGGCCCTTTCGGACGTGGCCCCTCGGGCCTTGAACACTCTGACCCCGCTCCTGGCCGCCTCGGCCACTTGGGCCTCCCGCAGTACCTCGTTGAACGTGAGGCGGTAGTCGTGGGTCATCAGCTTCCTCTGGAGCTCCTCGTCCCTCAGACCACACAACATGCGGTCTCGGAGGGCTTGGTCCAGGTCATCCCACTGGCAGTGCACTGCTGCAAGCCTGAGGGCCGCCGCGTAGGCGGACACGGATTCGCCCGGTCGCTGGTCTCGCCTGTGGAACGCGACCCGGGCTGGGAAAATCGAAACGGGAGGCTGGAAATGCTCGCCCAACAACTCCAGAATGCGGTCGATGGGCACCACGTCCACCTTCCGGGGAGCCACCAGGTTCATCAGGATACGCAGCGTGGCCGGCCCCACCTGGGCCAAGAAGTGGGAGCGCATCTTCGCGTCGTCGTCGACGCCCGCGGCTTCCATCACGTGCCGAAACTGGCACTCGTACAGTTCCCACTGCTCGGGCTCGCTGACATCGAACTGGTACGGCTTGACCTTGGGATTCGCCATCAATCCCACCTTCGTCGCCAATTTAGTGTCTTGCATGGAAGACAAAGAAGGAGTTGCAGTAAGGACTAACACAGGTTTATTGGTTGATGATCAGGATGAACATGTGGTAATGGCGGAGGTACAGCTCATTATATACAGTAGCAAAATACATTTGAATCGTGTGCACGGTAGCTCATTGGCCGCTACCGGCGTGACGTCATTTGTGTCACGCCCATCTGCTCCAGGTGATCCTAGCGCGGGAAAGATTCCCGCGGCTGCCGGTGATTTGGGGAATGAGAACCATGTGAGCTGAACGCTCGCAGCTGCCCTCTATGGGCAGCTTACTCGCGTTCCTTAACAGCAGGGCTACATTGTAATTGTGGTCCGGTTACATTCATACATTTGTTAACGCAACATTGTACATACATACATACATAACAGGCAGGAGGGACCCAGGATTTTCCATGGGTCCGAAGTCTTTGGGAAGAGTCTCTACATTTCCTCTTTCCCTGTATTGTTAAAGGTGGCATCATGATAGGACAGCCAGGGTGGGGTAGGATGAAGGGGATGTCTGGGTTGGAGTTCCTGATGCTGAGGGGCTTTGAAAGAGGGCCTGCAAGAGGGAATACATCAAGCCATCAAAGCAGGCACACATTAAAAAAAACAGCATAAACCAATACCTGCAGCAAGGACTATTACAGCATATTGAATGATGTTACCCAACCATCCGAACTGGGGAAACCAGCACCCTAGAGAGGACCACCATGTGTGAACACCCCATGCTTGCAGTGTGGGTGTGGGGGCATCTTGCCGAATGGAGTTAGAGGCATTTGCCGCAGCTGAAAAACCCAGCCAGGTTGTAAATCATTGAACCCAATTGCATGAAAGAATGATACAGGTAAAACAATTCTACCTCGGGTTCCCTGTTTCGAGACAGTGGTCATGGGGATGATCCTTATGAAAGCTAGAACAATTGACTATGCGAGCACAGCTGAGATTCTTATGGTTAACAACATGAGGAGTATACAAGGAAATAGCATTGTATGGAACTTGCCGGGAAGCAGGTCACCAATGGGGGATGGTGCTGTACAGCAGGGAAGAGAAAAGCAATTGCAGCAAATATTCATGGTAACAGCCTATTGAGTTTGTGGCACTTAGGAAATGGGGCTGGAGCCATCAATGATGGAAAACCAAGACATTGTGATTAACAGGGTTTGTATATCTTTGCCCTGCTGCAAACAGGAGTAGCTGGTGAAGACAATGTCCATAAAGGTGTTGACACAGTTTATAAAAGCCTCTGCCCCAAAGTCCTGGGCAGGCTGGGCTGCAGCTCCGAGGGATGCATGGATCAGCAATAGGACACAGATGAAGGTCAAAGGTTATAAGTTAAGTGTGCCAGGAGTGTGAAAGTCATGTTTCACCCGGGTCTGCTTCAGGTGGGCTTGCTGGGTTGGATTGTGAAGGCTCTAGTGTCATGCTGGACCTATGGGAGTAAGCACAAAACATAGCCCTTCCCAGGCTGGGTCAGAGGATTGCCTATTGTGGCAATGATGTCTAGTCCAATTGGTTGAGAGTTGGAACACCTGTCCTCACTTTTAATTGTTTTGTGAGAGTGGGAATGCCATGCTGTAACTGGGTACTTCATTGGGTGCAAAAGTCTAGAACTGGGAGGAGACATAACTTGGGGCCTTATTGCAGCACATTGGGGGCCAGAGATGTCCTGCGCTTGGGAAAGAGGCTGGGAAAATTGCTTGGCAAACGTCAGGTGGGAGTAGACATGACTTTTAAAGGAATCAGTGAATAAAGAGTAAAGTTCTTGAAGTGGGCTGGGCTCCTGAAGGAATTGACCAGCCCTCTGGTTGCCTTCCTCCAGAAATCCAGCCCTGGTGGCTGTGGATGTGCGCTATGAAAGGTGAGGATGTTGCTGAGAAAGTAAAAACAAAATTATTAGATGGTAACATACATGCAACAAGAAACTTCTGCAAAGCTAAAATAATTGCAGCTGGATGTTTTCCTTTAGTCAGCGTGATGTCCAGTTTTAGCAGCACTGGTTATGCATAAGATAATAAAGGATAGACTTCAGTAGTATGTGGAGAGAGAACTACCAGAGGTGCAGGCTAGGTTCAGAAGAGGCAGGGAGACTAGAGATCACATTGCCAACATATGTTGGATCATAGAAAAAACGATGGAATACTAGAAACAAGTCTATGCCTCATGAGAAATTTGTACATAAATCATGAAGCAACAGTTAGGACAAAACACAGAATGACCGAGTGGCTTGGGATAGGAAAAGGAGGGTAGAAAGTGAGGAAGACCCAAAGAAGCTGCTGTTTAGGTTGAAAGAAGGGAGTTCAAAAGCTGGCTTGAGACTCAGTATCAAGAAAACCGAGATACAGTAATGGCAACAGTCCCTATCACTTCCTGGAAAATAGATGGGAAAGAAGTAGAAACAATGACAGATTTCACATTTCTGGGATCTAAGATCACTGTAGATGGTGACTGCAGCCATGAAATAAGACAACTGATTCTGGGGAGACAAGTTATGAGAAACCTGGGGAATACAGAGACATCACATTACAAACAGAATCTAACGGGATTTCCAGGGGCAATGTATGGTTGTGAGAACTGGACCATAAGAAAGGTTGAGAGCAGAAGAGTAGGTGCAGTGGAAATGTAATACTGGAGGAGAATTTTGAGACTACCCTGGACAACAAAGAGAACAAAGAGATCAATTCTAGAAGAAATCAACCCTGACTACTTATGGGAAGGTCAAATAGTAAGGATGAGACTGGGGTATTTTGGGCATTAAATGAGAAGGGAGGATTCACTGGAGAAAGTTTTGATATTGGGAAAGGTAGAGGGCAAAAGAAGAAGGAAAGATGAGATGACTAAAGGGTTTTGTAGACACAATGGGCACAGAGTTAGACATAAAAGGATGATGGTGAAGGACAGAGGTGCCTGGAGGACAATAGTCCATAGGGTCACAAAGGATTGGAATCAACTGTACGACTGAACGATAACTGAGAAATACTGAAATTACATGCAATAAAATGCTCCTGTCAGAAAATGGTGTTGTGGCTAGATTTTTAGCTGATGGACTGAGTCATACTATGAGAGAGTAAATTTAACACCACCACCACCACCACCCATCAAAACAGAAGTTCTGAGTTTTATTTCCATTCTCTCTATCTGGGCTCCTCCCTAACTGACTACTGTCTTCTGCACCTGTTGTTTCTGGAGCTGGTTGTGACTCTGTAACTGTCCCCTCATCTACACCTGCCCTATTTAGATCTGCAAGGATGAAATCAGCTCTGTGACAATCTAAACTAGCATTCTCCTTGTCTGATTTCAATACCAATTCCCCTTGTCTCTGAGTGGTTTCCTGCAATCTGTTGACAAAACCCATTAGTGGCTCTGAGGCTGTCTGCTTAAGGGTGGGAAAACTTTCTACTGGTATTTTCTCCCTCCTTCCTGCCTCCAAACACTCCCTCCCCCTCTGCCGTACACAACTCATTTCTCCCTAAGTTCTTTCCCTCCTCCTGTTGCTGGACCATTTCTTGAAATGGACTCTCAGTCTGAGAAGGTTGGCCCTTGACTGCCTCCTCCGGCTGATCGACTGTATATTCTACAGGATAAATATGCATTGAACCATGAAGGTCCTCCCCATCTAGACTTCCCTTTTCTTTTTCTTGTCAGACCATGGCTTAGAAGGCACTTTCCATCAGACTGGAAGGACTAGGAGTGAGGGCCGGGGCTGAAGGGGCCGCGAGTGTCAGATTAGGTCCATCTGGAGGATCGGG
Organism: Bradypodion ventrale; assembly: GCA_035047345.1. NCBI lineage: Eukaryota > Metazoa > Chordata > Lepidosauria > Squamata > Chamaeleonidae > Bradypodion > Bradypodion ventrale. Next base: position 238,736,882 of record JAWDJE010000001.1, read on the forward strand.
GGGATCAATTTTCTGGACTTCTACAGGGGTTTTCATGATTGAAATGGAAGACAAAGGTGGACTTATTTTGGAATAAATGGTCGAATTATAGGTGGGTGGTGGTAATTTTGTCTCATTAACCTGATCTCCACGTCCAGTTGTCTCAATGACACCACGTCTGGTTGTCTCGATAACATATTTACACTGATAGAATGAGAGAAGAATAGAATTGGGGGCCTGAGGTTCAGAATGCAGATTTTTTTCCTATTTGTTCGCAAACTTGTAATTTGAGTGACCCGATTTTAGAATGCCATGGACATCTTTTCCCTATTTCTATCATTAATTTCCGTATCCTTCTCTCAGAAAACGGCCTGCTGCTTTTTTGTAGAAGATACCATAATTCCTTAATATGAACCTTTTGGGGTCCTGTCAGGAAAGAGCCCATACTCACTGAGGGACTCTTGGTAGGAACCAAGAGTGAAGTGGTGTGCGCCGCCGTCTATCTCCAGACGAGGTGAATATGAGTTGAAAATTGTCCTGTGGATCGGCATTCGAATCACGTCGGGGTCACCATATGAAGGAAAGTAGAGATGAAGGAGAGTCTGACACAGTGAGCAGGTCAATGGGCAGTCAGCTTATTTTGCAGAGTTTTCTGTGCCCTTTTATTAAGCAGAGGAAGGTCTTACATCATAAAGCAAAAGCATCGTGCTGTTACAGGATTGGCTATCTTGGGGTGTACATGTGAACACCCCATGTTTGCAGTAAATAGAGTGTGTTCTGGGGTCTTTCCAAGAAGTGCAGGGACATATGTTGAAACTGGCTAGGCTATTTTCAACTGAGGGGACATGCTCTTGTGAGCATGGATGAACCAGAAAGTGTATGCTATTTAGGGCAAGAGGCAGCTGCTGCCAGGCAGAAGTGATGCCTTGAAAGTGGGACAGAGTGTCATTTGCAGGCGCACCCCCCCAATAACGGACACAGACAACATTGAAAGTGGATAACAGCACCGGGCCACATTTATTGATTCAATGCCCTAGTCCGAATTATAAATTTGTATTGGTAAAATGACCAATCATAATTCATAAGGCAAGCAGGCCGAAGTAACACTGGTAAGGTACCACCCCAAAATTGCCAACGGCAATTGGTTACAATGTATCAATTTGTATCAATTTGTTTGTTGACAACAAACAAATTGTTGACCGTAGTCAATAACTAACTCATGACCCCACCCTCTGACGCGTATCCGTGAAATCACAGGGGTGATGCATGCTGGTTAGCAATCGTCATCACCCCATCGCCTGGTTCGTCGTTGACCGGACAACGTTTAACTAATTTATTCCTGTCTAGTGTTGTCCAGTCAATTGCGAACCTGCCGGATACTTGTGGGTCATACTGTTTACCTTACCAGTGCTACCCGCCAATGTGACAAAAGTCAACGTTATGAACGCAGAAAGACCCCTATATCAAACCATAGCAACAGTGTGGGATGGGCAAAAAAGCCAGGACCCGGAAGCCAATATGGGTCCCAGCCAAAAATTCCCACCCGGCCCCGAAGCGACCAAAATATCACACTGTTAACTAGGGAGGGGGTGGAGGGGAAAAGACTTCTCCGCTCCATCGCTGAGGTAAAATGGCAGCTCGGCTGCCTCGTGGCCATCCCTTTTATAAGGGAGCTGGCCACGCCCCTAACTACCCGGATTCTCTGTCCTGTGGGGGGGGCCCCGCAAAGGGCGCGGCGGCCATTTTGGCGCCGCGCTTGCATTGCAGGCGCACCCCCCCAATAACGGACACAGACAACATTGAAAGTGGATAACAGCACCGGGCCACATTTATTGATTCAATGCCCTAGTCCGAATTATAAATTTGTATTGGTAAAACGACCAATCATAATTCATAAGGCAAGCAGGCCGAAGTAACACTGGTAAGGTACCACCCCAAAATTGCCAACGGCAATTGGTTACAATGTATCAATTTGTATCAATTTGTTTGTTGACAACAAACAAATTGTTGACCGTAGTCAATAACTAACTCATGACCCCACCCTCTGACGCGTATCCGTGAAATCACAGGGGTGATGCATGCTGGTTAGCAATCGTCATCACCCCATCGCCTGGTTCGTCGTTGACCGGACAACGTTTAACTAATTTATTCCTGTCTAGTGTTGTCCAGTCAATTGCGAACCTGCCGGATACTTGTGGGTCATACTGTTTACCTTACCAGTGCTACCCGCCACACGGAGGGGCTTCAAAGAAGACCTGACGCCCCCCCCCCCCCAGACCTTCAGCTCGGTCAACAGGCCTGCTCGCCAATCTCCCAACAGGAGGTCCATACCTCCTCGCGACAGATGGACCCCATCCCCTGCGTACAAGTCATAATTTTGCAGGCTAATATCGGGGTGATGACTGACCCGTCCCCAAGCCCTGTCGGCAAGAAACCGCGCCACCGCCCTATTGACCGTGCGCCTAGCACGGTCAAGGGCCATGAGGTTAACGCCCCCTCTGTAAGAATGGCGCGGAACAATGTCCGACCACACCAGGGTTGTGGCAGGCCAGACATAATGCAAGTAGGCGAGTTCCTCGCAAATCGCATGCTTGAGCGATAAGCCGGTGACCTGCCCCAAATCATTGCCCCCCAGGTGGATAATGAGAATGTCAGGCGGGTCAGCACCCAGCCCAGAAAAAAGGAAAGGCCGCAGCTCCCGCCATAACATCCCAGGCTTACCATGCCATGTGAGACTGGCGTGTTCACCCAGTCCCAGTCGGGGTCCCCACTCTGTCGCCGCAGCGTAACGCGCTGCCCTGTGCACATATCTGTGGCCCACCAGCCATACTGTCACCGGTGTAATACGACACCCAGGGTCTGTAAGAAAATTGAGAAAAAAGGCGGTAAGGTGACTGGATTGGTACTCATGGCGGGAGTGGGCGCACATAAAACTGAAAACATTGCGAGCCCCACCTCCCCATGCTGCGTATGTCAGCCCCAGAGTACCCAAAAGCAGCTGCTGTAGAGGCTGCACCAATACGGAACGAATGTGTGCCATAACGGGCACCTGGTAGGCCCACCCTGGTGAGGGCTCTGGCTGTCACCTTCCAAAACTGAAATTTAGTAAGGGGAGACCCATCTTGGTGACAGAAAAACGGGCCGTGGTGCATGCCACGCAGTGCCAGGAATTCCTGTAGGGCACCAACCGGACAGATGTCTGCCAAAGAACAACGTAGCAGTCTTACACCACTGCCTACGCCATGCTGATCTGTTTTAGAGGAGCGTATCCTCAACTGGGCCCAGTCTTTGGCTACATAGACATCTTCGAGTTCCAGTGCCCTACCACTTGCATCCGCCTTAGACAGCATCACGAGTTCGCTGACGCGGAGCGCTCCAAAAAATGCCACCGTTGTGGCTGCATGGAAAAGGGCTGCCTCATAATGATCAAAACAGAGGCCTGGCCAGCCCCGGGCCAACTGGGTAAGAACCCCTGGGGAAATAGGGTGCCGGTCGTCCGGGCAACGCCCGCGCTCGCGCACCCACCCCTCCAAAACATGTCTCACACGGAAGTCAGAGGTGGTATCCACATGACCTCCCACTTTGGCCATAAAAGCCAACGCCGAGAGCTTGGATGCTATGGTGCGAGGTGCGAGGCCCTGTGCATGCAGGTGAACCATGAACCGCAGAACATGGTCCACCGGGATAGGCCAGGTCTCTGGCAAGTGACATTGAGCCAAAAATGCCCTGTAAGAATTGAATGCTTGTTGGTACGCCTTACGCGTGCGTGGCGCTAGTGACAGGCCAATCGCCCGGTTCACCTCTCCTTGCCAATAGTCCAGATCTCGTCCGGGAGTGGCGAGGGAAATTCCTCCGCATCCGGGGCCAAGGCGCGGAACCGGGAGATCTGCAGGCGGGACAAAGCGTCAGCAATATCATTATTAATCCCAGGGACATGCCTGGCCCTGAACAAGACGTTGAGGCGCAGGCAGCGCAGCACAAAATGGCGCACTAGTTCCATAACCCTGGGCGATTTGGAAGTCTGTGCATTGACAATGTGGACAACAGCAGCATTGTCGCACCAGAAATGCACCACCGAATTAGCCCACTGTTCGCCCCATAGCATCAAAGCCCCCAGAATAGGGAAAAATTCCAGGTATGTGAGATCCCGCAGGCGACCTGTGCCTGCCCATGCCGGTGGCCACCCACCATAGGCCCACTTCCCATTGAAGTACATCCCATAACCCAGGGATCCTGAGGCATCAGACTGGATCTGGAAATTGGGGGATGCCAGGAGGTCAGACCTCCAAAATGAGACCCCATTGAACTCCCTCAGGAATTGCAACCAGACAAACATGTCTGCCCTGATACCCCGGGTAAGCCTGACTCTGTGGTGGGGCCTGGATAACCCTGCCATGGCGTCGCATAAGCGCCGGGCAAAAGCCCTGCCCGGTACGACCACCCTGCAGGCAAAATTGAGGTGACCATGTAGCACCTGCAGTTCCTTCAGGGATGCCTTACGCTTGGCCAGCAATTCCGAGATAAGGGCCACTATCCTGGACACCTTATCACCCGGCAACCTAGAAGCCTGCACTACTGTGTCAATCTCAACCCCCAGGAATACTAGCTTGGTAGATGGGCCCTCGGTCTTTTCGGGCGCTAAAGGGACACCAAGTTCCTCCATTAGCGTCTGAAATGTGTTGAGGAGACGTGTGCACGTGTCCCAGCCCCGTTCACCCCCGAATAAAAAATCATCCAGGTAATGGGCTACAGACCGGGACCCTGACCTGCGGACGAAAGCCCACTCTAGGAAGGTACTAAAACGCTCGAATGCCGAGCATGATATGGAGCAGCCAAAAGGCATGGCCTTATCAAAATAATATTCACCCTTAAATTTAAAACCCAGCAACTCAAAGTCGCCCGGATGCACTGGCAAGAGGCGAAAAGCCGACTTAATGTCACACTTGGCCAGCAAGGCACCCGGGCCACACGAGCGTACCATGCGCAATGCATGGTCGAACGATGTATACCTGACTGAACAGAGGTCATCAGGAATAGCATCATTGACCGATCGGCCGGCTGGGTAGGACAAATGATGAATAAGGCGAAACTCGCCTAGGGACTTTTTGGGGACCAAGCCCAGTGGCGACACCTTAAAATTGGGAAACGGGGGTGCAGGGAAAGGTCCAGCGACCCTGCCCGCATCTAACTCTTTCTTAATGCTGGCCGCAGCCACATCCTCCCTCCCTCTGAGGGATAACAGGTTGGGGGCATCCTGAGGGGACCTATCACCCATGAAAGGAATACGGAATCCCTGCTTAAAACCCTGAAGGAGATAATCCCCATCCTCCCCCTTCGGGTACGATGCGAGCCAACGCTCCAGCATGTCCACATTAATTGGGGAGGGGGCCTTTTGGAGAACCAGCTCCATCCGAGGCAGTCTTGCCAGCCCACTGTCCACCCCTCCCTCTGCCTCGTGCCCCCCCAGGTCTGGGACAGGCAGAGGCTGCGTGGGGGCCCGAACATGTGGGACACTCATGCTTATACCTGCAATTCTTTCTATTGCAAGAACCATTGGACGAGAAAGTCCAGCACAGCAGGCGGGCTGGAACCCCCTGCCCCGCCGCCTGGCGGGTAACCTGCGCTGGAGCCGCTCGCTGGACCGCATGTCCGCAATGGTATCTATCTCCCGGGGCAGGGCGTGTAGGCGTCATATACAAGAGCCAAAGCCTCTGGCACGGCTCATCCCATCTCATCTCGGGGTGGAGGGGAATCCTCATACGGAATTCCTCATCATATGCTAGCCATGAGGGGCCCGGGAAATCAACCATTGCCCTGTATATATTGTCCAAATATTGGACCATGGGAATAGCTAAATCTGGCCGCGCCCTCAAATACACCGCCATGTATATTAAATAAGCGGGGAGCCAATTGGCCCAGGTACGCGGCGGCTTACGGCGGCGTGCCTGCTCCTTGTCCTTCTCATCCTGTCCCTCCCTTTCCTCCTTGGTGGGCTCTCTGTTCAGGAGTGAGAAGATATCTACGTATTCCCCCCGCCATATCTTTTCTCTGGTAGTCTGTGCCAAGTGATCACCTAGTGGCAAGGAATACCCCGCCGTCGGCAAAGCCGAAAAAGGCACAGCCGGCCTAGTAAAAGGGGCCTGAGCTAAACCAGCCACCCCCAGCACATTCCCCGGAGTGTAAGAACAAGTACCCACCCCAGTACCCAAGGTGGCAGTCGTCGTCGCCGGGTGGGTTGCCGATAGCGTGGCCCCCGCACCACCCGCGCGAGGCCAAGGCCATTGAAACCCCCCCCCCCATATTGGGGATGTGTGTGGATGTACTCGCTTGCACCGTATACTCACATGCTGCACCCCCGCGGGCCGCCCCCACCGGGGGTTCCGGCCCACTGGGGGCGTCGGAGCTCACGACCGACGTAGAGCTCATCACCGGGGCTTGACCCGCACCTGGCTGCTGGCTGGGGAGCTGCGAGGCAGTGGCCGAAACCGCGCCACGCGCCTGCAGCAGCTCGACCCTCCCTGCCGGCTGTTGTCCTCCTGCCGACATCGCCTCAAAAGGGACCCCGAAGGGGGCGCCCGCCTGACTGGCCCGAGCCAACGACGCTTCCAGGGCGGCGATGCGGGCCAGTAAGGTGTCCACGTTGACCAGGGGCAAAGGGCCGGCCGGCCCGCCTGGTCCAGGCGCGGGTACAGGTCCCTGTACCCCAGGACCCGAATATGGCCATTGGCCAGCACCGAAGCCCGGCAGGGTCGGTGGAGGAACCTGCCAAGGCAGGGGGCCGCACCACCCCCCAAGGCTAGAGGGCCCAGGGGGAGGCTGCGGCCCGAGATGAGTAGGCCCAACAGGGTGGGCAGGTGCAGGAGCGGTGTCCGCCGCTCGCGGGCCGCGGGCCGGAACGCCTTCCGCGCCCGCACTCTGATCGGGCCAAGGGGCAATAGACCCCATTCCGCTGGCCCCAGCAGGGGCCGGCAAAGGCGGCTGCTGAGGAGGCGGCACCGCGGTCCTCCGACCTGGGTTGCGCCTCCTAACAGCGCGAGCTGCACTCGAAGCTGCCTTCTTCTTCGAAGGCATCTCCACGGAAGCAAGAAGGGAAGCCAGCAAGGCAGAACCGCTACCAAAAAGGCTTCCCGGTAAGCTAAAGAGCGACGGAGACACAGGGGAAAAGACTTCTCCGCTCCGTCGCTGAGGTAAAATGGCAGCTCGGCTGCCTCGTGGCCATCCCTTTTATAAGGGAGCTGGCCACGCCCCTAACTACCCGGATTCTCTGTCCTGTGGGGGGGGGGGGCCCGCAAAGGGCGCGGCGGCCATTTTGGCGCCGCGCTTGCATTATAGCAAGGGTGAAACTGTTACTGCCTTTTGCCATGGCACAGTTAGTCGAGGGTGACAAGGGTAAAGTTCATGGGGTCTCTGTATATGCCTTTCTGCCAGACTTTCCTTGGGCAGGTGGGACCCAGGATTTTCCGTGGGTCTGAAGTCTTTGGGAGGGGTCTCTACACTTACCTGGGAAATGCTTTATGGTTTTGGTGGCAACTTCATACATGTTTTCCAACATCTTTGTTTGCTTCCTCTGTAGCCAAAAAAGATAGAAAACAGCTTTAATTGTATTTGTTTTTAACCGTAATGTTGTCAAAGAGTTCTGGTAAAGCTAATTGATTTCCATTGATGACCCTCTGATGTAGTCCATGCTGTTCTTTATTATACAGAAACATCCATTTAACCTTCACCTCCTTGGCCATTAGGCTGACCCTAACAGAGTGGTCAAAAAAGAAGAAATGTGCTCTTTCACTGAAAAGAGAGCAAGCTTCATAATTGTTTAAATACATATATTTATACATGGAAATGCAATTTTGAAATAAATGTTGTAATATAACTAGAAACACAATGTGTCTCACCACAGTGGAGAAGACTGGCTTGTGCACCTGGTCTGACTACAGCCCAAATGTTACCCAATGGTTTGCAATTTCTAGCCTCCTCTTCTTTATCTTTAAACCAGAAGTGGATGAACAACCTTCACATACGGGACCATGCTTGTAAAGCATGACAGATAGCAATCTTACCAGTCATATGCTTAATGAGAGGTATTGGTCATAGAGCTAATACTCAAAGTAAGAATTGCACCCCAAGCTTCTTTCTTTAATGACACATAGCAATGGATGTTAGCAGGAAAAGGAGGTGCTTTCATGACTGCCTGGCACTTAAGGTAGCAATAGAGCCCAAGCTGGAAATACAGAGGACATGAGATCCCTCTCTGAATTGCATCTCCCACTGAACCGCCCATCTAAAACACTGCAGCCAGGCAAGTAAGAAGGTACTACTCTGTTAGTTACTAAGGAAATGGTATAACCAATACAAAACATCTGGTATCATTGGTTCCTCCCACACACACACTTCATTTCTTTAGTTGGCCATCAGATTTGATCTGCAGTTTACAGTATACTTCAAACCCAAATTAATGGTCTTCTCATTTCTGCCCCATTCCAAGTTTCTTGCTTATTTGTACCAGCATTTTATAATATGCTAACCCATTTGCTAAGAAGACCAAACAGGGAAGAAAGGGTAGATCATCACAATGGGCACTATCTCTCCCAAGTTAGACCTTGCAAACCTGGCTTTCCCTTAAACAGGTCTCAAAAAGTGCTTAACTTTAGGTGGATGGAGCCCAGTGCAAAGAAGCCCTTATTTCCTGAACCACTTCACCATTTAATTTATTTATGTGTGTGCATTTCCAGGTCCAAACTGCTTTGCAGGAACCACCATCATTCCGGCTGGCATCGAAGTGAAAGTGGATGAGTGCAACATCTGTCACTGTCACAACGGGGACTGGTGGAAACCTGCTCAGTGTTCCAAACGCGAGTGCCAAGGCAAGCCGGCTGCATAGGGCAAAATCCCAAGCAACGCCAACAAGGGCATCTCCAGCCTAACAGCTTCTCCACTGCACACATTTGCAATCTGCCAGCTGTAATAGGGTCACCAGCAAAATCCTTTTGAGTTAAACAAAAGTGACTATTTCACTGAAGAGTAAATCCCCCCCCCCCTCTCTCTCATTCTCTCTCTCTCAGCAAATAGAGACATCTAACCTACTATGGCAAGCAGCACAGATTGATGGCATATGTTAGGAAAGGAACATTATACAGGGCCTCTACTTCTGGTGATGCCTCCAGCCTGCCAACTAAGCTAGAGCTTATTTTAGCTCTTCACAACCTATGACACCAATATCATGAATATGTGTGAATTTAAGCATCTTTCTCTCTTTTTTACCCTTTTTCTCGGAGCCAGGGTATTTGGAATGTGCAAGCGAAATTAGAATAGTTGAGAAATAAAATGTGCTTTTAAAGATCAGTGAGATAGGTAATGTGGAAAGAAGAAAACCCTTCAAGAATATCATGGATGCACAGATATACAGTGGCCAGGCACCTAGGAGCCATCTGTATATGTTATGCTTTCTCCACTACGTGGGGACAATTGTACAGAAGAGAAGTACAGCATAATTACAATAGATATAACCTAAAATATCAGGATAAAATATCAGGCAATCATGTAGGTAGACTATGTGACCTAAGGAATTCAACACTCAATGACATCACATCTCTTTACATATCCTAAAGCCCCCATCCCCTTACAGCATTTTTCTGACCACCCCACTCCTCTGCCATATATGTAGCAAAAAAGAAGCGCTTTCTACATTGCCAGTTTCCCCAGCCTCTACTCAATCTCTCAGCAAAGAAGGAAAAGTCCACTTCAACTGTCCAGCCAGGTGCTAGTATGGGTAGATTGCAGAAATAATCATCACCTGCTTTGCCCTCTCTCACCTGTAGTCTGACCTTGAATAGAAAAATCAACAGATCTTACGTGACAATCGCTATAATGATGTTGGAAGATACTATCAGTCAGGTTCCTATCCATGAAAAAACATGATTATATTGGTTCTTCATCAGTAAAATGTTTTCTTTATTTATTTATTTTTTTGGGGTGTGTGTATCCACACTGAATAGACACCTCATTAGTATATTCCTTATGCCTTGTGCTCCCTTTGGGTTATATGAAGGATTCATCTCACTATCTATGATATCTGGAACCAAGGTAAATAGTACAATGCCTAATTCAATGGTTCTTGCCTCTATAGCTGAAATGTTCTTCTCTCTGCCATTTTCTTTAATTAGATCTGTCCTGACCTTATTTTCACACCTATTTAGCCTACAACAAATAGCATTACAGTAATACCTCATACAAAGTCTGCTTCATACAACATTGGATTCATACAACATCGCCTAATTCCTTGAAAAAAGTTGCCTCATACAAAGTCGTGTGACGTTGTATGAGGCATTGGGGTTTTCCCAGGTTGCATTGTGCCTGGGCAGTATAAAAGGCAGGACACATGTGTGCATTGCTCTTGTGGGTTTTGCATGACACAAAGAGTGTTTAGGAGTGGTTTTGAGCGCGATTTTGGATTTTTTTTTGAATTTTTTCATCAGAATTTTTAGAAGCATTCCTGGGATTTTTGCAGCATTCTTCAGGTTCTTGGACAATTAGGGTTGTTTGACAAGTTTTTGTAATGTTTTTAGCCTTTAGACAATGATTTCTTAAAGTTCTGTCAGTTTCCTTGATTTTGCCCTGAAGTCTGTGCTGTTACAGTACAATGTATCTCTATGAAAATGACGTTGTATGAGGCATCGCGGCTAGGATTTTGCATGCCTCATACAAAGTCCAAATCCGTATAAAGTCCAAACTTGTGGAACCAAGTTTGGACGTTGTATCAGGTATGACTGTATTTGTCATTTCCTGATACCCCTGGAGGTAATGGGAACATTAATAGGTTAATTCACCAATCAGCATTAATAACTCTGAATACATCCTTTTTTAAGGCATTAAATTGTCTGATAGACATGTTAGAAGTCTAGAGCCTATGATTCCCAAAATCACCCTGAAAAATTTTGATTCTAAAAAAATGTGTATTTTGCAGCATCAAAGAGCAAGCAGGAAACATATCAAAACATTCTTCTTTGGCATCTTCTGTGTGCTTTGGCCTAATGTTTCAAGAGGAAAAAAATGGCTTTTTCAAAGAGTCATCAAAAATTAAAAGCCAGACTCTGAGACCATGCCAGTAGTCACATTACCCAGATAATCATAGCATCACTGAGTTGGAAGGGTCCTTTTAGGCCAAGAGTGGCGAAACTATGGTCTGTGGGCCGAATCCAGCCTGTGGTGCCAAATCATCTGGCCCACACTGCCCACGCCACCCACACCACTCCCAGAAGCAGAAGTAAAATGTGCATGTGCATATCACTGCTATAAATGACCTGTGGCTGTTGTAAATGTGTTGATTTTTTATTTTTTTTATTTTTCTGCCCAACTCCAAAGACTCTGGGTGGCTCACAGAAAATAAAACCAATCACATTTTAAAAACCAATAAAACCCCATTACAACTGCCACCAACAGCTGCAGGTCATTTACAGCAGCGTGGTGCACATGTACAGACATGTTATGTGCACGCGCATGTGCATTTTACTCCCACTTCCAGTGGGAGGAACCATGTGACTGGCATGCTCAACCACATGACTGGCCCAAGACTTGAAAAGTTTAGGCACCCCTGTTTTAGGCCATCAAGTCCAGCCCATTGCTCAATGCACAAATCCAAATCAAACCAGATATGAAAGATGGTTGTCCAATTGTCTCTTGAATGCTATCAGCTATGGAGTGCTCACTATCTCTCAAGGCAGTTGGTTCCACTGTCATACTGCTTTAACTATTAAGATCTTTTTCATTCCAGGGTAGTATGGTTCTCGCTCAGGAAAGTTCTACTATAATTACACAAAACTGTTTGATGACATGATTGTCAATATTCCAATTATGTGAGATAGAGTCATTGGGTTATCAAGACAAAGCAGAAGATACAATCCAATGTTTAACATATATTTAGGTAGCATTAACTCTAGCTATACAGCAAGATTTCAAAGAGGCCACCAAATCCTATATTTTACCATAAAGTAACATCAACCAAATCCTGTTCTCTGCCCTCCTTCCAACATTAGGTCATGCAATGTGGGTCACAGCATGTCAATGAAATAGGAAGTTCCATAGATTGAGAAATACAGTGCTCCATCCAGAAGGACCTCAGGAAACAAGTCTGAGAAAGACACTTGCCTGAGCCCTTCAAAATATGCTGCCAATTGGAAACGGAAGTACTGAGCTCAAAAGACCAATGGCCCAATCTAAGATAAGACAGTTTCATGTGCTCCCATTTGTCACTGAGAGAAGGAGTAAAGATTGTCAAGTATGCTAGTAAATCAAGCTTCTGGCAGGGTACCAGTTTTCACACTCAAAAGCTACTCTGCTCTTGGGTGATTCTGTCAAGCTCCTTATATGTAACTGTCTAAATTTTGCCTCTCATTCTGCCTCTTTTGCAAAAACGACAAACTTTTTTTTTTTAAAAATGCAAGTGGCTGGATTCAAATCAGCATCTGATTCAGTGATGCTGATAATTTAAGAAAGGTCAGCAAATTATGCTAAGAGCTATAAGGGAAGATAAAATGAACTGCTCCAGCAAGAAAGCAAGAAAGGAAGGATGCTAATAGTGACCAGACATAATGACCAGTGGGTGTGTGTTTAGGGGTGGGGATGGCGTGATTCCAAGGGTGCCCAATTAAATGAGAAAGCTAAAGACCCAAAATTGATCTCAATCCATGTAGACAAAGTCCTCTCAACCCAGCAACTCTTACTACACCATAAACACCAGTTTATGATTTTCCAGTCACTGCATGCAGATTAATTTTAAAGAGTTATGGTTCTGCCTAAAGCAAATCATTTTATTTGCTGTGCAGCAGAGCTGGGACTGGGTCTCCCATTGCTGATGTTTAATTTTAGTGGGGGGAAACACCTTGAGTTTAGATTCAAGTTCAGATTAAGTAGGAGAAGAACCAAGTATCATGAACCAAGGCTCATATCCAAAAATGGGGTTCTTTCTTTCTTTCTATGGGAATGTTGGGATTGTAATTCAAAAGGAAACCATGGCTCAGATCCAAAAATGGGCATCTTTCTTTCTTTCTTTCCCATCACTGCCCTCATCTGATCCTAACTCCCATGGTTGTCTTTCTCTTCATCAAGATACAGAGGGCTCTTCTGCTGTCCCATATGTCCCACCAATGAGGTCCACCTCACATGCCATGAGGTTAGGCTAGGCTTCCACCTGATCTTTAATATTTGAGAACCTGTTTAGGGGGGTCCTTAAAATCTAGCTTCCCATGGACCTAGAAGAAGATAGCCAGGGGGTACAGTAAGAACAGATTTAGCAGGTTTTAAGCTATGCTTGTTTCCTGAGCCAGAACCAGCATTTTCCCTCAAGACAAGCAACCCTTCTGTGATACTCCAATTTGCAGCCTGGTTGGCACTTTGCTGTTGTTGGCCATTAATTCCTGAATGCTCATTTCTAAATCATTCATAAGTCACTTTTCTTCCCCAACTGCCTTGCTTCTGCTTTGTGATTTATTCATGTTCACAAAGAGCAGAGCCATTCCACACTTTCTATTCACTGCAAAATGCCTTCTGTGGTTTGTTTGTTTGTTGTTTTCCTCTCTCTCTTTCTTCCTGCAAGTCAGCTAGACTGATGCTGGGCTGAACATTCTCATTCCATAAAGTAAAAAATAAATGACATACCAAGGCGTTTGCAACACTGTGAAAACCTTAAGTGGTGCCATGAAGCATAGCTGCACATCTATTATTAAGCAGCTCCCATGTCTTGTGCCAGGGAAGGAGGTGAGGGGAGAAAATGCAGTTCTCAGAGATCCAGCAAAGGATGATACAAAGAGAATTGTTGGGCAAAGAAGCTCAGATGCACCAAGGCACAACCTGAAGGAAGAAGCTGCTGTTGAAGCCAGTGGATGGTAATCACTTCACGGGCAGGCTCTTTGCTCATCCCAGCCAACAGCTTTTTTCTGGAGCTTGACTTGAAGGAGTTTACTTCAAGGATGGCTGCAATATTTTACCCTTTCTTTGAAAAAAAATAGGTTTTTTTAAAAGAGTTTTTCTTCTTGTGAATCAACATGAACCCAAATGTTCTTTTCACTATAATTTTCCCTTCCATGAGAACAGGTCAGCACTTTTAAGACAAATTGCATAGGATGGTTTTCCTGTGAAGGCACCCTTTTGAAATGCAAGGTAGGGGCTGGGGTGCAGGGAGATCAGTGGTTTGATACTTCTTGCTTTAAGATGCCACTGATGGTAGAAAGCTACAATAGACAGACAATACGTTTTGACCACACAAAGGGATTTTCTTCTGTTGCAAAAGCCTTTCAACAAGCAGTTGCCACCTATTGTGAAGCAGGAGCCTCCCAGAAAAGTTCCACCAGGTACTGTTTCTGAACATATGGGTTAGCTGCTGAAGGTACAAAGGAGCCATGTTAGGTTTCCATGCAGTAAATTGACCAATATTTGCTAGAGGCATCTATCTAGATCTTTTAATTTCTGAACCTTTCTTGTGACATTGACAAAAAAATCCTTTATGGTTTCTAATGCACATGGCCTTCATCTGTCCCTTAGAGTATTTAAAGTTTGGGCAAATATCAATAGCAGTCAGGATTCCTCTGCCATGCTTGGGACCCAAAAGCCCTCTCCCAAACAGAATTCATCCCCTTTCCAGAAAGCAGGATGGTGAACCTGTAAGAAAGTGTTTGCTACACCTCAGTAGCCCTCCTGGTACCTTAAAGGCTTCAGCTTACAGCCTGTTGTTCAAGTGGCCATGAATGATTCCCTTATCTTCACACACAGGTAGGTTTGCTTTTGTGAGCCTGGTGTATGACACCTGACTCAGATACTGTGAGTTTCAACAAAGTAGGAAACTCTGCTGCAATTTAAAGGCATCAACCATGGTCATTGATTCTTCTGATAAGAATTCCCTATTTTATCCATTTCCCTTCTTTTTGGTTTGGCATCTGTGGAGGTTCCAAATGTTCTCCTGTCCTGGCACTGACCAATCATGACCTGCTCACCTCCAGCAAAGATGGTATGTAATGTGCCTTCAGACCATGCCCTTGGTGGTCAGACCTGAAAGAGAGGGAGACTGTCAGAGGAATGCAGTGAAACCATCTCCTGTCCAGCAACTGCAAAACAGGTTGTACTCAGACCAGACCAGAGGTTTCTGATCATCTCTCCATTCCCCATAGCCTTCCCTAGCCAGGTCTCTCTTTGGATTACACCAGGAGTTCTCAACCTCTTTAAGCTGGGGGCTGGGTCATGCTCCCTCAGACAGTTTTGGGGGCTGGATGGCCATTTTGCCCTTCCTCCACCACATGGCACTTCCGGGTGTGGTAGAGGCAGTGTGGGGGGGGGGGCACATGAAATGGCACCATTGACCACATCTGGCCCACAGGCTGCAGGTTAAGAATCCCTGGGTTACACAATACATCACTCCTATCTTACATATGGCTGGGAAAGTCTGCTTTAACACATCTTCTGCCCAGGTGCCACAACTGTATCAATTCCTAACTATACAAGAAGGCAGGGTGGGCCCTCAAAAGCATCCAGGTACATCATACACAAGCCACATGGTAGGGCCAGATCATTCACTCAGTGTAAGTGACCCTATAGCTACACTAAATCCTCCTTTCTGGAGGGTGAATCCTGTAGTCAACCTGCTGTTGAAATAGGAAATTATCTAAGACTTTATAACAAAAGGATACTGGTCAAAAAGATCCAGATTTTTTAGATAAAAAAACACAAAACACCTTTAAACAATAGTGTGCCTGAAAACTAGTGAAAACAAACACTCTGCTGTAAAACAATGGGATTCTAGATAATAATATTTGAAAAAATATATTATTAAAATTATTTTGTTAAATATAAAGTGTGTTATCAAGCAAACCATGTCTCCAGTGTCCTTCCTCAAATCTATACTTATATGTTTATCCTGCTGATCTTTTTTTCATTGTTTATGTGGATTTTCCCTGTGTGGGGGATTACTGTACTGAGAATAATGCACACTGGATTCCTGTACAGTACTTTGAATTACTGTGCAGAAACAACACCCAGCCATGATAAAGGCAATGTTAGTTGGCAGAGCACTCAACTAGGAAGCAGGGACAAGCTTGCTAAGTTTGGGGAGAACCTCTTCCAGAAGAAAAATATCCAGAGTCTGAGGAATACCTCAATCAAGTTCAACCCCACATTTTAGAAGACAGATTGCCCTTCTTGGTGCATTGGTCATGATGGTAACAACAAAAATGACACAGCAATGGGACTGGTTAGATCCGCAAGTTGCACAATCGAACTCACTATTTCATCTTTTTAACAATGCCAAACCCACACCTGACAAGGACAAGGCTGGCAGGTTCATCTTCTTCTTTCATGTCTAGATCTGGTGTGAGAAAGATTAGCCGGAAAAACAAGGCATGTCCCATTGTGGTTCAAAATTGTAAAAAGTATCCACAATCTTTGAGGTGGCTCTTTCTGTGATTCTACTGAATACTTCTAGGGGTGGGCAAGCAATAGGAGGGATAGCCAGCACTGAAATCCAACACATGTTCAACAATACTTGTTCTGGCACTAGGAGTGGTATTAGTCCAGTGCCACATATGTAGGCTCAGGTGGTAATATCAGTTAGGAGCAACTGCTACTGGCTTTGGTTGATGTACCAGTGAACCATCCTCTGCCTTGACTTGGAAAAATGTATCCACAATATACTTTTCCTCAAAGATGACCAATCCTTCCTCAACCAGGATGTCCACATTGCTAGTTGCAAAGTTGACCCAGACATCAGATGCTGGACGGGCTTTCAAAAACATGTGTAACCATGTACAAACGTAAGACATTTTTGTGCGAAAACACATATGGGAAAAGATCTTTGAATGTTAGCAATCTCTTTTAGAGAATACAGAAGAAAAAAAACAAATCCTACAAAAAAGTGTGATAAGGAATAGCATGTATGATGTTTCTAAAGAGGAATTAGCTCATGGTTGGCAAAGAGTCCAATACATACGAATATCAAGAAACAAAACAAGAAATGCAGTTCCACAAACGAAACTTTATTTGAAACAGAGAAAAGTCACTCGAGGAGGCGTATTGACTGAAAGAGGAACAGTAGGACCTCTACAGAGTTAGGGTGGGTTGTTTAGTTCTTGGATGATATTGGTTGGGTGTAAGAAAAACCTGGGGGTTTGAAGCTCCTCGAGGAGAAGGAAAACAGAAAAGTAATTCAGGGGAGGAGAACTAGAGGAGGGGTTTGTGTATCAGAAGTGGAAAGCAAACGATCAGGAAGTCTGCTTCAAAAGCTCACCCATTCATGGTAGATACATGCCTAGGTTACTCTCATCTTCTTCAAATTAGGGAGAAAACTATGTCTGCTCTGTCACTGATAGTGCTTGTGATTATATTCTGTGCCATTTCAAACTCCTTGAAATGAACTCCATAAGACAAGAGTGAGCCTGGACTAGAGGAGATGGGCAGCTGAACCGATGAAAGAAAGCTTGCCGCAGCATTTCCACTAGGTTCACAGGAAAGGTCTCCTTTAAGAGGCTGGGATGCAGACCACAACAAGGACAACATTAAGCCTTCTCTAGATACACACAGATGCTCATTATAGAAAAAAGAGGAAGAGAATAGGAACATGCAATGTGCAGAGAGAGTACCATCTGAAGATAGATCAAGGCTTCAGTTGTTTCATTCTCCTGTGATCTTGTTAGACTCTTCTGAAAGAGGCTGATATGTTTTGAAACTACTACTGTGCAAAATGGAAAGAAAAAAGACCAGGAATTGCTATCTAGATTAGAGGGACCAAATTAACACATTATTGAGGCGCCAGAACTGGAACTGGTGGTGGGTGGGGTGGGGTGGACAAGCTATTGAGGTTTTCTTACTAAAATCCTCTTGGTGTGTTATTTTAATCTCTGGATGAGGCCAAACAAGTCTACGATTCAGCTAATGATTTGATTTTAACTTAAAGACAGAACCAAGCTCCATGTAGTTCCTGATTATTAAAATGCAAAACAGACAGTGTAAAACAAAGAACTTGAATGATATTTGACACAGAACTTGAGTAATGTAAGGATATAAGACACTAGAGTCCAGGTTTTTTCTGAGCATGTCTGGTTTACCTGTATACTTTTCCAATTGCCAACTATGAAACATGCTAGCTTCATATGCAAAAGCAGCGCTTCCTTAAGAGGAATTTTTTTTAAAAAAAAAAATCCTGAAGTTTCCACAGCATGGCAAGTTGGAAATTAGGTTGCTTTTAGTTGGCGTTTGGCCATCAGGAGGTAAACATTGGACTTCATTTGCAAGTTGCCTTTCGGGGTGGGTGGGGGATGCATCTCTGGAAGGCTAATCTTTTATCACCTTCTAATCATGAGACTGCTGTCTCAGATAGTTTGGCCATCAGGCATTTAACAAATGCAAAAGCACAGATAAGACTAAGAATCGGGGCAGTCTTGACCATAGGATGGAAGGGAAGCTGGAAGAATAAAGATGCATGAAAGAATCAGCTTGCCTGCATAGATGATGGTCTTCCGACCATTTGATTGACAAAAGGAAAAACAAGGTGGATGACAGCAATCACCCATGCTGGAACAACTTTCTTATCAACAAATTGCATGGCCGTTACCAACTACAGGATACTCTAGTGCAGTATTTTCCAGTCTTTGGGTTTTGGGCTTCAATTCCCAGAAGCCTAAGTCAATTCCCCAAAGGACTGAACAGCCAATGTACTGACTTAGGCTTCTGGGAATTGAAGTCTCCCTGTAGCACATGGGCCCCACATTGGGAACCACTGCTCTAGTGGAAAAAGCTTCCTGCCTGCCATACTAATAGCTCCAAGTTAATAGACTTCACGTGTACACACACAAAGTCTGGCCAGGAAAGTTGTACCTATGCTGTAGGTGCTGGATCCTGTCAACAGGAGAATTTCACCATGTTTCCTTCATAGGTCTTTGCATAGAATCATGGAGTTGGGAGGATCCAACCCCCGGCAGGAATGCAAATCAAAGTGTATCTGACCGAAGGTTGTCTAATGCGCTCGTCAAGCATGCTTAAAGAAAATGGCATCACTGAATTGTGATTCTATACGAGCAGGAGTCTTAAATCAGGGGTGCCCAAACTTTTCAGGCCACAGGCTGGTCATGTGGTTCTGGGGACCGGTCACTCTGGCCCATGGGCCAGATCCGGCACTCAACACCAATTCATCCGGCCCATGAAACCCTCATCACTCCCATAAGTGGAAGTAAAATGCGCCCAAACGGGCATGTTTTATTCCTGCTTCTGGGAGATATGAGGGCTTCATGGGCCAGATGAATTGGCATCGAGGGCCAGATCTGGCCCACAAGCCATAGTTTGGGCACCCTTGTCTGAAAGGACTTTCTTTGAATCCACTAATGGATAATGACTGTTTGACACAAAGCCTGTAAGAGGGTAAGCATGGTTATGGACAGTTTTGCTAACAAGACAACTGGGTAGCTGAAATGTGGCATACTCTGATGAATATCACTTAGAACATCTGTGAAAAATGTATAAAGTGAAGGTGAGAAGAAAGAAACCGTTTGACTCAGCTCATGCAATAATGATCAGTTTAATTCACTGGAATCATAAATGAACAGATCCAAATTCCATCTGATATTGGAATTTTCAAACTTTTTCATCAGGGATCTAAATCAAACATAATAGACAATTACTAATGCTCATCTTCTTATAACATTTATACGTATATACAACTATATACAATGGATCTTAGATTTGCCACAGGATAATACAACTCTGTACAACAGTAATGTAAACTCTTGGATGATTAAACGTTCATTTACCCGTGTATTTTTGTTCCGAAATAGTGATTATTTAATATTTAATATTAATATCGCGCCCCAGACCTCTTATGCAGTTTATTCAGTGTCGATGGACATTAAACTTATGGCGAACTGAACTCTAATTTAAAGCATCAGTGAATTCAAACAGCTGCAGCTCTGACAGAGATTACAAAAAACACGAGTAATCAATTTCCATGTTAAGTCCTGAAGGGTACAGGGTGTTAAAACGATGGATAAAGTAACATTCCCTTTGCCTCAGAATGTTCTCCATATTTACTCGCGAGAAGGGTTCTTGCTTGTGAGTTTCCAGCACAACAAACTTAAAGTCATGGTCACTATGATTCATATCCAAAAAATGATTAACTAGGGGGGCTGATACATTACCAGTACGTATCTTGGATCTATGTTCCCCTACCCTAGTTTTTACCTGACGAACAGTCACCCCCACGTAGCCCAGACCACAAGTGCATACCAAAAGATAAATGCACCCTGAACTTTTGCAGTTAGAAAAATGTTCCAATCTTAAAGAAAAGTTACTGCTGGCTATCGACACTACTTTAGTTTGCCAAGCTAAAGGACAGTGGGTGCAGTCACCACATCTGAAGTGACCTACAATAGTCGGGCGGGCTGATGGAATACGGGATTCGTGATCTAAGCAGCTTACTATTTGTTTAATGGACCTGGATTTTCTCAACCCTATCAGGAAGATTGTGTTTCAAATGATACGGATGGAAGGAGTCAAAATTCAAATAAGCATTTCGAACGTACACCTGAGGGCTTTACGCCTGGGAGACCTATTGTGGCTTCAATTGGTTCCGCTCTCGAGCCCGCAGCACAGTACCTAAACTACTTTATTAACCCCTTCACCCAGTCAACCCCTTCGTACATTAAGAATACTACAGATTTTATTTCGAAGGTTGAAGGTATCCATGTTCCCAAGGACGGAGGTTTCATCACATTGGATGTTCAGGCTTTATATATGAATATACCTTTGGAGGAGATTAAAACACTGGTGCTTGAACATCTTGACACACAAATGGAACTCCACCCACCCACACATTTTTTGATGGAATTACTTGATTTGGTGTTGGAAAATAATTTTTTCAGGTTCAGTAAAACATTTTATTTGCAAATCAAAGGAGTGGCTATGGGGTCCTCCATGGCGCCTAGCTTGGCCAATCTATTCATGATTTGGTTTGAGAAACAGTTCATTTTAAATTTTGACACCAATCCTTATTTGTCACATATTATTTGTTATAAACATTTCATAGATGACCTTTATTTCATAGTTGATGATTTGACCTTAGCACCTTTATTTGTAAAATGGATTAATAGTTTAAATGAGCACTTGAAGTTTACCCATAACTACAATAAATTTTCAATTCTGTTCTTGGATGTGAGCACCTACTACTCGGCCCAACATATAGTCCAGATCAGGCTGTTTAGAAAAACCACAGATCGAAATGCTTATTTGAATTTTGACTCCTTCCATCCATATCATTTGAAACACAATCTTCCATTTGGGCTTTTCTTTAGAGCAAAATGTAAGTCATCCACAAACGATGATTTTGTATCAGCTTCCTCCACCATCAGTATATTTTTTACGCAATAAGGGCTATCCTTTTTTTTAAAAAATTATTTTTATTGAGTTTTTTTTCAAAGACATACAAAAAAGAAAACAATAACTAACAATACAATACACATACAGATCCAAAATATCATCTTAACAGACATTATTGAATGTTAGCCATTACATATCTAAACTCATTAATCAGTATATAACCACCTAAAAAAAGAAAAACCGTTGTTTTAAAAACCAAGATAATAATAACTTTCTGTGCTAACACTAATCTTTAACTAAATAATAAACACCCTGTGAATATATACAATGCCCGGAGAGTTTATTTTCTACTCATCTCCAAAAACTTCTTTGAAATGGTACTGGTCCTGAACTATCATTTGCCATACAGGAATGATCCACAAATGGTTTCCATATGTTCCAAAATCTGTTTTCTTTTAAGTTATCTCTTTTCACTTTAATCTCCCATGTCAATTTATCTTTCAGTGCTAAACTCCACATTTCTTTATACCACTCTCCAATCTGTATATCTATATCATTTTTCCAATTCCTGGCTATACATTGTCTACCCGTTGTCAGTACAATTTCCAGTAATTCTTTTTCCTCCTTATTTAAACCCAAGCCTTCCACATTCGTTAAAAGAATGATACTTGACCCCAGCTTAACACTTCTACCCATTATTTCACCAAACTCAGCTTCTATTCTCCCCCCAAAATCCCTTATTTTTTTACAACTCCACCACATATGTTCGTATGTTCCATCAAATTGTCTACATCTCCAACACAACTTATCTCTTTTATTATCCATCTGGTAAAGTCTTAATGGCGTCAAGTACCATTGCCACAACATTTTAAAATTATGTTCTTTAATTCTTATATAATTCTTATGTTCTTTAATTCTAGAACTAAAGAACATAATTTTAAAATAGAATAAGGGCTATCCTGAGCAAGTAATTATGCAGAATTTCTACAAGGCTAAGATTATTCCTAGCTGTTTCAATCTAAAGTGAAAGAACCTGGAAACAAGATTTTTGTTCCTTCCAGTTCTCCCCTTTTTCGGGCAGAGTTTGTTCCATAATAAAGAAACACTGGCACATTGTAAGTCACTTACCTGGTTGTGCCACTCCCCCTATGATAGGGTTGAGAAAATCCAGGTCCATTAAACAAATAGTAAGCTGCTCGGATCATGAATCCCGTATTCCATCAGCCCGCCCGACTATTGTAGGTCACTTCAGATGTGGTGACTGCACCCACTGTCCTTTAGCTTGGCAAACTAAAGTAGTGTCGATAGCCAGCAGTAACTTTTCTTTAAGATTGGAACATTTTTCTAACTGCAAAAGTTCAGGGTGTATTTATCTTTTGGTATGCACTTGTGGTCTGGGCTACGTGGGGGTGACTGTTCGTCAGGTAAAAACTAGGGTAGGGGAACATAGATCCAAGATACGTACTGGTAATGTATCAGCCCCCCTAGTTAATCATTTTTTGGATATGAATCATAGTGACCATGACTTTAAGTTTGTTGTGCTGGAAACTCACAAGCAAGAACCCTTCTTGCGAGTAAATATGGAGACCATTCCGAGGCAAAGGGAATGTTACTTTATCCATCGTTTTAACACCCTGTACCCTTCAGAACTTAACATGGAAATTGATTACACGTGTTTTTGGAATCTCTGTCAGAGCTGCAGCTGTTCGAATTCAGTGATGCTTTAAATTAGAGTTCAGTTCCCCATAGGTTTAACGTCCATCGACACTGAATAAACTGCATAAGAGGTCTGGGACGCAATATTAATATTAAATATTAAATAATCACTATTTCGGAACAAGAATACACAGGTAAATGAATGTTTAATCATCCAAGAGTTTACATTACTATTGTACAGAGTTGTATTATCCTGTGGCAAATCTAAGATCCGTTGTGTATAGTTGTATAAATGTTATAAGAAGATGAGCATTAGTAATTGTCTATTATGTTTGATTTAGATCCCTGATGAAAAAGTTTGAAAATTCCAATATCAGATGGAATTTGGATCTGTTCATTTATGATTCCAGTGAATTAAACTGATCATTGTTGCATGAGCCGAGTCAAACGATATCTTTCTTCTTGTGGATTCTACGTTTGGTCCCTTCACATTCAGCTAAAGAGAAAGTGAAACACAAAGAGATTTGGTGCTCTCAGTTGCCACCCATGCTACACACAGTTTAGGTTTTTTTTCCATCCTAGATCACTGCAGTGGCTCAAGTGGCTAAGACGCTGACTGGAAGGTGGGAGGTCAGCAGTTCGATTCCCAAGTACTGCAGGATGGAATGAGCTCCCATTTTTGTCCTAGCTCCTGCCAACCTAGCAGTTCGAAAGCAAGAAATTGCAAGTAGATAAATAGGGACCATTTCAGTGGGAGGGTAAACAGTGTTCCATGTATCTAGTCACATGCCTGCCACATGACCATGGAAATGTCTGCAGAAGCATACAGTGCTGGCTCTTCGGCTTTGAAACAGAGATGAGCGGAAGCGAAACAATACCCAAATAAGAAATAGAAACGATGTGCTTTTTAATATATAATGTGCATAAAACTGCAGCTGAAAGAGAAGGAGCCTACGGTAATAGTGAAAAGACAATAAAAAATAAAAAAACAGCAACACTGTTAAAGCTCAAAGATATCTACAGGGAAACGCATTCATAAATTGACAGGTGGTATACTAATAGCTGGATGTAGATTGAATATATACATAACAAACCCTAAGGATATATAGATGTATCAAACTCAGCGAATGAATACAATCCTGTTGCTGTAAAGCAGATAGACTAAATAGTCGGTATCAAGAAGTCCATAGATAGCAAAGACAATAGTCTAAATAATTCGTATCAAAAGTCCGTATCAAAAGTCTGTATGAAAGTCCGTAGGTAACGAGGGGTGGTCAAAATAGTAGAAGCCAAAAAGGCTGCAAGCACATATCTTGGAGGAACAAAGTTGTTGCAGAGAAACAGGTCAATATCCTTCCGGTAAAAAGATATTTCGTGGTCTTTGTCAAGATCTGCAACAATAAAAGAGACCAAAACCTCACAATAAAACTGTAGGTACACATGTCTTAAACATACACAATTTACATGACATAATTCTATTACAGCAACAGGATTTTATTTATTTTATTTTATTTATTTATTCAATTTATATCCCGCCCACTCAACACAAGGCCGACTCTGGGCGGCTAACAACATAAAAAGTAACCCCAGGGCAACCCAAGGAGTTTACAGACAATATTAATAATCCTAAAAACAGTTAAAACAGTAAAAAAGTTAAGACTACCCACCCCCTAAAAAGCAGGGGCTGCAGGATCGAAAAGGCACCATGGGGAAGAGTTCCTCTACACCAACCACCCCATGGTGGTTACCCTTCCACCTGCACCCCACACTTGACCTGCCAGCCAGGTTTTAAGATCCCTTCTGAAAGGCAGCAACTCCGTCCGAAGACGTAATTCTGTTGGCAGGAGGTTCCAGAGGGCCGGTGCAGACACGGAGAAGGCTCTCCTCCTTGTGCCAGAGAGGCGAGCCCCTCTGGCTGATGGCACAATTAGAGAGCCCCTCCGGTCCGCTCTGGTTGGACGGACAGACATCCTCAGGGCGATGCGGTCTCTTAGGTAACCTGGCCCACTACCATATAGGGCTTTAAAGGTCAAAACCAGCACCTTGAATTGCACCCGGAGACATACTGGCAACCAGTGCAGCTCCCGGAGCAGTGGCGAAGCATGAGCATAACGCCCACACCCCATCACCACCCGGGCAGCCGCATTTTGGACCAGCTGTAGCCTCCGAATGGTCGTCAAGGGCAGCCCCATGTAGAGCGCATTGCAATAGTCTAGTCTGGAGGTAACCAGAGCATGGGTGACCATGAGCAAGGAGTCCCGGTCCAGGAGTGGGCGCAACTGGCGAATCACCCGAAGTTGGGCGAAAGCCCTCCTGGTCACAGCCGCCACCTGTTCTTCTAGCAGTAGCCGTGAATCCAGGAGGACCCCCAAGTTGCGCACCGGGTCTGTCTGGGGCAAAATAGCCCCATCCAGAACCAACGATGGTAACTCCCGGATTAATGCAGGGCCCCCTATCCATAGCCACTCAGTCTTGCTGGGATTCAGTTGTAGCCCGTTAGCCCCCATCCAGACCCCCACAGCTTCCAGGCATCTGGAAAGGACTTTGACGGCATCACTGGGGTCCCCATGGGCCGAGATGTACAACTGAGTGTCATCCGCGTACTGATGGTACCGCACCCCATGGGAACGAATGATCTCACCCAGCGGCTTCATGTAGATGTTAAATAGGAGAGGAGAGAGCACCGAGCCCTGAGGAACCCCCCATTTGAGGGCCCTAGGACTGGACCTCTCACTCTCCAACGACACCGACTGGGACCGACCCCTCAGAAATGAGGAAAACCAGGACCACACAGTACCCTGGATTCCCAAACCTCGGAGCCGTTCCAGAAGGATACCGTGGTCAACGGTATCGAAAGCCGCTGAGAGGTCAAGAAGAGCAAGGACGGATGGATGATCACCGTCCCGCTCCCGCCAGAGATCATCCATCAGTGCGACCAATGCCGTCTCGGTACCATATCCAGGCCTGAATCCTGACTGAAAAGGGTCCAGATAATCCGCTTCATCCAGTACCCCCTGCAGCCGACACGCCACTGCCTTCTCCAACACCTTCCCTAAAAAGGGGAGGTTTGAGACAGGCCTATAGTTAGTTAGGACAGCTGGGTCGAGGGAAGATTTCTTCAGGAGGGGGCGCACCAAAGCATGTTTTAAAGGTGCAGGAAACACCCCCTCCCGCAATGATGCATTGATCACAGCCCCAACCCAGCCACCTGTCACTGCCTTGGAGGTTTTCACCAACCAGGTGGGACAGGGGTCCAAAGGGCAGGTAGTGGCGCGCACAGCTGCAAGGAGCCTGTCCACTTCATCAGGGGCAACTGGATCAAACCGGTCCCAGATGGCATGGCAAGACTGTGCTCCGGCTCCCTCCGGACTCTCCCCATCCACGCCAGGATTAAACCCAGAGCGAATCCGATCGATTTTCTCCACTAGATGGTCAGCAAAGTCCTCAGCCGACCCCTGCCAACCGGGCACCGGGGTCCCCCTACCAAGGAGAGACCTGGTAACCCGGAACAGGGTGGCTGGGCGATTATCAGCGGAGGCAATAAGGGTGGTGAAGTATTGTCGCCTCACCACCTCCATCGCCACTAGATAGGCCCTAATAGCGGCCCTAGCTAGTGTCCAATCGGAGTCTCTCTGGGTCTTCACCCAGCGGCGCTCTTGGCGTCTCTTTGCCCGTTTGAGCTCCCGCAGTTCATCTGTGAACCATGGAGATGACCTAGCTCGATGAGCTCTGAGAGGCCGTAGTGGTGCGATTTCATCCAAGGCCGCTGTTGTCATCCTGTTCCACAGGTCGACCAGCGCCTCGGGCGAATCGTGTTGCCGATCCAGAGGGAAATCCCCCAGTTCCCTCTGGAATCCATCAGGATCCATCAGTTGCCTGGGGCGGGCCATTCTAATAGGCCCTGCCACCCTACGGTGCAGCGTCGCACCCAGGAAGTCTAGAGCCACCAAATAGTGATCTGACCATGGCACAGGTGTTATGTCTAATTTCCGTAGTCTCAGATCACTCTGCCACCACTCCGACAAAAAGATTAAATCTGGTGTGTGGCCACTGCCCCTGGTCGGGCCCTGAATTACCTGAATCAGGTCCATATCTGCCATGGAAGCCATGAACTCCTGAGCCACCCCGGAGCCAGTCCCCAGCGAAGGCAAATTGAAGTCCCCCAGAACCATCAGTCTAGGGAACTCCAACGCCAATGCTGAGATGGCCTCGAGGAGCTCAGGCAGGGAGTCCCTTACCCTGCAAGGGGGCAGGTACAGGAGTAAGACTCCCAACTGACCCTTAGAGCCCAGACGCAGAAGCAGGGCCTCACAGCCCAGAATTTGTGGAGCAGTAGCCCTGGTGACTCCCAGTGACTCCCTGGCTATGATGGCAACGCCACCACCCTTACCCTTATCCCTAGGCTGGTGCCAAATACTGAACCCAGCTGGACACATTTCTGACAGAGGAACCCCATCCTCTGGTCTCAGCCAGGTCTCAGTAATACATGCCAAGTCGGCCCGCTCCCCCATAATAGAGTCTTGTATCAGGGGGGCCTTATTACATACCGACCTGGCATTCATCAGCAGCAGCCTAAGGACAGGGTCACCCTGGGTCAGCTGCTCAGGACCTAGAGGTGTAACCGTGGGGCTGGAACGAGGGACAGATACTAAGCATCTGCCCCGCGTTCCCCGGGTGCGGCCCGCCCCTCGGTACCCGCTATATCGCCCCATGCCCATCACAACCTCTATATTGGTCTCCGGAGCCTCCCTGCTTGCCCTGGACAGAATGCTGCCTCTCCTTCCTGGCTGGCCTGGCAATCTCTCCCTCCCTCCCTTCCACCCCAATATAAAACCGCCCCATTCACTCCCCCCACCACCCTCCGCACGGCTCCGGTGGTGATGGAAGTGGTGGGGCATTCTTCCACAACTGTGTTGAACCCTCAACTACCGGGCGGGGCCCGAAACGCTGGCCGATGGCGAGTCCAGCGAGCCTCTTCGCCCCCGCCGGGGCCGAGCACAGCGGCGGTGATGTTTCGTCCGGCAGGCCCCCTCGCCTTTTGAGTCCTGGCGAGGGGCGGGGGGCGGGGCCCGAAACGCCGGCCGATGGTGAGGCCAGCGAGCCTCTTCGCACCCGCCGGGGCCGAACACAGCGGTGGTCCTTGGCGTTGGCCCCGCTTTTGAGGCTGCCTGCCGAAACTCCCTCCAGCTGTACCTGTTCATCTCCCGCCGGTCTGGCCGGGAGGGAAAGAGAGCGCCCAGTGTCCTTGGCGTCGGCAGCGTCGGCCCCACTTTTGAGGCTGCCTGCCGAAACTCCCTCCAGCTGTGCCTGTTCATCTCCCGCCGGTCTGGCCGGGAGGGAAAGAGAGCGCCCGGTGTCCTTGGCTTTGGCAGCGTCGGCCCCACTTTTGAGGCTGCCTGCCGAAACTCCCTCCAGCTGTGCCTGTTCATCTCCCGCCGGTCTGGCCGGGAGGGAAAGAGAGCGCCCGGTGTCCTTGGCGTTGGCAGCGTCGGCCCCACTTTCGAGGCTGCCTGCCGAAACTCCCTCCAGCTGTACCTGTTCATCTCCCGCCGGTCTGGCCGGGAGGAAAAGAGAGCGCCCGGTGTCCTTGGCGTTGGCAGCGTCGGCCCCACTTTCGAGGCTGCCTGCCGAAACTCCCTCCAGCTGTACCTGTTCATCTCCCGCCGGATTGTATTCATTCACTGAGTTTGATACATCTATATATCCTTAGGGTTTGTTATATATACATTCAATCTACATCCAGCTATTAGTATACCACCTGTCGATTTATGAATGAGTTTCCCTGTAGATATCTTTGAGCTTTAACAGTGTTGTTGTTTTTTATTGTTTATTGTCTTTTCACTATTACCGTAGGCTCCTCCTCTTTCAGCTGCGGTTTTATGCACATCATATATTAAAAAGCACATCGTTTCTATTTCTTATTTGGGTGTTGTTTCACTTCCGCTCCTCTGATTACTCACACCCTTGCCGTCTTTTCCTCCCTCTTTGAAACAGAGATGAGCACTGAACCCTAGAGTCGGATACAACTGGCTTTCAAGCAAGGGAAATCTTTACCTTTACCTTTATAGATCACGTTTATAATATTAATGTAGACTAATCAGAGTAATAATTTGCTTCTATGCTACAGAATGCATTTGATACCTCAGGAGAGAGATGGCAATGTGTCATGAATCATTTAAACTAACTAATGTGTTATTGTAATAACTTAGTAATTACCACAGCTACTATTTATACAGTATTTGGTATGCACAACCATAAATATGGTTAAAATATTATTACATTACTTGGATAATTTGGGGACACTTTTAAATAAATACATTAGGCAAAAAAAGAAAAGAAGAAAATGTCAGTTTAACCACCCACATGATGTAGTTAATTGAAAATTACAGACGCGTGGGCATATTTAGACTCTTTGCTACAAACAAATTGTTGACCGTAGTCAATAAACTAACTACTGACCCCACCCTCTGACGCGTATCCGTAAAATAACGGGGTGATGCATGCTGCCTAGCTCGTGCCATCACCCCATTGCCTGGTTCGTCGTTGACCGGACAACGTTAAACAACTTGTGCCTATCTAGTGTTGTCCATTCAATTGCGAACCTGCCGGATACCTGTGGGTCATAAATATTTACCTTACCAGTGCTACCCGCCACACGGGGAGGCTTCAATAAAGGCTCACCGCCCCCCACAGACCGTCAGCTTGGTCAACAGGCCTGCTTGCAGATCTTCCAAAAAGAGGTTCATACCTCCTGGCGACAGATGGACCCCATCCCCTGCGTAAAGTTCACAATTTTGAAGACTAATATCGGGGTGTCGGATGACGCACCCCCAGCCCTTGTCTACCACGAACCGGGCTACTGCCCTGTTCACCGAGCGGCGAGCACGGTCAAGGGCCTGGAGGTTAATGCCCCCCCTGTAAGCGTGACGCAGTATGATGTCCGACCAAATCAGGGTTGTGGCAGGCCACACATAATGCAAGTAAGCCAGGTCACCGCAGATCGCATGTTTCAACGACAGGCCGGTGACCTGGCCTAAATCATTGCCCCCGAGGTGTATAACCAGGACATCAGGCGGGTCAGCATCCCTGATGGAAAAAAGGAATGGCAACAGTTCCCGCCATAACATCCCGTGCTTACCATACCACCTTAGACATGCGGACGCACGTAGTCCCAGCTGGGGTCCCCACTCTGTCGCCGCAGCATACTGCACTGCCCTGTGCACGTAGCTATGGCCCACCAGCCATACTGCCACCGGTGTAAGTCGACACCCAGGGTCTGTCAAAGAAAAAGGAAACAGGACAGTGACTTAACTGGTACTCACAATTGAAGAGGGCAACATATAACTGAAAACACTGTGATCCCCACCTCCCCATCTGGTGTATCTCAGCCCCAGAGTACCCGAATGCAGCTGCAGTAGAAGCAGCTCCTATTCTAAAGGAATGGGTGCCGTAACGAGCCCCGGGGAGGCCAACACTGGATAGTGCCTTACCGGTCACCTTCCAGAATTGAAATTTAGTAAGGGGAGACCCATCTTGGTGGCAGAAAAGCGGGCCAGGGTGCGTACCACGCAGTGCAAGGAACTCTTGTAGGGCACCAACCGGACAGATGTCTGCCATGGAACATCGTAGCAGTCTTACACCACTGCCTACACCGTGCTGATCAACTTTTGAGGAGCGTATCCTCAACTGAGCCCACTCATCGGAAACATAGACATCTTCGAGTTCCAGTGCCCTACGCGTTGCATCCGCCTTAGACAGTAGCACCAGCTCACTGATGCGGAGCGCTCCAAAAAAGGCCACTGTGGTAGCCGCATGAAACAGGGCTGCCTCATACCTGTCAAAACACAGGTCATGCCAGCCCCATGCAAGGTGGGTAAGTACCCTTGGAGAAATCGGGTGGTGATTGTCCGGGCAGCGTCCATGCTCCCGCGCCCACCCTTCCAAAACATGTCGTATACGGAAGTCAGTTGTGCTGTCAGCATAACCCCCCACCTTGGCCATGAATGCCAGTGCTGACAGCCTGGATGCTATGGTGCGGGGAGCTAGGCCCTGGCTGTGTAGGTAAACCATGAATTGAAGAATCTGTGCCACTGGAATAGGCCAGATTACGGGCAATCTAAATTGTGTACAAAAGGCCTGGAATGTACTGAATGCGTGGAGATACGCCTTACGCGTGCGGGGCGCCAGCGACATGCCGATCACCCGGTTCACCTCTCCTTGCCAAAGGTCCATATGTTGTCCGGGAGCGGCGAGGGAAATTCCTCTGCGTCCGGGGCCAAGGCACGGAACCGGGAGATCTGCAGGCGGGACAAAGCATCAGCGATGTCGTTATTAATACCTGGTACATGCCTAGCCCGAAATAGCACATTGAGGCGTAGGCTGCGCAAGACAAACTGGCGCACCAGTCCCATAACCCTGGGTGATTTAGACGGCTGAGAGTTAACAATGTGCACAACCGCAGCATTGTCACACCAGAAATGAACGACCGAATTGGCCCACTCCGCACCCCATAGCATCAAAGCCCCCAGAATGGGAAAGAACTCAAGGAACGTGAGATCACGTAAACGATCCGTGCCCTTCCAAGCTGGTGGCCATTGACCATATGCCCACTTCCCCTCGAAGTAAATCCCATAACCCAGGGACCCTGATGCATCCGACTGAACCTGGAAGCGAGGGGACACCAGAAGGTCAGATCTCCAAAATGACACCCCATTGAACTCTTTAAGGAATTGAAGCCATATCAGCATATCAGCCCTCATGCCCCTGTTCAGTCGGACCCTATGGTAGGGCCTGGACAAGCCAGCCATGACGTCGCACAAGCGTCGAGCAAAAGCTCTGCCAGGTGCGACCACCCTGCAAGCGAAGTTAAGGTGACCATGTAGTACCTGGAGCTCACGGAGTGACACCTTGCATTTGGCCAGCAAGGCCAAGATCAATGCAGTGATCCAGGAGACCTTATCAATGGGTAACCTGGATGCCTGCGCGACCGTGTCAATTTCAACACCCAGGAACGTGAGCTTGGTGGATGGGCCCTCGGTCTTTTCGGGCGCTAAAGGGACACCAAGTTCCTGCATTAGCGTCTGAAATGTGTTGAGGAGACGCGTGCACGTGTCCCAGCCCCGTTCACCCCCGAACAAGAAATCATCGAGGTAATGGGCTACAGACCGAGATCCCGACCTGCGAACAAAGGCCCACTGAAGAAAGGTGCTAAAGCGTTCAAATGCCGAGCATGAGATGGAGCAGCCAAAAGGCATGGCTTTATCAAAATAAAATTTGCCCTGGAATTTGAAACCTAACAACTCAAAGTCGCCCGGGTGCACAGGCAGCAAACGGAACGCGGACTTAATGTCACACTTCGCTAATAGTGTACCTGGGCCACAAGAGCGCACCATGCGCAGGGCCTGGTCAAATGATGTATACCTGACCGAACAAAGGTCATCAGGGATGGCATCATTGACCGAATGGCCATCCGGGTACGACAGGTGGTGGATCAAACGGAACTCCCCTGATGTCTTTTTGGGCACCAACCCCAAAGGGGAAACCTTCAGATTGGGAAAGGGAGGGGCGTGAAAGGGGCCAGCGACCCTACCTGCATTAACCTCCTTAGCAATACTGAGGGCAGCCACCTCCTCCCTGCCCTTAAGAGAAAATAAGTTGGGTGCATCTTGGGGGGGACCTATCCCCTGTAAACGGAATGCAAAACCCTCGCTGAAAACCTTCCAGTAAGTAAGCTGTGTCTCCCCTCCTTGGGTATGTTGCGAGCCAACGCTCCAACATGACCACATTAACTGGGGAGGGGGCCTTTCGGGTGACCAGTACCCTCAGCGGCAGTTCTGCCCGCTCCCTGTCCACCTCTACCCCTGCCCCGAAACCCGCCCGCTCGTAGGCACGCAGCAGCGGCGTGGGGGCCAGCGTGGGGGCCAGCGCAAGAGGGACACTTGTGCCTATATCGGCACTGTTTTCTGTTGCAAGCACCATTGGCTGAGAAGCTCCAACACAGCAGGCGGGCTGGAACCCCCTGCCCCGTCACTTGGCGGGGTGCCTGAATTGGAGCAGCTCGCTGGACCGCATGCCCACAATGATACATCTCCCCAGGCGCAGGGCACGTGGGGGTCATATACAGAAGCCACAGCTTCTGACAGGGCTCATCTCTGGGTGCAGGGGCACTCTCATTCGAAATTCCTCGTCGTAAGCCAACCACGACGGGCCAGGGAAATCCACCATTGCCCTGTAAATGTTGTCCAAATACTGGACCACTGGCCAGGTCAGGCCGGGCCCTAAGGTACACCGCCATGTATATGAGATATGTGGGCAACTAGTTGGTCCACGTGCGTGGTGGCTTGCAACGGCGGGACTGCTCCTTGTCCTTTTCATCCTGCCCCTCCCTCTCTTCCTTGGTGGGTTCCCTGTTCAATAGGGAGAAAATGTCCACGTACTCTCCCCACCAAATTTTCTCTTTTGTGGCTTGAGCCAAATGATCCCCGAGGGGCAAAGAGTACCCAGCCGTCGGGAGGGCAGACACCGGGACATTGACAGTACGGGGCATCAAAAAAGGGGCCACAACCTGCCCTGTAACCCCCGCTGCATTCCCTGTAACATGAGGCCCCCCACCCACAGTGGGGCCTGTGGTCGGCAAAGCCGCACCCGGGTACGCCGGGGGTTGCTGTCCCCCAGCCCCAGCCACGGCCACTGTAGACCCTCCCCCGCAGTGGATGGTGGTGTGGGTGCATTAGTTTGAACCGGATACTCACAGGTTGCACCCCCATGGGCCGCCCCCACTGGGGGTTCCGGCCCACAGCGGGCGTCGGAGCTCGCGACTGAAATCGAGCTCGGCGGACACACCTGACCACTACCTGCTGGTGGTATCTGCTGCACGGGGAGCTGCAAGGCCACGGCGGGCGCCGGCCTGTGTGCCTCAAGCAGCTCAACCCGGCCGGCCGCCTGATGAAGATTGGCCGCCGCAGCGGTGAACTGTAGGCCAAAAGGTGCCCCTGATGATATCCCCATGGATGCCTCCAAGGCCGCTACGCGGGCCAGAAGGGCATCCACGTTCACAGAGCCCCCGACACAAAGGGGGCCAAGGGGGGCGTGCGACCCACTGGTCGCAGGACCTGGGCCCGGTGCAGAGGCACTTGGGCCCGAGTATGGCCATGCCCGAAGCTCTGGCCCCTGAGATGCCAGAGGCATACCCTGCCAAGGAAGTGACCCCAGCCCACCCTCCTGGGTAAAACCGATGGCCGGGGGATGCAGGCCAGGGGCTGAAGGCCCAGCGGAGCTCTGCCCGCCCGCCTGGCCCGGGCCCATGGCCGAGAATTGCGGGCCGGGGGCCGCAGCCCCCGCGGGGCCTGCCTGGGGCTGTACAGCCTCAGGCCACGGATTGATCTGCCCCATTCCACCGGTCCCGGTGGTTGCCCCCGCGAAGGGGGCCTGCTGAGAGGGTGCAGCCGTGGTCCTCCGACCCGGCTGCCGCCTCCTTGTTGGGCGAACCGCGTTCGCCATAGCCTTCTTTCTGGAAGGCATCGATCCTGAGTGGGAAGCCTAAGAAGCAGGTGAAGAAAAGCTGACTGCTGCCCCGAGAAGGCTTCCCTGGAACGCGAAGAGTGACGGAGCAAAACTTCTCCTCTCCGTCGCTTTCGCAAAATGGCAGCTCGGCTGCCTCGTGGCCACCCCTTTTAAAGGGTGCTGGCCACGCCCCCTAACTACCCGGATGTCAAGTCCGGTGGGGGGGGCGCAAAGAGCGCGGCGGCCATTTTGGCGCCGCGCTTGCATTTTCAGACTACATCATCCAGAATCCCAGTGTCAGAATAGCAGACGTCATGCTATCTGTGGGGCATTCTGGGAACTGAAATTAAACAGTTGGGCACTCAGCTTCATATTTGGAAGTTCCTGATCCAAAAAGGATGAAGTCTACTTCTAGTTTATATACAGTATTGTGTTGTAATGTGCTTTTTTTATTTAAAAGAGGACTGTTGTCTGCTTTTGGTACAGCAGTTTGAGCTTCCATGTCGCAGAATGCATTAGCCACCTCAGGCATGAGACTGAACTCATTGGACTAGATAAGTTCTGCCATGGCTGTCCTGCTTCCGAAGGAATGCTCCTCCATTCTAAAACTCCACACCTCTTCTTCTTCCATGTCTAGGTCAAACTGCCGAAATGATGCCACCGTTGGGTAGTTCATTCTGCAGTTCTTTTCCCGGACCTAGTATGAGAAAGATTAGTCAGCACAATCATAAAGTGGTAATTTTCTGCAGTAGAAGCTGAAGGGGGTTAGGAAAGGGCACAAATGCCTCCCCCCCCAAAAAAAAAGGCTTAAAAGGGAGGGTTTCTTAAATACTAGGTCTTATTATGGTGGCAGAAAGCTTCTTGGACATCCACCAATGGGGTTTTACTGCCAATCTCAAGCCTCAAGATGGGGCATTCTATAGAATCTGCTGGATCCAAAGTTTCTTGCCTACAGTCTTGTTTCAGGTTGTCATAAGTATTTCCTTCTCACATTAGAACCAATGAAAGGGATAATTTTAGAGAGAGATTATTTAAAAAGGGTGGTTCCTTCTCTACAATGCCCTCTCCACTCTGGCCTGAGCTGGTATGTATGTATGTATTGTTTTGTTGTTGTTGTTCAGTCGCACAGTCGATTCCCACCCTTTGCGACCTACGGACCATTGCCCGCCTGGCACCTCTCTCCTCCACCATCTTCCTCAAACCGCTCAGCTCTGTGCCCATTGCATCTACAATACCATACAGCCATCTCATTTTTGGCCGCCCCCTTCTTCGTTTGCCCTCCACCTTATGTATGTATGTATGTATGGTTTTTTTGTTTATTGTCTCAGATTCGTGTTACTCTTTGCAGCAACATGCCATATTTCAATTTTGTAAGTGGTTAAGGGTATGTAAATAGAAGGGTGATATTTTTTAAAAAATATATATGATAAATGAACCATGAATTCTCTTATGTGCAAGGAGGCTCGTTTAATAATGCAATTCCCCCAGCTAAAAACTGTACCATCTCAGTAAAAATTATAGCATTGGAAGTACGTTGGGGTTTGCATGCATAGGACTAATCATGTAGAATTTTGTGGAGCTGGCAAACTCATGGAAGCTAGTATCTATTTATGCAGAGGTGATGATTCCACTCCTGGTTTTAGTCCAGACTTCGCAGCAGGTTCTGGACCCTGTCCCAAAAATAAGGTCAGCATCTTAGGCAGTACTGTACCTGAAAAGTTCATGTGAAACTTTGGAGTGGATTCATTGCTCCCATGAATTCAGAACCTCCACTGTGCCCCCACCTCTTGCCATTAGAGAGTAAATTTGTTGTATCCCTGGATTTTTATTGCCCACTATGCAAAAAAAGCCATGTTATCTTGACACATAAGGCAGAAAGCCCACAAGTATTTCTGCCCATAATTAATTAAATTACTGTTTATTTATGGAAGGAATCACTTGTGAGAACATTGCCTCAGGTACTAAGATAACTTTCACTATCACACACTTTA
Organism: Bradypodion ventrale; assembly: GCA_035047345.1. Taxonomy (NCBI): domain Eukaryota; kingdom Metazoa; phylum Chordata; class Lepidosauria; order Squamata; family Chamaeleonidae; genus Bradypodion; species Bradypodion ventrale. The sequence goes on from JAWDJE010000001.1 coordinate 238,773,349, forward strand.
ACATGGGTAGCTGAAGGGCACCATAGGTTGCTCAGTTTCAGCTAGAAGAATGTCTTACTCTGGACCTATGTTTAGAGCTGTTTAGCTGGATTTCCCTTTCAATGGATAGTTTGACAGCAATGGGAGACATCCATCTGCACCCTAAAAGTTACAACTTATCTTTTGGTGAGGTCAATCACCTATCTGTAGCCCCAAAGTGACGTGTTCATCATCCAACCACACAAATAAACATCGGTATGTACCCAGTGGTGGGCTCCAAAAAAAATTACTACCACACTGTGGGTGTGGCCTACTTTGTGGGTGTGGTCTACTCTGTGGGCATGGCTATGTGACTGGGTGGGCGATCTAGTCATGCCTGCCTAGTGGTGGGATTCATATTTTTTTTACTACCTACTCTGTGGGCGTTGTATGGGCGTGACCAGGGAGAAAGCCACGCATTGCACCCGAATTAGGACTTCTTTATTTCAAACTTGGATGGGCGGGGCCAGTCAGATTTTCTGGCAAACTGGGGTGAACCTGCTGATGCCCACCACTGGATGTGCCTATTTTCTTTTAGCCCTACTCAGTTCCCAGTGGAAGCTTTTAACTTTCTCTCAGATTAGAGAACAAATGAACTGTGTCTCTTCCACTGTACCACCACCACCCTTTTTTCCCATTCCAATTTCCTCCCTCTAGTTTTTCTCAGGGGAAGTGACCTCTCTTTTGGATCTAGGTCCAGGGCTGGTGTCCTAGACAACAGAGTGTTCACCCCCAATTTCAATCATCAAGGCAGAGGCCAGTCAGTTTCAAATTTGAAAGGTTTCTACAGTCTACTGACCACTAAGGGATCTGAAGGAGGCTTTCAAAGGCACTCCACAGTCACAAAAGCTTCTCATCTATTCAGAAATCCTCGAGGAAAGCTTCGTACCGAAGCTGAAAACCTGCTGAAGTGTCATCTGAGAATAACATTACTGAAAATGGTATATAGAAATAAAAATAAAGTGGACTTGTTTGAGAAGCAGCCTTCAAAACTAACACAAATGCTACAGAATATATTAACAAGAAATCTCTGGGACATGGAAATCATATAGCAGTGGTGGCGAACCTATGGCACCCGTACCAGAGGGAGCACTCAGAGCCCTCTCTGTAGGCATGTGCGCCATTGCCCCAGCAAAGTTCAAACCGCCCCTCTGCCCAGCGGCCCAAAGGGAGCGCTTCCTCCCTCCCCCCTGCACAGAGTTCACCCCACCCCTCTGTTTGGGCACTAGGACTTTAAAAGGTTTGCAATCACTGTCATATAGTGTGCCGACCAAAAATAATTAATGGGAAAAGACCTTAAAATTTAGCCCTAGTTGCAATATATCATTAAAGTTCTACTTGTTGATGATGGCGGCGGCTGCTACTACATGTTAACAAAAAGAGTTACATAACTTAAAGGAATAGCTCACAGGATATTTCTCTTAGTCTTCCTTGTCTGTTGGAGCCATTTTTCCTGCTTCCAGTGCTTGCCTTCCATTTTCAAATAAGACAATGGGCTTTATGTAATATGAATACATACCTGACTCTTAGCACCCCAAGCCAAGCTGGAATCCTAAGAAATGTATGTGCTGTAATGTGATCGGGAGACAAAACGGAAGAAAATTATTCCATTCATACTTAGAAGAGAGCTATCTCTTAGCTTGGACCAAGGATTCATTTCAAAGAGGTTCACTGTGATTGTTTCTTCTCTGGGTTGGGTGAATAGCTCAGCAAACGCAAACACCTTTAATGAAAAGCATCAAAATAAAGGTTGATTCACACAGTCTTCAGACTAATCCAGAAAGTTATCATACTGCATAGTGATGGACAAGACGTAATATTTGTTTCCTTGAAACAAAAAAAGAAGAAAAGAAAACCACCAGTGGCTGAGACATTAATTGTCTAGTTAAGTGCTGTCAACATCCAGAGATGGGAGGGAATGATGGCAAGGACAACAACAACAGTGGCAATGATGATGATGATGATGATGATGATGATGATGATGGGAGGTATGGCACCAGCAGCACCAACAGTTACTGTTGACACTGCGACCATATAACTAGGCTGATGTAGTTCAGAGCCTAAGAGACAGACCTAGAAAGCATGATATCCCAATATCCAACTGAGGAAGCCATTCTGCCTCAGTGTAAGCATAGTAAAACTGACCCACCTTGTTTTACAATATATAAGTAGATAAATAGGGACCACTTTGGTGGGAAGGTAACATCGCTCCATGCGCTCCGGTGTCATGTCTGCCACATGACCAAGGAAATGTCTGCAGAAGCAGGCAGCGCTGGCTCGTTGGCTTGGAAACAGAGATGAGCACTGTACCCTAGAGTTGGATATGACTGGCTTTCGAGCAAGGGAAACCTTTACCGTTACCTTTACCTAACAGTTGCTATAAATGCAACATATTATTACGATCACTGTGGCGGAAAGGAGCATGTTTCTAATACCCCATTTCTTAAGGGGCCTTTGGTACTGTCTGCCCTTATAAGAAGACTAGCATATTTTGCCCAGCCTTGCCAGGCATGTGTAATGTGTGTGTTGGTGGTTAGGGGTGGTTTGGGTGGTGGTGACTAAATTTGGAAGAATTGTTTTGTGTTAGTTTTCTCTGTTGTTGTTTGTTTGTGGGGAGACTTTTTAAAAAATAAATTAGCTTTTCTGGTTTTGGATTTTCTGTTTTTTGAATGTATTTGATTTTTATTAATTTGGTTAAATTTTATTTGGATTTTTTAAATATCTATTTGCCTGTAGGATACTCTTCCGGCCTCTAGGTGGGGCTGTGATTAAGAGTATGATTTTCTTTGTTTCTTCAGTTCTGGTGCAGAGACATGGAGGGAAGACGTGTTTTGTAAGTTCTCTTGTGTTAATATTTTATTTTCTATTTTGTTGGGATTTTGGGGTGCCTGACTGGGGGGGGTGTTAAGTAGAGTGTTATTGTATTTAATTAAGTGTTTTTGGTAGTTGTTTAGTATTGCTTTTGGACTTTTATGCATTTTATTGTGTTGAATGTTTCTGGTTGTTATTTTTCTCTTGATTTTTCCATATTTATTTGTGTACTTTGTGTTGTTATTGGTTTTCGAGTAAGGTACTTTCGTGTTGTTGTTATGTTGTAGATAGGTGTTTTTAGTGAGTTGTCATGGTTTTTCATTAGCCTTTTGTATTTCAGATGTGTTTTGTTGAGTTTGTTGTTTATTGTTTTGCGGTTTACTGGGTTTACTTGAATTTTTTTGTTTATTTATTTGTATTTGTATTTTTGATGGTTGGTGCTTTTTAAAAACTGGTTTGTTTTGTTGTGGTTGTGTTTTCCAGGGTGAAGAACGGCCTGTCTGTCGTTGTCTCTTTTCCCCATTGCTGTTTCGACATTAGCTTTCGATGCAGCAATGGGGAAAATGAAGAGCCGGCAGTCAGCTCACACTTTGTCCGGTAACATTTGTTAGGTTGGTCGGGGGAGAAGGAGGCAGAGAAGAGCTATCTGCTTTATGATGGTTCTCTCCTCTCGGCCTCCTTTTCTCCTGGCTTACCTAATGGGAGATGTGTTTGTGGTTGTGAAACTGTTTTTTTGTAAAATTGTAGTGTGGCAGGCAACAATCCGTAAGGGGTTGCGCTCTTCCTTGCAGATTGCTGGCTGCTGCTTTTCTATTACCTCCACCGCTGTTTCGTGCTAGTTCTCGAAACAGTGGTGTGGGTAGTACAAAGGCAGCAGCCAGTCATTTGCCAGGGAGTGTGCCTCCCCTGATGAAGTGCTGTCTGCTGCTGGGTTTTTTCCCTCCCGCCTCAATTTACCTTGAGGCCGGCAGTGGTCTCGCCATGTCTTCGGTGGGTAGCGGGGAGGAGGGGGAGTCCCTCTTCTCCCCGTTGCTCCGGGGAAGATGGCCGGCGATGGCTTCGTCATGGCTTTGGCGGGTTTGGGGTAGCGAGGGCGTGAGGCGCTGCATCCGCCTTTGGTGGCCTTGCGCTCCTGTTGCGTGAGCCATTATTTTATTTTATTTTTCGCATGCCGGCTTTTCCAACATTCTACGTGCTTGCACCCTTCAGCCTGATTGGCTGAAGTAGTCACGGCAAGGAGGACGCTGGAACTTGTAGTTGGTTTTTTCCTGTCTGCATTCGTGGGGCAGATGCCCCACTCGTGGCTGCCGGACCCTTGCAGCGATGGTTGGTCAGTCTAAAGGGAAGTGTAGGCGGCTCTGTATGGGATAGTAGGGACGGGTGCGGGCGTGTATGCCAGATTCCAATGGTTAACGCCCCTTCTTATAGGTAAAGATGGAGGCTCTTTGCACAATTCCTGCCAGCTGTAGATGAAAATGGAAGAGTTTTAATAAAGGCTGAGAAATGTCAGGCTCTTCTTAAGTTTCATCTCAGCTTTTCAGGTAGGCTATATTTCAGGCTTGGTAAACACAGATGTGCCTTACCAAGCATAACAGATGTTCTCTCATATGTGGGAGGCAGAGAGAACTGCTGGCTCCAAATAACATTTGGATGGAGAAAGAAACAGCACTTTGTTTCATAGAAGCTGCAGGAGTAATATTCCTATGTTTGAAGCCTCATCTCATGTCTACTTTATGCCCAACAGAAGGGACTACATATTCATGGGGGTGGGGGAGCCTTCTGAGGCAAAAAAAGGTGCTAAAATTGCTCCTATGTCTGAAGAGCCATTGTTTTCCAACGTGGGGCACACATCCCATGAGGGCAATTTGATTTTTAAGGGGATGGCAATTTGAGAATTAATTAGACCAAGTTAATAGGCGTCCAGTTTTTGAATAATAAGAATTATATGTCACAGGGACAGGTGGCATCAGGATTTTAGAGATGTTTAGGTGTGGCATGGCCAAAAAAAAGGTTGGGAACCACTACTCTAGAGGGCATGAAGGGGCTTTTTAACCACATACACACTAATGTTACATGTCGAAGAGCAAACACCAGGATTGCATTGTCTTAAGCCAGTCTTTCTTCACAAACTGTGAAGAAAATTATAACAAGCAAACTGTGGGTCAAGCCCTTAGTTCAGTCTGAATAGACCAGTCAGCTTCATTAATGGGAGGAGGAAGAGTCAAAGTTGTTGGCAGTCCATTCCTCAAAGCTTCTGGAAATCTGGGCAGGCAACATGCAGTAGAAGGCAAAAGATGAGTGTCCATGTTGTCTTCCCCAAAGACTCTGCAGGCAGCATACTCTGAATTATGGTCTCCTGCCACCCTTCCCCTAGGGCCCAGCTGTGTCTTTCTTGACATGCTGGCTCCATTTTTGCTGTAATCTTTTCAGTGCTGGGCATCAGCCGGTCCGCCCTGGTCCGACCGGACCGGTAGCAGACCTGGCTGACCGCACCCCCACCCCACCTCTTCCTGGGAGAGCGGGCGACCCGACGGCATTGGCTCTTCCAATTCTTCTCCTCCAGAGCAGCTGCTGCTGCCTCCTTAATAGGCTGCGGGTGCCGCTGGGGGGGAGGTGGCGGCATGTGCATGCCTGGCCCTGGGGGAAGGGGAGGGGGAGCTGAAGTCACACACCACCCAGAGGAGCTCGCCTGCCTGCCCCGCGCTCCTGCGCTGCTGCTCCCCTTGCCTCTTTCTAGCAGCAGCAGCACAACTTTTGCGATGCCTGGACCTAGTCCTGCAGGAAGTTCTCTTCCTGCAGGACTAGCTCCAGGCATCGCGAAAGTTGTGCTGCTGCTGCTAGAAAGAGGCAAGGAGCAGCAGTGGGGGCGCGCAGGGCGGGTGTCCGAGCTGCTCTGGGTGGCGTGATGTCAGCTCCCCTCCCTTTCTCCAGGCATGCACACGCCACCACCTCCACCACCACCTCCACCACCACCCGAGCGGCACCCACGCCTATTAAGGAGGCAGCAGCAGCCGCTCTGGAGGAGATTGGAGAAGGAAGAGCCATCGTCGCTCTCCTGGGACGTGGTGGGCGGGATCAGGAAGCAGCAGCACGGCTGGACTCGCTGGTCCTGGAGGACTAAAGGAGGAGGGAAAGCCAAAGCTGTCACGTGAGCATTCCTTCCCTCCCCCCCCCCCCCGGGAGAAAGGAGCAGTCTGACGTGGCACCTTCTGGGTAAGTGTGTCTTTCTGTTTTGTTTACTTCCCCCCGTGTGTGTGTGGGGGGGGGGGAGGAGGGAGCAGAGGCTAAAGGGATTTCCCAGGGGGGGTGGAGGGGGAATGAGGGCTGTGAAGCTCTCTAAACAGCAGTGAGTCTTTAAGGTGCCACAACATTTTTTTGTTTACTCTCTGATATGCTTGCACAGAATAAAACTTTAGAATTGGTGCCATTTTATTCTGTGTAAGCATATCAGAGAGTAAACAAAAAAATGTTGTGGCACCTTAAAGACTCACTGCTGCTTTGAGGTAGACTGCAGCTGGCCCAGGGCGCTCCATGGTAAAACAGAGATGACCACTGAACCCTAGAGTTGGATATGACTGGCTTTCAAGCAAGGGATACCTTTACCTTCCTCGAAAGCCAGTCGTATCCCATGCTAGGGTTCAGGTTGCTCATCTCTGTTTCAAAGCCGAAGAGCCAGCGCTGTCTGCTTTTGCAGACGTTTCCATGGTCATGTGGCAGGCATGGCTAGACACCGGAGTGCATGGAACGCTGTTTACCTTCCCACCAAAGTGGTCCCTATTTATCCACTTGAAATTTCTTGCTTTCGAACTGCTAGGTTGGCAGGAACTGGGACAGAGACGGGAGCTCACTCCAACATCCAGCACTTGGGTCTCCAACTGCTGACCTGCCACCTTTCAGTCAGAGCCTTAGCCACTTGAGCTCAGTGGTTAAGAAGCTTGCCTTGTTAGCTGGAAGGCTGACATGACCGTTTCAGCTCCCGTCTCTGTCCCAACCGCAAGTTGATAAATAGGAACCACTTCGGTGGGAAAGGTAACAACATTCTGGTGTCTAGTCATGCCTGCCACATGTCCACAGAAACATCTACAAACAGACAGTGCTGACTCTTTGGCTATAAATACATGAGCACTGAACCCTAGAGTCAGATATGACTGGCAGCTTTGGATCTAACAATAGGTAAAGGTAAAGGTTGCCCTTGCTCAAATATCTGACTCTAGGGTGCAGTGCTCATCTCCATTTACAGCCAAAGAGCCAGTGCTGTCTGTGTTTGCAGATGTTTTCATGAGCTATGCGGCAGGCATGACTAAATTGGCCACCCAGTCACATGCCCACCGATTAGGCCACACCCACCAGTTAGGCCACGCCCACGGTGTAGTAGTAAAAAACTTTGGTGCCCATCACTGAATCTTTTCAACCTGCATCTCTCCCTGGGACAAAGGGGCCTATTGCACTTCCTTCATCCTCTGATATTTCCTTCTTGGCTTTGTTACTTTTGGAAGCTTCGGGAACAAACTGTCACACTGAATTTCCTTTCCAAACTGGCCTCCCCCAGCCTGCTGCATGAGATTCCTCCTCTTCTGAAGCTGACTCAGTAAGATGAGGCATAACAAGTTACTGAAGTTAACACAAGGAATGCTGGAGTTTGCCTAACCCTGCTTTGAACTGTTTTGTTAATGAGTTATTGAGCAGCAGATTAGGTGGTTTTTACTGCTCTTCTTGCTTCGATCAGAGGGTTAAACATACTTTCAACTTCACAAAAATATACATTTAATTCTTACATGAAATAGTATAGGAGAACTATTCTAGCATTAATGTTGTAAATTACATTACAAGGGCTTCTATATTAGCAAGTATGCATGTATAACCCCATCACAGGTGGAAGGCAGTATGATTTTGGCAAATGGCAATTTAAAGCAAAGATGTTGACAATAGGAGAAATGGTAGCCACTCCCCATCTTTTCCACTGCTTTCCTGTTTGAAATCTCCACCTAACAAAATGGCTGTTCCTCCAGGGAGAAAAAAAGTTAATGTAGTTTGATGCACAAATTTGCATATTGTATGTAGCTAGGCCCTGCAAGGTGTTGAAGACTTTTCATCTAATTCTTAAATCACTTCAGTGTTTATCTGTCTGAAGTCTAATAAATTTTTGAATGAAACAACAAATATTTTTCTCTTCATAGCTTCTTGGAGCACTTACTGTACAATTAACTTGCAATTTACATTCCTTTGTGAATATGAATTGTCTTAATTTGGGTACTTCCAAAGCACTCCTCTCAGATTTCAATATTTCTCTCTCTCTTTCTTTTTTTCATGTCCTCATCCCCTTTTAATTAATTACAGCACTGGACCAGCCAGCCCATTAACTGCTTTTCTTATTTAGACCGTTCAACGATGTTGTTGCAGATGCAATTTAATTTTTTTGACCCATGATCAATAGCAATTAATAGCACCTCTTTAATCTCATTGAAAGGTCTGTCTTTGGCTGCCAAGAGTTGTCATCTCAAGAGACAAGAGACTGATATGTATATTGCTAGATCTAAGAGCTTAGCCATCTCTGTAGTTGCATTTTTTTATTTCTGAACAGCAGATTAATAAACAGCAGAGACCCAAAAGCAGACAGGCATTGCATACGTTTCTTTCCATACCTGAAATCTGTGAGGCTTTCTCAAAGAAAAACTGGCAGAAAACACATCCCAGGTTGGGGGCAAGCTCTCTCTCTCTCTCTCAATCTCTCTCTCTCTCTCTCTCTGTATTACCCGTCAAGCGCGGCTCCGGAAAGTACGGGAAGTTGCTGAGCATGCACAGATCTAAAAGCTTAGCCATCTCTGTAGTTGCATTTTTATGTGCAGTTGTGCATGCTCAGTAACCCATTTGTGCATGCGCAAAACCCTTTGTGCATGCGCAGAACCTTTGCTATGGGCGTGCATGTGCAGTAACCCCTTTCCCTGCTGTTCAAAATACAGGACGGCGACAGGAAAGGGGAGGAACGAGTGCTAAAATATAGGAAATCCCGGCCAATATGGGATACTTGACAGGTATTATATATATACCATCTTATGTCCGGAACGCCTTGTAAGATTTACCAGAAAGACTTTATAATAAATGCCTTCAAGTGAAGGGTAAAATTAACTTCTGATATCGAAACTTCTAACAGTGACGGGGCTTCCTCTTCTACTGAGCGTCCTTCGTACAACTTGCAGCGGCAACCCAATCGAGGCTTTACAGCACCAAATCAATCTAGCAACCAGTCTTATTTACCCCAGCGCAGCAGACAACACGGTTGGAGGAAATAGGGGTCTTGGTTTTGTTCCTACTCCCAAGTATTTTTTCCTTTGTCACTAGGATTGTTTTATTCAAATTAACCAGGTTACTTAAATTGAAATTGTTTTATAAGGGGATTGATACAGTTTCACGTAATATGTTCAGACCTAAATCCACATTTGTTTCCAATATGGAAAACTCTTCCATTGAGGTTTTTAAACGATTGGTTCTCAGAGACTTAAACTTACTTGAGAATAATCCTCCCAGATCACATAATAACATGACTAGTCATGATTGGCATCTATTGAGAGGGTTGTCTGATGATCATTAAGCTAGCTGATAAGGGTGGGGGTGGGGGTGCTCTTAGATAAAAATGATCATATCAGTGAAGCACACAGACAACTAAATGATAGAACCTTCTATAAAAGGCTTTCTCAGGGTCCTACATCTAGAATCTCGAACATCATCAAAACAGTTTTATAAGAGGGCATTGCCATGAACTACATCTCTAATAAAACTTTTCAGTATCTTTTGAATGACCACCCACGTATTCCTATTTTCCACCTTTTGCCTAAGGTCCATAAGGTTTAACCTGGAGACCCATTTGTCCCTGGATGGCCCATTGTCTCCAGTATTGATTCTTTGCTTGATCCATTGGCTAAATATCTGGATTCGATTATTGGTCCTTTCAGTAAAAAACTTTAGTGTTCAAGGAATGAAGAAGCAGACGAATGAAGTAGTGAAATTCAGCTCTTTATTAGTGGGGTTTGAACACAGTTTGGATGGGGCAAAACTCGGACTTGTATACTCTTTACACAGTAACAGTAACAACAATAACAAAAGCCCATTGGCTAACAGAATGTGCACATTTTTCAATCCACTTATTTGCATAAAAATAGATACATGAAAAACGATAATTCCGCTCCTGTCAGATTCTTATTTGCACGCCATATCGAAATCTCGCGAGATTACGCTATTTGGTGAGATTTCGTAGTTGTCAAACAGGGACACTGTTTTACAGCTTAGGAAAGCACGGAAACATGGTGGTTTGAATCGCCTTGACAGTTTAAGCACAATTAACATACATAACATTCTTCCCCCCTAGGTAAAAACAAAATCCTTTAACCAGGATAGTGGTCTAGTTTCCCTTCTGGATTGGACGCTTGGCTGAGCCAGCTCAGGGGCTCGTAGGACGGGCGATCTGACTGGAGTGAGGGATTGATTAGAGGGAGAGGATTGTAAACCTAAATTAGAGCCCTGTGTGTCAGATGGAGGAGCAGGGGATCGCTCAAAACCAAAATATAATTCTGTGGATGATAAAGACAACTCAGGATCCCTCCTGTGTGTACTAAGAGTGGAGGGCGACTCTGAACAAAATTGGTCATCATCAATAAAGGAATCCAGAGTGCTAGGCTGGGACAGTATAGGGGTACACCTGGCTGGAGTAGGGGCGCATTCCACAATTCCCCTTTGAAATCGGTCCCTAAAACACACCTCTGGGTCTAAGTTAGCTTGCTGCTGACTATTACCTCTGCCCCCTCAGTTTAAATGGTTGGGGGCCAACCCTAACGTTGAGTGTCTGTATTCGTCCTGTGGGTCCAGTACTCTGGGTCTCAATTGATCCGCGTGCCTCCTCCAGATCAGACCAGTGGCTGTTTCGATTCTGTAAGAAACAGGACCAGTTTGATTGATCACAAACCCAGGCACCCACATAGGACCACCAGCTGCATAATTGCGGCAATCTACAGGGTCTCCGGATGAGAAACCCTTCTGGTGTTGGATCGCTATATTTGTGTCTTTGTCCTCCACCCTAGAAGGATCCAATTTGTCCAGCAAGGATGACAGTTTCCTTCGCTGGAGCAATTCAGCAGGGGACAGCCCTGAGGCAAGGGGGGTGAGCCTATATGTGAAAAGAAACTGGCATAACTGGAGCTCTAAATCCCCTTCACCCATACGCTGAAGTGTGTCTTTAGTTGTGCACACCTGCCGCTCCACCTGGCCATTGGTGGCTGGGTGGAATGGGGCGGCAGTGATGTGCCTAATTGCATTCCTTTCCATGAAGGATTGGAATTCTGCAGATGAGAACGTGAACGCGTTGTAGGACACCAGCACATCTGGAAGTCCAAATGCTGTGAACAGCCTTCTCAGGTGCATTATCGTGGTGGCTGAAATGGTATTAGGCACCCTAATCACTTCCAGCCACTTAGAGAATGAATCTACAACTAACAAAAATAGGGCATCCATAAATGGACCTGCAAAATCTATGCGCAACCTGGACCGCGGGCCCCTAGCAGAATCCCATTCCCAAGAGGGAAGGTGAGATTGCTCTGGGTGAGAGGATTGACAGCTGCCACAAGTGTCGATCATCTGTTCTATGTCTTGGTCCAGTTGAGGCCACCAAAAGTAGCTACGGGCAAGGGCTTTGGAACGTACAATTCCTGGGTGACTTGTGTAAAGTAAATGTAAAACCTTTTTCCAGAGAGTGAAAGGAATGACCACCTGCTGGCCCCATAGAAGGCAACCTCGTTCCACTGACAATTCCAAATGCTTGCGGTGGAATGTTCTGAATTCCTCGGCTAGAGGAGAGGCAGGCCAGCCTTTTTGTACCCAAGACATTACTTTAGTCAATGTTACATCCTTGGCCCTGGCTTTGGCTATATCTGAGGGGATGACCAGGGGCGAGTCGAATGCCTCAATCATGAGGACCTGGTGGTCGCTTTCGATCTCGCAATCGCCTTCCCACTCCCTGGCAGTGGAGAACGTGACAGGGCATCAGCATGGCTGATGTCCTAGCCGGGCCTGTGCACCAAAGTAAAATCGTATGCATTTCGGAAAATTGCCCAACGCAACATCCTTAGGGACAGAATTTGAGGCGTGGGTTTCCCGTTTACAAAAATTCCAAGGAGGGGCTTGTGGTCAGTTATGATGGTAAAAGGCCTTCCATAAAGGTAATCGTGGAATTTCTTAGTGCCTGCCACGATTGCCAATGCCTCCGTGTCTGTCTGAGTGTAATTTTTCTCAGACTTTGAGAGCGAACAGGAATAGAATGCTACGGGGGCTTCCCTCCCGTCATTGAGTACATGGCATAACACAGCTCCCACCCCCCACAGGGGATGCATCACATACAAGTACAACTTTCTTGTTAGGATTAAAATGAGTTATCACAGCATCTGAAGATAGTAGCCTTTTAAGTTCTTGGAACGCTTTCTCCTGGCAATGGCCCCAGTGCCAAACAGTATCTTTCTTAAGAAGCCGATGTAATGGTTCAGCAACTGAGGCTTTGCGATGGAGGAAAGTGTGATAGACGTTTAACAATCCTAGGAATTATTGCAATTCAGCTTTACATTTTGGCCTGGGTGCATTTCGCACGGCCGCCACCTTGGAGTCAGAGGGCATTATACCTTGGGGTGTAATCCGGTACCCCAGGAACCCCACTTCCCATGCCAAAAACACACATTTCTCTCTTCTGAGATGTAAACCAGCCCGCTCGAAACGTGACAGGACTTGATCGAGCCTGGCCGCAAGTTCGACGGTGTCCTTAACAATGATCAGGACATCATCAAAATATGGCAGGACACTGGTCAACCCTTTTAAAATGTGTTCTACAAGAGATTGAAATATTCCGGGGGCCGCATTCACCCCAAATTGTAGTCTGGTTACCTTAAATGCCCCCTTATGCATTACTATGGTCTGGGCTATGGCAGCAGCAGGAGACACAGTTAATTGTTGGTAAGCCTGGGCAAGGTCAAGTTTTGTGAAGCAATTTCCTCCATGCAGCGAGGCAAGAAGGTGGCTTACCACATGCACAGGATATGCATTTGGGCGAATAGCTTTATTGATGGTACACTTATAGTCTGCTGCGAGTCGCTGAGCTCTCCCCTCCCCTTCCATCGGCAGGGAGATAAAGGAAGTCTCCCTTGGCTTGGGAGACTCTGAGGATGCCGCCGCCGCGAGCCACCGCACTCTCCCTGCCGCAATCTGCCCGCTGCACTCTCCCCGCCGCACTATCCCCGCCGCACTCTCTCTGCCCCTTCCACTGGCGGGGATATAAAGGGAGTCTCCCTCGGCCCGGGAGACTCCGAGGATGCCGCCGCCATGAGCCACCACACTCTCCCCACCCCTTCCACCGGCGGTGAGATAAAGGGAGTCTCCCTCGGCTGAGGGAGACTCCGAAGACGACTCCGAGGACGATGCAAGCCACCACGAAACGCTGTGCTCTCCCCGCCCCTTCCACCAGTGGGGAGTTAAAGGGAGTCTCCCTCGGCCCAGGAGACTCCGAGGACGGCGCATTCTCCCCACCACGCTCTCCCCGCCACGCTCTCCCCACAACGCTCTCCCCGCTGCGCTCTCCCCACCACGCTCTCCCCGCCGCACTCTCCCTGCCGCACTCTCCCTGCCACGCTCTCCCCGCTGCGCTCTCCCCACCATGCTCTCCCTGCCGCGCTCTCCCCGCCCCTTCCACCGGCAGGGAGATAAAGGGAGTCTCCCTCAGCCAGGAGACTCCGAGGATGCCGCTGCTGCACTCTCCCTACCGCGCTCTCCCCGCCGCGCTCTCCCCACCCCTTCCACCGGCGGGGAGATAAAGGGAATCTCCCTCAGCTCGGGAGACTCCGAGGCATACCTGTCAACCATGGCTCCAGTGAATTCAGGACCGGGTCTGCGCAGGTTGCGTTGTACTCATGTGCATGGAGGGCTATGCCACTTGCGTAGCCTTCTACACAGGCTGCGTAGCCTTCTGCGCATGCATGGAAGGGAGCTACGGAAGTGTAGAGCCCTTCCACACATGCGTGCAACGCGACCTGCGCAGATGGGCTGCGCAGTGCCTCCTTTCCCCCACTGCCAAATTACGGGGTTTTGGCAGCGCGGGTCGGGAAATGGCGCAAATCGGCATCGAATTACGGGGTAATCCTGGCCAAATCAGGATGGTTGACAGGTATGCTCTGAGGATGCCGACGCCATGAGCCGCCACGCTCTCCGTGCCCCTTCCACCAGCGGGGAGATAAAGGGAGTCTCCCGGCTGAGGAGACGTTGCGCCTCCTGGCCCCTTTGTCGTCCAGGAGGTTGGCAAGGACGGGTGTGGCAGTTTCCTACTGCACCGGGACATCTGGGGATTATGAATACTGGGATACTGCTTCTTTGTGAATGTATCATTTTTATGATGTCTCTGTTTTGTATTACTGTAACTGTATTTCTATTAATTTTGCTGTTTGATGATATTGCATTTTTATATGTTGTAAGCTGCTTTGAGTGGCACCTGTGCCAGGAAAGCAGGATAGAAATTAAATGTAAATAATAATAATAATAATAATAATAATAATAATAATAATAATAATAATAATAATAATAATAATAATAATAATAATAATAATAATAATAATAATAATAATAATAATAATAATAATAATAATAATAATATCCTGACCTCCCCATTACTTTTCAAAGCAGTCACAATTGGTGTCTCCCACTCTGTGGAGTCCACTGGCACTAGGATGCCCTGCCCCACCAGTTTGTCCAGCTTGGCTTCTATTTTCTCCTTTAAGGCAAAGGGTACCCAGCGTAGCTTCATCTGGATGAGCCGGATGGTCGGGTCAAGCTCAAAGTCAACATGGGGTCCTCTGTATAATCCTAAAGCCTTTTTGAACACCTCAGGATGTGCAGCACAAATGTCCCAGATTGGGTCAGAGTCTATTGTGTGAATGCCAGAAAGCCAGATCCCCAGGGGCTTAAATCATTGGGTCCCAATAAGACAGTTCGTGCCCTGCTTAACTACAAACAATGACAAGGAAGTACGAATGTTTTTGAATTTAACCAAGAAATTACCCACCCCCAGGACCGGAATCTGGCAACCCTGCACATCCCGGAGGGAATTTTTAAAGGATTTGAGCTTGGGCTGAGAGGCATGGGGAATTCTCAAAAACTCCCGCTGTGGAATTATGGAAAAGGTAGTACCTGAATCCTCCTCCATCTTGAAGGGGACGCCCTGAAGGCTCAGGTCTGTGTAGAAACGCTTGTTGACGATGCCCACTTGGCACGGCTCAGGTTCAGGTGACACTTTGGCGATGGACACATTGTGGTGATGACTCTTCTTGAGTTCAGGCACTGGAGGTCTCTGCTTCTGCTGCCGGCATACCTTAGCAATGTGCCCTCCTTGCCCGGAGTTGTGGAATTCTGCGGTGCAGAATGGGCACTTCCTGTGGTCATGCTGGGCTCCACAGCCATCACACTTGTGAAGGACTTTCTTCTCCTGATCGTCACGGTGCTCTCAGTGCTTTCGTTGGACCGCTTGGACTTCTCCCTCTGCGTGGCTGGACTCCGATGAAGAGGTGGAACCAGGCGATGCTGAGGAGGATGAAGATGAATTCTGTTGAGCTTGCACAGCTGAGTCGATGGCACTGGTGGTGGTGTGGCGATGCCGGAAAAGCTTTATGCAGGACCGTGCGGCCTCAGACCCTACTGCCTCTTCTAGGACAGCCTTGAAGGTTAGCGTCTTTCTGATCATGAGGTGACATTGAGCATCTTCGTCCCTCATGTCGGCCAGCAGACGGTCCTGGAGTGCTTCTTTGATGTTGTTCCACTTACATAGGACGGCATCAATGTGCAGCACGGCGTCATAGTCTGCAATGGATTCACTAGGTCGCTGCTCCCTTCTGTGGAAGGCCACCCTGGCCGGGAAGATCGAGACCTCTGGCTGCAGGTGCCTCCTCAGTGCAGACATGATTTCTGCGAGCGGCACCACATCCACGTCCCTTGGGAGAACGAGGTGGATTGACAGCTCAAGTGTCTCAGAACCGCACTGTGAGAGAAAACAGGAGCACTTCTGGTCTTCGTCGATGATCTTTTGTGAGGCTATTGTGTGGCGGAACCGGCATTCGTAAGTTACCCATTTCTCTGGACATGCTGGATCGAATGGGCCAATGTTGCTGCCGTGTGGGGACGCCATCCCATCCTCGTCGCCAGCTTAGTGTTTAAGGAATGAAGAAGCAGACGAATGAAGTAGTGAAATTCACCTTTTATTAGTGGAGTTTGAACACAGTTTGGATGGGGCAAAACCCGGACTTATATACTCTTTACATAGTAACAGTAACAACAATAACAAAAGCCCATTGGCTAACAGAGTGTGCACATTTTTTGATCCACTTATTTGCATAAGAATAGATACATGAAAAACGATACAGTCTGCTCCTGTCAGATTCTTATTTGCGTGCCATATCGAAATCTCGCGAGATTACGCTATCTGGCGAGATTTCCTAGCTGTCAAACAGGGATGCTGTTTGACAGTTTAGGAAAGTGTGGGAACATGGCAGTTTGAATCACCTTGACAGTTTAAGCACAATTAACATACATAACAAAAACACAGTCTTATATTCAAGATTCCACAGATTTTATCACTCAAGTAGAGGGCACCAGGGCACCGCAAGGCTGTTACTTGTTGACATTGGACGTCTCATCCCTTTACACCAACATTCCTCTTGATGAGATTATAACTATTGTTTCGGACACATTTTCTTCCAGATCTGGTTTGATGCCTCCCATTCACTTCCTATTGGAATTATTGGACATTGTTCTTGATTATAATTTTTTCCATTTTCAAGAATGACTTTTTTCTTCAGGTAAAGGGCATGGTGATGGGTAGTTCTCTGGCTCCTAGTTTAGCTAATTTGTATATGATTTTTTTTTAACAACATTTTATTTATACCTCTTCTTTGAATCCTTTTTTTAAAGCACATACTTATCTACCGTAGGTTCATTGATTATTTGTTTTTCTTGCTGGACTCGGACACTATTGTTGAGCCATTTGTTAATTGGATTAATGATCTTAACAGCAACCTCAAATTTACTCATTCTTACAGTTCACATTTGATTTCCTTTCCAAATCTCACTGTTTTTGATAGCGATCATGTGATTCAAATGAGACTCTTTAAGAAACCCACAGATCGCAACACGTATCTCTTCTATAATTCTTTTCATCCAGCACATTTAAAAAACAGTATCCCCTATAGCCTTTTGTCGCGCACTAGGCGGAATTTTACACGTGATAGTGACTTTCATAAATCAGCAGACATGATTACTCATAACTTAACTCAGAGAAGATATCTGAAGGATACTGTAGACCACTCTTTGCGTAGAGTACAGTCAACTCCGAGAGCTCAATTACTTAAAAGACAAATGCATACTCAACAAAATCTAGACTTAACTTTTCACTTCAATACACTCCATTAGCTAATCAAATTAAGTGCATCATTCACAGATATTGGCACGTTCTTGATGAAATTCCTCATTGTTCTTTAAAACCCAGAATTGGTTTTAGGAAAACCAGCTCTTTTCAGAATCTGCTTACTAGTACTGATTTGAAATCTACTTCACTGCCTAATGTCAGCAATACTCTACAGTTTTCCCCCATGGTTATTGGTCATTTCAAGTGCCAGAGATGCATAGTCTGCAAATCGATTCTGTTCATATCCAGAATCGAGGCATTGTGCATAAATTAAAAGGGTTTACCACCTGTCAGTCCAAGAACCTTGTGTACATGATCACGTGTCCATGTGACTTGCATTACATCGGTGTAACAACTCAGGTGCTAAAAACCAGGATATCCGAGCACCGCTCTCAGATCCCCAATTGAACCCCTGAGTAGAACATTTTTCTACTAAAGGTCATAATGAGAATCAACTGAATTTTGTTGCCCTTGAGTCTGTCTCTTCCCATCCATTTCAGCGAACCAACTTTGAATTGTTTCTTCACCAACGGGAGGCATTCTATATTCATCAGTTCAATACTCTAGCCTTCTGGTCTAAATTGTGAGATTGATTTCACTTGCTTCCTTTAGTTTTTCATTGCAATCTCCAGTTGATTATCTTTATCATTAACACTTGGTCATATTCAACTCTTATTAAATGCTCTATTAGCTACAACAAAATTTAACATCGGGAACACACAAAGAGCAAGCTGGTGAGGCTCAGGACACAATACTATGATTAATATAATGCATTAAAATTGTATGTATATATGTATATATTTTCTATTTATATTTTCTAGTATATATTCATTATTATTTTGTTATATTCACTTTGTCTGTTGCATACTACTGTTTGCCTCTTCTTAATTTTCCTAGGTACCGTATTTTTCGCCGTATAAGACGCTCCGGCATATAAGACGCACCCAATTTTAAAGGAGGAAAATCTAGAAAAAAAAGATTCTGAACCAAATACTGTACTAAAATATTTTATATCAACTGTATAAAGTAAACAGCAGTTTAAGAACAATTTTATGTCAACCATGTAACATATTAAGAACAATCTTTACTCTCATTAACAGTCAGTAAAGTCAGTAAACAGTGAAAGTAACAAAAATCAGTCTGTAATGTTTTTATTCAAACCCCAAGAATTCCTCTTCTTCGCTGCTATCAGAAATGAGGAAGGACAGATCCTCGCAGTCATTGTCATCACTTTCTTCCTCACTGGTGTCAAATAAGACGTCGTCTTCTGTTCCGTCCAAGGCATTACTAATGCCACACTTCTTGAAGGATTTTACAACAATGTCCTCCTTCACGGAGTCCCATGACCTTTTAACCCATTCACACACTTGTGTGATAGTGGGCCTCTTCATCCGCCCAGTAGGCGTCAGATCATGGTTCCCAGCTGCCATCCAGGTGTTCCATTCTTCACGCATCAGAACTTTGAATGGCTTGTTAATGGAAACGTCCAGAGGTTGCAGCTGGCTAGTGAGGCCACCAGGAATCACAGCTATTTGGGTTTTAACTTCCTTAAAGTTCTTTTTAGTATTTTCCGTAATGTGCGCTCTAAACTGGTCAAGCACCAACAAGGAAGATTTCTTCAGAAGACCGCCAGGACGTTTGGACCACACTTTGTCAATCCACAGCCTCATGCCATTTTCGTCCATCCACCCTTTATCGTGAACATGCACGACGACTCCCCGTGGGATTGTTTCTTTTGGGAACGTTTTCCTTTTAAAAATCAACATCGGAGGCAGTTTGGTACCATCGGCACAGCAGGACAGCACAACCGTGTAGTGGGTTTTCTCATGCCCTGAGGTTTTTACGGTTATGGTTTTTGCTCCTTTGTTATCTACGGTTCTGTTAGATGGCACATCAAACGTTAGCGGGACTTCATCCATGTTCCCGATCTGGCTAATTTCAAAGTTACCGGTATTCTTCTTCCTCGCATCAATAACAAACTTGTGAAAAGAAAGAATCTTTGATTCGTATTCCTTAGGCATTTTTTGTGCAATTCTGGTTTTGGTGCACATAGAAAGGCCAGATCTCTTCATAAATCTATAGCACCACGATGGTGATCCGGTGAAATCCCGAATGCCTTTCTCCACAGCAATACGTCTGGCCTCATAGATTATCATTTTTGTTGAGACAGAAAGTCCATTTTGCCTGTGATGTGCGATCCACTCCTTCACTTCCACCTCTAACTCTGGCCACTTTGCAGTTGGTCCACGTAAGGTGTGCTTGCCTTTATCCAACTTTTGGAGCTGATCCTCCTGTTTCCTCCACTCTCTTATCATTTTCTCAGTTGGAGGTGGCCCGAAGTGTCTCTCTGCTGCTCTATTCCCATGCTCCTTAGCAAATTTAATTACTTCCAGCTTGAAAGCATCTTTATATGCCATTCTCTTCTGCTTAGACATCTTGAGGAGATGGTACTATAATTTTTCTGCAAGAAATGTAACCCCCTCATATTTAATCTGGTGCTCTCTAACCCCCCATATTTCCTCTGGTGGTCTCGTAACCCCCTCATATTTCATCTGGTGCTCTCTAATCCCCATATTTAATCTGGTGGTCTCATAACCCCCTCATATGCCATCTGGTTTGAGTGAATGCTGCTGGAGAGAATGTTGTGGGATAGACTGCAGCCTTGGTTTACAGACTGTTACACTGACCACAAAGGGTAACATACATGTGTCATGAGAACAGCTATATGGGGAGAAGGCCAATGGCAAATTTATAATCATATGGGGGCACAGGAACAGCCATACTGCAACTTTAAATCATCAGTAAAATCAGCCAATGCTTGGCTTTAAATGTTCATTATGCTCTAAGCTCTCCTAGACCCTAGGTGTGTGTGTGTGCATGTGTATGCACATTTTACATTTCATTTACCCTGTAGTTGGTCCGCCTGATCACTTTCTCACATACACCATACACGTTGTCTGTGATCTACCCAGAAGGCACATTATGACGTAGGGAGGGCGGTGTGTCTTCTCCCCGTGATTCGGGGGCGGAGCTTGTGGAGCCATTCTTCTGCCCATCAATCATGGGCATCCAATAGACTAGTGGGGGAGGAGCAAGACCAGCAGTATAAGGTAGGGAGGGCGGTATCTTCTCCACGGGATTCGGGGGCGGAGCTTTGGCGGATCAATCCTTCTGCCCATCAATCACGGGCATCCAATCAACTAGGAGCGGGGCGGGGCAGAGTACGGACAGCAGTAAGCATTGGCTGGAGGAGGCGGAACGAGGAGGCAGACATGTGGACATTTCAGGGCAGCATGGATTGATCGGGTGCCCGGGAGATATGCAGAGAAGCGGCGAAATTGTGCCCACACTGCCCAGCAAGGAGTGAGACTGCTCGGGGAGACATGAGGAGACGCAGCCTGCGCTGATGGATGGAGGTACCGGCAGTAAGCTCAGCATGATGCCCGTGCAGCACATGGTTAGACTGTCGGGAGGGGGGCATGCCGCGCTATAGGAGGGAGAGGGAAGCCCGAACACACACAGCCTGGTCGTGCAGGGAGGGTCACATAAGTCACCACAGCCCGCAGTACGTGCCCCAAATCCAGCCCGCAGCACACACTGCATAAGGAGAGGACTGCGAGCAAGCGCCACACAAAGTTGGGGGCAGTTTTAATGCATGTAAAATGTGTATTTGCCGTATAAGACGCACCAACTTCCCCCCCCCCCCCCAGTTTTGGGGAAGAAAAGGTGCGTCTTATACGGCGAAAAATACGGTATATGGTTTAGCCTGGTTCATTAATGTTTTGGGAATTCTTATTGCATATATTGTTTGTGAGGATTTCATCTTTGTAATATGTATTTTTATATTAATTTTAGATATGAATAACCTGATGAAATATCATTGAAAAGCTATTTTTATACCGGATTCACTTCGGTCTTCTCAGTTTCTACTTTTGATCTTTGGACAAGCCTTGTTTAATACTGAATAAAAGTGATTTATTTTTGAAGATACTTCATTTTGGACTTACTGAATACAAGTGATTTATTTTGCCATTATTTCAACCTGAATTTTGATTCACAATTTCTTGACTAGTAAAAAATAATTATTCAATTTACATAGACTTTGTGATTATTGCCTCAAACGGTTTTCTCTATTTTGGATCTTGTTACCGTTTGGCCAACTTTTTTCCTACTTATTCCTTCAGACCAGGCTTGTCAGATATCAATCCAATCAACCAGGCAAGAAGATATCTCAGTCACAGTGTCTTTATTTGGCCAATTAATGACACCGGGCAATACACTTCATTATAATACAAGAAAGTGCAGCTCCGCACCCTCTCTTGCAAGTCTTTTTATACCTCCTCCCCAGGTTTTTCTCCCAAGGTTTTACCTCCTTCCCATGATTTTCTACCCTCAGATCATGAGCAAGAGTGGTCACATGACCACACATGGTGAATCCATATATTTCTAAGGAAAGTATTCATTTGGTTACAAGCAATAACACATTACATACAGCTTGCTTGCTTGATTAGACCCCATCAGCATAATTACCCAGAGTGTGCTTAATGTTATGGGGTGGTATATAAGTGGAAACAACAACAACAACAACAACAACAACAACAACAAACAAGAACACTGTCCCATATCCTCTGGTATTTGTTTCTCTGACCAGCTCTGACTACTCTGAGGTTTTACATCTGAGACGCTAGTAACTGAATCTTGTGCCTGTGTCTTTATTAGCTCTGCAGGCCTGAGCACTGGCAAAAGGGAATGGGCACAGGATGGTGTTTGGCTCCCCTGAACATTGGAGTTTCAGAACTCTCAAGGCCTCATTTAGAAACTGAGCCATTCTCTTCAACTGCAGGTAACTCATTCCCAGTGCTTTTCAAGCAGGATCAGACTCTTGCACTGAAGAACACAGTGACACCCATTCTTTTTTATCTGGCCTTCTTAAGGATCAAGTTGTTAAAGCTACAAGTGGAAAAGACTTAAGCTGCTGCTGCTTATGCTGTCTGCCAAAGAAGTGGAAAGCAACAAAGCATGCGAGATATTGGATTCTCTATACAAATGCACTTTAACTCACACTGTGCGATATTTTAGTTTTACCTTTACAGTGCTAGTAGAATGGGAAACAGGAATAATAATGTTGTTATACAGTCTTCAGGGTTTTTAAATACTCCTTTTCTTTCCTCAACACTTCTATAGCTCATTACTTCTAATTCCTTCTTTTTCTCAAGAAAGAACTAAATTACATTACTGTAACTTATGATGGGATAGACTTACAGTAATACCTCATACAAAGTCCGCTTCGTACAACATTGAACTCATACAACATCGCCTAATTCCTTGAAAAAAGTTGCCTCATACAAAGTCAGTGGACTTTGTATGAGGCATTGGGGTTTTCCCCAGGTTGCATTGTGCCTGGGCAGTATAAAAGGCAGGACACATGCGTGCATTGCTCTTGTGGGTTTTGCACAAGGCGAAGAGTGTTTAGGAGTGGTTTTGAGTGCACTTTGATTTTTTTGAATTTTTTCGTCAGAATTTTTAGAAGCATTCCTGGGATTTTTGCGGCATTCTTCAGGTTCTTGGACAATCAGGGTTGTTTGACATGTTTTTGTAATGTATTTAGCCTTTAGACAAAAATTTTTTTTAAAGTTCTGTCACTTTCCTGCCTGTTTCCTTGACTTTTCCCTGAAGTCTGTGCTGTTACAGTACAATGTATCTCTATGAAAACGACGTTGTACGAGGCATCGCAGCAAGGATTTGGACATTGTAAGAGGCATCACAGCTAGGATTTTGCATGCCTCATACAAAGTCCAAATACGTATAAAGTCCAAACTTGTGGAACCAAGTTTGGACGTTGTATGAGGTATCACTGTACTCCTTTTGTGCTGTAGTTGTCACTGTTCAGTTGTTTTTATGGTGTGCACAGTGGTGGGAATCAGCAGGTTTGCACCAGTTCGCCAGAATCAGTAGCAGAAATTCTGGATGGCCCCGCTCATCCAAATTTTGAAATATAGTAGTCCTAATTCGGGTGCAATGCAGGGCTTTCCCCTGGCCATGCCCACCATACCACGCGCACAGAGTCGGTAGTAAATTTTTTTGGGAGCACACCACTGGGTGTGCAGCTTCTCAAAATGATGGAAGAAGAATAGCCTATGGTTCCAGCAGTGGCTTGTGCTGCTGCTAGTTCCTCCTATGTTGAGGGTGTTAAAAGTGATGGAAAGGGAAAGTGTTGGAAGTGATTGGGAACAACTCAGTTTACACTGAAGAAGATACATGTCTTTCCATAGGGAAGAGAAGATAGAAGACCTCCTCAGGTTAGTTAGCATGTCCTTTACCTATTCTAATTTAGGCTGGCCTTCCTTCAATTTAGACTGACATACTTAGAATTGAATTTAGGCAATGTTGGCACTTTCACTTATTGACCACAATTCTGGATAGGGAACGGCTGCATGCTGTTGTCCAAATATACTCACAATTCTTTCCACTGTTTGTGGAGGCACCTTCTATGATCCTATCTAAAGTTGCCATCAAAAATAATATACTTAGTTAACTAACTGGGTTAGACTGGGATGCACACCTACAAACAATAAGAACAACTCTGTCTCTGTGCTGATCCACAGCAGAATATACAAGCACTGCATCGTATAAATCAGCACATGCCAAATACAGTAAGTGGACGTAGCTCTTGTGGAATCATGCAGGATTATTAATGGCTGCCTGAAATCTATCCCCATGTTGTTTGGATGACATTGCCCCTCTAGAAGTATGTTGAGATGTGCTTGCTTGCCCTCAGACACCTTTAGGTTTTTATTTGGTTGTTGTCTATTGATTTATATTGTTACTTACTTAATTGTTTGTACATCACCCAGAGTGGGAAATGTGCCAGATGGGTGGGATAGATAGATAGATAGATATTAGTAACTAATGAAAAGAATAAGGTAATACAGCACCAAATTCATTCACTTTATGGGCACCAATTACCTAGATGATGGTTAAAATAATGGATTTTTTTTTTTTTTGCATACTTCTTAAACCAGGGGTTTGCAACATTTTCCCGCCACAGGCCAAGCACGCCCCTAACATGCAGCTGCCAGGGCCCGAGGCAGGTTGCTCCTAGTGCTTACGTTTTCGTTGTCATCAGCGGCGGCAGTCACATTGGTTTTGTGGCTTTTTGCAGTCTCCACTGTTTTGCCTGGCAGCGGGAGGCTTTGAGGAGCATAATTGCTCCGTTTTCAGATTTCTCCATCGCTCCTCTGTAGTATTTCGGCAGGGAAAGCACGCCATTCTAGGACTTCCTGGTTCCATGCCAAGCACTCAGGTGATGACATCATCACCTAGAGGTGCCCTGGTGACCACCATGGGCCGAATTAATTATATGCATGGGCCAAATAAGGCCCACGGGCCATAGGTTGCAAACGCCTGTCTTAAATTCTAAAAATATAATCAGAAGAGGCTAAGTTAAACCTTTAGAAAGCAAAACATATCTTATCAATTGGATGAATCTCAAAGAGTACCTCCCACCAGGACAAAATTCTGGCTAGACCATTTGGAAGTCACTCAATAGACTTTGAAGCAAAGTAGGAAGATCAAAGAATAATCAAGCAAAATAGGGCTACTTGAATAAGGAGAAATTTTCTGGGAATGTGGAGGTATTCAACCAATGCAGCATTTTTGTGCATGCAGTTTATGCCCCACCATCTGTGTAATGAAGCTTTAGTAAATGGCCAAGAAATAGCCTGATTCTGATAAAAAATAATTTAATTATTTTAACATTTAAAAATTTCATATACCTTCATAACTTTAAATTGTGCTCTGATATGAATAGTGAAAGAAGGAATCACTTACTGGCACTATATGAAACTTTTGTTCTATTTGAGTCTGAGACCAACCACAAAACAAAATAAATGTAAAATTAGGAACATAGTAGTAAAAGATGCAGGCTTTCTGCCTGATTACTTTTGAATAAAGACTGACTGTATAAAGAGAGAGTGAAACAATTTTCTGGGCTTTGACTTCGGTTGCCAAATCAATAGACAAAATCATCCTAGCTTATTCCAATTTTTTAAACAGCAGCTTCTTCGGCAGAAAACAATAACAAGGGCTTTAAAATCTGGGGTGAAAGGACTTATCCCTAAGGCTGTTTAAACTTGCTTGGGGATTCTGGAAGCAGTCTCAAAAATATAAGCTCTAATGTTTATGCCTAGTATGCAAAATACTGTTAGAATTTTGAGAAAGTAATTGTTCACAGTGGCCAAAATTTTGTTACTTAATGTAGCAAATAGCATTAGACTAGGCCCATTGAATAAATAGGAATTTCACAACTGAAATCCTCCATAGGTTCAACTAATTCAAATGGGTCTACTCAAAGTGCTATTTACTTTACCATAGCACATTTGAATTAACATAACCTACAGAAGAGTTGACGTATGAAATTAATGCCATGAAGTCTGACTCTTAAGGTCTAAAGAAGCAGCTTGATTCACGAAAGCTAACATTAAAATATAGTAGTCAGTCTTCAATGCACCACAAAGTTTTTGCCTTTTTTTCTTTTGTTTTATTTACTGTCTGATACGCTTGCACAGACTAACATTGCCACTGCTTCAAAAATTTCAACTCTCCAGTGACTTTCTATGGCTGAACAGGGATTCGAATCAGGTCTCCAGAGCCTGTCTCTATCAATTATATACACTGGTGCTCAGAACTCAGTAATCATCAGGGATATATATGCCATTTGTAGGATGCAGTAATCAGATGCAGAAGTTTTCTGTATTCTCAGCTCCACAGTGATCAGTTGCACATTGCAGTTAGAAGTAAGTTTCTGCTCTGTTTTGAAGTTAAAAAGTGTTTGCTTCTATATATAGTCTCCTTGAAGCTGGCTGGTGTAAAGGGCACAATCAGCATTTCAGGGACTTTATTTATGTCTCTTTCCCATTCATATCTCACCTTAATACCAGTGAGCTCAAGGCTGGGCACATGACTCATGTCCTCATTTTATTCTCACAACTCGTGATGAGTGCTGACTTGGGCTTCCGGGAATTGAAGTCCAAGAACATCTGGAGTGCCAAGGTTCACCATCACTGCGGTCACAACAATTATGTGTGGTAGGTGAGACGGAGAAATGAAACTGGCCCAAAGTCAATTCCTGAGTTGCATTGCCAAACAAGGATTTAAACTGAGGCCTCCTTCATCCTGGCCCACAGCGACAGCCTCCTCTCTAACCACTACACCACCCAGGCTCTCCGGTGCATTTTGTGTTTATCCACTGTTCTCTGTCTGGCAACTGCAGCTACCTTTAGCTTACATTTAGAAGAATTTAGTTCTTCGACCAAGAGAACTGTACCTGTATTTCTGGATAGGTCTCCTGGAGGTCTGTGAACAGAGCCTTGATATTGCCTTCATTAAAAAGAAACAAGCAAATACAGCTGTTGTTATGTATGCATATCAATGGACTGTAAAGCTATCAAGATAAAAATGTATCCATCACAATTACAATGTACCTCAGCTGAAAGGAACGCGAGCAAGCAACCCCTTAGGGCAGCTGCGAGCGTTCAGTCTCACATGGTTCACATTGCTCAATCACGGACAGCCGCGGGAAATGTCTCCGCATTCAGCAGGAAGAAGATACACGCATTCAGCAGGAAGAAGATACAACTGTGAGAGTAAGGCGTGCCTGGGCGAGGCCACGCCGGCAGTAGCCAATGAGCTACTGTGCTGCAAGATTCAAATGTATAGTCCCACAGTATATAATGAGATGTACCGCCACCATTACCCCATGTTCCCCCGGATCATCATGCAATAAACCTGTGTTAAGCCAACCCTTCGGCTGTTTCGTTGTCCTTGGTCCCATACACTAAACTGGCGACGAAGGTGGGATTATGGCAGCCCACGGGACCAAGACATGCGCCGGCTACGAGATCAAGAAGCCGGGAGATTTGGAGCTGTTCGAGATAGACTTCAATGGGGCGCTCGTCGAGCTCGAAGTCACGGACGAGGCTAAAAAGAGGGCCATTTTTGTCAGGCTGCTCGGGCACGAGACCAAGCGGACGTTGGTGGACCTGATCGCGCCGAGGAGGGTGAGCGACTTCAAAGCTAAGGAGCTCCTGGCAGTGCTACGCGCCCACCTCCGGCCCGCGATAGCAATGTTCCCCGCTCGGAGCGCGTTTTGGAGGCGAATCCAAGCGCCCGGGGAGTCGGTCGCCGATTTCGCAGCGGCCCTGCGACTGGCCGCCGGCCCATGTAAGTGGGAGAACCCAGAAGTCACCCTCCGGGACTGCCTGCTATGCGGCCTGAGGGACACCGAGACTCAGCGCACGCTGATGAAACAAGAGCCGCCCCCCACACTACAAGAGGTCCTAGACGCGGCGCAGGCCGCGGAAGCCACGATGGCCGGCGTGCAGGAGCTCCAGGACTGGCAGCCGAAGACGGCCAAGGCTGAAAGCTCGGTGCGTGCAGCCCGGCGAGCCTCAAACTCATCCGCGGAGAGCGGAGACGACGAGGACGTGCGGAAGGTCCAGAAGGAAGGCCGGCGTTGTGACGGCTGTGGCGCCACCCACGCCCGCGCCAAATGCCCCTTCAGGAAGGCCGAGTGCCATAACTGCGGCCGGCGCGGGCACATTGCCAAAGTCTGCAGAAAACGGCGCGACACCAGGAGGAGTTCGCCAGACAGCTCAGCGAGGCAGGACCGCACCACGAGGCCCCAGGACGGCACCCGGACCACGAGGAAGCAGGACGGCGTAGGGCGCATCTCCAACAACAGCGAGGACGACGCCCCGGTGTTCAGCGTGTCCGCCGAACATCCCCGATACTTCATTGAGGTAGTAATTCAAGGGGCCCCTGTTAGGATGGAGGTGGACTCGGGTTCTTCATACTCTATCATTTCTCAGGGAGAGTTCCTGAAAATCGCCCCCCACGTGCGGCCTAAGCTCAAAGCATTGAGGTCCACACTGAAGGACGTGCAGGGGAACCGTATCCCAGTGTTGGGGGTGGGGAAGTTCCAGGTCCAATTTAAAAAAACATGCCGCAACGCTCCCCCTAGTCGTCCTAAAGGGAGGTAACTGCAGCCTCCTCGGGACTCAATGGTTCCAGCCCCTGGGTTTGTTCATTGGGGGGGTGCACACAGTTGGAGTACACGCCGTCGGGACTGATCCAATACAGGGCGTGTGCGACGCGCACCCCGAGGTCTTCAAAAAGGGGCTCGGAAAATTCAAGGGCCCCCCAGTGACTTTTGACTTGGACCCTGAAGAACGACCAATCAGGCTAAAACCGCGCAGAGTGCCTTTAGCACTAAAGGACAAAATAGAGGCGGAACTGGACAAATTGGTGGGTCATGGGATTCTTGTGCCTGTAGATTCTGCGTAGTGGGAAACTCCAATTGTAACAGCACTGAAGGCCAACGGGGAGGTCCGCATATGCGCTGATTACAAGTGCACCATCAATAAGGCGATTCGCCCTAATGCATATCCGGTGCCGGTAGTCAGCCACTTGCTGGCCAGGTTACACGGGGGGAGGTGTTTCGCTAAGCTTGACCTGGCACAAGCCTACCAGCAGCTCCCGGTGACCCCGGCCGCAGCTGCGGCACAAACCATAGTCACCCACAAAGGGGCGTTCCAGGTGACGCGCCTTCAGTTCGGCGTAAATTCGGCACCCGGGATTTTCCAGTCACTCGTGGAACGCCTCCTAAAGGGATTAGAGGGGGTGTTACCCTACTTTGATGACGTACTGATAACGGGGGGGAGCCGGGCTGAATTGGCAAAGAGGTTGGGAAAGGTCCTAACAATATTCGAAAAGGCGGGGTTGAGGTTGCGGAAAGACAAATGCGTCTTCTTCGCGACCGAGGTAGAGTTCCTAGGGTTCCAAGTAACTCCTGAGGGTATACGGCCGTCCCAATCAAAGGTGGACGCCATCAAAAAGGCCCCTCGCCCCACATCCAAGCCCGAGCTGCAGTCGTTCCTCGGACTGCTCAACTTCTACCACTCCTTCCTTCCGCGCAAGGCAGCCGTGGCAGAACCGCTACACAAGTTGTTAAAAAAGGACGTGGCATGGAAGTGGGGCGACGACCATGAGAGGGCATTTAACGACCTAAAACGACTCCTGGCATCCGATGCCGTACTGACCCACTTCAACCCCAAACGCCCGGTGGTCCTGATATGCGATGCATCCCCAGTGGGGGTGGGGGCGGTGTTATGCCACGTGTTAGAAAACGGGAGGGAGGCCCAAATAGCGTTCTACTCCAGGTCCCTGTCCCAAGCAGAGAGAAACTACGCCCAGACAGACAGGGAAGCGCTAGCGATCATTGCGGGAACCAAAAAATTTCATGATTTTGTGTATGGCCGTCCCTTCACCATAGTGACCGACCATAAGCCCTTGCTAGGCATTTTCACCGCAGATAAGCCCACGCCACAAATCCTGTCCCCGAGAATGCTCAGGTGGGCCATTTTTCTCAACGCGTATCAGCACGCGTTGGTGTACCGGCCAGGGAAGGAGATCAGCCACGCGGACGCCCTATCGAGGTCCCCCCTTCCCCAGGGTTGCAACCAAGTGGGCGAGGAAGAGCGAGACCACCAGGTCTTAATGATAGAGGTCCTAGACTCGCCCCCGGTAGTACCGGCCGACATCGCCAAAGCGACCGGCAAGGACAAAACGTTAGCGACAGTTAGCTCCTGGGTGCAGAAAGGGTGGCCGGTATCGTCCCCAGCAGCGGAATTCGACACATTTTTCAAGAAAAAAGTAGAGTTGTCCCTAGAGAGGGGGTGCCTCTTGTGGGGACAGCGGGTAGTGATCCCCACGTCTCTCCGGCCGAGGGTGCTTAAACTGCTGCATGTCAGCCACCCGGGGATCGTCCGTTCCAAGGCACTGGCCCGTAGTTACTTTTGGTGGCCCCAGGTAGACGCCGACATCGAGCACATGGTCGGCACTTGCGAAGCGTGCCAGAGCTCAAGGCCAGAAGAGGCTCGTTTGCCGCATAGAGAATGGGACGCAGCAAGGGGGCCCTGGTCCCGGGTACACGTAGATTTTGCTGGCCCGTTCAGAGGAGCGCTCTTCCTCCTTGTTGTGGATGCGTACTCCAAGTGGCTGGAGGTAATCCCAGTCTTGAGCACCTCCTCGGCCACAACAATTAAGCATCTACGGAGGGTCTTTTCCACGTTCGGTTTACCCGACACCCTCGTGAGCGACAACGCTAGTTGCTTCACGTCCACCGAGTTCAGGACGTTCATGGGTCTCAACGCCATTCGGCACGTCACCTCCGCCCCTTTCCACCCGGCCACCAACGGCCAAGTAGAGCGCCTCGTGCGCACCACAAAGGACGCGCTGCGGCGCATGGGTCCCGGAGATCTCGACTTACAAGTGTGCCAGTTCCTGCTAGGGTACAGGGTCACCCCATTGGCATCAGGGTACTCCCCCGCGGAGCTGTTAATGCGTAGGAAGCTGGCCACCGTAATCACCAGACTAGACCCCACTAGGGTAGAAGACAAAGGGCGGAACGTAGGGATAGAGCCCACCAAGAGTTTCAGCGTAGGCACCCCCGTACACTGCAGGAACTACGCCAGCGCAGGGCCAGCCTGGGTGCCGGGCGTTGTAATAGAACAAACCGGCCCCGTCTCGTACCACATGGAAACCAACACAGGCCTCCTGTGGAGGCGGCACGCGGATCAACTCAGGCGCAGGATCCCCGGAGAGCAGGATGAAGACGAAAATAGCCACGAATCAGCGTTAGGGTACTCCCCCACCCGCTTAGCCCAAGGGGGAGAAAAAGGGGGACATGGGTCCCCACCAAGGGGGGAGGAAAGGGAATCGATCCTCAGAGATGTTTTGCGGGAATTTGCGGCGGAAAGGAAGAGCCCCGATCTCACACATATCCCTCGGAAGTTTCCCCAAAACACAGATTCCCCAAGAAGTTTAGACCTTGATTTACAGTACCAGGGGGAGTTAGCGGAGTGGTCCCCCACCCGTCCTAGCGAAAAGAGGGGTTTCAGTTCAGCCCCTGGTACTTCCAGTCCCAGTAGCCCCTGTGAGTTAGAATGCAACATAGCGCCAATTTCCCGGAGACCGACACCCCCAAGACAGGAGGCGACGGCGAGTCCGCCCACCACAGTCTCAAGGTCCCCCGAGCGGATAGCAGAAGGTAGCAGAACCACAAGGGCATCCTCATCGGTTCCGCGGTTCACAATAGGAGGGTCCCCGGGGTCCGAGGGCAACAGGCAGGGGTTCACCTCCCAGCTGTTCATTCCATTCCCGTCCCCCAGCGCAAAGCGGGCACAGACACCCCACGGAGCCACCAACGAATCCCCATTTTCCGTTGCAGGACAAGCCTCCACGGAATCAGAGATCACAGGCTCCCCTGTACTAGGTCAGGCGCCCGCACGCCCCAAGCGTACGTGCGGCAAGCCACAATGGTTGCGGGACTTCGTCCCATCCTAGGGGGGAGGGGTGTTATGTATGCATATCAATGGACTGTAAAGCTATCAAGATAAAAATGTATCCATCACAATTACAATGTACCTCAGCTGAAAGGAACGCGAGCAAGCAACCCCTTAGGGCAGCTGCGAGCGTTCAGTCTCACATGGTTCACATTGCTCAATCACGGACAGCCGCGGGAAATGTCTCCGCATTCAGCAGGAAGAAGATACACGCATTCAGCAGGAAGAAGATACAACTGTGAGAGTAAGGCGTGCCTGGGCGAGGCCACGCCGGCAGTAGCCAATGAGCTACTGTGCTGCAAGATTCAAATGTATAGTCCCACAGTATATAATGAGATGTACCGCCACCATTACCCCATGTTCCCCCGGATCATCATGCAATAAACCTGTGTTAAGCCAACCCTTCGGCTGTTTCGTTGTCCTTGGTCCCATACACTAAAGCTGTGTAACCTAAAAACTTCAGTTTATCAGCAATATGGAACGGTGTCTGTTGTGTATGTAACAGTATTACTTTAAGAATGTATGAATGCAACCAATCACTTGCAGCCGCGGGAACCTTCCCACGCAAGGATCACCTGGAAGAAGATGGGCGTGACTCAGAATGACGTCACGCAGGTAGCAGCCAATGAGCTACCGTGCAACCCTTTTCAAATGTATTACTGCAGTATAAAATGAGCTGTACCTCCGCCATTACCACATGTTCATCCTGACCATCATGAAATAAACCTGTGTTTTAGCCCCCACTGCGGCTTCTTCTTTGTCTTCCGTGCAAGACACTAAATTGGCGACGAGGATGGGATCCATGGCGTGTCCCAAGATCAAACCTCACCAGTTTGATATCAGCGATCCAGAAGAATGGGAGCTGTACGAGTGCCAGTTTCGGCACGCAATGGATGCTGCAGGCATCGGCGACGAGGGGAAGATGTGCTCGCACTTCCTAGCCCAGGTGGGGCCGGCCACGCTGTGCATCCTGATGAACCTCCCTGCCAGAAGAAGTGATGACAGCTGTCAGTCTTGACAGCTTTAAGAAAGGATTAGACAAGTTCATGGAGGACAAGGGTATCAATGGCTATAATTATGGATACTTAAGGACAACCTCGGGGTTGGAGAGATAGGCAGGATATCTCTCAATGCCATTTCCAGGGAATCCTAAGCAGGTGAAGGCATCTGCTTGGGAATACCCTGAAGCAAATGGTGAGCCACTGTGTGAGACAGAATGCTGGACTGGATGGGCTGTAGCCTGTTCCAGCAAGGCTGTTCTTATGTAACCTGGTGGCTCCCCGGAAGGTCGACGTGGTGCCCATCGACCGCATCCTGACACTACTGAGGGAGCATTTCCAGCCACCCATTTCCATTTTTCCGGCCCGGGTCGCGTTCCACAGGCGGGACCAGCGCCCGGGAGAATCCGTATCTGCCTACGCGGCGGCCCTCAGGCTGGCGGCCATCAATTGCCAGTGGGAGGACCTGGACACAGCCCTCCAAGACCGCATGCTGTGTGGCCTGAGGGACGAGGAGGTCCAGAGGAAGTTGATGACCCGTGACCATCGCCTCACATTCAACGAGGTACTGCGGGAGGCCCCAGCGGCCGAGGCGGCGAGGAGTGGGGTCAGAGTGTTCAAGTCCCGAGGGGCCGCGCCTGAGAGGGCCAAGTCACCCGTGCAAGTGGCCCGGCGGACATCGGCAAAAACGGCCTGGCGGGCACACCGGTTACCCGCAGGCACCCCAGCAACCTCTGAGGAGTCTTCCACGACGGCGGACTCCTGTTCCAGCGAGGACGACGACGTACAGAGGGTAAAGAAGCATGGAGAGAGGCGCCAGACCAGCGAGCGAGGAAGCCACCGCTGCAATGGCTGCGGGGCATCTCACGACCGGACGAGATGCCCATTCCGGAAGGCCGAGTGCCACAACTGCGGCCAAAAGGGCCACATTGCCAGAGTCTGCAGGTGCAGGCGAACTGAGGACAAGGGCGCACCAAGACACCCTCAAGCACACCAACGCAAGGCGGCCGGCATCGGAAAGGTCTCAGCCAACGATGGTGCGGAAGGCGTGAGCCGCGTGGGCCTGGAGCACCGGCGTTTCTACGTAGAGGTACTGTTACAAGGGGTTCCAGTGAGGATGGAAATAGACTCGGGGTCATCCTACTCCATCCTGTCCCAGAAGGAGTTCATGTGCATTCCCCCAAATGCGCAGCCCAAGTTGCAGGCTATGAAGTCTCACTTACGGGACGTGCAGGGCTACGGGATCCCAGTGTTGGGGGTGGGGAACTTCACGGTGAAATTTAAACATTACACAGAAAAACTGCCCTTAGTGGTTCTCAAGGGGGGAAGATGTTGCCTTTTGGGAACCCAGTGGTTTGCTCCCCTGGGAATTGAACTGTCCGGCATTAACACCATAGAGACTGACCCAATTCGGGACGTGTGTGATGCGCACCTGGACATTTTCAAGAAGGGGCTCGGGCCTTACAAGGGCCCCCCAGTTTCCTTTGAGTTGGACCCAGAAATCCGGCCCATACGTCTCAAGCCAAGAAGAGTTCTTTTCGCCCTCAAGGACAAGTTTGAGGCGGAACTGGACAAATTGGTGGGGCAGGGGATTTTGGTTCCAGTTGATTCAGGGGAGTGGGAAACTCCAATTGTTACAGCCTTAAAATCCAATGGGGAGGTCAGGATTTGCGCTGACTACAAATGTACAATTAACAAAGCCATTCGGCCAAATGCATATCCGGTGCCAGTGGTCAGCCACTTACTGGCCACGTTGCATGGGGGGAGGTGTTTTGCCAAGCTAGACCTGGCGCAGGCGTACCAGCAGCTCACAGTAACCCCAGCTGCCACCGCTGCGCAAACTATCGTTACGCATAAGGGG
The DNA here is from genome assembly GCA_035047345.1 of Bradypodion ventrale. Lineage (NCBI taxonomy): Eukaryota > Metazoa > Chordata > Lepidosauria > Squamata > Chamaeleonidae > Bradypodion > Bradypodion ventrale. The sequence continues at coordinate 238,807,912 of JAWDJE010000001.1, forward strand.
GCATTCAAGGTAACGCGCCTACAGTTCGGCGTGAACTCGGCCCCTGGGATCTTCCAGTCCCTTGTGGAACGCCTTTTAAAGGGGCTTCCAGGTGTGCTCCCATATTTTGACAACGTATTGATAACAGCGGGGAGCGAATCAGAACTAGCGAAGAGGTTAGACAGGGTCCTCTCTGTATTCGAGAAAGCGGGACTGAGGTTGAGAAGGGACAAATGTGTATTCTTTGCGAGGGAGGTTGAGTTTCTCGGGTTCAAGATAACCCCAGAAGGCATCAAGCCTTCCAAGTCCAAGGTTGCGGCTATGCAAAACGCCCCTCACTCCACTGCAAAACCGGAGCTGCAGTCATTCCTAGGGCTCCTAAATTTTTACCATTCCTTCTTACCAAGGAAGGCATCCGTCGCAGAGCCACTGCACGGGCTACTTAAGAAAGAAGCGGTTTGGCGGTGGGGAGATTGGCAGGAGAAAGCATTCAAAGAGCTCAAGGCGCTCCTATCCTCGGATGCTGTTCTGACTCATTTCGACCCGAGGAAACCAGTAGTATTGGTCTGTGATGCATCACCAGTGGGGGTGGGGGCGGTGCTGTGCCACGTGTTGGAGAGCGGGCGGGAAGCCCCGGTTGCCTACTATTCCAGGTCACTTTCAAAGGTGAGTTGAACCTCCAACTGTGTCAGTTCCCCATCTGTTATAGGGCAACTCCCCTAGCTTCGGGACTCTCGCCGGCCGAACTCCTCATGAGGAGGAGGCCGGCAACGCTTTTTGATCGGTTGGATCTGACCAGGGTGGAGGATGAGGGGAGAAATATAGCTCCAGAAGTTTTGCGGTAGGGGACCCAGTCCACTGCAGAAACTACATGGCCTCGGGACCAACGTGGGTCCCAGGAACGATCATTGAGCAAACGGAGCCAGTATCTTATAAGGTTGAGACTAGCACAGGGCTACTCTGGAGAAGGCACGCCGACCAACTCAGAAGGCGAGTTACTGGTGAAAGGGAGTCAGCGTTAGGGTCCTCCCCCACCTGCGTAACCCAAGGGGGAGATACGGGGACATCCTCGGGTACAAATGCATACCCTGGATCCTCAGATGAGGAGGAGAATACTTTGAAAGAGTGGAATGAGTTTGATTTTATGTTACCGTACCAGGGGGGTGTCGCGGAGTGGTCCCCCACCCGTCCAAGCGAGAAGAGGGGTTTTAGTTCAGCCCCTGGTACCTCCAGTCCGCCCAGTCCTTTTGTTTTAGAGTATACCCTATCACCAAGGCCCCCGAACCAAGCAGCAGGGGGAAGTTCACTCTCTCCATCCCCAAGAACTCCAAGTCAGGCAGCAGGGGGGAGCGCAAGTACGCCGGTTGCAGGCGCAAGAGACCGGGGCGAGACAACAAGGGTCTCCTTGTCAGTCCCGAGGTCCGTGCTGGGGGGGTCCCCAGGCGCCACGAGCAACAGGCAGGGGTTCACATCTCAGCTGCATGTTCCGTTCCCTTCTCCCAATGCAAGGTTGTCGCAAAGTCCCCGTCAGACGACTAATGAGTCCCCCCTTTCCATTGCAGGACGAGAGTCTGCAGAACGTGGAGTCCCTAGTTCCCCTAAGCTCAGCCAAGCAGTCGTACGCCCCAAGCACACATGCGGGAAGCCACAATGGTTGAGGGACTTCGTCCCATCCTAGGGGGGAGGAGTGTTGTGTATGTAACAGTATTACTTTAAGAATGTATGAATGTAACCTTACAATGATTACAATGTAACCCAGCTGTTAAAGGAACGCGAGCTAGCTACCCATAGAGGGCAGCTGCGAGCGTTCAGCTCACATGGTTCAAATTTCCCCAATCACTGGCAGCCGCAGGAACCTTCCCGCGCAAGTATCACCTGGAAGAAGATGGCGTGACTCAGAATGACGTCACGCAGGTAGCAGCCAATGAGCTACCGTGCAACCCTTTTCAAATGTATTACTGCAGTATAAAATGAGCTGTACCTCCGCCATTACCACATGTTCATCCTGACCATCAAGAAATAAACCTGTGTTTTAGCCCCCACTGCGGCTCCTTCTTTGTCTTCCGTGCAAGACACTAAAGTGTCCTAAGCCTTCACCCCTTTTCATGCTTACTTGAGAGTAACCCTGAGCCCTTTAAATTAGCAACATTTAGTGAAGGTAAAGATAAAGGTCAACCTTGTTTGAAAGCCTGTCGTATCCGACTCTAGGGTTCATTGCTCATCTCTGTTTATAGCAAAGGTGCCAGAGCTGCTTGCATCTGCAGAAATTTCCATGGACATGTGGCAGCCATCGACTAAACACCAGAGTGTGCAGAACGCTGTTTACCTTCCACCGAAGTAGTGTCTATTTATCTTCTTGCAATTTCTTGCTTTTGAACTGCTAAGTTGGCAGGAGCTGGAACAAAGATGGGAGCTCTCTCCATTGTGCAGTACTTGGATCTCGAACTGCTGACCTGCCGACCTTCCAATCATCAAATTCAGCATCTTAACCACTAAGCCACTGCAGTCCGCAGTAAGCACTCATATGATTGGGTTGCATAACCACACAGGACAGTTGTCTGATAGTGCACTACTCCATTGCTAAATGTCTTTCGTGAGTCTTTGGTTTTCTCTGTTCTCTTTTGACCCTCATGTGGATTCAGTTCCTGATGGCGATGTTTTATCAATTGAGGGTACAATATTTATGTGTGAATCCACTCATAGCCACTAGCTGTACTAACCATGATACTGAGAGAAGAAGCACCTGTCCATTTCTTCTGCACTTCCAGTAGATCTTCCTTTTGTTGTCTGTCAAATACATTAACTAAACATTAACTAAACATTAAACATATCTGTTTACCTTCCCTGCTGTATTTCTTTTAATATAACATTTTCAGAGCAAGAAAGTGTCACTCCTCCCAGAGTTAAAACAATACCAATTATATGCTCTTTAAGTCTTGTTGCAGAAAACTGGAGTTTGTGACAAAGTATTCTTGGAGGTACCTGGGCATGCTGGAGTTAATCTACATTTTCACCTCAGTAGAGGTAAATATTATCACCTTCATTTTACAAATGGAGAAATAATTACAGTAATATATTACAGATGATAGTTTTATGGATTCTAGTGCATCTCGTTTCACTCTGAGAGTTGTTCTGAATTTTGTTCATTTTGACCAAATAAAATAATACACCGTTGGGGAGATTCTTTGAAGTTCCTTAGGATGATGCATTTCAAGAGGGAAGGTGACAGGTCCATTACCAAGCTTTCAAAGAAGCTGACACACAGCATTAGGCCAGCCCTTGTAGAAATCTGTTTTCTTTTTGTGCATTTCCAACTAGAATAGGAATATAATACTAGCAGTATTGATTGACAGGAGAAGGTATACCTCATCTAGACAAATTGATTTATTTGAGCCTATTGGCAGATCCAAGGCCTAGTTGTTATTGAGACAATAAGTCTGTGTTTGGGCTGTATCAGTCTGATTGGTTTGTGGAGGAAGGGTTTGAACCTTATAGAATATTCTAAGCACTATTCTGGCATTGTGCTCAGACAGCATCCATAGATACATGTGTACGAGGCAAGGATTTACATACACAGACTATGTGTCCAATACCTGATTTCTAGATGGAGGTTTTTATTTCTGTTCATGCAAACACAAGTATAATTAGCAACTCCATGAGGAATTCTGCTCTAAAAAGATTTCCAACCATGCAAATTGTTGAGTGTTGCAATCCCAGCATGCATTAAACAGAGAAACAGAAAAGACTAGCCTGACCTAAAGGAAGCTGTTTAGCATTGTTTGCCTGTAATTACAATTAGAAAGGTTCTTTCCAGTCTTAGAGGTCACCTGACCCTATTTGCAAGTGTTAAGGCCTTTGCGGCAGCCTCTCTCTTGCTTTCTGCTTTGGAAGAGGAAATATGTATTTTTAACTCCTCTGTCTTCCAGGCCACATGGCTGGAAGAAAGACTTTAATTTTTTCTAAACCAACTTTATCAAGACTCCTGAGAACATGTAACTTCTGATCTCATTTTGTAAGTAAATGATATTTTTCTTTCTCTCATGTATCTAGTTCAAGTGTGTTTATTAGGTAAAGGTCAGTCACCCTTGCTTGAAAGCCAGTCATATCTGACTCTAAGATTCAGTGCTCATCTCTGTTTCATAGCCGAAGAGCCAGCACTGTTTGCATCTGCAGATGCTTCCATGGACATGTGGCAGGCATGCCTAGACACCGGAGTGCATGGAATGCTGTTTACCTTCCCACCAAAGTGGTACATATTTATCTGCAATTTCTTGCTTTTGAACTGCTAGGTTGGCAGGATCTGAGACAGAGAAGGGAGCTCATTCCGTCATGCAGTACTCAGGTATCAAACTGCTAACCTTCCAGCCAGCATCTTAACCACTTGAGCCATTGCAGTCCCTATTTTATTAGCTGGGCTAAAAATGGGGAGAACTGGGAGATGTGCATTTCAACAGAGAGATCTAAAACCTGTCCAGATTTGTTGTGCTGCTGCTACAAATAACTTAACACAAAGAACCCTCTATCACACTTTCGATTCAACAGGGGAAGTCTTGAAGACCCAGGTCAGGAGGCATACAAAACTTTGCCTGTCTTAACATGTGATCATATAAATCGAATAGGGTTCATCAAATGTGAGTATGTGTGTAGGTAGATCTCAACAGATGATGAACATATTCAGAGGGAAGGCCATACTAGGACTCTTCTCTATGCAATCTAGATATAATCATGCTTGCTTACATAATATGTAAGGATAAAAACAGATTATATAACAAACAAAGGCAAGGCCTAAGAACTGTGGACTAGACATACTAGAATACTCTGTCTCCTTGTTATCAACTGCGAAATCCATTTTCTTATGGTTCTACAGATCATACTGATGGGAGCTGTTTTGATATTGTATTTTTATGTATATATATTATACTTATATAACTACTAGCAAAGGTTGCCCGGCGTTGCCGGGCTGTTTTAAATGGTGTTGGAAAGTTTTTGTTGTTGTTGTTAATGTTTGTAAAGAAGAGGTTAATCTATATTTGAAATTTTTTAAATTTTTATTTATACAAATTTTTTTTGATGGCCTGTTATAAACTGTGATGAGTTTTGTTTGGTGTTTTGGTTTTGTGGATGAAAAAAAGAATAAAAGATGATATACTTTTTCAAAAAACTCTTGGGGCCTTTTGTGTGGGGCTATTGTGTCTTTTTGAATTTTTTTTATTATTGTGGGCAGCAAGTGGTGCTGGTAGGGGTTATCTTGTATTTTGACTGTGTTTTCTCTCGTGGCCTCTGGGTGGAGCTTCTTCCAGTAAGTAGTCTCTTTCTTTATTCATTTCTTTTCCAGTCATTGTGGTATGAGGTCGTGTGGTGGTGAGTTAGCTGTTTTTCTTTATTTGGGGTGGTGGTTGGATTTTGTGGTGTTTGGCTGGGTGCTGGGTGTGTTTGGAAATGTTTGTTGTTGTTTACTTTTTTGGTGTTATTTTTGTTTGTTTTTGTGTATTTTTGAATGTTTTTGATTGTTTGTTTTTGTGTTTTTTGGTGTCCTGGGGGGGGGGGTGATCCCCTCTCAGACAGACTCGTTTTGTCCCCCCCACCCTCTCAACCCCAGGTGAGCCAGTAGAGAGGGGGATTCCCCCCTCCCAACTCCGTTTTTAAAGAGAAGTAACCACTTGGTTTCTTCTCTTTAATATGGGGCGTATGTGTGTGGGGAGGAGGGAATCCCCTCTCTGCCGGGTCCCCTGGGGTGAGGAGGGTGGGGGAGACAGACTCCTTTTGTCCCCCCACCCTCTCAACCCCAGGGGAGCCAGTAGAGAGGGGGATTCCCCCCCAACTCCGTTTTTAAAGAGAAGTAACCACTTGGTTTCTTCTCTTTAATATGGGGCGTGTGTGTGTGTGTTGGGGGGGGGATCCCCTCTCTGCCGGGTCCTCTGGGGTGAGGAGGGTGGGGGAGACATACTCCTTTTGTCCCCCCCTCTCTACCCCAGGGGAGCCAGTAGAGAGGGGGATTCCCCCCCCAACTCCGTTTTTAAAGAGAAGTAACCACTTGGTTTCTTCTCTTTAATATGGTGTGTGTGTGTGTGTGTTGGGGGGGGAGGGAATTCCCTCTCTGCCGGGTCCCCTGGGGTGAGGAGGGTTGGGGAGACAGACTCCTTTTGTCCCCCCCTCTCTACCCCAGGGGAGCCAGTAGAGAGGGGGATTCCCCCCCAACTCCGCTTTTAAAGAGAAGTAACCACTTGGTTTCTTCTCTTTAATATGGGGCGTGTGTGTGTGGGGGGGGGAGGGAATCCCCTCTCTGCCGGGTCCCCTGGGGTGAGGAGGGTGGGGGAGACAGACTCCTTTTGTCCCCCCCCACCCTCTCAACCCCAGGGGAGCCAGTAGAGAGGGGGATTCCCCCCCAACTCCGTTTTTAAAGAGAAGTAACCACTTGGTTTCTTCTCTTTAATATGGGGCGTGTGTGTGTGTGTGGGGGGGGAGGGAATCCCCTCTCTGCCGGGTCCCCTGGGTGAGGAGGGTGGGGGAGACAGACTCCTTTTGTCCCCCCCTCTCAACCCCAGTGGAGCCAGTAGAGAGGGGGAGCACAACACCCCTGCCCCTACCCAGTGATATTAAAGGGGAAACTCCGATTAGGAGCTTCAGGCGCTGTTGGGGAGGGGGGCTTTGGTTCCCGCGGCTTGGAGGACTTGCTCTCCCGGTGTTTTTGTTTTATTTTTTGGGTGCCGGCTTCCTCAGCGTTCTGCGCGCTCATGGCGCGCAGGACGCTGGGGCTTGTAGTTATGGGTTGGTGCTTTGTGTTTGTGCTGCGTTTTTTAAAAATGGTTTTCTTTTGATTGGCTGCGGCGCGTTTCCGAACGCTGCACCGTGCGAGAGCCTCTCAGCCTGATTGGCTCTGGCGCGGCGCGACGCAAGGAATGTTGGGAAGTGAAGTTGTTTCCCTTTCTTCGTGTTTGTGGGGCTGTTGCCCACCTGCCGGTTTTCTCAATCCTTCGTTGACCTGCAGACCCAGATCGGCTGTGTGCAGGAAGGGTGAGTGCAGGCAAGTAGGGCGAGGCATAGCAACCTATAGCCAGTTCCAACGGTTAACCCTTGGATTTATAGGTTAAGATACTGTACCTATATATTAGTTGTACATACATATAGAGTGGTACCTCATACAATGATTTTAATCTGTTCCATGGAGCTCGTTGTTGTACGAAACATGCATCGTATAGCGATTTTCCCTATGGGATGCATCGTACAACAAATTTTTTTGGCTAAGTGGTTTTTCCCATTGAAAAAATTGTTGTACAATTTTTTCCATAGGGAAAATTGTTATGTGGGACACCATTCCCCCCCCAAAAAAAAACCTAATTGTTATGCGATTTCGTTGCTATACAGGGCGATTGTTGTATGAGGTTCCACTGTATATATCCTACCAGTGGTGGGCTCCAAAAAAATGTACTACCACACTGTGGGTGTAGTATGGTGGGCGTGGCCAGGGGGAAAGCCCTGCATTGCACCCGAATTAGGACTAGTTTATTTAAAACTTGGATGGGGGGAGGGCAGCTAGAATTTCTGCTACCAGTTCTGGCGAACTGGTGCGAACCTGCTGATGCCCACCACTGTCATCCTACTCATAGTGGTCACATATTACTTGCAAATATTATATTCACATGCACACCAGGCTCCTGGCAGGAATACATTGCTCATTAAAATTGCCTCGCTGATTCATCACACCCCCATACAGCTTCATGGCGGGGATCTTAAGGGAGGCAACAGAAGATGGGGGAAAGAAACTCAGTTTCTTTCAAGCCTGGCCTATCTCACTTTTCAGCTAAGGTAACAAGATAGCATTAAATCATGAACCATACTCTCTGCTTCTCGCTTAGTGACAACTGAAAACCTGGCTGGCAGGGCACCTATGGAAGGGTGACCCCCACCTGCTGACTTGTATAATTAAGATTTCTCTCTCTCTTTTAATGGATGGGATGGGGTGAGTGGGTAAATTATTTCTCATTTTTAATGGGGGTTTTAAGGGCTTTTAATTTGTTTGATTTTGCTTTTAATTGTTGTTAGCTGCCCAGAGTCATTGCCGAGTTGGGCGGCAATGGAAATTTGAAGAATTTCTGGGAGGGTAAAAATCAGGTCCGAGGAGCCAATAAAAAGGGGAGATATTTTTGGATCTAACACAGCTCAGTGCTTCGTTATCTATACTCTATAGTTGTTTGATGTATTGGGAATTGGAAAACTGCCAAATGTGAAGAAAGGAGTATAAATGTATGGGCATTTGATGCACCGGGGCGCCGCTCTTGACAGGTAATCCACCTGTGAGGTGTTGCACCCAGAATCTCTCTTTGTGTCAGCTGACAATAAATTGAGTTCTGATTGAAATTCTCTTTGTTTTCTTGGACTTATTAAACCCTTTCCCCATCTTTTTGGGGGACTTTTGTTTTCTTTTCTTTCTTGTTTACTCAGTGGCTTAAGTGACTAAGATTCTGACTGGGAGGCAGAAGGTCAGCAGTTCGATTCCCGAGTACTGCAGGACGGAATGAGCTCCCGTCTTTGTCCCAGCTCCTGCCATCCTAGCAGTTCGAAAGCAAGAAATTGCAAGTAGATAAATAGGGACCACTTTGGTGGGAAGGTAACAGAGTTCCGTGCGCTCTGGTGTCTAGTCATGCCTGCCACATGACCACGGAAATGTCTGCAGACGCAGACAACACTGGCTCTTCGGCTTTGAAACAGAGATGAGCACTGAACCCTAGAGTCGGGAAGCAAAGAAAGTGCAGAATACTAAACCAGCCCCATAGGGTTACCAACTGCTTGTAAGCAGCTTGGCTTTAATGAACTAGCCCTGCACATGGCTAGACATCCCCCCCCCCCAAATTAGGGTGGAGGAGCAAGGGATTAATTCCCTAAAATTAACCAATCTATTTGTTCCTCACTGCAACCAAATGAAGCACCAACACCTGAGAATGTCGGTTCCAGCTTAAGGAAGGGAATTTTAAAGTAAAAAGCAACCTCTGTAGTTTCCAAGCCTCCCAGCAGCTGAGGAGTTAATCTCCCTCCAGATGGTTTGTTAGAAGGTGGGGTGCTCTCTCTCTCTCATATAGTGATCAAGCAACATCCCCCACGCCCCCCTCTCAAGTTAACTCTAGAACAGAAGCGGAAGCCTCCAGCCAGGAGGCAGGGCAGAAACAGCTCAATAAAGCATGAGAGTGAGAGAGAAGTCTCACTGATTTGCCCCTGCAAATATGAAATATATATTGCTCACCTCTAGAGTAGACTTTCCATCCCATGGTGGCTCCGAACAGCAGCAGCAAAAACGAAGCCTCCATGATGACCATGTGGCAGGGAAGGGAAATGAAAGAGAAACTAACTACAGAACGCCCCCACTACTTTCTCTCTCTCCCCTTCCACAAGCGAAAAGCCTGCCACACAGCGACCTCTGGTGGCTGGAAAAACATACTGCAGCTTCGCCTGTGAGGGCTCCGGTCAGGATTTTTTTTTTTTAAAAAAAAGGGATATTACGGGGAAATTAATAAAATGGGAGGGGGTGGGAAGAGGGGTAAAAATAAGGGGTTTTCCCAAGAAAACGGGATACTTGCCAGGTATGCTCTAGCATGAGAAGGAGGGCCTTCTCTGTGTCTGCTCCAGCCCTGTGGAACCTCCTGCCAATGGAACTTCATCTCCAGGCAGAGATTTTATCCTTTCGCAAGAGCCTTAAGACCTGGCTTGCACAGAGGATGTGGGGGGTGGCTGGGGAGATAGCCATCCAAGGCTGGCTTGTTTAAGTATTGCCTGGGCTGTCAGCTTTTGAAAAAATCTTGTGATACGGCATTGGAGGGCATTTTTTAAAAAAATAAAAATAAATTTTAAATCTATTTTTTAATGCTTTTAAAATGTTTTTGTAAAGTTTTTATTTGTTTTATGTGTAAGCTGCCTGGAGTCGCCTTGGCGAGGGGGCAGTGGTAGAAATGTGAGTAGTAAATAAATAAAAATAAATAAATAAATAGGGAATTGTTCAACTCAGAGCTCAAGTGGCACATCCATGGCCTATATGCAGCTCCAACATCCAGGAGGCACTGGTGGAAAATGATTGGCAAAGGTATCCAACACAGCCTTAAATGGACTCCTTAAGCACCTTACATGTTTAGCCACTGAATTAATACATACCAATACTTCATAATCTGATGGAAATGTATTCGTGTTAGTTTCAAAATAAGTTGCCCTTTTAATAGGTTTTACTCCAAAGCCTATGTGTGTAGTTTTACACCTTAAAAATTCAGCAACCATGTTTAATTACTAGTCTCTGCTACCCGTCTGCAAGGCTCTGTAGCTTTCTAAACATTCAGAAGACTGGCCTTTAACAGTTTTGTACAGATTGCTTCTCCTCTCTGCTTCTATTCCTTTGACAAATCTTTCAAAGTCAATGTAAAGTTTATGTCAGGCAATGATAGAATCTTTTTTCCCACACACATATTTACAGAAAATACAATTCCTGCTTGCAAGATGGGGATTCACGAAGGCTTCTGGGAATTGAAGTCGAAGAACATCACTGTCCTAGTCATTTTTACAGCTTATCTTTAGATATTTTATACTTAATTTGCATTGTTTACTTCTATTTGATGGTCATCAATTGTTTTTAGCAGAAGCCTCTGCAGAATTGAAGCTGTTTGTCTAAGTTGACCAAATTGATTTAGGAAATTTTCAGTCAGACTATGTCCTTCCTGGTTTCTCACTACAAATTCACCTAGAAGGACTTGGAAACTAATTGGAAACTTCCTGAATCAATCAGAACAATTAAAGTTTAAAACATTAGGTTTTAAAATAAATACCATTGCTGAGGATGATACGAAACCACAAAGTAAGTATAAAATAGGTTGATTAAGTATAATATAACTGCAGTTAAGCCAGAGAAATTCTGTGAGCCAAATTGTCAATTTTTCAGTGTTGGGTTGCATCTGGTTTGAGGGTGACTTTGGGAGGCTTGAGAGGTGCAGCCCAACTGGAATCAGAGCCTCAGTTCAGCGAGAAGTGCTACCTGTTGTGATATATTTTTCAGCTTTTGTTTCATGTTGCCTTGAAATGTTCAGAAGCAGCGAAGTGCACTTGGCTAATGCCCATCTTACTGTTAGGTTCATTCTTTTAGCTAAGATAAACAAAAGAAGTCATGACATCTGGTATCAGCAGGAAGGAAAGTAATGTTTAAAGCAGGGATTCTCAACCTATGGCCCATGATTCGGATGTGGCCCATGGCACCATTTCATGTGGTCCCCACTGCCTCCACCACACCAGGAAGTGTCATGTGGTGGAGGAAGGGCAAAATGGCCGTCTGGCCCACAAAGCTGTCTGAGGGGGCGTGACCCGGCCCCCAGCTTAAAAAGGTTGAGAACTCCTGGTTTAGAGGGCTACATGAAGTTCAGATTCGACACAGAGTCAATTTACAAAACTTGTTATGACTCTGGGTGTCCAACTAGGGAGCCCATCAGTTTTCCACAGGGATATTTTGTTCATCACCCTTAGCCAGCCAGCAATGGGCAGTAAAATTTAGAAATGGGAACATTCAGGGCTTGAGACAAATAATTTCCCTAGTCAGATATAAGACACGATCATAAGTGCTCAAGAAACATAATCTCTGAATTATTTTATAATATATGCCTTGTGCTATTACTCCGCAAAAATGTATAACAATAAATAATAGTGTGCCATCAAGTCAATTCAAACATATGGTGACCCTTTCCAGGGTTTTCCATGTAGAGAATACACAGAAGTGATTTTCCATTTTCTTCTTTGGAGGGTGTTTTGGGACGGTAAATCTTGTGCATGGCTTTATAAGCAGAATCTTCATCCTGGGGGCACAATGGGGGAATCACCTAAACCACTGAGCTACCCACACAGCTTGCAAAAATATATTTTTAAAAATGTACATGGCTTACATATCCACATAGATACCTTATGTGTGAATTGGGTACACAGAGATACACTTCTTTTGCTGCTGTTGTTGTAACTATTTTAATTTTGAAGTTTGCTGTTCCTTCCAACCATTCCCTTTCATCGTTCCATTTCTAATTTTACTCAGATGGGGGTTGGGGACTCTTCTTGAGAATGTGGGTACTAATCCAACAAGAACAACAAGGCCTGAAGGATACATAAGGCCAAGGTTAAAGCATTATAAATGCAAGATTCTACAATACCCAAAGAACAAATTTTCCATTGCATGTCTTCTGCTATTTTATTGGCAGGAGCTGAATCTGAGAGCAAAAGGGTTGCACTGGGACTAATTTCAATTGCAGATGTACCATTCCTGGCTTTCAATTTTCCCTAACTTTCACAAGACTCAAGGTTACTGTCTCGGAGTATTACAACTCCCATAGATTTTGGTTAATTATATACCCAGACAAGTAACAGACAGACATTGATTTTTTTTGCCCCTTTGCAGACACCAAACCTGTAAAACACTTTTGAAAGTGAAGCACGTTTCAGAGTCTCGAACCCCTCCCAGGGCTTTGTAAGCATCTCTGTTTCATGGTTTGTCTCCCAAACCTCTGCTTATACTCATGATACTGACATTGAAGTAGTTAAGACTTATTCTTCTTGATGAGAAAAACGCTGTTAATGCATTTATGGTTGGGCTTGGAGGCAAAGACTGAGCAGTTTTGAAACATAGACAGAGGAATGCTATGGAAATGCACAAAGAGAGCTGCTATGATATAGTGCAGGGTTTCTCAACCTTGGGCTCCAAGCTGTTCTTGTACTTCAATTACCAGAAGCCTCGATCAGCACGTGTACTGACTTGGGCTTCTGATAATTGAGGTCCAGTAACATCTGGGGGGCCAAGATTGAGAAATCCTGATATAATGGATAGAATGTTGGACTAGGTCTCAGGGGATTTGGGTTCAAATTCCCACTCAGAAATGGGAACTCACTGGAAGTTGGCAATGTTAAACCACTGCATGAGCAACTCACATAGCTCAAAAACTCTATTAGGATAGATATAAGTCAGGAACAGGTGGGCAACATAATAGCACAATAAATCTGCACCACTATGTGAAAACCTATCTGGCTGCCACAGAAGTGAGGGAATGGATGTTCTCTCCACTTAGTCCTTTCCCCAGAAGGGTGGAGTCTCTTACTTTTCTAAATTGGATGAATGAAAGCTAGGCATACACTGCATAAGCACCTTGCATATATGGCTCCATGCAGGATGGTAGCATTCCTACTTGAGACTTGTAACAATTCGAGAGACAGCCATGATAGATTTGTGACCAATAGAGAAGTGTGCCAGTCGGCAGCTTTTCCCTAGACAGCAATTGTTATACAGCAGCTTTTAACAAGGCTAGATTATTCCATTTCATTAGTTGATACATTTCCTGTCATGTACAGGATTGATGGGAAATGGCGTATGCAGCAAATTCATTCTTTGACTTTCCTTTTGTCACTTCATCACAGATTCATTTAAACAGATTTCGCCATTGAAACTGCATCCCTGTGGTATCGCATGTCATGTTTCCTGAGACAAAATGAAAACAAGCCCAGAAATATAACGCATTCACACAGATTTTTCCATCAAGGCAAAGTGCAGGAACATCAAAAAGAGGAAATTACTTGCTTTCTCAAGCCAATGAATTCTGCAGGATCAATGGTCAGGAATCTGGGGGCTCTGTTTTACAGAAACCTGGAGTCCTTCCGCTTTCATTAAAAGCTATTAGCAGCTCTGTACTGAGCATGTCTGCTCCTGGGAATTGTACTCAGGATAAGGAAATGAAATTGAACACTTTAGAAAACAAGAAGGTACTACAATGTTCCTTCTTATGGCTGCAGGGCCAAGGGAACTAGCACAATGGTATGAAAGTAAATGATGTTCCTAGTTCAAAAAAGATGAGAATTTTAAGCTTAGAATTTTGTTCCTGTTGGAGTCAAATAAGACAATTCAGCAGGGTCAGAATGGGACATGTACAAATATCTGAACCAGTGGTGAGTTTTCCTAGTTGCTATTCAAATTTATTTTCTCAGCTTTATAGCTTACTCTTCATAATATTAAAAAAACAAAAAACAGAAACATTGCGGCACTTTAAAGACAAACTGCTATATTTTTAATGTGAGGTTTCGTGAATCAATTCTACTTCATCAGACATAGGAGTGAGATGTCAAGGCATGAATTTATATACGAAGAGAAAGAGCAAAAAACCGTAAGAGGCCAGGAAATTATTCAAAATAATTGCTGTTTATTCACAGTTCAAAAATTCAAAATTCCAAAAAACAGATCCGAATCCCTTCAGGTATAGCAGGAAATTTTCAGTACACCTTTCATCAGGGATCTGGGGAAATGAACAATGAAATCTTGCCAAATATATACATATATTGGCTAATATTTGCATGGTTAGTTTTGAACAAGATTTCATTTTGAGTTCTGACCATAATCCATTTTTTGAGCATATTGTTTTATACAAATGTTTTATTGATGATTTATTTTTCATTTTAGATGATTTAACGATTGTACCTGATTTCACAGATTGGATCAATAGCCTTAACCCCAATTTGAAATTTACCTCTAATGTCAATGATTCAGCTATACCATGACTATATATCTGTCAACCGACCGCAAAGTGAGAGTCAAGCTTTATAGAAAGCCCACTGACAGAAATTCCTACTTGAATTATTCCTCTTACTATCCTCACCATCTGAGGAACAACCTGCCTTTTGGTCTTTTTCTAAGAGCCAAGCGTAACTCTACAACTGAGACAGATTTTTTGGAGTCTGCTAATACTATATGTCAGTTTCTATCTCAGAAGGGTTATCCGGAGCAAGTGGTGTCCATGAATTTGAGAAAAGCTTGTGCAATACCTAGAGAACATCTGTTTAGGAAAAAGAATAAAACGTGCACTAATAAACTTAATTGTTCATTTGAATAGTCCCCATTAGCAGGTAAATATAGGAATACCATCAATAAATACTGGCATATTGTTCAGCATTTGCCAGGCTGTAAGGAAAAACCTACTGTTGGTCTTAGAAAGACCAGATCAATTAGACAGATTGCCACCTCGTCTGACCATGGGGCACGAACCAGCCCACCTGCCCCCATTGCTTATGGGCACTTTAGCTGTGGTGGATGCATTAGCCTGGCAAACCAAGACAGTCTTGATTCCAGGAAGCAATTTCTCCCATACGCTCTGAGAGCTCACCACGTGTAAGAGCAATAATGTTGTGTACCTTTTGTTGTGTACCTGTGGTCTTGGTTATGTGAGGGTAACCACAAGGGAGCTCAGGGTTAGAGTGGGCGAACATAGGTCCAAAATTCGATCAGGTAATACCCAGGCACCCCTTGTCAACAATTTTATTGAAAAAAGACACAATGACCGCGAATTTAAATTCGTTGCGTTAGAAGAATGTAAACCCTTTACCTTTTCTTGTATGGACATGGAATGCCTTTTTATTTCAAAGAGAGGCATACTATATTTATCACTTTAAGACCTTGCAACCAACTGGGCTCAATATGGAGCTAGATTACTCCTGTTATTTGTAACTTGTAATTAGATTAGATTGTTTTGTATGCAGCTGAGTTGATTAAACACTACTTACCCTTTAAATATCCGTGGGTTGCTCCTATTCCATGACACCCGTCAGCACCAAAAGAATTCACGTGTGAGGCTTAGGATGCATCTAAAAATTTACTGTAATCAACTAATTCTAACAAATCTCTAATCAACTAATTTTAATTACTCAACAAGATTGTACAGGTAATGATCTTTTTCTTCATCTACTGCTCATGCTCCGTTAGATTGTTATAAAACTGTTCTGAGATCCGTTTAGTGTAAATATGTGTAAATATGTATATATTTATACATTTGGCAAGATTTCATTGTTCATTTCCTCAGATCCCTGATGAAAGTTGTACTGAAAATTTCCTGATATACCTTGAAGGGATTTGTATCTGTTTTTTGGAATTTTGAATTTTTGAACTGTGAATAAATAGCAATGGTTTTGAATAATTTCCTGGCCTCTTACAGTTTTTTGCTCTCTCCGGATTCACCGTTTGGCCCCATCTTTGTGCTATATATGAATTTATATACACCAGATACAGATGCATAGAGTGATTAATCAACATGACAGATAAGTATGCAAATTAATACAGCTTCCTGCAGCTGGCAGAAGCAGATGGTCTCTGGTTGTTATTCGGATTAGCTCTAAATGTTCCCTTTTCCTTTGTAAATAGTGGGATACAAAACTTGTTACTCCCAGCAACATTTGCTAACTGAACATTTGCTAATGAGTTTAACCTTTGTGTTACTGTGTGAGCACATTGAGACATGCTGATGAATAATATTGTTACTATCATTCATCATCATTGCCATCATTTTCCATGCACTCACACCAGTGAGTAAACATACTGTGAGAACAGATTTTGCCAAGGTCAAATTGGACTCAGATGGAAACTAGCATCCCCTATGCAAAATAAACAGTTGACACTTGCCCTCTACCCTTAAATACCAGATTCTAGGCTCTTTGCCATAATCCAAAATTATCAAAGAAAATTTTGTGCTCACAGCATTTTTGCATAAGGTATTTGCAGGTATGCATCCTTTTTACAATTATTGAGAGGCAAAAGACATAACAAAGGAAATATTTATCTTTAACATTTATTTAGCATGCATATACATGACATTATAATTATTTCAAAACCAGGTATCATAGAAATGACAAACACAAAGTATTAAAAAGTACTTATTGCTTGTATTAGATGCTAGTAGAGTAAATATGACACTTGCCTATTATGGCAAGGGTATATGCAGATATAGTGCAATTACTAAATTCACATAAGTGTAACAAAACGGCTTAACCTATCTATAGCATTAGCAAGATATGAAGTAATTAATATGCTGTACTTAAAGTAAATAACAAAGAAAACCTGTAATTTCTTCAATGCAATGCACTGAAGCAAATCTTAAAGATACAAGATTAATCAGAAAGAAGATTAAAATAAGCTTTCTACAAATAGTGAATAGTAGCACTTATAATATTCAAGGCACTTATTACTTATATTAATAACAGAGGAAAAAATAATATATAATTATTCAATGCATATATAATACATCAGATTCATCAAAACATTTGTACTAAGGCAAATCAACACAGAAAAACCCCAGGAAAACAGTATGATACCTTACCATTAAAACTTGTACTGCCAGCTATACAGTTAAGAAAGAGTTAACACAACTTCTAGTCACAACAGGTTAACTATGTGTGTAAAATCAGAAGTGCAGAACAGTGTTAGAATAAGAGTAGTAATATTTTCAATATTTGTAACTATTTTTAAAAAGCATTTGGCTTATTTTACTTAAAACAGAATACATCAATATTGTAAAATAGTAAACCCCTGATTTACGATCAAGGTCCGTTCCAACAGCCTTTGTTGTAAACCAAAAAAATTGTAAACCGAAGCATCCATAGGGATGCATGGGGGGCGGTTTTGAATTGATTGCTGTAAACTGAAAAAAATACATTAAAATTCATAAACCGGGATGGCATTTCCATAGCATTTGCTGTTGTAAACAGCGACAAACTTTAACCAAGGCGTTTGTAAACTGGGGTTTTACTGTACAAGAGAAACTGAATCATAGAACAATTAGGTGATTTAAATGTAATACCATCTCTGTTCTCATTGAGACTACTGTATTGTTTTGAAGCACATAAGCAAAACATGCTTACAATTTGCATAAACATATCCTTTCTTGGTACAGTATCCAGACAATCTGTGTCTGTAAACAGCAGGTCAAGTCTTCAAGCAAAACTGGCAGAAGCCAGCCACTAGATTTAAACCAAGCAGAGGTTTGTATTTAAACTTTGAGGGGGTGGTGTATTTCATCCCTCACACACACACACACATTGGGCGACCTGGACAGGCACATCTTGGCCAGCCAAACACCACTTGACAGTTAAACGTTACCTGGCTGGCTTGTGCAGGCTGTTTTAGTCCCCCTCTAACATCCTTTCCTCCCTCTTTAGCCGACTCATGTAAGTCCCTAAAACATCATACATTGCTTTTAAAGAGTATATGCTTTCATGTGATTTTTTATTAATTTAAGCACTCTGACAATACATTATTTAGTTACAATGGCACACAGTGGCATCAGAGGCAGGACTAGTGTACATGGTTCCACAGCTCCCCACCCCCATATGGAAGGTTGCGTAAACCTATGCTGCAGGATCCACCATATAACAATGCAGACAAATATACTACATTCTCATTCTTCCCAAAATGAATGACTGAAATTCTTTATGGATATAGATTTTCCAGCACTGTGAAAAGTGGATGGATTCCCACAGAAAATACAGAACTCTATGGCAGACTCTCTAAACATTACCTGAGAGTGAAGAAGGGCTGCAATAAGTTTCCAGATATTGCCTTGAACAGAGCTTAATTACAGTCATGCTTTGCAAGATTAAAATTCTTTTCAGAGTGAGAGAGAAATCTAGTATGTAGAGTGTGTAGACATATGTGCATGCATACATAGTACATAATCACTTAATAAACATACAAAAACAGCATGCCAAAGATTTTATATTATTCCTGTGCAATGATGCTTGGTGACAAAGTGTAAGTGACCAAATCGCTTCTCAAGCCTAATGATATTTTGCTTTAGTAAGCTCATGATAAATCTCACATGGTAAAAATAAAGCACTCATGCATAAAATAAATACTGTAAGCTCAGAGGACATAAAACCTTCACCTATCTATTTTACCGGGGAAATTATTAGTTTGTATTTTGAACTCTCCTAATGTCTTACCAGATCACCTACATTTTCCTGGCTAGAACATGGTTTTTTAAAAAGTACAGAAAGCACTCTGTTAAGATCCTCTAGTTGTTTTTAAGCCACAGTAGTGAAGATGAATGCAATGTGGTTAATTTAATTCAAGAGCTGCTTCTACTTGAACTTTATGCAGCAAGACCTGAGGGTCACATCACACCTATAGCCACCATAATAATTGTGTACCGTCAACTCCATTTTGATTTATGGCAACCCTTTCTAGGATTTTCCAGTTACAGAATATTCAGAAGTGGTTTACCATTCCTTTCTTCTCGGGGTGTCTTGGGGCTGTGCAGTTTGCCCAAAGCCATACAGACTGGTTCTTTTTCCAGGAGGCATGGTGGGAAATCGAACTCCTAACCTCTGACTCCACAGCCAGAGTTATCTAGCCAGCTACAACCTCTCAGGGGTCCTCAATTTTTTAAAGCTGGGGGACAGTTCACAGTCCCTCAGACTGTTGAGAGGCCAGACTGGTGGTACCACAGCCACTGCTGACCACCCCGAGCCCCCCCACAGCTTCCCTGCTTACCCTAGAAGAGCTACATGGCATGGGTGAAGGAGGGGTCCAGGCTGTCCTTCTCAGCTATAAGCTCGGGCAAATACTTGTTCTTGGGCAGCTTGGCCTTGGCAGAGGCTGCTCTGATCACCAGAAATGCCATGCTCGGCCGCTCCAACCACTTGAAATGCTGCACTCAGCTTCTTCGGCCGCTTGAAATACTGCACTTGGCCACTCTGGCCACCAGAAACACCACACTCGGCCACTCTGGCCTCTGGAAATGCTGCCAGCAGTGAGGGTGAGTAGTGGTGAGGATGGACGGGCAGAGGAGCCACCTGGCCAGGCCAGGTGAGGTCACAGGCACTGTAGGCCCTCACCTTGCTGTGGCCATGGGTGGTGCCATGGGCACCACTGTCATGGTTTCCTCATGCGACCTTGTCTTGATTTTAAGGTGACATTTGATCCATGTAGTGTTAAGACACATATTGTAGTTTTCTTAGGCTTAGAAAGCCAGCTCTCATTTTAAAGCACGTTGGAATGCTAGGCTGTTAGTCTGACATGACAGTGATGCATAGTTAGAATAGTTGCCTCCCCAAAGGGAGGAGGGAAAAGTGAGTGTCCAGGACTGGACACAATCCAAGAAACACCTGCAGTCCCACAAGGTTACTGAGTTACAGCTAGACCAGCTGACCACACCACGAGGGAGATGACGTCTCCACTCATGTCAATCAAACTCTAACTGCCAGGACACCTGCAGAACTGAATTTTCCCAGGGAATGCAAAGGTGGGGGGCCACATTCCAAACAGATGGCATTTGCACCTGCAAATGTCCATGGACAGCACGTCCCATTTTTCATGGGAACACAGGTGCTTTCCCATTAGATCACTACATTACAAAGCACCTTTTCTCAATAAAAGGAGCCTAATCTGAGCACTCAGGGGGGATTTCTGGAGCAAGGGTGAAACCCTTGTCTCTGAACACCACGATCTTGATGTCAGTCCGACAGCTCCTCAACATGACTCTTCGGGGCTAACACTCAGCCATGAGGGGCAGAACCGTCCCAAACCAAGAAGCTTGAGCCTGCTAGTGAGCTAGCAAGAATTTATTTCACTTATTTGTTTTATTAGCTTGTGTTCTATGTAGTGTAGATTAATTTAAGATCTGTATCCAGTATTGTGTTTCCTTAAATAAATCTTCAAAAGCCAGTCGTGTTTTGCCTGCCTTTGTAAAGAAGGAGAAGGAAACCCAGCAGAGCAGAAGTGGCTCCACTTGTCCTCATCGCTTCAACACCGGAAGCCTTCCAGAAGTCGGTGAGAGGGATTGCTCTATTAAGGGGAGGAGGGGGAGTAGCAAGTCATAAGCTGTGTCATTGGCAGCAGCACTAAGAAGCCTAGCTTCTGCCAAGTGATCAATATTACCTACCATATGCAGAAGGTTACTCTGTCCCTGTACCCCAGCGAATCAGGCTAGGTAGAGGAGTGCTCATTAAGGCATAGCAGGACGCTGGATCAAAGGTCCGCTCTGCCGGTGTTCCCAAAAGAAATATTCTGGTAGCCTTTGTGAGGTATTTTCCTCCCCCTACGACTCTGATAGCCACCTCAATCATTGTCCCCTCCCTCCTCTGCTTCACTTGGTGTGTCCCTGCCGGCGCTCCATAGCAGGCCGGATGTTGTTTGGAGGCGCTACCACCGGCCGTAGTTTGAGGATCCTTGCTATATGCTATTGTCTAAATGTGAAATGACAGGGCAATCACTTGAGCATGATCTCACTCTGGTTGTCTGTATGGTACATATTTACTGTATCTCACACTGAATATGAAATCAGTTCTGCAGTTGATTGAGACGGGTGCCTATAAAATTACCCTTCCAGATTGAGGAATTAGGTTACTGACCAATGAGGGTTATATGAAAGAAGTCACTATCTATGAGCAGGGCTTGGAACATTAACTTTTTTAAAAAAAAACATGACTTTGTTCTGTTGCTCACTGCTTTGAATCAATAGCAAATAATTCCCATTATAGTTATCCAATTTGTTAAGTAACTTGTTCTTTAAACAACTGACACTTTACTGCTCAGCCATGGGAACTCATCCGAGGAGGAGCTGGAGCTGGTAAATACCACTCCTAACTATCTTAACCTACATTGAAAACATGAATGGTCAGAGTCTTTATAATTCAGATGACACTTGGAAGCCCACAGCACATCATTGGTTAGCAGTTCAATCATTAGAAAAAAGCACAACTACAGTACGCTCACTAGTTCCTTCAAATGACCAATTCTGTTTATTGCACATAACATATTGTGATAAATAGTTCACTCTATAAAGCAAGGCTTCCATTATCACTTTCTTCCAAAATAAAGCTTAGAACTGCTCAGATTAAAGGTTAGTTCTTATATACATTCTCAAGTGGTGAAAGCACCTGGGAAATGGTTACAGTACTATAGATGTCACATTGGTCTGATTCATCAGCAGTTGACTGAACTGGGTGTATGTGGCATCCCTGCCTCCCCTCATGGGCATGTTCAGTGTGTGAGAAGATTTGTGGGCAATAAAATATAATGAAGGCAATTTTTCAATAAGGGCCCAAGCTGTGGTATAAGAATTTCATGCCAACTCCTAAATGCTTAGAGGGGCAGCTGAGAAGAAATTTAACTGAAGTTTTCTAACAGCCAAGAGTCTGAAGTGCCCTCCACATTCTGGGGAATTTGGTTTTGAGTGCCACCCTTTTGCTGTCTAAACCAGGCATGGATAGACCTGCCTTGGTGGATTATGGGAATTTCAAAAACAACATGGGTAGAATAAGGTTAAGCAAGAGCCTACATTTTCCCTGTCTTTTCCTTTCATAATTCACATTCACCGACAGCAGTTTGTCCTTTCTCTCAGCAAAGATTTAATAGCTGCCACAAAGGCTTCTATCACTAAGGTTCCCTTCCTTTGTGAGATATTGCAAGGGATGTCTCCGAGAACGACTGGGAGGCGCAACCATAAATAATTCAAACAAGCCTGTGGTCGTCAAATCAAAATGAAGAAATTACATTTGATGAAGAATGATTCTTGATTGTGAATTATTTATGTTAAAGCAGAAATTAGTCGTTCTTGCTGAGGCGAGGAAGGCTAGGAAGACAGCTTAGTTACTGTTCCAGGGAACTGATACTCATAAAGGACATGCTAAATGCCAGACTAGGATAAGAGTTTAGAGTACAGTGTTGCCCCCTTCCCATACCAGTTTTTCCTCTGCCTCTCTCTCTCTTGTATGTAGTAAATATCAGTGGTGAATTTTTCAAAAAGGTAATGGTCGTACTTGCTTGAAAGCCAGTTATTTCTGACTTGAGGGTACGGTGCTCATTTCTGTTTACAGCCAAAGAGTCAGCACTGTCTGCATCTGCAGGCATTTCCATGGTCACGTAGCAGGCATGACTAGATGCTGGAGCACATGAAACACTGTTACCTTTCCCACCAAAGTAGTACCTGTTTATCTACTTGCAACTTCATGCTTTCAAACTCATATTTTATGAGTATTTATAGCAATAGCAATTCCACTTATATACTGTCCCATAGTGGTTACTGCATTCTCTGGGCAGTTTGCAAGTTAATTAGCATTTTGGCTCCAACATGCTGGGTACTCATTTTACCAACCTTGGAAGGATGAGTCAACCATGAGTACAGGTCAGGATCAAACTCACAACATTCTGGCTGCAGTAAAGCTGTTTAACCACTGCGCCACCAGGGCAGATATTTCCCTTCTATATACAGTGGTACCTCAAGTTATGAACACCCCATGTTTCATGATACGAATGGACATCCACTGAAAATAATGACTTGAGTTCTGATCACACACACACACACACACACACACACACACACACACACACACACACACACACACACACACACACACATGGCAATACAAAGCAAATTTTACTATAAATTACATGGTATGCAGTGGCCTCTAGTGGCCATGTCTGGTAATGCATTGTGTTCTGCATTGTTTCAAGTTATGAATTTTTCGTAATACAAAACGTCCCAGGGAACATGATAAATTCGTAACCTGGGGCTCCACTGTAAAATAATTTATAATAAGAAAAAGGCACAGACGGGGAGAAGAAAATTCAGAAGAGCCAGTGGGCTGCTAGTAAAGTACCCCAAGACTTTTGATCCACACACTTTATTCAGTGTAGCCTGTGATCCCTCCCAAACCCAGTTCCTCAGTTCTGGCAGGCCATTGTATGACCAATGTCAGAGAACATATGTTTCACTGCAGATAATTTTTAATGTAGCCTTTGGAGGCCATAATTCTAGATTCCTAAAGTGAAATCTCTACGCACACACTTAACATGGAGTTCTGCTGTAGATCAAGACAACTGTCAGTCTGTTGGTCCCTAATTGCCACCTACTTTGATCAGTCTGCAACTACCTCTGTACTTAATTTCTTCCCTCCTACATTGTGATTAGGTTTTCCTAACCACTCACTATTCTGGTGGGTAGTACTCACCAGTTCTTTGTCTTGACTGTCCCAGTGTAGCAATTTGGAGCATGCCACTTCTAGTTCTAAGCTTCGTTTGAACTGCTATTAAGGTAAGCGGAAGAGACGAAAAATCAGCAGAAGAAAAAGCAGAATCTGTAGAGGGGGAGAAGGTAGGGGAGGTGAAGAGAGACGGCAGATTGTTCCATGTTCCTTCCAGGGAATGCATTGCTTAGATAGCTATGTGTCACTAAGCATCAAAGGCAGCACCAGAACATGACAGAAATGAGACATGTGTGATTACATCCTACGTGTCTAATGAGACAATGGAGTGCATGTTTTTCTACTTCTCCACTCTCATAAGTGCATCTGTCATGAATATTGGAATCATGTTGTGTCACTATCTCTGCTCATCTACATCTTGGTTGCAAAAATGATACATCAAAAGACAACCACCATGCATAGTTACTGTGTGCTCCTGAAAGCGCTACCCTGTAAAGCAATGGCCCGGACCTTCACAATTTACACTACGGAAAAGACCAAACATAGGGACTCTCAAGTAAATGGAGGGGAACCTTGCTGCTTTCTAAGCTTCCCAGTAGCATCTTCTTGTTCTTTGATGGTGTAACTAACTATCCAACTCTTCGGGGAGATTTTAAAGGCATTGGTTACAGAGATGGCTGGTGCTGGGATTCATATAAGCTGGTGGGTGTCAGGAGCCCAGAGCCATGACATAGTACTCATGTTCTACTAGTTCAAAGAACATCGCAGCCTTTGCTAAGTCCCAGGTAGTTAATGGAGGAGCACTCACACATCTTTTAGGATTCTCCAAATTAGCAGGTACAGTACTATTATGGAGGCAAGACATGCTGTTTCATTAATGGTGCATTAACAGCTGAGATGTGCACTGTGCAAATTCAGTATTGGGCTTTGCTCATGGACAGGGGGTGTTTTTTGGGTGTGGGGGGAGAGGAACTCCAAACTTTATTTTCTACCTTTCTTTTTACACAAAACATCATTAAGGAGAAAAAGATGGAAGTTTCACAATGTCTTTTGATCAGTAGCATGAAGAAGTGTCTCTCCTGTAACATGCAACATGAAATTAAAGAGTTAAAACTAATCTGAATAATCATTTGTTACTGCTAGCTGTAGGAAGCTGTATTGATATGCATACTTGTCTGTCATTCTGCTTGATTATTCTTTACCTTATTGCTTTGTGATCCATTTGCCTTGTGATATCTTGATTGCTGCATCTGGTGTATCTAAACCATGCCTGGAAGTTTTACTGCTTTGTCTGAAGAAGTGGACTTGATCCACGAAAGCTCACAGTAAAAATATAGCAGTTAGTCTTCAAAGTGCTGCAGTATTTTTATTTTTATTCTTTTGTTTTTGTTTTCTGATATGCCTGAACCACAGACTAACACTGCTACTATTCCAAAAATAAATAAATAAAGAGCTGGGTTACCTCTCAAAATACCAGTGTTTTATAACACTTTTATAGGGTTGTATAGAGCAAACCACGTTTTGTAGTATTGCACACGTCTGCATAGCCAAGATTTTTAAAATGAGGTCCTTTGGGAAACCTAGTACTAGGTTAATATAGATATTTAGTTCTGTTAAATGCACTACTAGGAGACAACTGGTTTCAGTAAATTCATTAGGACTGAAATGGCACAGGAGACATTTTGAATCCTTTTTCTGAAACATGAGATGCTATTGGCACCACCTTGCTGGAATATCATTGATTTTTCAGATACAGCACTGAAAGCCTAGGCAGAAATTCCAAAGTAATGCTGGCGGAGTGGGAAGCTCTATCCACAGGCTTTTAGAGCAACTCAAACTTGTTGATTGCTTGACAGGGAAAACAGTTTATACTTGGTAGCAGGCTGGGATTTAAATATTTCTGTTCTGTTGGATTATTTTATATTAGATTCTCCCTCCCTCTACTTATCAAAACACTTCTGACTTCCTTTGACATTCAGCAGATAAAGATTTACTTGAAAGGCTTTTTTATTCTTATCTGTCAAACCATGCTTTCAATACTATCCAATCAGTCATATGAATTTATTATCATTTTGTAACATTGACGCCTTGTTTATAAAACCATTTTTCAACAATTAAAACAAGGACCTGCAATTTTATAGTGCCATTCAGCTTTGCTGTTCTGAAACTCCACAAAACAGGCTGTGAGAATGTGTTTAAGTGGTTGAGACACAGCTACTACCAAAAAACAACAACATCCAACCCTAATGATCTAGATGGAGACGTGCTTTCAGTGAAATCACCCAACCTAATGAGACCTGGGTCTAAATATAGTCATTCTTAGAGAAGACCCATTCCTATCAATGGGCATAAATCATGACTCACTTGAGCCTGATTTGTTGCAGTTGGTTAGTCCAGGATCATAGTAACCACGGAGCAACTGATCATTTGGCACTGATTCTGTTTTGGGATAGAAGGCCCTTTTTCTTATCATTGCTGAGTGGTAAAAATGGGGTGGGGGACATTTCCTTTATGTAATCATGACCAGAACTTGAAAGTAAAGAGTTAAAAGTAGAATAGTTACTTGTGATGAATTTGATGATGCTATAGAAGGTGTCCATGGTAGCTGAAATCCAGTATTACATTGGAGCTCCTCTTTCTTCTTCCATACCTAGGTTAGACGTGAAATTGCCAAAATGAAGCCACCTTTTGGTGAGTTCATTCTGCAGTTCCTTTCACCTGACCTAGTGTGAAAAATGGAACCTACATGGGGCATTGACTCATCAAACCACCAGGGATTTAGTAGTCCTACCCTAGTTGTGACTTACTATATTTCAGGAGAAATATAGGAGTGAACACCATCAGATGGCATTTTTAGAGACATTTTGACACAGAATGCTTCTACTTTTATGCCATTCTTTTATCAATCTGAAGAGGTGGGAAAATATAACAAAAATATAACTTACAACATAAGCAGGGATAATGAGCTACTTTATCAACAATGTGAGAAGTAACATTCATCGTTTAGCAGGAAAAGTAAGTGAAATTGATTATTGTTTAAAAATATACTACCAGGCTTTGGTCATAACAAAGCATGTTCAGGACACGATTGTATGCTGGACACATTCTATCTGGAGCTGAAACTAGGCTGGCTCGGGCAAGCTGTGCAGGCAGGCAAGGATTAAAATGAATGTTACACTGCCTGACAGGAGGACAGTGTTAACAAAGGATGGCATTTGTTCTTCTCTGCTCTTTCCAGAGGAAGAACTGGTACTTATCAAGCTTCCAAGAATATTAATTTTTATTAGAAATGAGCTAAAAATGGACCTGGACCGCAGCAAAACATACACCCACTACAAATTGCAGGACTCAAACATTCTCCCAGGCATGGCTTATAATACACATACTACTAAGGCGTATTACTAAGGGGTAGTGATTTCCAGGTGATCTCATCTTTCCTCCCCGTCCCCTTTTCCCTCTGGAATAGTTGCACAAAGTCCCTTTTTTCTGGTTTTGCATTGTGAGAAGTAGGAGCTGACAGGACAATTTGTTTATTATGTATTTACACTGTCTATATTTAGCTTCTCTTGAGACAACTGCCCACCAGAACAATTCATATGGTAATGTCACAGTATAAAAATAATACAGCACAATGAAAAGTAACATTCAACAATGGAAGGCCTTTCAGTAGCAGTATGTTTCACATGTCCTCCAAAGAAGCCTTGAAGAAGCCTTCAGATCTCATTAAGGAGCTCAACCGACTGCCCTCCTCAGAAGTGTCACAACAGCACATTTCCTTGCAAAATGCATCTCTGCTCCTCACAATGTGGATACATGGATTAGGGGCTGTTCTTCAGAATGTAAGCAGTGGCCAGATTCAAAGTGAGGAGGGAAGAGAATTCCTGTTCAATTGCCAGTGATGCCCAAAGTCGTGGTATGAATGGGATTATTACTACCAATTTTCTGAAAACTACCACAAGGATGCTTTCAGCTTCAACTCAGATGTTACCAGAGAGGAAACCCTGTTTCTGAAATCTGTTTATCAGCAAAACACTGGATAGGAGAACTTATGTCCATACAACTCTGTTGGCTTTCCACTGAAAGAGGAGCACTGTGTGTTCAGAATACATGATGCAGTGGAAAGCTTATGCAGTACATATGGCTCTACATGCATAGGCAACATACTGCAAAATTATTGTGTCCCATGTGTTGTCCCATGGTACATAAAGAACATGCAAGGGAGTTTGATGCAGAAATAATTTCATGTGTATCTGAAGCCTCTCTAGATGTGATGAGCTTCTGCATCCGCAATTGCACCCTAAAGAAAAGATGATCTGTTTATTGTAACAGTGTTCCTTAGTCTGCAATTGGCAAATTAGACTGCTTTTGTAACTGGCTAGACTTGGAGATAGCATAGCATATCTGATTTCTCAGCACTAAAAGACTGGCTTTCTTGGAAACAGTTTTGTAAGCAAAATAAATCCTTTTGTGTGGGGAGGTGTTTTCAAGGACATATAGAGTAGCAAAGCCCACCACTAAAACTGCAAATGATCACCACCATGTACTTTCCTGGCAAACATTGGGTGGACAACCTAATTGGGCAATGAGTCTCTAGAGCAGGGATCAGCAAACTTGGCTCTCCAGATGTTATTGGACTTCAAGTCCCAGAAGCCCTGATCAGCAGGTGTAGTGATTTGGGCTTCTGATAATTGAAGTCCAAGAAGACTTAGAGAGCCATGTTTGCTGACCCCTGCTCTAGAATATAGAAGCTCTTTGGCCAGACCTCTGGATGCACAGAAAACTGTTACATAAGGATGTACATACATGATGCAGCCTTACAGACGACAATCCAGCATCAGGAGGAAATGCTCCATCATTAACAATAACACCTCTGGGCTGTCTATTTCACTGTCAAAGATCTGTTTCCATTAAATGTTTCTCTTGCTCAGTTTTGGAGTAGGAGTCTGCTTCCCTTCCCTTTATATGTATTGGCTCCAGATCAGCTGAAGAATTCAGCTCCCACGTAAGAACCCAACTATTACAAAGCTAATGATAGCCTTGTAGATATTCAAAGACTGCTGTCATCTCTTTCCTCAATCTGCTCTTCTCCAGGTTACTGAGTTGTTTAAAAGAGACAGAGAAGAGTTGATCTGGCATGACAACCCTAAGCTGGCTTTTAGCAGTGTATTTTCCAAATGTTCACAGACCTGCTACTTTGATAATGTAGTCAAGAGGTGAAGAATCTTTGGCCCTCTGGCTATTTTGGACTATAGCAATCATAGTACCTTACCATTGGTCATGCTTGGTGGAGTAGATGTGAACTTTATTCCAATTTTTAAAGGTTCAAATGCACTTCTAGAATTTTACAAGTATCATTAAGGTGACTGGTTTGGAGAAAAATTCAATATAACCTATACTAGCAACACCCAAAGTGCCTAGCCATATTTCTGTCATATATATGAATGTGCATATGTCTATACACTAGATTTTTCTCCCTCTCTCTCAGAAGATGGGAATTTGGGTGCATTTCATGAAGCCTGAAACTGACAAATACAAGCTAAAGTTGAAGAGAATTCAAGACCACATACTGTGTATATAAAACTGATGTTCTCTTCAGCTTGACTTTGTAAATTAATAAAACTTATTATTTCAAAAACTTGCCATAAAAAACTCCTCTTGGAAGAAAATTTCTCGTGAACTTTGTCCCATCATTGTCACTATAAATTGCTAACGCATACTATTTTTAATTACAATAATAAGTATTGGAGTGTCTTGATAAGAGCTCATAGTTCGCTTATGCATTATTAATTATACCCTGAGGTCTAATTATAACAGATTTTGTGACTCTGCTCTTGGTGCATGTCAGCAAAAGTGATCAAATATTGTAAAATGTAAAAAAGAAAGAGAAGATCTATTTCCCTCCAGGCAAAGAAGATAACTAAAATTCAACCTCATAAGTAATGCTAGTTTCCAAGAAAAAGAATGTGAGCAGAAAAAGAATAAATGTAACTTAATTGGCCACCACAATTCTTTGGTTCTTTCTTTATTCGTGTCAGATGCACCACCAGCATATAATAACATACAAAGCTAAAACTAACATCTAAAAACAAAATAGAATTAAAAAGGGCTAGATGACATCTGCCCAATACTGGGCCACTTCAACAGCATTTCCTCTTGCCAACATAAGGTCCTCCTCAGTGCATGTTGAAGGGCATCGTGTGCATTGAATCATATGGGAGATAGTTTGTAGTTCTCCATATTCACACAGGCTGTCATCTGGTAACGTTACAAAAGCTACAGATCAGGCTTTGTCTACACCAGTGTTTCCCAAACTTTGGGTTTTTCCCCAGAAGCCTATGTCAATTCCCCAAAGCACTGATCAGCCTATGTACTGACTTCGGCTTCTGGGAATTGGAAGTCCAACTGTGTTCTGTGGAACATAGTTTGGGAAATGCTGGTCTACACAGGCAGCAGAATCATGTGGGAGAATGAATTGCACCACTTCAGGCTGCAGCTGGTGCCATCTTTTTTTAAAAAAATGATCCCAATTTTAAAAAGAGAGTCAAGATGTTATAGTGGATCAAATAGACTTGGATTTAGGAGACCTATGTTCAAATGTCTATTTGGCCACAGAGACTCATCGGATGGCAACAATAAACCAGTCCTTGACACTTAAACCATTCACATATTTTTAAAAATGTATTACAATTGTCATGAGTTGGAAGCAAACTTGAAGATACCTTGTAAAAAATTAAAAATATTACGCTATGCCATAACTCAGAATGCATAGCGCAGAGAACTATTTCTATTGAGCTTTCTCTTTGTGTAGTGTTCAGAAACCAGTGATTTATTTATCATATGTTGGTGACTTCAATAACTCACCTTTAATTTAAAATGGTGCAGTCCACTTTAACACATCAGTATTCTCCCCAACATCTGCTCATTTCCACCAGACTTCCCGCAAACTATGTTTAAGATTTATTTATTTAAATTTATAAGCTGCCCAATCAGGAGAACCCGACTCAGGGCGGCGTACAACAGTTAAAAATGTATAAAAACAGATTTTAAAATCCCAAATCACCCACTCACTTCCCCACCCTACTACCCCCCACCCCAATTAAAAGAATAAAAAGAAATAAAAGGGAATGGGGGGAATACAACAACACAAAGGGAGGGATATTAACTAAGTATTAACTGTGGATGAGCCAACAGGCTGGAGCCGTATTCCCATTAAGGCCCCACACCTGCCCTGCAAGCCAGGTTTTCAGACTTTTCCTGAAGGGCAGCAGTTCTGTCTGTAGCCTCAATTCTGTTGGAAGGAGGTTCCAGAGGGCTGGTGCAGACACGGAGAAGGCCCTTCTTCGTGTGCCAGAGGCAGGCCCCTCTCGGGACGATGCAGTCTCTCAGGTATCCTGGCCCACTGCCATATAGGGCTTTAAAGGTCAAAACCAGCACCTTAAATTGCACCCGGAGGCAAACTGGTAGCCAGTGCAGCTCCCGGAGTAGTGGGGAGGCACGGACATAATGCCCACATCCCATCACCACCCGTGCAGCTGCATTCTGAACCAGCTGTAGCCTCCGAATGGTCGTCAAGGGCGGCCCCATGTAGAGTGCATTACAGTAATCTAGTCTGGAGGTGACCAGAGCATGAGTGACCATGAGTAAGGAGTCCCGGTCCAGGAGCGGGCGCAACTGGTGAAGATACAAGGATAAGCAGATTCCAAATCAATTTAGAATGCAAGTTGTATCAAGTGAAATTGCAGGTGGCAGAATGTAGATTTTAAAGTCATTGGACAATACCTATCTTGCCACAGAATGGGGTTGTTTCCTAAACTATGTTCCATGGAACACTATTGGACTTCAATTCCCAGAAGCCTAAGTCAGTGCATTGTCTGATCAGTGTTTTGGGGAATTGATTTAGGCTTCGGGGAATTGAAGTAAAAAAACAAAAAACCAAAGATTTGGAAACACTGATATTTATATAGAGTTGTCACATTTCTAGAAAAAGGGTAATCAGATATGTGAAATGCTTTCTAACTGTTGTACATTTATGAAGCATTGCCAACAGTAGGATATTTGGATTTGCATATTTGTTTTCCCCATTCACTTTCAGTCTAGTTTAACAAATAGAAAACTGCAAGCCGCTTTTAGAAAGAGAATGACAAGAGGGCACAGGATGTAATATAAGGTGTGTTATAAAACAATATATGTTGGTCTTATTGTATTGTGTATTCCTGTCCAATGAGTTTCCAAGTGTGCTCAATGTGTATAGCCACTGAGAAATGTATACTACTTGTGAGAGTATGTATTTGCATATGGATGATAACCCGGCTAAGAAAACATGAGTGAAAGGTACAGCTGTGATACGAGTGATAGAGAAACTCAGACGCGGACTAGGATTTGAGGACAGTGAGGATGAGGCAGGTGTTTTAAAATACAGGAAAGTTTGTTTCTAAGAGTGAAGCTTGGTATATAATGAAATACAGCCACTGGATCATCCCAGGATGAGGAAGGCGGGGTAGAAATCATGTAAATAAATAAATAATCTAGAAGATTGTAAAGTCAAGCTGCTGGCTGGATAGCTCACTGGTTTAGGTATCTGGCTGGGAGTTCAATTCACCACTGTGCCTCCTGTAAGTAGATCCAGCGTGTTCAGCCCTGGGCAAACTGCACAATCCCAGGTTGCCCCCAGAAGAAGTGACCGTTAAACCACATGCCAAGAAAACCTTGAAAAGGGTTGCCAAAACTCAGAACCAACTTGATGGTACGTGCTTATTATTAAAGCTATGTTGAACAAAGCGGAGGGCACACGTCATGATCTGCCTAGCCAGCGGGTGTTGTGATATCCAAATGGCTAAAAAAAACGCATGGAATTGGACTTGATTTCTCAAGTCCATTTGCATGTGCAGAATGTCTTCATGGAGACGTCTACCAATGTGTGGACTCCTCACTGAATAACGACTCCAAGGTATCCAGGGTAAGGTATGTTTAACAAATGTAGCAAGGAATTTATCTGCCGGACAGCTCAATGAGTTAAGAACCTGGCTGTGGAACTAGAGGTTTAAGTTCAGTTCCTCACTGGGTGACCCAGGAGAAACCAAGCCTGTTCTGGAACAGTCCCAGGGCACCCCCAGAAGAAGGAGATGGTATGTCACTTATCAGGGGTGTTTACCTATAAAACCATGAAGAAAGGGTGGCCTTTACCTTTACCCCAGCCCCCAACCCCTTACACAGTTCCACAGGCCAAGATGGAGTTTCAAAGCACTCAGGGGCTGAGGGAGAAATCAGTCTTAACCATTGCCCTTTGAGATGGAAGGCAACCTACACTGTTCCTAGGTTTGTTTTGATTTCAAAAGGATAGTCTGATCCTCCAAGTTCAATTACTGGATGTAAGACTTGAATGCTATTATCTGCTTAATTGTAGAGATACAGGGACAGATGAATATTCATGGCACTAGTATTGCACTGAGATTGGCAGTGTAAGAGGGTAGCTCTCAGTCTCAGGAACCAACCAAGAAGTGATCACCATCAGCAGTGCTAATGAGACGCCATGCTGACAGCGCTGTTGCCCTTCACCTGACTGATGAGGAAATAAAAGCTAAAATAATGGGCTTGTCTTGGCCCTTGGAGGCAATTTATCTGAGGGGTTACAACAACAGTAGATGCAATTTGCAAAATGCAAATAAGATTCTGGCTTTTTATGTTGTTGAGTGAAGTTTTCCCTAGCTCATCTCTGCTGCAGTGGCAACAACGGCATGAAGCTGAAAGCTGAAGAATATATTCTGAAAAAAGAAACTAGCCTCATTGCTTTTGACTGTGTATACTGCTGCTAAGAGAGAAGGCAGACCCAGGGGAAGATGGAGAGATAACATCAAAGACATGCAAGAACACCAAATAACACTGGATGAGGCCACTAGAAGAGCAAGAACAAGAACCTTTTATTTTCCTCGGACACCCGAAGTGGTGGTGGTGGAGGAGGAGGAAGAATCACTACCTCTTCCCCCAGCCTTTCAAAGCCCTCCTCAAATCTCTCCTGATTCCTCTGGCTTCAGCTTATTTTGTGAAAAAGAACTAAAATGTTAACTGCACAAAGACTGATGTGAGAGATGAAATAGCATCCTTTCACTAGAAACGGTCATCCTTAGTGGAGGTGAGACTATCAGGGATGAGCATAAAGAGAAGGCACCAGATGTGAGCCATCAGAATCTGTGGTAAATTTAAATTGGGAAAAATTGAGTTTGCAGGTAGGCAAGGGAGACTGTGTTCAGCTACCTAGATCTCCCTGTTCAAGAACCCCAGCCACTGCATGGACTCATGGCTGGGCAAATCTTGTGAGGACTCACTAATGCAAACAAAAGCTGTGTAAGTCTCCACCATCCACTGCCTCAGCCCTTTAAATTTAACCTAAAATGGTGGCCTTTTAAAATTCTGACCCGATTTGGATTACCACCTGAAAGAGAGCAGAATGTATGGTTGGTTCATTTTTAGGCAAGTTGACTGAAGGTGTTTTCTGTGTCAAGCTGTTTTTAGCATCTAGCGCAAGGGTCCTCAAACTACAGCCCATGGGCCGTATACAGCCCTCTGCATCAATAATCAGCCCTCACTGTGGCCCTGGGTGGTGCCGCAGGCGCTGCATCTAATGATAATTACAGTAGCAGCCATAACCCTGTTACCAGGAGCTATGGCTTCTGTCGGGTTGCCATGGTGTGTG
This sequence comes from Bradypodion ventrale, assembly GCA_035047345.1. Taxonomy (NCBI): domain Eukaryota; kingdom Metazoa; phylum Chordata; class Lepidosauria; order Squamata; family Chamaeleonidae; genus Bradypodion; species Bradypodion ventrale. Next base: position 238,842,317 of record JAWDJE010000001.1, read on the forward strand.
TGTGTAGCACAGAGCTCTGCTCCATGGGTGTGCAGTGCCGGATCAGCCATATAGCAGGAGTAGCAAATGGTATGGGCCCCATGTCTCTGGGCCCCGCTTGGTTAGAATGAAAATCCAAATTTAAATATTCTGTGCATGTGCGCGGATATTCAAAAAATGTTCACTCGAAGAGACTTGCCGACGCTTCATTGGAGTGTTCAATGCGTGCCAAAGAGTAAAGATGTGCACGCAGGCAGAGCCGTCTTTTTCTGCGCACACATCGTATGCGCTACTCTCTAGTAGCACAAATTTGTGTTGAGCAAGGGTCTCTTGACACATTTGCTACAGGCCTCGCACTGGCCAGGTCCATCACAGCTCTCAGCTCCTTGCAGCTCATCATCAGCAGTGTGTCTCCATCTTCCTGACTCTTCCTTGTTGACAGGTCAAGGGCAGAGCCGTTTACAGGCTATTTGCCAGCAAGACCCAATGAGACCAGTAGGCATGACTGGGGTGTCCCTGGCGCCAGCTTTGGGAATCCCTGTGTGCTCAGTGCCGTTTCCGACTGGCCTGCTGAGGAGGAGCCATTGGCCATTCACAGCTGCCATGGAGGGGGAGATCTGGCGGCTATTCTGCAGAGCCAAGCTTGCTTTTCCCACCTGCATCTAGGAAATGCCGTGAAGCTGAGCAAGGCCACACAGGTCAGCCAAAGTGAATGAGGAATGGTGCCCCCTTCATGCCCTGAGCTTGGGGGCGGGCGGGGACGTTGCATTAAAAAAAAAATAGTCTGGCCCCTCAACAGTCTGAGGGACTGTGAAATGGCCCCCGGCTTAAAAAGTTTTAGGACCCCTGATCTAGTGACAGACACTCAAACATACCATGTATACACACACAAATATGGGAAGGAGGTGGAATAATGGTTAAGATGGTGAACTTGACAACTTAGAGGGTCAGCAGTACGAGACCCAAGTGCTGCACATTGGAGTGAGCTCCCATCTCTGTCTCTGCTCCTTCCAACAGTTTGAAAGCAAGAAATCGTAAGTAGATAAATAGATATTGCTTTGGTGGGAAGGTTACAGCATTCCACTCTGCTGTCTAGTCATGCCTGCCACATGACCACAGAAATGTCTGCAGATGCAGACAGTCCTGGCTCTTTGGCTATAAATGGAGATGAGCACCACACCCTAAAGTTGGATACAGCTGGCTTCAAGCAAGGGCGACCTTGACTTTTATCCACAAATATGACTAGTCATAAGCAACGATGGACTTAAAAATCAGGAATGACTGCCCTCACTGCTGTTCTACAGTTACACCATGTTTAACGAAGTCATGTTTTCGATATGTTTTGTGGAGAAGGCAGATGATGTTTTACAAAATATGCTTCCCATAAAACAATTGCCTTGAAGAATTAGCAGATACACAATTGAACTTAGTGCTATCACAACAGGAATCTGGCTTGTCAGTACTATTGAGATGGATAAAAGACTTGTCTTTTCAAGCAGTCTGCGTCTGATGTAAATTATAGACATTTGGCAAGATTAGATATTTGCCTAATGGACAAAGAACAATTTATTAATCTTTGTAAAATGTGATTAATTTTTTGCTGGAAAACAGTTGCCACTAAGAAAAAATTGATGGGGACAGGACATGAAAGCAAAAGAAAGTAGAGTAAAGAGTGTTTTGGGAACTGTTCTGAGTATAGATATCAACACATTTTGATTTTAAATTCTTAAGCAGAACCTTCTCATCCATAAGCTTTTAAGCACACAGTACTTATGCACACAGCTTAAACACTTGCTTTGACAGCTGAAAGTTTCAAACTTCTATAGCAGCTGTCAGATAGTGTTAAATGGCCAGATTTAGTATAGAATCACAGATTTCTCAGCCATGAATAGGTTGCAATCTGGACTCTTAATAAACAGCAATCTACAACTTTCATTTGGCCCAACACCTTGAGAGAGTTACAACAAAGCAATGATCCTAGATCAGTGATGGTGAACCTTGGCACTCCAGGTGTTCTGGAACTTCAATTCCCCAAAGCCCTGATCAGCAGGAGTGGGCTTCTGGGAATTGAAGTCCAAGAACAGCTGGAATGCCAAGGGTTGCCATCACTGCCCTAGATCATAGGAGCAAGATAAGATGTTCTGTAAAGTAGGGATCTCTCTAGAAAAGGCAATCATCCTTCTATAACCACAAAGCATGAATGTTCCTGGAATGGTAACAAAAAGCTGCACCTGGTTTCCTGTCACCATTCCAGCATCACACACAGCTATACCTGGTCTGCTCCCCCATCTCATCCCCCATCCTCTCAGCAGGTGCTGACATTTCTCAGACACCTCAGACAAGACCTCCTGCTGGGAGTTAGATTGAGGCAGAGAAGCTGCATCTTTCTCCACAAGTAAGAAGTTACTGGCTCTCATGCTTTCTTGGAAAAAATGTGGTCCTATATGCACCCAAACCACTTTGTTATTTTTAAGGTTGAGTTAACAGTAAACTACTGGCAAAATGAAGCATTTTGCGTTACTACATCAGGACTCATTGCATTTTCACTCCAGCAGTTAAGCTGCTTCTGTATTTAGAAATAGCAAAAGCCTTACAATAGAGGACAGCCTATGACAGTGATGGCAAATCTTTTGGAAATGGAGTGCCACAGGAGGAGGAGGAGGCGGCAGCACGCAGGGAGGGAGTGCACGTGTCCATGCACCCGTGTGGTTGCCAGTGCACTTCTGGTGATGTCACGTGGGTGGGTGCCAGGCCCCCTGTGGGTGCAAAGGCCCCATGCACTATGCGGGTACATACCCTCCATGGGTGCACAGGCCCGACACCCCACACAGGTTCACATGCCCCACCCACATCCACCCCTCACCTCATTCCAGTTGTCTCCTCCCATTCAGTTTCCCTTCTCTCTTCCCTATCGGCGGAGGGAGAAAAGTGAATGGGGAAGCAGCGCCAGCGGTGTGGGGCGGGATCCACACACCCATCAGGTGCACAGGTGCCCTACCATGTGTGCACTGCCTCCGTCTCCTAGGAGGAAGGACTGAGGGAGAGGGGTGGATGGGGAAGCGGCGCTGGCAGCATGTTGGCTTGCCCCAACAACGTGCCTGTCGACAGAAAAGGCTGTGCATGCCACCTCTGGCACATGTGCCATAGGTTCGCTTACAATGGCCTATGAGATATAATTTAGACATATAACTAAAACTATTACCTTTTTTTCTTAATGGATATAGTTGGCCACCTTAAACAATCATATTGGATATGGCAAGAAAATACCTTTCTATCTGGTTTATGATTTTTGACCATTCAGTATTTCCCAATCTGTGGTTTTTGAACTTCAATTCCCAGAAGACTAAATCAATTCCCCAAAGCCTTGATCAGCCAATGTATTGACTTAGGCTTCTGGGAACTGAAGTCCCACTGCGGGGCACGTGTTCCACGATGGAAATCACTGGTTTAGACTGTACATCGTTGCTGACTGCTACACAAGCTGGTTGGAGATGAGAGTTGTAAGACACTATCAGGAGGAATAAGTATTATGTGGTGTAGCCCTCTGGTCTGTTGGAGTCAAGCATCAGGAATCCTACATTCAAATTCCTGCTCATCTGTGGAAACTCCTGGGGTGTGTGTGAAATGGTAAACTTCTCCTTGAACTTTTTACCTACCCTGAAAAGCCTATTATGATGGAGATGATTTGATGGCACATAACAGCAGACAATTAGAAGACCAGAGCATGTACACCTCACTCACAGCAGACACACATGCTAAGAGATCATCAATCAGTAATGGTGGTCTAACAGCTTTTAGCTGTAATAACACTTCGGTAGCATTTGATAGATGATTAAACTGTGTGCATAGGAGGGTGGAGCACTGGTTCAAATTAGTACTGGCCTATAATTGGGAAGGATGGTGTTGCTGAAGATACATCTCCCTCCCCAACAGCACATTAGAAAGCTCAAATAACAGTTTCAGATTACAATCTATCACTGATGATACACAATGCATTAAAATGATAACATATGAAAACAAATAAATCAAGATTTTGCTTGAAGAAGTGAACAAATACAACAATAGTGTTTTTCATTATGTGCAGATACCAAGAGAGAGAGAGAGAGAACTTTAATAACTATTTTAATAGGAGGTTTATATTATGGCTTGATGTGGTTTGCTTGATTACAATAGTTAGAACAATATTGATGAAGCTTTCAGGAAAAGACACCAGATTTTAGTTTAAAATTGCTGTGTTTTCCAATAATATTCCAATAATCAGAAGTACAAAGGAGCAATATGTACAAACACAGGGTAATGTTTTCAAACATATTACAATCTTACATTGACTTGTATGTACAGATTTTTTTTAAAAAAGCCAGTACATAACAAACGAAAAAATTGATTCTGGAAATAAGGATCTTAAATTACTAAAAGTTTTTGTTACTATTTAAAAAACTTTAGATTTTACCAGTGATTTTGCACTTCTGTCTTGCCATCTTTAACCTAAATTTTAATAAATACAGATGATGCAAATCTGATGCTTAATTATAATTTGTTTGAAACCAGGTTCCCACAACTTATTCTGGTGTTGCAGTGTTAAGAAATGTGTTGCTTAAACTGGTAATAGTTGAAATGACATCGCACACTGTATAAGCCACTTAGATGGTACCTCCCAAACCTTTCCTTGACGAATTTTCTCTGGCTTGTAGCTAGAAGATCCATCATAAATTATATACACTGTACAGAAACTCTGATCAGAATTAATTTCAGCATGATAGGCTACGGTATTGATTGTCTGTGTCACATCATTGTCTGATTTAGGTTTCCTCATGAGAATCTGTCCCCCTCCTGTTTTTACCAATTCTTTGAGGTCATCCTTGTTGTGCTCTTTAAACATTCCCAGAAAATAGAAGTAGCAGCCATCAAACAACTTCGGCAACTGAAGAAGAAGAAGAAGAAGAAGAAGAAGAAAATCATGTTAAACAAACTGGAAAATTTTATGAGGAAGCTATGGTTCACTTCCCTCAGAATACAGATATTTCTAGAATCCCTTCATAAAACTATTGTCATATAGTAGCTCCAGACAGTTCTGTCTTTTGCATGCCTGTCAGGTTTTAATCATTCTAACCGTTGGGTGACATGTTCGGATGTGAATATAAGTTTTTTAAAAAGAGGAAAATGTCAGGACCAGAAAACTAACAAATAGTGTAATGTTGATTTAGGAAGCACAACATTAATTTGTTGTGGGGTGTAATAAACCATGCCAGAAAAGAAAGACTATGTACTGGTGAAAGGAAGTGGGAGCAGATAGGGAAAAAAACAGCTCAAGGGTAGAAGGAAGGTAAATAACAGTAAGAACATGAGTAAGAAAGAAATATGGCAGCTAACTTAAAAAGAAGCTAGAAGTACAGTTGCTGAGAACAAGGAGCACAAGTCAAGATGTACTTCATTATGAGAAGGGACTCCAAGACAAGGACCTATTAGCTACGTGGAATAAGGAAGTGAAACAAAGAGATCAAGGCAGCTTACAGAAAACCCAGCACAGTGCCTCTATAGCAGTGGTGGTGAACCTATGGCATGTGTGCCACAGGGGGCACTCAGAGCCCTCTCTGTGGTTATGTGTGCTGATGTCCCAGCACAGAGTTTGCCCCACCCCTCTGGCCAGCAGCCCAATGGGCGCACTTTCTGTCCTGCCCCAGCAGAGTTCATCCCACCCCTCTGCAGCACAGACAGCAGCCTGTTAAATTTGGGGACTCGGTCTCTAAATGGTTCGCCATCACTTCTCTAAAGTAATTGGAAGAATGTTATTAAATGCTGCAGAACAAGGCAGAACAGGGGCAAAGAAACACAAGGTTTCAAACAGTAACAGCTGTTGATGGAAATGTGTGGAGAAATGAAAGTGGCTGAGTTTTATGGACCACCAATTTTTGTCTGTATTTTTCTAGCAATAACAACAACAATAATAACAACAAAGAACAAAACGGTTACAAAATAATCTTAGATCTCCAAATTAAGGAAAAAACACAAAAAAATAGTAGTAAATTTAAACCATTGTCCAAGCCTACATACAATTGCTTTCTTACTAAGAAATGAAAGCTGCTGCTTCACTAAGCCTAGCTAGCAGCTGGAGCACTAAGGTTTAACAAAGGCCCAAGACATTTGCCCTGTGTTTCAGGTAACATCTTGAATAAATTGTTTTCAGGATATATCTCAAAAGCACTGAAAAGATTTAGCAGCATCTACGACAACAGAAATCCATTAACAGCTTGAAATTGCTTTTGGAAGTTAACAGTTGTCTATCACATCTCAAAAGCAAGGTCTGAAATAAAGTATGCAGCTACACTTTCCTTATTCCGCCAATGTGGCAAGGGACAAAAAGCCACAATGCGTGGCTCCAAAGGCAATTTAAAGATCAACAAACAAGTCCTTACCAGCTGTTCTTTATTCAGCCGGCCTCGTTGCGGGCCACCTTCAACTTCATATTTCTCTTCTTGCTCCCTGGCAACACTCTGTAAACAGGCTTCCACCCCTGGAATTTGATGGCAGGAGAAGGCCTTAAATGCTCATATTACTGCTGAATTGGAACATCTAGTAAAAGCTATGCAGGATTCTCACAAGTAAATTTAAATTGTTGTTAGGACATGTTACTCTGAGGGAACACCACAACAAATATAAATAACCATATAGAATGCATGACAAAAAGTAGGCAATGGATTAAAGGGGGGTCAATAGTTAAGTAGCAGAAGACTTCTGAATTCATGCTTCTTCTCATTCCTCTCCTACTACAGGCTGGACTTCATCATGGCTGGCTTCAGGTTAGTTGTGGTAACTTTAACCAATGATACTAGTCAAAATTCTCGTTTTGCGTACAGATTGCACCAGAGTAGGCCCAATGAGTCAATGGAGATTTGGTAAATCAACTTTCTCAAAATCAATTGATTCAAATGGGCCTATTCTAACTACAACTTACTTTATCGTACTGAGTCACAGTTAGCCCACTGAATGAACAGAACTTATGGAGGAGCTGACTCATTAAATCTCCAATGATTCAGGTTTACTCTAGTATGATTCACTAAAATAAGAAACAGGGTTTTGGTGACTGTGCTACATAAAAACCACTCTGAAAGATTTTATTTTTTCCAAATAAATTTTTCTTTCCCCATTTATTTTAACTGGAATGACCAAGTGTAACAATCAATTTTTTTGTTCATCCCTACCTACGTGACAGAAATATTTCAGGCATCCACATTTTGTGTGCTTTATGAATTCTTGGTCTTTCCTCATTCATTTTTGTACCTCTTTTTTGGTCACTGCTCAAGTCAATAAATTCTTATCACTCTGCTATAAATCCATATTTCAAATGTTTCTATCCTTTTTATAGCCCCCTGTGTTAAAATGCATATTCTCAAAACCAATTTTAAGTTTTTTCTTGCATATTACATTCTTCATCTTAAGAAAGCAGTTTTGAATTTTACTGCTTGGCTACGATCCACCATTCCTTCAGCCAAATCCCAAGATACACATATTTGCTAACATGTTTCACACTTCCATTTGGAATCTTTAATGACATTCTGAGAGCTAATATGAACTCATGTTTTTTAATGCTCATTTTTAGATCCTGTTTGTCACTTACTGAACTGATTTTATTAACCTTGCAGTCTATCTAAACTGTCAGCTAGTAATATTGTAATCTAATAAAAATGATTGATTGGTTCATTGAGTATGAGCTGTTATTATACACATATTTCTCGAATCAATACTTTTTCTTCAACCAACAGTTTTAACCAAAAACTTGCCATGTACAACTGGCCTGGGATTCCTCTCAACTTTTGTTTACAATAGTAAAGGTTAGAAATGCACTGCTTTCAGACAAAACAGTGAATCCCAATGTCAACCAGGGATATACAAGCGAAAGTCTGTCTGTAATAGAAACAAATATTTCTCTACTAAAACTCTTGCCCTGCAAGATACAAAAACAGATGACATACAGAGAATCAATATCTGTTAAAATTTAAACTATTAAAACTATATACTGGGGATAGACATTAACTATTACACTACTAAGGTACGCAGGTAGTCTCTTGAGCAAGTCAATATTAGCATTGCAGACCCCTTTGGGTGTTTGAGATAAATGAGGCAACATCTGACAAATGAGAGAATTAAAAACAAAGGCTTACACTACTTGGAACTTACACATATTTTAATCATTTATTTAAAATACTCTCTCCCAAATGAAAGACCATATGCTGTAAGATTTTCACCTCTGGTCGTGTTCCAGGTCTCTTTCGTGTTGGATTAGCTTGGAATTTATTTTGAGGAAGGCCCTATTTAAAATAAAAATCACGAGAACTGGTTTGCTTCCAAAGTCTAAAGGCTAGCTCTTTGTTGGTCTTCTGGGAGCAGATGAATGCCTTTCTTTTCCAGAAAGGCTTTTATTAGACTTGGTCGATGCTGGCTTTTTTTATCGCAGTTGTTTTAAGATGTAATTGTGCTTTTTATTGGAAGCTACCTTGCATGCTTGCTGGTGGCAAAGCCGGCTGCTAAAAATAGAGGGAGGGAAAAATACTAACTTCTGGAAAACTACAGAGGACTCCAGACTACTAAGCACGTAAATAAAGTACCCTGATAAGTAGTGAGCTAAGTGTTTCTTACACCTTCTAGTTGCAGTCCTTATAAAATGAGCTTTTAAATATAGAAACTGAAATGGAAGATTGACTCTCACAGTTTAAGATCTCTATAAAAGGTGTTTAATTTGGTGGGTTTTCTTTTAAGTAAGACCACTAGTATTATTACTGTAAAATTGTTAGTGTGATTAATTCAGCAAAAATACTACACTTAGAAATATTAAGCCTGCATTGCATACATATATCTTCCTATAAGAAAACCAGGCTCAACAAGGGAACAATCCTGCTTCCACACACTTCCTCCCCTCACAATTTACCGTACTCTATTAGCTGATACCATATTTGCCTGTGTATAAGACGCATCAGTGTATAAAATGCACCCTTTTTTAAAGGAAAAAAATAATTTTCTATTTTCCCCCAAAATTAACTCCAAGAACCAGGCAAGGTGGGATGGGGAGGTGTTAAGCACTCCTTTGAAGCTCATTTCCCCCATCCCACCACTGCTGGCCACCAGGAACCGAGGAGAGTGGGCTGTGGGAAAGAAGGATCCCTAAGCCCATTTCCCCATTCCACCACCAGCTGAGGAAAGTGGGAAGGGGAGTGGGAAGAAGGATCCTTTAAGCCAGTTTCCCCGCATCCCACCACCAGCCAGGGAGAGTGAGATGGGGGGAAGCTCCTTTAAGCCCGCTTCCCCCCACCAGCTGGGGAGAGTGGGATGCAGGAAAAAGAAGGATCCTTTAAGCCCTTTTCCACAACATCCCACCACCAGCCAAGGAGAGTGGGATGGAGTGAGGAGGAAAAAGGACCCTTTAAGCCCTTTTCCACCCCATCTCACCACTGCTGACCGTTAGGAGGTGGGAAGGACTTTGAAACACATTGCAGGGTTCCCTATAACTCACAACTCAGGTATGTTGTGTCCATCACTCAGCATTAACTGAATGTAACCCCTAGCGAACACTGAAGTTTGTTCCCTCTTCTCTACAGCTGAATGTGTTATGGAATTCTGAACTAGACAAAATCGCATTCCACACGCTAAGACAGATTTAGGAGTTTTATTAATATTAATATTAACAGATTCAGGAAAGCTTTACCAAGCTAATATTCCCTGAATGAATATACATTTTCAGAGCCATCCTTTTATAGCATAAAATTTGGAAATTTCTACACATTACATCACTATGGGTAAAGCCAAAATTATTAATTAATCTTCTGACATTTCATTAAGTTCAGGTTAGAACATTCAGTGTTTGTTGTTTAGAACATGTCATATAAGTAACATGTCTCATGTCACATCATGTCATGTCACACAAATATTATTTACGGTTCCCTGTCAGCTGTACAAACTGTGCTGATCTTGTACTTTAGCCTCGTCATCAGATTCTACGTGGCAGGTCAATCTGATCTGTTTCAACTCTACAGAGAACTGAGAAATATTTTTTACTTTTAAAACAGAATTAATATTATCTTAATATCTTAATTCTTTCACCCCTATTTCAAATGTACAGAGAGTGATCAGTATTGTTGAAGATGTATTCCAAGGAAGCTTCTTCTGCAGTGATAGATTAGAGATCTTCTGTTAAGTGTTTGAAGGTTGAACTATACATGTTATAGATAACTTGCCGCTAGAATGGGGAATTTTTAAAACATTGACTGGGTGTTATGGTTTCTGCAAATGTTCCTCTCACTTCTCAGTTTGCAAATTACTTTGTTTTGGCTGAAATCCAGCAGTATATTACAATTGGAGTAGGCCCACTAAATCAATGGGATTTATTAAATAATAGAATTGTTTAAGGTCACTCACTACTAATTCACCACCGATTTAACATGCCTGCTCTAGCTGCAACTTTACTGGACTTCAGCCACTGTCTCTACACCGGCTGAATGTGATTTCCTGAATAAACAGAAATCAAAGAAAATTAGAGAGATAGACAAGAGTATTGCTGTTAACAGTCTAACAATTAATTAACTTGGGTTCAAGTTTTGCTTACTAAACAGCAGAGAAAGCGCCAATTTCCTAAATTAGGTCTCATCACTGTACCTCCTAAGAGATCTATGATCTTTAGAAGTTGTGTATTGTTGTGTGTGTGTGTTTTTCTTTGTGTGTGTGTGTGTGTGTGTGTGTGTGTGTGTGTGTGTGTGTGTGTGTGTGTGTGTGTGAGAGAGAGAGAGAGAGAGAGAGAGAGAGAGAGAGAGAAAGAAAGAATTGAAAGGAAGGTAAGTGGGGTTTGTACTGAAGACTACACTATGATTTGCATAAGAATAAGTATATTCTTAATAGAGTTGGACACAATAATAACATTCCAACATGGAAACAAGTCAAATGAAGATTTAGTTCACTTGACAACATCAGAATGAACTTGAAACAATAGCTTGAAATAACAAGCCACACAAAAAGCTCAACTTTTAAATTCTTACTCATTTCCAGATAAATTTAATACTATATATCAGGGATGTAACAACTTCTAAAAATTCCAGCAGCGTTCTCTGCCTCAGTCGCCTTGGGCCATATCTTCCATTTGTTTCCATTATTTCACTGCCTTTGTTATTTTTGTGACTGCAATGAGGGTAGGAAATAGCAAATGTTATTCTTTTAAATGTGGGCTGAGATTAAGTTTTACAAATGCAGAGTTTTTGCGGAGAATGGAAGTTGTCAGGAACATACATTAATGATAATGTTAGTCTTCTCTGTTGCTCTTGATGGAAGTAAGGCTTTTTCTTAAGAAATTTAAAATGACTGCACTTTAACTCAGAAATTTTAGAGCACACTAGCCGTACATTTCCATTATCTAGCAATCTATTTATTAAGTCAAATTGGTTCTAATAATTGGCTCGATTCAGAAAGGATGGGAAAATGTCAGCTAAGAAAGTTCCCTAGGATATCTGAATTACAAGCTTTAGCTCCCAACTGATCAGCAAAGCCAAATACCAGCAATCAAAGTGGGCTTGAGGAAAAGGTTTGGCATAAGGTTTGAATTGATGAATTATGGCCATTGTTTTGCCTTGAAAGGCCATGCATTTATGGGCCGGAGTTGTAGCCAAATGGAAAAGAAAAACAACTCAATGTTTTGGATCACGGAGTTTGCTTACCATACTTCTGAAACCACAAACTAGGACTGAATTCTGTATACTGTACTCTAGTATCATTTGTGGCATGGTACCAGAACTAAAGGGGAGCCTGCAGCGACTTAGTGATTAAGATGCTGAGCTTGACAACTGGAAGATCAGCAGGTCAGCAGTCTGAGACCTGAGTACTGTGTGGCAGAATGAGCTCTCATCATCCTGCCAACCTAGCAGTTCGAAAGCCAGAAATTGGAAGTAGATAAATAGGACTTGCTTTCATTCATTCATTTCATTCATTTATTCGATTTATACCCCGCCCTACTTAGCCAGGGCCAACTCAGGGAGGCTTACAACAGGAAAATTAAATACAATATAACAAATTAACACACCAAATACAATAGCATAAATAAAAGATTACAAGTTACAACTTTACAAATTAGTGCAAAATAAATATACCATAATATCATAACATTACAGAGCAAAGCTCAATGTACTTAACATCAGCAAAGGGAGCCGGCGAAGGAACCATGGCTCTGGTGATGTTGGCGGCACGGCTTTTGAAAGTCCCGCCGCGTAACGCCAGTCAGCTGCGCTCCTACCTCCCCCGCCAGGCAGGGCAGGGAGCCGGCGAAGGAACCGTGGCTCCGGTGATGTTGGCGGCGCGGCTTTTGAAAATCCCGCCACGTAACGCCAGTCAGCTGCACTCCTACCTCCCCCGCCAGGCAGGGCAGGGAGCTGGCGAAGGAACCGTGGCTCCGGTGATGTTGGCGGCGCAGTTTTTGAAAGTCCCACCGCATAACGCCAGTCAGCTGCGCTCCTACCTCCCCCGCCAGGCAGGGCAGGGGAGGGAGCCGGTGAAGGAACTGTGGCTCCGGTGATGTTGGTGGCGCGGCTTTTGAAAGTCCCGCCGCATAACGCCAGTCAGCTGCGCTCCTACCTCCCCCGCCAGGCAGGGCAGGGAGCCGGCGAAGGAACCGTGGCTCTGGTGATGTTGGTGGCGCGGCTTTTGAAAGTCCCACCGCGTAACGCCAGTCAGCTGCGCTCCTACCTCCCCTGCCAGGCAGGGCAGGGGGCCAGCGAAGGAACCGTGGCTCCGGTGATGTTGGCGGTGCGGCTTTTGAACGTCCCGCCGCGTAGTGCCAGTCAGCTGCGCTCCTACCTCCCCCGCCAGGCAGGGCAGGGGAGGGAGCCGGCGAAGGAACCGTGGCCTTTGGTGGGAAAGGTAACAGTAGCACAATGGCATCTAGTCATGCCTGCCACATGACCACAGAAATGTCTGCAGATGCAAACAGCATTGGCTGTTTGGCAGTGGTCGGAGATGAGCACCGAACCCTAGGGTCAGATACGACTGGATTTCGAACAAGGGCGAGCTTTACCTTACCAGAACTAAAGCTAAAACTTGGACTAAAACAAGATTATAAATTAGTCAACCTCTTAAAGAAGTATAAATCTTTTGCGGTATTGTCAGTCCTTTAGGTAGCAAGGATAAAGTTCTTGGCCATCCTTCAATGTATGGCTTAGCCACCACCAATGTTTTTTCTCTTATCATATTTGCACTAATAAATAATAACAGGAGCACATAAGAGAATGGCAATAACAATTACATTTATATACTACCCCCATAGTGCTTGTTCACAAGCTAATTAGCATTTTGCACCCAACAATGCTGGGTACTCATTTTACCAACCTTCGAAGGCTGAATCAACCTTAATCCCCATCAGAATTGAACTCAGACCGTGAACGCAATTTCTAATACAGTACAGCAGTTTAAGCACTGCGCAAGGGTTCTATAGTAGCCAGGATAAACTTATCCCAAGGTTGGAATGCCTACCAATCCAAGACTGGTTTTAATTTTCAGACTCTGTTAACTACCCTTCTAAGAGCAGAGTGGCCGCCTGCAGCTCTGCATGGCCATTGTGAAGTATAGTTGAAGCCACTTAGCCAGAAGAGTGCTCTGTCTTATGTAATCCTGTCTACTGATGATCAATGGCTGTCTAAAGTCCCAGGCAGAAATCTGTCAGCTTTCCTGACTAATATTCTTTTACCTGGAGAAACCAGGATCTCCTCCTTTTTCAAAATACTTTGATGGTTGGAATTCACTGGCTGGAATCCAGTTCATTGTTGTATAATGTAAAATTAGGTAAAGGTCGCCCTTGCTTGAAAGCCAGTCGTATCCAACTCTAGGGATATAGCCAGCACTGTCTGTGTCTGCGGACGTTTCCATGGACACGTGGCAGGCATGACTTCTTCCTGTGCCATATTTGTTGTTGTTCAGTCGCACAGTCGACTCCGACCCTTTGCGACCCCATGGACCATTTTCCTCCAGGCGCCTCTGTCCTCCACCATCCCCTTCAGCCCTCCCAGCTCTGTGCCCATTGTGTCTACAATGCCATCTAGCCATCTCATCCTTGGCCTCCCCCTTCTTCTTTTGCCCTCCACCTTTCCCAACATCAATGCCTTCTCAAGTGAATCCTCCCTTCTCATTTGATGTCCAAAGTACTTTAGCTTCATCTTTACTAGGAGCGCTCTCATCTTTACAGGAGCGCTCTCAGCACATTTGCACGCAAGACATCGGAACCAAAAAGAGCTGCTCACTTAAGGGACTTTAATAGGCAAAAAGGTTGAGACTAGGGCTTTTCCCGGCACCAGGCCAGTGACGCTTAAACCCCTTTTCAATAAACCAATTTTAATTTTTGCCTATATTAAACGCTTCCTCGTTCTTGGGAGAAGGGCTCCACCAGTGACTCGAACCGAAGTTGTAACTGTATCCAGTAGCCATTTTTCTGGTAACAGTTCATCCATATACGATCCGTATACGATTCCGAATCCATATACGATTCCGAATATTGGCAATCATCATGGCGATCAGCCACGAAGATTATCCTGCAAATATAATGCTGTGGCCTTCCATCTGCCTTCTGCATCGCAGCATGACCCCCGTACCGCTGATCCAGTTCTGCGAGTCACTTTCTGGTCCTGAGCCCTTTTGGCACGCAAAGTCCTCCTCAGCCCCAGACTAACATTGATGAAGCTAATGCCCTCAATCAAGATGAATTCAAGTGGGATTTAATTCACTTGGGGACCATCACCCTTCTCTGTGGACTTTGCTAAAGCCGCTTAATTTAATATTCACATTTATACGCTGCCCACACAGGGCGGCATTACAACAACTTTTAAAAACATATAAAAACCCCTAGTTATCCCAACCACCCACCCCACCCACTGTAAAAAAAGAGACAGAGAGGGCTCTTGATTGATATCTTCTTGTGAGCCAACAGGCGGGGACTGTATTCCCATTAGGGCCCCACACCTGCCCTGCCAGCCAGGTCTTCACACCTTTCCTGAAGGGCAGCAATTCTGTTTGTAGTCTTAGATCTGTTGGCAAGAGGTTCCAGAGGGCTGGTGCGGACACGGAGAAGGCCCTCCTTCGGGTACTAGATAGATGTGCCCCTCTAGTTGATGGCACAACTAGAGAGCTCCTCCGATCCACTCTAGTTGGACAGGCAGACACTCTTGGGGTGATGCGGTCTCTAAGGTCCTCAGGGTGGTCAGGTTAGTTAACTGCCACCTGACATTCAGTGTTGAGTCGCGGGCAGTATGATCTACTCTATTACCATAGCAGGATAACCTGGCCAGACACTGGCATGACTAGACCTCCGGAATGCAAGGAATGCTGTTTACCTTCCCAACGAAGTGGTTCCTATTTATCTGCTAGCAATTTCTTGCTTTCGAACTGCTAGGCTGGCAGGAGCTGAGACACAGACGGGAGCTCACTCCATTGTGTAGCACTTGGGTCTCAAACTACTGACCTGCCCACCTTCCAGTCTTTAACGTCAGTGTCTTAACCACTAGGTGTAACAAACCTAGGGTTTCTCTGTGTGGGATCAAGCAGTGGGCATTCCTGGGTTTCTCCCTCCCTTTTTCACATGCTGGTTTCAGCATTTCAACCCTCATCTGTTTAAATGAGAGCTTTCCATCTTTAAATGAGAACCAAACCAAAACCGAACACCTCTCCCCCTTGCCAGGCTGGCATGATGTCAGGTTTGGGATGTTATGCTACCACAGAGGCCAATGAGTCTCAGCTACAGAAAAGACAAAAAGAGTTCTGTATAAGTACAGTAAAACCTTGAGTTACGAATGCCTCTACTTACAAAAAACTCACAAGGTGAAAGGAAATCCTGAAAAAATAATGCTTTGATACAATTTTTTTAGGTCTTCCGATGCTTCCCATGGCAGCAGGAGGGTGTTGTGAGCATTTCCGCTCTGTTTTTGGATTTTTTTTGTCACGTTTTAGCACCACCATAAGCTCTCCCCACCAGGAAGTGCCGAAAATTCCCCCTTCCCCTCAACAGCTGATTGTTGGGGACTTGTCCTGCAATTACCAGAGCTGATCACTAGAGGGCACTGTTGGAAATGTGCTGAATATGCATTGAAAACAAAAATACAGTAAAACCTTGGGTTACAACCACCTCGGTTCAAATTTGCTGCAGTTTACAATGGTAAATTCTATGGAAATGCTGTCCTGGTTTACAAATTTTTAATGCATTTGTTTACAATGCATTTGTTTACAATGATCAATTCAGGACCTTTTTATTTATTTTTCAATACATCCCTATGGATGTTTCAGGTTACAATTATTTTCAGTTACAACAGAGACTGTTGGAACAGACCTTCGTCGTAACCCGGTGTTTTACTGTAAATAGTTCCGGAGGTCAGAAAACAAAGAAACAAACAAAAGTCTTTTATCTGTTCAAAACTCTTTCTAAAGTGCACTTTGGAATTTTTCGCTGTGTTTTTGCCACTTTAGAAAGAGTTTTGAACAGCTAAAACTTTTTTTTTTGCTTTTGTCTGATCTCCAGAATGGATTATTTGGTTTTCAATGCATTCCCATGGAAAACTGTGCTTCGAGATACAAACTTTTCACCATATGAAATACCCCGAGGAACGAAATGATTTCGTATCTCAAGGTACCACTGTACTCTGCTCTCACTGACATCTAGGCCAGGGCCTTCCCCAAGTAGCACCCACCATGTCCTCTCTAGCGAACCTGCTGGTGCAGCAAGTCTTAAGATTGTTATGCATGTGCTTCTGCTGAGATTTAGTGCCGAGTTACGTCTAATGGACTTTGGCAATTGCCAAACAGAAGGTATGATAAATAAGCAAGTGGTGGGGGAAAAGACCTCTTTTCCTAGACAAACGTTTCATCAGCAGGAGTCCAATTATTTGTTATAACAATCTTTAACATGTAATGGCTCTGAAAAAGACTAATAGCCAAGACTGGTAGGAACAGATGGAGCCACGGTGTTAATTACAGGCACTTAGCTGCATCAGTCCCTATGAGTTATTCCTAGCATTTCCCTCTAGGGAGGAGGCTCACTGGCTTTTTAAAAAAAGCATGTTAGCTTAAGAAGCTGGGAATGCTGTGAGCCAAGACTCTACTGATATGTAAATCCATAACTTATTGAATCTTCATTTAAGGGTAGCTGAAGTATCTACAAAAAGAAAGGCTTTAAAAGTCACTGTGATACATTCAATATCATTTGTGAACTTCCACACGTACCATGGACATTTCAATTGCCATGCAGCCCAGACCCAAGTCTGCTCCAGAAGATTCCCCTATATTCCATATCTGTGGGAAGGGCAAACTGCAGTTTCAAATTGTTCCCACAGTTTCCATGTGCATAAGAGACTGTAAGAGTGTTTCAGATGGCTCGGCCCAATAACTCCAGAGACAGTATATTATAATTAAAGTCTTTTATTCTCACTGCCCGCATGGCGGTCAGTGGCTGTATCAAGGGTCAAAGATGGAAGGGAAGGGTATGAGGTTGAGGTGGTCCTTTAATAGGGTCGGATGAGGTCAGAGGCATAAGGTTCAAAGGAATAGGGTTACAGCGGCAAGGCATTGTGGTATATGTAGTTCAGGTCAGTTTGATATTACACCTGACAAAACCCCTTCTAATATCATATGGGCTGACTACATTGAGTGCATACCTGAGCTTTTTTTTATTTTCTAAGACACAAACTGCCAAACAGGTACTCGTGCTGAGCTGAGGGGAGTGGTTTGGTCAGTATGTCTGCCACTTGTTCCTTTGTCTCACAATGTGTTAGCTCTATAAAGCCTTCTCTTATCATCTGTCTCACGTTTTTGCACTTGATATCTATATGTCTAGATTTCCGATTTATAGTGTCACCTTTTGCTATCTCTATGGCCGCCTGGCTATCTTCGTGGATGGTGATGGGGAGCTTGGGCTTTTTCCAGATAAGGGAGATCAGTTCGTTTATCCAGATAAGGTCACATGCAGCGTTTGACAGGCAGACATATTCGGCCTCGGCGGTGGAAGTAGAAACCAGTTTCTGCTTCTCGGTGCGCCAGTATATTGGGCTGCCATTCAACAACACCATGTAGCCGGATGTGCTCTTTCTGGTTCCTAAGCATCCGCCCCAGTCAGCATCAGCGAAGCATGACAGGTTGATTTCTTCGTCTATTCGAGGGGTGAGCAGTAATTCTGTCTCCATGGTACCCTTCAGGTATCTCAGCAGTCTCTTGACGGCCGCCCAATGAAACGTCTTTGGGTTACTGGAATGGCGTGAGAGAAGGTTCACTGCCAGCGTAATGTCGGGCCTGGTCCAGTTGGCTATGTGTAACAGCGATCCAATGATGGATCTGTAGTGGCTGACGTCTTCGAACGGTTCCCCTTCCTCGTAGGCGTTTTTCAGGAAATCCGTTTGCATAGGCGTCCCACAGGGGTGAGCGTTTGACATGTTGCATCTGTCAAGGAGTTCAGCTATTTTCTCCTTCTGGGAGAGTCCAAAGCCATTGGGTATCCTTGAGACTTGTACCCCTAGGTATTTGTTCACTCTCCCCAAGTTTTTCAGGGAGAATTCATTTTGCAGTCCATGAGCGAACTCGTCGCATTTGGACTTACTTTTCCCAAAGTACAAAAGGTCGTCGACATAAACTAGGACCTTTTCAACTTCCTCTGGTGATTTTCTTAGAAATACACATTTGTCGGCTTCGGCCGGGAAGAAGTTCAATTGCCTCATTGCCTCGGCCAGACACTCGTACCACCTCCTGCCAGACTGTTTTAGGCCATAGAGGCTTTTGCTGAGTAGCCACGTTTCCCCTCTGTTGCGCCCAAAACCAGGTGGTGCTCTGACGTATATTTCCTTGTCAAGGTCTGCATGGAGGTATGCTGTCTGTACATCAAACTGGTACACTTGTTCTTCGAGGATGGTTGCCATTACTAAAGCGGCCTTTACGCTTTCTGGCTTCACTGTGGGGGAGTATGTGTCTTCGTAGTCATCAGGGTATCGTTGGGTGAACCCTTGGGCGACTAGTCGGGCTTTGTACATTACCCCTTCATTTTCCAACGATTTTACCTTAAACACCCACTTTGTTCCCACTGTCCTCTGTCCTTCAGGGACCTCAGCAGGGGCATACACTCCGAGGGTTTTGAGGCTCTCCATTTCCCTTTCCATTGCCGCCTGCCATTTGTCCTGTTCTTCAGGAGGCAGTTTGTCTATGTCATCAAAGCTTGCTGGTGTCTCTGGGTAGGTGTTTATGCCCAGCACATACTCCTTTAGCCCTCTGGGAGTTTGGCCTTTGGTTGACCTGGTTGACCTGCGGGGCGCCTCTGCTGGGGTTTTTGGAGGTTCAGTCTCCACAGCACTAGTGGTATTTTGATGTGACTGCCTGGTCTCGTCCCTCTCTGGTGGCGTGTCTGCTGGTCTGTTGAGCCTTGAGTTGGATGAGGATGCTTTGGTTCCTTCTTGTACCGACTCATTTGTCAGTACCTCGTTTGCGTGTATCTTACTCCAGTTTGCGTGTTCATGGAACGTGGCCGACCTGGAAATCACTATTCTCAGGTTGTGGTCTAGGAAGCGATATGCCTTCGAGCCTGGTTCGTACCCCATGAACCTTAGCTTCCTCGTTATCTTGTCCCCTTTCTTCCTTAGTTGTTTTGGTATGTGTACGTCTGCGAACACACCGAAGATGTGAAGGTGGCTCAACTTGGGCTTCTGCCTGTACATGGCTTCATAGGGCGTTTTTCCGATAACACCAGACCATAGCCTGTTCAGTGTGTAGTTGGAGTACAGCAAAGCTTCCCCCCAGTATGAGAAGCTTAGGCCTGCATCTTCAATTGCGCATCTGATCATGGTCTGGAGCACTCCGTTCCTTCGTTCGGCGACCCCATTCTGGAAAGCTGAGAATGGTGCGGTTTTGTAGTGTAGCATCCCCTTCTCGGTTATCCAGTCTTGGAACTCTTTGGACAGGAATTCCGATCCCCTGTCCGTCATCAGTTTCTTTATGTTGGTGTTGTTCTGGGTTTGCACCCTTTGGTAGAACTCTTTGAACTTGCTGAAGGTCTCGTCTTTGCTTTTGAGTGTGTATACGAAACCGTATCGGCTGTAGTCATCTACTATCGTCAAGAAGAATCTCTTCTGGCCCAAAGATCTCTCGAGTGGCCCCACCAGGTCGAGGTGGACCAATTCGAAAGGGTGGCTTGACTTCCTGGAGGATGTCTTCGGTCGTGCCTCGGTTTTTGCCTTGGAGCTTTTGCACACGGAGCACTCCAGGTAGTTCTCACAATCCTTGATCCTTAGTCCTTCTGAACATCCTAGCATCTTCTTGACAGTCGGAAAACCTATGTGTCCCAATTTTCTGTGCAACAGATGCGCACACTCATCATGTATTTGTTTCCCAATGGATACCCTCAGTGTTCTATGCTTTGCGCTGCCAACCCCTTCATTTCTTGTGGGGCTGTTGTGATCATTGTTTTTCCCTTCTGGGTCTTCATGTTCGGGTTCCCTGGGGTCGTCTGCGGTGCAGTCCTGCATCTCTTCATCGTCAGTGCCGTCGATTAGGCCTATCGTGGCCTGTACATCCTCGGCTTCCTTGGCAATGAAGTACGGTAGGCCGCCCATGAGCTCCACTCTTCCAACCTGCTTTCCCCTTCTTTCGATGGACACCTTCTTGTTCTCGAAGACTATCCTGAGGCTGGGGTCTTCTGTGAGCTTGGTGGTGGCCAGGACATTATAAGGAATTTCAGGAGAGTAAAGGACGCCTTTGACCTGACCAATTCCAGGGATGAGTACATCGCCCCTGCCTGTTACTCTTGCATGTTCCTGGTTGGCGACTTTGATTCTGAAGGAATCTTCTTCAAATGAGTTGAATATTTCCTTGTGGCATGATGTGTGGGTGGTTGCCCCGGAGTCGATCAGCCACCGCTGTAGGTGTGCATTTGAAGACCTGTCTGCCTTGTGGCTGCTGGTCCCTTCACTGTGCTTGACCACATTCACTGAGTCTGGTTTGTGTCTATCTTGCCCCTTCTGTGGCTTAAGCTCTCTCTTTGGGCTAGGTGACCTTCGTCGTCTGTCCCCCCTGTCGTTGTCGCCCTTGTGTCTGCGTGGGTATTCATCCTGTGACTCACGTCTGGGTCTCGGAGTGTCCTCATGGCGTGCTAGATCGCGCATGGGTTTGTGTTTCCTTGGTCCACATGTGTGACACTCGAAACTGGTGCTCCCCTGCTCAGGGAAACTGACTCTTTTGCGTGGCCTGTCCTCTCTGCGTGTGGTGGCCCTACTTCTCCTAAGATTATCCTCAGCTATGAGTTTCTTAGTGATGTACCCCAATGTGGCATTGTTACTTCCCAAATTATCCAGCTGAGTCAGGAAGTAGTCCCAGCTTGAATCGAGGGAGTTGTATATAATGCTAATCTGGTGCTGATCTGTCACGATCTCCCCCCTTCTTATGAGGTCGGATCTCATGCTGCTTAGTCTCATCAGGTGCTCGCTCATGGTCGAGCCCTCTTTCATTTTGTATGCATACAACTCTCTCAATAGCAAGCAGGTCGTAGTCCTTTCATTGCAATAAAACATTTCATACAATATTCCCCAAACCTCATGCACAGTTAGCCCATCAGGGATACTCCCATACATTGAAGTGTCAATAGAGCTTAAAAGCAAACAGAACACTCTGTGGTGTAGTCTGTCCACCTTTAGGGTCCATGGCTTTCTTGGCATATATTTGCTATTGGATGCCCCATTTGCAGTTTTTCTGGTCGCCTGTAGAGGGATTTTGCTGGTCCTCTGTGCATGGAGCGACCTGAGTTGACCTGCAGTTCCTCTTCTTCGCCAGAGAGGGAGTTCTCCTGCTCCTCTTGCGCCTGCGTGAATCTCATTGTTTGCCGGCTGCCGAGGTGAGCGGATCTCTGTCTCAGAGGCCCTGCTGCTTCAGGTTGGAGCGTTGGTGAGAAGTCGCTTTCGTCACTGGAGCTGCTTTCCTCATCGGAGGGCCCTGTGGAGCTGTCGTGTGGAGGCCGCCATCTTTGCTGGACTGATGGGGGTTCGGGTCGTCGTAGCTCCGCGTGGAGTTCAGCTTCCTTCTCCGGACATTCCCTGCGCTTGGTTCGGGCAGACAGCGAGTCGTGGTAGGCCTCACTTTCTTTGTTCTGCCTTGCGTGTGCTTCCGGTCTTCCCGCGTGGATGCGTGCCTTGCGGGTCTCGCGCCCCTCCCGTTCGCGGTAGCGTGTTTCTGAGGGGGGGCTGCGTCCCCTTCGGTGTCTAGCTGGGAAGGATTTGCGGTGGCTTTCCTCCGGGGAGAGGTCGTGTCCCCTTCGGCCTTTGATTGCGAAGGGGGCCTCTGCCCATGTGAGGAGTTCGGCCCGGTTGTCAGCAGCGCCTCTCTTGGGGGCGTGGTGCCTGCTTGGGGGTCCCTGCTCCTCTTCTAGTCCCTGGGGGCTGAGGGTCGGCATGCCCCGCATTTCTAGGGTCTGTGTGTCCACCCTCCAGGGTCCCAGGGCCTTTTCTTTTCTTCGCGTGGTTGGGGCGCGCGGGTTATCTGTGGGTATTGTTGTTCCGGTGGGCCTTCCCGCCGGTGTGTTCGAATCTAGGGCCGCCGCTTGTAATTGGTCGGCTATCTCGGCTAGATTTGAACTCGGCGCGGTGCTTGGGGTTCCCGCCATGGAGGATCTCGGGGTAGAGCTTACCGTGCCGTTGGTGTGGGATTCATCTCCGGTGTTCATCAAGGCCAGTAGCTCTGCCGTGGGGATCATTTCTCTCCCGGCTATCGCCCTGTGGATTTTGGTTGTCAGGCTTTCGTCTTGGACGTCCCTTTCGGTGGGTGCCCCTCCGGTTTCGGCCTTCGTTTGGCCATCTGGGTCCATCTCCGTGATGGTCCGGTTCGGGTTGTCCTCTTCCATTACCGTTTGGGGTCGTGCGATTGCCTGTTCCGGAGTTTCGGGTCCAGTTGGTCTGGCTCGTGTTCTGGACCCTCCTTTGTTCAGCCGGGTCCTTCTTTTGGTCATTTGTTTTAATTTTGGAGTTGTTTGTGGGCGAACCAAACCTCTGCAACCATTTTGTAAGAGTGTTTCAGATGGCTCGGCCCAATAACTCCAGAGACAGTATATTATAATTAAAGTCTTTTATTCTCACTGCCCGCATGGCGGTCAGTGGCTGTATCAAGGGTCAAAGATGGAAGGGAAGGGTATGAGGTTGAGGTGGTCCTTTAATAGGGTCGGATGAGGTCAGAGGCATAAGGTTCAAAGGAATAGGGTTACAGCGGCAAGGCATTGTGGTATATGTAGTTCAGGTCAGTTTGATATTACACCTGACAGAGACATTCCCAAAAAAACTGCCCTCCATGAGTGGAGAATAACAACATGCAAGCAGGGAGGTAGAGCTAATGTGCTCCTCTCATATATAAAACCCACATGAAAAGGGGCCCAGGGAGATTGGTTAGTGAAAAACAGAATCACCTTCAAAATCCTGTAGTTCTCCAAGTCTCTTAAGATGCATATCAAGTCTTTATGGAAAGGTAAATGATACAAACAAGCTTCAAAATATAACAGGAGAAAATGACTCTTTAATGCAGGGATTCTCAACCTGCGGCCCACAGCACCATTTCATGGGGCCCCCTCCACCACACCAGGAAGTGCCATGTGGTCGAGGAAGGGCAAAATGGCTGTCTGGCACCAAAAATTGTCTGAGGGAGAGCGACCCGGCCCCCGGCTTTAAAAGGTTGAGAACTCCTGCTTTAATGTGTCATACGAAGGACAAAAATAGGACCCTTGAGAACATAAAATCAACAGGCCTTCTCTTCCAAATTGATCTATGAGAGAATTAGTTACTTTATTTTAGAAGAGTGCTTCACTTCTTCCCATTAGTTGTTATACTCTTCAGTTGCACATCACATTTATTCTTACGGTGCTGCTAAAAAACTATATTACTGAAACATATATAGTGGGACCTCATTCAACAATTGCCCCATATAGCAAGGAAATCGCATAACAATTAGGTTTTTTTGGGGGGAAATGGCGTCCCGCATAACAATTTTCCCTATGAAAAAAATCGTACACCAATTTTTCAATGGGAAAAACCACTTAGCAAAAGAAAAAAAAAAGTTGTACGATGCATCTGATAGGAAAAATCGCTATACGATGCATGCATCGAATGGCAATTGTTTAGTACAACAAGCCCCATGGAACGGATTAAATGGAACAGATTAAAATCGTTGTATGGGGTACCACTCTCTCTTTCTGTGTATAGACACACACACACACACACACACAAAAGTGATTATTGGTGAACCATCAAAAGATGCATCATTTTCAGACTGTATTTATAAAGTGATCCAATATTTAATAAGCCAGGCTGTTAACAGCTGCCTCTCCTTCTAACAAGCAAAAGCTCTTATTAACTCAGTGGCATCTCATTAACAATAATATGAAGCACTACAGATTTTAAGCAGATGGAGTAATATTTAGCACCGAATAGTTGTCATTCACCTAACAAAGAACCTAGGGTTCCCCCCCTTTCCTGGCAGGAGTCTGGAAGAAGAGAAAATATGGCACATTTGTTTTGTCTTGAGTCCTCGTTACAAAAACTTGCACTTTTTTTTCAGGTCGCCACAAGTACCTCCTTACTTACACTTAAAGGTCAAGATCCAGGACCCGGCCAGGACTGCCAGCAGGCACTTCATAGTACTCCGCACAGGGGGCTCAGAGATTACCACGTGCGTCACTAGAAGAAAAGATGACAGCTATGCCTGAGATCTAGCTCAACTGCCTTTAGATTGTGTATCAGGTAAAACCAATGCAGTGGGAAGAGTCCTTCCCCACTTGAAGGAATCATCCTGGCTGATTCACTTCCCCTGAGTAATACCATTTTAATGACCAAAGCCTTGTGCATTTGGAGATTCATCTTCTACATCAGTTATCCTCAACCTTTGGTTTTTTGGACTTCAATTCCCAGAAGCCTAAGTCAATTCCCCAAAACACTGCTCAGCCTAAGTACTGGAATCCAAAAACCAAAGGTTGAGAAGCACTGTTCTACATGTAGATGGTGGAGCAATGGTCCCATGTGCTCTCAGCTGCTATCACCTTCTCTGTTCATTTGCTTTGAGGGACTCTCACCTTGAGCATAAGAAGGGTTGTACCTGGTAGGGAAACCTTGAAATGCCCTACACACACTAAACCAGGGGTGCCCAAACTACGGCCCAAGGGCCAGATCTGGGTCCCGGCCGTAATTTGGGCACCTCTAGTTTAAGTAGAGAAAATGGCAGCCTAAAAATCTATCTCATCCTGTTGCAAAACAGATTGCATGGTGCATTTTACTTCCAATGGGAGGAACCACGTGACCGGCCCACTAAACCACATGACTGGCCCACGGTCCGAAAAGTTTTGGCACCCCTGCATTAAGCAGTGCCATACACCAATCTGGAACTCTGCCACTGCTTTAAAGTTATTCAGCAGTTTTCTTCAGAGACTGGGGATTAAGTTACGAGACAACTTTCTAGTTGCTGCTGCATGTAAGAACAGCAATCATTTAAAAGCTGGAGGAAATTAATGATGTATGCCATTTGTGAAGGCAGAGCTTCCCACAGGATTCTCATCTTATTTTGTTTCAGTTCTATTAAAAGCATCATTATTCACACATGAAGAAAACTGTGTATGAGTTAAGCATACTTACCAGAGAAGTTCCTCTTCAGTGCAATTACTGTCTGAAATCATTTCTGAGACACTATTGGATAAGTTGTATCTTAAAACTACAAGACATGAGCCACAATCCAAACATCCATATCAGTAAGTTCCTCATACAAAGTCTGCTTCATATAACATTGCCTAATTCCTTGAAAAAAGTTGCCTCATACTTTGTATGAGGCATTGGGTTTTTCCCAGGTTGCATTGTGCCTGGACAGTATAAAAGGCAGGACACATGCGTGCATTGCTCTTGTGGGTTTTGCATGAGGTGAAGAGTGTTTAGGAGTGGTTTTGAGCGCAATTTTGGATTTTTTTGGATTTTTTCATCAGAATTTTTAGAAGCATTCCTGGGATTTTTGCAGCATTCTTCAGGTTTTTGGACAATCTGGGTTGTTTGACATGTTTTTGTAATGTTTTTAGCCTTTAGACAATGATTTCTTAAAGTTCTGTCAGTTCCCTGTCTGTTTCCTTGACTTTGCCCTGAAGTCTGTGCTGTTACAGTACAATGTATCTCTATGAAAACGACGTTGTACGAGGCATCGCAGCAAGGATTTGGACGTTGTATGAGGCATCGCGGCTAGGATTTTGCATGCCTCATACAAAGTCCAAATCCGTATAAAGTCCAAACTTGTGGAACCAAGTTTGGACCTTGTATGAGGTATCACTGTATCTATGTTTCTGGGTGGGGAGTTGTATTCCCTTTCACCAACAAGAGCTCCCCGTATACACTGATTTTTGTATTAAAACTCACCAGTCTCCATAAAGTGTTACAGTACAACATGGGAGTTGTCAGATCAGAAGGGAGGGGGACTTCCCAAACTCACTAGGCATACAAAATGCAGCCCCCCCCGGCTTTACAGTGGAATCCTATGCTTGTTTGTTCAGAAATGCTTCCTATTGGGACCTATGACTGCAACCTTAATATTGTAAGATAGAAAGTATCTAAATAAAGTCATGGAACTACAATATACTTTGTACTCCTTTCATGTCACCAAATTCATGAATAAATAAAAAGCCACAAAGAGACCAAGATCCAAGCTTGCCAAAGACTGAGGGGTGGGGAGAGCCACCACAGATACACATGAGAATGGTATACTGTATTCCTTATAACAGTGATGACGAACCTTGGTACTCTAGCTGTTCTTGAACTTCAATCCCCAGCAGCCCTGATCAGCAGGAGTGCTGACTTGGCCTTCTGATAATTATCATGGCCTTATAACAACAGTCCACCTTGTGGCACATGTCATCCAAAGCTTGCTTCAGCCACTTTAGCCCAGGAGTGGTGGAGTTAAAAAGTCCACACGATACTGTTTCGATCTCATCTCTATTTATCCAAGGATGGAATATCTGCAGCTCAATGGTGCAGGGAGGGGAGCTCAACTGATTACAGAGATCAGAATAAGTCACAGAGGAGGGATTTTCAAAAATAAGGATAGGAACAGCTCTTTAGGGCTGTGTCTAATCATTTAATTAACACTGTAAAAAAGATTTTAACACTATGCACAATCTACATTTTAAGGAAAACGACAGAAATGTAGAATACCTACCTGTGCCATTGTATTCCGTACACAGTCTGGCCTTCAGAACCACAGCCAATTTGCTCAACAGCTGTTGCTTAACTGGATCAAGACCACTTCCCAGGAGAACAACAGGCCCATCTCTAGTATGATTTAACTTTATCTCCTTTGCATGGACAAAAGGGGGAAAGTGTTAAGTGCTACATAAAGCTGTCCTTTTTACATAAAACATTTAAAGGAATAACCAAATCTTTGCCTGACATTTCTATTAAATAAGAAATAACTATTTTGACATGAACATAATTCATAAGTGGGAATGCAGGACGCAAACAGATGTCACCAGCATTCATATTTCTATCTTAACATAAAGGCACTAAAGGGACAAAAAGATTTTCATGGTCTTCAAAATCGTTTCTTGTTGCTGAAGAATTTTTACATAGTTGGCCCATCAATGTTATCATTTTCACAAGAGATTTTGTGGAAACATCCTTCAAAATGAAACAAAAGTGTAAACCACTCATGAAACAAAAGTGTAAACCACTTATGAAACAAAAGTGTAAACCACTCATGCATACGTGTACACCAACAGGTTCAGGCCGGGTGCCTCTGAAATAATTTTGACTGCAAAAATAAAAGGCCAGGAACCTCAGCCAATTTTTATCACTCAGGAGGATATCATGCATGAGCCAGTCTCCCGACTTCCAGATCTGTGACAAATGGCAGCTCCATCCAAGCATTCCAGATCAATCAAGTGAACTTTCTACATGCCAAGAGGGTGAACAGGGTTTTCTAGCAATAGCAATGACACTTGTGTACTGCCCAATAGAGCTTAGTGTGCTCTCAGGGCAGTTCACAAGGTAATTAGCATCCCCCCCCCACATGCTGCATACTCATTTTAACGGCTTCTGAAGGATGGAAGACTGAGTCAACCTTGTACCTCGGCAGGATCAAACTCACAGTCAACAGTTTTGGCTGCAGTACAGCACTTTAACCACTGTGCCACGGAGGTAGAGAATGTAGACGCACTTTACCATTCCCAACTATCACTTAACAAGGGATATCTATCATTTAAGAAAGGACACCCTTTGCAGTGTAACTAGAACTTTTAGTTACCTTTATTGATGAAAGCATACAGCTTCAGTAAACAGTTGAGGGGATATTCTATGGTTCCTGTGCTGGCTTAGGATCTTATATGTGCTCTGTTTCATGTACTGAGGTGATTATGAAGTGGAAGAAGGAAAGGTTCATACCACAGAATTGCAGCTTTGCATGTTTTTTTTAATGTGGTAAAGTAACTATATTGGTTACTTTTGCGAAATGCCAAAAAGAAACAAAACCCTACTTCTTAAATTGTGACCATAACCATAACTAATTACCTAATCATAACTCTCTTAGCTTTGGTAGCTCTCCTCACAATTACTCCTACATCACACAGAGAATTTCTGTGGACTCTTGGCATAGTTTGCCATGTAGAAAAGGAGAAGGATCTGAAGAAAGGCGGGCAGAGACCTTTGGGATCCTTTTAATGAGGGCATGTGGCTTGTATTAAAGAACTTTGAGTCCATAGACGTTTGACCTTGTCATGCAGTTGCACATTTCTAAAGCACACTTGTGTAGGCTATTCGCACATGGAGAAAAGTGTATGGAAATGTGCAACTGCATGACAAGGTCAAAGTCTATGGACTCTTCTTTAATGCAATCTACATTGCATTCATTAAAAGAATCCCAAAGATTGCACAAGTGTGTTCTAGGAATGTGCAACTTCATGACAAGATCAAAAGTGACCGTGTGAATGCAGTTAGGTTGCTTGACAAATATACAATAACACAATGACCATTATGAGCAAATTAGAAATTTATACAGGGTTTTTGTTGTTGCAGAAAGCATTAATCCTTCTCTCAATATATAAGATATAATGCATGTATGCTCTAATTCTGATTTGCCCTGCACATTGTATTTATCCTTCCCTACCTTGAGGGTCTCCAATGCTTTACTGACAAAGCCAAGATTCACAGCAGTAGAGTTTTAGATTAACTGTAAGTGATTTTTGAAGTACAGTACTTAACTGCAGATAAACATTGCAACACCACTGCATGCAGTTACAGAACAGCTACTCTCCTCTACTGCTCTTCAATCTCCTTATTCTGCTCTGAAGAACTGCCTTTTTTCCAGTGTGGAAAACTAAAGTCTTCCTCCTCTGTGGCAAAGAAAAGTGTCCCAAATAATGCACTTTCTTTACAACTCGGAAACCATGACCTCTGATCACAAAGAGTGCTCTCAATTCCTTGCCAATGTCCTTTACTGCTGGGTGGAGCAGTCATAAGAGGCTTGTGAAGGGACATTTGCCTAATCACCTGGAGTGAAATGGGGTAGACAATAATACATGAGCAAATAATAAATGAGCAAACAAGCCCATTTTTCCCCTATAGGTGGAACCCTAGGAAAGGTCAAACATGTCTATGGTTGTTGTTACATGCTGCCAAGTCGCTTGCAACTTTTGGAGATCCTGTGAAAGAGTGAACTCCAAAATGTCCTGTTCTCAACAGCCCTGCTCAGCTTTTGTAAACTCAAGACTATGGCTTCTTTACATCCTTTACATTTGATTATCTTTTCTAATTTCTTCATTGCTGCTAGTCTGAGTCTTGTTCTGATTTTGTTTTTGCTTCAGTCTACATTTGGTCTAATGACTGAGACTAGGTCAGGGATGGCCAACCTCACGAGCCTGACCACGAACCAGGACAGAGTTGTGGGCCAGACCATGTCTCCCAGAAATGGGTGCATTTATGGTTGATGTAAATGCTCCCACTTCCGTGTTTACGCCAGCCACAGGCATGTTTGCACATGTGTGTTTTACGGATGATGTAAAAGTGCCCACTTCCACTTACAGGGGCAGAGGAGGCAGAGACAGGCCAGATGGGATGGTGTCAGGAGCTGGGTCTGTCCCGTGGGCCGTAGGTTGGGAACCCCTGGCCAAGGTAAACAAAATCTTTCATTATCATTATTTCTTCACTGTCAACCTTAAAATTGTAGTTCTTCTGCTGTCATGATTTTTGTCTTCTTAATATTCATCTGCACTCCTGCTTTGGCATTTTCGCCTTTCACTAAAAGTCATTTCAGGTCATTGTTGGTTTCTGCCAGTAAGATGGTGTCATCTGTACATCATGAATTATTGATGTTTCTTCACCAATTTTCATTCCTTCTTCATCTGGATCTTGTCTAGCTTCTCATATAGTTAAGGAGATGAAATGCATCCTTGCCTGTCACCTTTGCTTTTAGGAAACCATCCTGTCTCCTGTACTCTGTCCTAATGGTAATTTCTTGTCCTCACCAGGACAACTAAGTGCTGAGGGACACTGATTACAGTAAAACCCCGGCTTACGAACAAAAAGTCCGTTCCGTAGGCTTTTGCTTAAATCAGTTTTTTATGTAACTCGAAACAAACCCATAGAATTTTTTTTTACGTAACTCGAACCAAACCCATAGGAAAAATGAAATATTTATGTAAATCGAAGCAAACTCATAGGAAATCATGTAAATCTGGACATGGTTTTAGCACAAAATCATTATATAAGTCCAATTTTATGTAACTCAAGTCATTTTTAAGTCGGGGTTTTACTGTACTTTCAATAACCTCATGAACCACTTAGTCAAAGGCTTTGCTAGAATCTATAAAAAGTAGGGTGATCCTCTTCTGAAATGTCTTAGGTACTTTAACAAAGAGGCAACAAATATAAAAAACAAGAGGTTTTGATATTCTTGTATTATTCCTAATCCAGCAAAGCCTGGTTCATTTTGCTGAACATCATGCCCAAATTCAGCTTATAAAATGAAATTTAAAAAACATTTCAATACTTACTTCTCCACACTCAGTAACTGAAGAAGATTCATTATTTACTGATCGCATTAGAAGCGACTTCATCTTTGCCGTCTCGGCATAATCCACAGGCTTGTGCCCAAATATATTGCTAGTTGAAAAAAAGGGCAGATGGGTTTTACATAAATAAATGGTGTGAATAGACTCTTAACTACCTGGTTACAGTTGCTCTGTACATTTTCTACTTTCTTAGCATGTAATTTCTGGAAAAATTGAATGAAAACCCAATTAAATCATTAAATACAAGACAGATGGATACAGAACAGCAAGCAGCTGCACACAGCATAAAAAAACAGGACGTGTTCTACAAGCCTGCAGCCTTATAAGTACTCTCCTGGTCAGGTTGAATGTGTAGATTACTGTACCCTGTAGGTCACTAGTAAGGGCCAACAGAAGCCCTATTCAAGCATTAAGCCTAAATTGCATAGGGCTTAGTGGTTGTAAGGAAGGGGATAGGCATGTAAAATTTCATTCTTTAGATCCCCACTTCACCCAGAAATTTTAATTCAAAATTTTGCAGAGGCGGCTTATAGTATGAGCTCCCAACCACAAATACTCTACATGTGTTCAGCTAAATGGACTTGGAGCCTGTGCTGCAGCCCTTCAGGTTAAGCCTCCCACAGACTGATAACCTGTTGTAAGGAGGGACACAGAGGGTGTGGCTTATATCACCCCTCCCACCCACTGAGTGCTAGACAGATTCAGACTTAATGCACAGCTACAGTGATCTTTACAAGTGAGCTTTACGGTGA
Organism: Bradypodion ventrale; assembly: GCA_035047345.1. Lineage (NCBI taxonomy): Eukaryota > Metazoa > Chordata > Lepidosauria > Squamata > Chamaeleonidae > Bradypodion > Bradypodion ventrale. The sequence continues at coordinate 238,874,084 of JAWDJE010000001.1, forward strand.
CCCTTACAAGTGGGCACCGTGGCTTCTCTCCCAGCCCTGCCTGGCTGGGAGGTAGAAAACACGCCGGTAGCTGGGGCAGTACGAACCACGGCCCCAAAAGCAATGCCGACGTTGACACATGTCTCGCCTTTGCTGGGTCCCGGGTTCTATTGTGGCTTCGTTAGGAACATTGATCCCGGCTCCATTGTGGACGCTGAGCTTGGGGTTTGGGCTCCGTCATGGATGGCGAGCCCTGTTGTGTGTGTGTGTTTGATTTTTTTCCCCCTCCTGGTGCTGTGTATGATAGATTTGCTGCTTTCAAATTTATACATTTGTAATTTGTATATTTTGAGCGTGATTTTTATGTTACCTTGTTATATTCTGTATTTATTGCTTTACTCCATTGTATTTCTGTATAATTATATTGTATCTTTATTTGAAATGCTGTTAGCCACCCTGAGTCGGCCTGTGCTGAGTAGGGCAGGATATAAATTAAAATTTATTATTATTATTACAAGTGATCTACAGTTTGTACTCTTGTTGCTGTGATAAAGACTTTTAATATGGCAAGGATTCAAGCTTTGCAATGCAGAAACTACATCCAAGTGGATCATAGGAAGGAAAAGATTTCTGGGTCAATGAACACATCCATGGGAATCAAATGCTTTTCTCATTCCACTGACACATGTTGCTTGTCCCTCCAACCATTGCTTGGGGCAGTTTGTTTCTTCACAATGAGGCTAGTGGCACCCATGGGCCCTTCCAGATATTGCTCAACTGCAGAACCCATCAGTTCTGCCCAGTGAATGCTGAGGGAAGATGGAGCCTGTAGTCTGTCTGGAGGGCCACGCATTCCCCATTTCTGCCATCTGCCACCATCACCTGCACTTCCCTCTTCCTGTTGCTTCTGTATGTGACCTGTAGCCCATGAGCTCTGCAGCTACCTAACACCTGAACTTGGCTCACTCTCTTCTCCCAGTACTGCCGGGGAGCTCAGTTAACAAGGAGCCCACATATTGTATTATAAAACACCTGGTAGGGGAGAGGAATGTTTAAAGCTCATTCTCTCTTGGGTGTTTCAAACCAGTAAGGACTGACATGCAGCCTTGATTGCAGCATATATCCTTTGGGCAGGTATATGGCCTCCTCCTACTAATTGGGTGTTATAGATAGATAGATAAATCTTATAATGCTGCAATAGATGTCAAGCATCAGTGCTAGAAGAGAAAGCAAATATTAACTTGTGCAGAAAATGATTGGCTTTCCTACACAACAGGTGGAAAACCTTTTACCAGGTTTTAACCTACAATGAGAGCATCACTTGTCTAAAAAAAGAGGATGAAGAAATGAAGAGGGACACTATTTCACATGAACATGAACATTCTGTAGGCAGAAAGTCTCAAATTCAAATTCTTGGCGTTTTGGCCAAGAGATCCTTGACAGAAGGCATGTGTCAGACCCTTTGTTGTTGTTGTTGTTCAGTCGCACAGTCGGTTCCGACCCTTTGCGACCCTATGGACCATTGCTCTCCAGGCGCCTCTGTCCTCCACCATCCCCCTCAGCCCTCCCAGCTCTGTGCCCATTGTGGCTACAATGCCATCTAGCCATCTCATCCTTGGCCTCCCCCTTCTTCTTTTGCCTTCCACCTTTCCCAACATCAGTGCCTTCTCAAGTGAATCCTCCCTTCTCATTTGATGTCCAAAGTATTTTAGCTTCATCTTTACTATTTGACCTTCCAGTGAGCAATCCGGGTTAATTTCTTCTAGGATTGACCTATTTGTTCTCCTCGCTGTCCAGGGCACTCTCAAAACCCTCCTCCAACACCACATTTCAAAGGCATCTATTCTTCTGCGTTCAGCCTTCCTAATTGTCCAGCTCTCACATCCATACATTACTACTGGGAAAACCATTGCTTTGACTATTCTAATTTTTGTTTTCAGTGTGATGTCTCTGCTTTTCACTATGTTCCCCAGGTTTCTCATTGCTTGTCTCCCAAGAATCAGTCGCCTTTTTATTTCATGGCTGCAATCCCCATCTGCAGTGATCTTTGATCCTAAGAAAGTAAAATCTGTCACTGCTTCTACTTCTTCCCCATCTATCTTCCAGGAACTGATTGGGCCTGTTGCCATTATCTTGGTTTTCTTGATATTTAGTCTCAAACCAGCTTTTGCACTCTCCTCCTTCAGCCCAATCAAGAGATTCTTTAGGTCTTCCTCACTTTCTGCCATTAGGGTGGTATCGTCTGCATATCTCAGATTGTTGATGTTTCTCCCAGCAATTTTTATCCCATATTGTGATTCCTCCATCCCTGCATTGCGCATTATGTGCTTGCTCTGTGTATAAGTTTAATAAGCAGGGTGACAAAATGCAACCTTGTCTTATTCCTTTTCCTGTTCCAAACCACTCTGTCATTCCGTGTTCTGTCCTAACTGTTGCTTCTTGGTTCATGTACAGATTTCTCAGGAGGCATATGAGGTGCTCTGGAATTCCCATCTCTTTAATTACTTGCCACATCTTGTTGTGGTCCACACAGTCAAATGCCTTAGTGTAGTCAATAAAACAAAAGTATACTTGTTTCTGGTATTCCTTTGTTTTCTCCATGATCCATCGTATGTTGGCGATGTGGTCTCTAGTCCCCCTGCCTCTTCTGAAACCTGCCTGCACCTCTGGTAATTCTCTTTCCACATGCTGCTGAAGTCTATCCTGTATTATCTTGAGCATCACTTTACTGGCGTGTGGGATGAGCGCAATTGTTCGATAATTTGAACATTCTTTGGCATTGCCCTTTTTTGGGATTGGGACGTATACTGATCTTTTCCAATCCTGTGGCCATTGTTTTGTTTTCCAAATCTGCTGGCATATTGAATGCCTCCGGCGAGAAAACAGACATTGTCAGGCTGACCATGAGTTCCACAGAGCATAGCTTCTCATGTTGTAGAAATACAGTCATTTTAGAGAGAATAACTCAAGAGAATGGTATGGTTTTATACACACCAAGCATTAATCTGCCTCTTCGGATTAACTGAGAAGATAAAATGGAGGAAGGACCAGGATGAATCTTGCTCAGGGCTCAGCTCAAGGATTGGCTGAGGGTGTATTAAAAATGTAACACATATTAAAACATTTATTATCAACAACTGTTTCCACAAGCTAGCCCATAAAAGCAATCCGTTCTCTTAAGTAACATGCTGTTACTTAACATGGGTACACAGAAAGCGCCTCCTCAAAGATTGTGATATTTTTAAATCACAATCAGGCGTACCCTGAGTAATGGTAACCTTGTGTTGCCAGCTAAGGCGAGGGGGCGGCGGTAGAAATATGAGTAAATAAAATAAAATAAATAATCTTTCTCATACTAGATCAGGTGAAAGTAACTGCAGAATGATTTTGCCAAAAGGTGGCTTCTTTTTGGAAGTTTCATTCCTGGCCTAGACATGGAAGACGTAACATGGTGGAACAGAATGGCAGCAGTGAAGACACACCAGCACTGCTTAGCAAGAGAACATTAAATTTTCTGGGAATTTTAGGAATGGAAATGAAACCATTTAATCAGAAATTTTACTTTAGCACCTATATGGTTAATTATTACCTGAAGTAATAAATGAAGCAGCTACCTAAAGTAAACATATTCTAGTGTAGATTTTTGAAGGATTCCAATGAAAATAAATCTGGCATTAGCCATTGTCACAGTTAGTCTCTTGAGACAGGAGAATTCTTGGTGTGAGCTTTTTGTGCTATAAGGTCAAAGATAATTAGGAGGTGCATTTTTAAAACGGGTTATGACACAGAAGCCAACAAAATGGCAATGGAAACAATACACTCGCCATGATTTAAAAGTTAAATGCCAGTCACAACTTTAAGAGCTATAAAAATGAATATACATACCGCATTTTTCGGACCTTAAGATGCACTTACCCCCCCCCCCAAAAAAAAAGTGTGTGCGTGTGTGGGGAATGATAGTGTGTCTTATAGTCCGAATGCTGTTCAGCCAGGCCAGTGCACATTCCCCCAAACCAAGTCGGGGATCAGACGCTGTGATCCCCAGCTTGGTTTGGGGGAAACCATGCCGGCATGCTGTGCACATTCCCCTAAACCAAGCCGGGATGAGGTGTGTCTTATGGTCCGGTGCATCTTACGTGGTCCAAAAAATACGGTATACACCCAGCCACTTTATTCATCTTGTTAAACCAAAAATGCCACTGTATTTTCCAGACATGGATATCCAGAATGGATACACTGAGAAGATAAAATGATCTTATAACACTAAGAGAAAAGACCCAGAAGGACCTCTTCTGAGAAAAAGTGTAAACACAACAGTCTGTATTGCAAACAGTTTCAATACATGCAGAGTATGTTCCACTATGCTTTCTGGCAGCTGCAATTGTGCTCTAGCAGCACCTCTCAAACTGGGCACTGCCGCACTCTGGGTATCCAGGATAAAGGCCAATGCCAGGGATATATTCAGGCTTCAAGCCTGATTGTTCGGGGGAATGTGGCCCTATTCAGCACAAGCTGAATCTGGTCTGCTTTTCAACAGACCAGAAGGCTCTGTCTGGACTAAAGTTCTAGTTGTCTGCCCTCATTCCCCAGTCCACTACGGAATTAGACCAAAAGGTAAGAACTGAAGCAATGCTTCCTTGGAGATAGACTACCAATAAAATGCTCACTGCGGCCACACTTTGCTCAGAGCTCTGCCTGGTCCTAAAGGAAATGCTCTCACAGTTCGCCTATATTCAGACTGAAACGCTGGATGAAGCCATTCATTCTCTGCCATGAAAGATAGCAGCCGGACAGCTTTTACTAAGGTAAAACTTATTGTGTGTTGGTGATTTGGGTGGGTAACTGGCAGGAGAGTCCACTTGAGTGGAAGTCTTTACAAACAACTGAAATTGCAAATCTAAACAACTAATTTTTCACATCACTTGGTTGGCCATGAAGCCAGACAGGCAGGAAATCCAAGGGAGAAAACGTAGAAAAACCAGCTATAAAATATAAATCAGCTATGTGGAGGAGATTAACTTTAAAAAAAATTAAATAGGCCAACAGGGCAATTAATAGGTTCGCTGATCCACGTAATATTTTCCATTTGTATCTACGCTTCTTTCCTAGTCAGAGAAAAGGTTGAAAAAGTAACCCCTGCAACCACTAAATCTTGCAGGTTCCTGCAGAAATACACATTACCCACCATCAGAGTCAACCCTTCTGTTTTCTTCCATATGAGAGAGAAGGTGTTCATCTATTGCAGTTACACATCTAGAATTAAAATTTGTTTTTCCCCATAGAAGTCATTCTGGTCAGAAGAGGGGGAAATAATTTAAGATTCATCGAAAGGATTATGCTTATTCAAAGCTTATAAGGGGGTGGGGAACTGTTTGCAGACATGGGGGTAGATGGCATCAAGGGGTATAACTACTACATGATGTCACTTGATACCTGGCAAAAGACCCACCTTTGATCTTCCTTCCCATTCCCCTAGCAATGGGCACTTCTGGGAGCTGATTTTTCTCAGCCAGTGCTTCCAAGAGCTGGCTGAACCCTGACTTGGGCAGCTCTAGAAGACACTAGACCAGCGATGGTGAACCTTTTAGAGACTGAGTGTCCAACAAGGGGCGGGGTGAACTCTGTGCTTGGGAGAGGAAGGTATGCTCCCATTGGGTGGCTGGGGGAGGTGGGAAGGCAAACTCTGTGATTGGGGGAGGAAAGAAGTGCTCCCATTGGGCTGCTGGGCAGGCAAACTCTTTCCTATAGGAAGGAGGAAGCACTCCCATTGGTCTGCTGGGCGGAGGGACGGGCAAACTCTGTGCTGGGGGGGAGGAGAAAGCACTCCCATTGGGTTAGTGTGCAGAGGGGCTCGCAAACTCTGTGCTTTGGGGAAGGAGGAAGCACTCCCATTGGGCTGCTGGGCAGAGGGTCAGGGAAAACTTTGTGCTGGGGTGACGGTGCACATGTCAAAAGAAAGGACTGGGGTTCGCCACCACTGCACTAGACAAATGTATGGCCAGATTCAGATACAGTAATACCTCATACAAAGTCCGCTTCATACAACATCGGATTCATACAACATCATCTAATTTCTTGAAAAAAGTTACCTCATACAAAGTCGCTTGACTTTGTATGAGGCATTGGGTTTTTCCCAGGTTTCATTGTGCCTGGGCAGTATAAATGGCAGGACACATGCGTGCATTGCTCTTGTGGGTTTTGCACGAGGCAAAGAGTGTTTAGGAGTGGTTTTGAGCGTGATTTTGGATTTTTTTAAAATTTTTTCACCAGAATTTTTAGAAGCATTCCTGGGATTTTTGCAGCATTCTTCAGGTTCTTGGACAATCAGGGTTGTTTGACATGTTTTTTGTAATGTATTTAGCCTTTAGACAATGATTTCTTAAAGTTCTGTCAGTTTCCCTTCTGTTTCCTTGACTTTGCCCTGAAGTCTGTGCTGTTACAGTACAATGTATCTCTATGGAAACAACATTGTACGAGGCATCGCAGCAAGGATTTGGACGTTGTATGAGGCATTGCAGCAAGGATTTGGACGTTGTATGAGGAATTGCGGCTAGGATTTTGCATGCCTCATACAAAGTCAAAATCCGTATAAAGTCCAAACTTGTGGAACCAAGTTTGGACGTTGTATGAGGTATCACTGTACTATCCCATCCTCCTGATCTAATCAGTCTCCCTACTAATTTCTAGGGAACAGTGACTCGGGGGGGGGGGGGGGGGGGAGTCTAACTAGGAGACTCCAGAGGCTGGACAAGGAATAGGGAACCCACCCCTAGTGTAGATAATGTGTTACAATATGTAATGTGTTAAGTATACTGGAGAAAGAGCCGAAGAACTACTTCAGCTGTGCTGAAGAGTTTGGATATACAGTAATATCTCGCATAACGACCGCATCTGAGTGTCATATTCACATAACGTCGCCGTTTTTATGCACACGTGATGCACACATGATGCATCGCAGAACGTCCAAAACTGCTCAAAAAACGGACGTTATCTGAAGTATTGGTATAGGAACCTTGGATAACATCCATTTTTGACCATTTTTTGGACTTTATGTGATGCATCTCACCATGGGAACCGCATAACGTCCAAAATCGCATAGCGACCAACTCCGTGGAGTGGAGTTTGGACGTTATCCGAGGTTCTACTGTAAGCCGAATTTTTGTGACTTCGTGGTCAACTGTAGACTCACATTCTACACCACAAACAGCTCCCCTCACTTTTGGACTTTTTTATGTGGCACAGGGGGCTAATACTCTTCAAGGGACACAAGCTAAGTGTCTTCTTGGATGAATGGAATTTGTTTCTATTGACCCCAGCCATCACTGTGATGTTGTAACAATTTCTGGACTTGATTTTTTATGTTCTGAATAATTCTAAGACCTCAGTCACCAGGCACATATAGACAAACACACGCACACGCACACACACACAATGTACCTGCACACGGCAATTAGAAGCCACTAGCTTGCAGTTTTTTTCTTAGCCAATATTAAGAAACTTTTGTGTGTGTGTGTGTATGTCTCTGTGTGTGCTGTCAACATTCATTGGCTAGTATACTAAAAGATAACAGAAGAAGGAAATTATTTTAGAACCTTCACTTCAAAGTGGGTTTTCTGTCACAACTGTTGCTGAAAGGAGCATACAACTGCAATAACAAAACAATTAACAGAAATAGCCACATAAAAAGTTGAATGCAAAGACATTTTTGAGACTCAAGAGAGACACATACTGCTGTTTGAGGAGAGTAGTTTTTAAGGTGCATGTAATTGTAAATGCTTCAAGAGACTGAACAGCAATATGTGGCCCACTAGAATACAAAAACCATCATATTATCCTAAGCATTTTGGGCCTTCTAGGTTAAATCAATCTATTTTAAAGCTTTATGGGTTGCCTTATAGAGTAAACCCACTCTCTGAGACATAAAAAATCAACCCAAGTTAATCCAACCAAGCTTCTTTCACTTAAAACCAGAAAACACAGAGAGCAGACAACAAGTAGGGATGGATAAGGGAAATGCAAGTTCAAGTCTACTCAGACACACAATGTCTGATGAAGTGGACTTGGTCCACGAAATCTCACATTTAAGTAGAGAAGCAGTATTTAAGGTGCCACAACTTTGTTTGTCCTCTTTTTTTGGCTGTTCTGTTTTATTTACTCAAAGATATGCTTGCACAGACTAACACGGCTACCACTTCAAACTTTTCTGACACAAAACTGTCTGGAAAGCCTATTTCAGAGCAACTTTCTCTCAGGTCTACTCCTCTGCTTAGGTAACCCTATGACAGTGATGGCAAATCTTTTAGAGACCAAGTGCCCAAGCAGAGGGGCAGGGCAAACTTTATGCTGGGGGGAGGCAGGAAGCGATCCCATTGGGTTGGTGGGAAGAGGGGTGGGGCAAACTCTGTGCTGGGGGAGGGAGGAAGCACTCCCATTGGGCTGCTGGACAGAGCAAACTCTGTGCTGGGGTGATGGCGCATGTGCCCACAGAGGGCTGTGAGTGCCCCTCTGGCACACATGTCATAGGTTTGCTACCACTGCCCTATGACTAAGCTGTATCCCTTGAGACCGCTGTCAAAATCTTGTTATGCAGCAACTTTTAGTGGTGAGTTATTGTAAGTTAAGGAAACTCTGCAGGCATCATCTGTTGCACACCGAATCATGCCAATCAGGAGACAACAGATAGAGCCTACAAGTGATTTCTTAATCTATGGCTATTCACCACTAAATATCTTTTGATTAACTGCACAGCAGGATTTTGGCCCATGTATCTTCTCTACCTGTCACCTACTGTTCACTAGTGTATCCCAACTTGTATCTTAACAGTGCTCAGTGTTTGCTGTAGTTTTAAAACAGGGGAACTTTATTAGATTTGGGTTGATTTGACATGTTTTATGTCTCTGTGACAGAGCTACAGCTCTTGTTCTCAACTGCCTAAGTGTCTTCTGAGCATGCCAAGATATACCTTAGCTCATCTGCAAATAGAGAAATAAAGAGCTTTTCACTCTACTCACACTGCATCTCGAGAAGCTCCGTGTGAAAGCAATAGTTCAACAATGCTTGTGTGCCCATTCTTGACTGCATCATGAAGCGGCATATCATTTTGATACCCAGTTGCATTCAGTAGTGCCCCATGCAACAACAGTAACTCCACCACTTCCTTATGTCCATGATTGCAAGCTTCGTGCTAGGTGAATTGGAGAAAAGCAAAGTAACAATTTGCACAATTAAAAAGAAAGTCCTGACCTCTGTGAAAATGTAACAAAATGACAAATGGAAATAAATTATATTTAAAAAATTGATTATAGTTCTACCAGACTTTCCAGTCAAGACCAACTCCCAAAGCAGCTTATAAATGAAATCCATTGATCCTAGAGATCTTTGTTATGACTGATAGAAAAAGTGTGTGAATATGCTCAGTCTGGCAGTAAAAAGTGAAGTCATTTTAATGCAATATCCATCATAAATGGATTTTCACAGCTAGCAGTAACAAAAGTATTTCTCAAGTCCGTTTCCCTTGAATTTGAAAAAGCAGTATAAAGAAAATTGGCAGGCACAGATATTGGCTTCTTCCAGATGTAAAAATAAAGCTCATTCTGACATAAAATGCAGGCGCAAGTAGCAGAAAAGCAAGGAAGAGATAGGTTATCAAATGTGACAGAGTGAATTACAGCTAATACAGTTTTCCCCTTCCTGAGGACAGGGAGAGAGAGACACACAGGAAAAAGGCATGTGTGTTGACGGACATTTAGGCTCTAGATCATTACTTAAGCTACATACTGTATATTTACTACACCCCACATCTCCCCTTTATCATTTAGAAAGATAAAACAAATTAATATAAATACAATTAAAACAAAATACATTAAACCTGTGTCCATCCAGTTAAAAGCTATTCCCTATTTCCCAAGGAATATATGGAGCAAGAAAACAGAACTGAGGAGGAATAAAAAACAACGAACGGCAATTAAAGAAAAAGTAAGGCTTACCAGTGGTGTCCATCCAGCGTAGTCTTTAATATTGGGGTCTGCTCCATTTCTCAGTAAATGCTTGACAGTAGAAAGATCTCCCTAGAAGAAAGAAGGGGGGGACACTATAAAGGATGAAAATCAAATAAAATATAAATTCCATCAGAAATTACTTAATATGGAAAAGACATAGCAAGATAGAATTCTTCAACTATACCGTGACAATGAATTGATGAAAAGTCTACTAGAAACAATGAAAAGTAATGAAAAGTAGGACAGGAATACTGGGGGAAATGCTTGATTGAACCTTCTCTCCTATAGGAAACTATAGTATAGGCAGACTATATAATTACTGTACTTCTAAATTGTACCTCATGACCACACCATCTACTCCACTGTTTGTATACATGGCACTGAATGCAGGCAGGTTTCCTCCTGGTCAGTTTCTCTCCTAACCAACCAGATAATGAATTCAAGGTTTGTTTGTTTTTGGTTTGTCACAAAATATATAAATCAGTAGAGACAAAAAACATCTTTTTGTGGTCAACATGCAAAGTAATCCTTCAGGCCATACAAAAAAAAGGATGATTTAAAAATGTTTATGGTTCAATTTAAAATGTTAATAAATTTATTTTTTTATAAAAAAAATTGTGTAACAAAAAATATTCAAAAATACATTAGAAAAACTACAAAATACAAGTTGTTATTACTTTGAATTATCAAAAAAATACAATCTATTTAACAAATGACAACATTAAAAAATTGTACATGAATAAACTTTTAAAAAATAACAATTACAGACTCACCTCTTTTTTACAAACATTACCTAAAGAAAAATCTTCCAACACAATTTAAAACAGCCCGGCAATGCCGGGCAAACTATGCTAGTGGCATATAAAACTGCTTCAGGTATCGCAACATTCACTAGAAGTAGCAGCTAACATTTCATGATACTGTACTTCAGAACTGACTTGCCACCCATGTGCAAAAAATGTTGGTCACTGTCAATATAGAAGTACTGTATATTGGAAAATTAGTATATACTGGAAAACTCGGAAAACTAGAATATTGTGCAAATGTTCATTCAGTTCAGTAATGCAACTTAAAAGGTAAAACAAATATATGAGACAGACTCATTGCATGCAAAGCGAGATCGTTCAAGCCTTACTTTGTTATAATATTGATGCCAATGGCTTACAGTTTATGAAAACCCCAACCCCAAAACTTGTTCCCCATAATCATCACATAATCTCATGTACGCTGTATGCCATGATCATCACATAACTAATTAAGACATGACATTTCTCGCTTTACATGTAGTGAGTCTATCGCATATATTTGTTTCACCTTTTAAGTGAAATGAATGGACATTTGCATGATATTCTAATTTTCCAAGTTTCACCTGTATTAACCTCCTTGCTGAATAACACAAGAACAAAGTGACGAAACCAAATCAAAACTGCTTCTAACACAAAGGTGGGCACCTTCAAGGACTGTTGTTGACAGGTTATAGAGACAGGTTATAGAGACAAACTGTGATCTTGAGGAAAAAGCAAAAAAGTGGTAGAAACTCAGCAAGAAGCTGATTAGCCTCTGTCTCTAATATGTCTGAAATGTAAGTAGAAGCCCCAAGTAAACAATCAGAAATTACGGGATGAGCCCTGATGGATTCTCCCTCACATGGCATAAGAGAACGGAAACTCCACCTTCCATCTTGCAAGGTAAAAACTGCAGTGCCGTTGCCTCTTCTATATCCTAGACCCGTGATGGCGAACCTTTTAGAGACCGAGTGCCCAAACTGCAACCCAAAACCCACTTATTTATCGTAAAGTGCCAACACAGCAACAGGGAAGGAATTGCTACCATTGGGCTGTGGGCAGAGGGGTGGGACAAACACTGTGCTGGGGGGAGGGAGGAAGCACTCTCATTGGGTTGCTGGGCAGAGGGGTGGGGTGAACTCTGTGCTGGGGGAGGGAGGAAGCGTTCCCATTGGGCTGGAGGGCAGGGCAAACTATGTGCTGTGGGTGACCACATTAGTGTCCACAGAGAGGGCTCTGAGTGCCACCTCTGGCACACGTGCCATAGGTTTGCCACCACTGTCCTAGACCAGTGATAGCGAACCTTTTAGAGACCGAGTGTCCAAGGAGAAGGCAGTGCACGGGCAGGCACCATGTGTGCCTCATGCACCCATGTGACATAGCTGGTGTGCCTGTGGCAAAGTAACATGGGTGTGTGCACACGCTTGCTGCTTGAGGCTCACCGACGATGTCACGTGGGCAGGATGGCCGAGAGGGAGGAGAACTCAGGGCAATTATGGCCTGCTTTTCCCATACATGATTCCTACGGAAATTGTAGTCTTTAGTGGTGGGATTAGACAACCGTCTGGAGCTGGGTGTGAGGTTCCTGGGGCCCACATCTCAGTAGTGACGGGCATGGGGTGATATAGTGGGATCAGTGGGGTGGGTCGCACACGGGGAACTAGGGACCGATGTCTGCTATCTGTCCCTTGTTCTAGCCCCCCCCCCTCAATCTCTGGGTCCTGGTCAGCAAGGTCGGAGTGACGCTGTTCTGCCTCCCCCGCTTACTCCCTTTTCCCTGTCGGGAAAACCCTCACTGTAAGGGATATCCGAAGAGTAGTCTGAGTCCGGTCCAAAGTTCTATTTCCAGAGTTTCCAAAGAGTAGTGCAAAACCAGTCCAAAGTTCTATGTCCAGAGTTTCCAAAGAGTCAAGACGCCACGGTACCAAGCAAGAGCAGGGAAGCTAAACTTTGTCCATCACAGAGCCACACCCAGCGTCCTGGTTCCTTATATGCCTCCATGGGTGTGGCCAGACGCTTCCTGATTACCTGCGGCCCCTCCTTCCTCTCAGCCTCTGTAGACAACGCTTCGCCCTGCTTCGATGTCTAGCGTTCAGCCACGCCTCATCCCCAGAGCTGTCTGAATGTGAAGACTGCTTTTGGAGGACATCCTCACTGCCATCCTGCTGCTGCAGTTCCAAGGGAGGCTGAGGCAGTGCTGGGTGGTGGGGGAAATCCCTGAGAAAGAGGGTCGTGTCAGCTCCTCCCCTTCATCCTCAGAGTCTTCATCCCCAAGGTGTGCCGGTTAGGGGGCCAGAGGTGTGCCGGTTGCCGGAGTCACAACAGACGCCTCCCTCAGGCTGCTGCTAGTGAATGCCAGGTCTGTCTGTAACAAAGCACCCCTTTTTTGTGACCTTATCTTGGGGGATTGGGCCGACCTGGCATGCATCACCTAGACCTGGCTGACACCTGAGGATGAGGTTCCTGTATCAGAAATGTGTCCAGCCGGGTTCGGGGTATGACACCAGCCTAGGGGTCAGGGGAAAGATGGTGGCATTGCTATTGTGGCCCAGGAATCATTAGGAGTTACCAGGGGCACCGCACCACAGGTGCAGGGGTGTGAGCTTATTGCTCCTTTGGTTGGGCCTCAGGAGTCAGTTGGGAATCCTACTTCTGTATCTGCCTCCTTGCAGAGTTGCAGATTCCCTGCCTGACCTGCTTGAGGCGGTTGCGGCATTAGCGTTGGAGCTCCCAGGGCTGATGGTCCTAGGGGACTTCAATTTCCTTCACTGGGGCCAGCTTCTTAGGCAGGTATGGGCCTGACTCAAGTAATTGGGGGTCCTACCAGGAGTAGCGGCCACTCCCCTGACTTAGTTTTCTTGTTGGAGCGGTGGCTGAGTGATCTGAAATTACAGCATATAGTGATAACACCAGTGCCATGGTCAGATCACTATCTGGTCTCTCTGGATTTTCAGGGAGCGATGCCGCACCGTAGGGAGGCTGGACCGGTTTTATTTAGGGAGGCTGTTCAGGTCTGGATGGGGGACAACAGGCTTCAGTTGAATCCTGGCAAGACTGAGTGGCTTTGGGTGCGGGGTTCCATGTTATCCCAGTAGCTACCATCTTTGGTCCTGGCTGGGGCATCTTTGCCCCAGTCAGATCCGGTGCGTGATTTGGGGGTCCTCCTGGACTCACGGCTACTGCTCAAAGAGCAGGTGGCAGCCGTGGCTAGAAGGGACTTTGCACAGCTCCGTGTCATTTACTAATTACGTCTGCTCTTAGACTGGGACTCCTTGCTCACAGTCACTCACGCTCTGGTCACCTCCAGATTGGATTATTGTAATGCGCTCTACATGGGGCTGCCTTGGCAACCATTCGGAGGATTCAGCTGGTCCAGAGTGCGGCTGCCCGGGTAGTGATGGGGTGCAGGCGCAATGCTCGCACCTCACCACTGCTCCGGGAGCTGCACTGGTTGCCAGTTTGGCTCCAGGTTCAATTCAAGGTGCTGGTTTTGACCTATAAAGCCCTTCATGGCATTGGACCAGGCTACCTAAGAGACTGCATCACCACAAGGAATTCAGCCCATCCTACTAGGGCAGACAGGAGTTCATCTTAGTGGGGCCAGGAAGAGAGCCTTCTCTGTCTGCCCCAGCCCTATGGAACCTCCTACCACCTGAGCTGCTTCTCCAGACGAATCTACTCCCTTTCAGAAAGATGCTGAAGACATGGCTTTGTCAGCAGGTGTGGGGCACGCTAGACTCCACAAGTCAAGCCCGCTGACTGATTTAGCCTATGTTAGGGACCTTTTCCGGTTTCATTACTCTGTCTTATGTGGGTAAGGGTGGGGTCAGTTGTTTGCTTTTAATGATGATTTGCTGTTGTTGTTTTAATGCTGATTTTAGCTGGGGTTTTTGGGTTCTTGTTTTTAGCTGCGGTTGTTTTAATTGTGTTTATATTGTAACTTTTTATCTATTGTATTTTCTCTTTCCTCTTCCCCATTTTGTTGTTAGTCGCCCTGAGTGGTGTACCCACCAGGAGGGTGGGATATAAATGTTTAAAATAAATAAATGTGCGCCCCATGGGTATGCCTGCCCTCCTGTGCTTGTATCGCCTGTACATGTGCTGCCTCCTAGGAAGGGGGGGGGGGGGGCGGGTTTTGTCTCACCTTGCCTCACCCCATCCCTGCCGCCGCATTCCAGGCAGGATTAGAGCCTCCAACTCTGGCTGAGGGGTGGGTGAGGTAGCGATGCTGCCATTGGCGGCAGTGGGGCGGGGCTTGCCTGTGACGGCACACGTGGGTTTTCCTACACTGTCCTAGACCTATCAATGTCATCACCCATGTGAGAAATAATTCTTATTTCTTATTTAATACAGTACAGTAATTGTGAACTAGGCAACAACAGAATCACAGCTTCTGGGCTAACTGTGTGTAGGATACAACACTTTTCCAGGGCTAAAACCAGGTCAGTATGTCTGCCAAAGAGTCCAGTAAGGGAATGAACCTTAAAGTGAGTTAAAAGAACAAAAAACCAATGTCAATTTTAAGCTGCTCAAAAAAAAATAAAGGGAACAGACAAATAAGGCATCCCACATCTGAACGACTGAAATACTGTATTCTTATTGTTGTTCACATACTGTAGTCGGATGTGCTGACAACAAAATCACACAAAACTTAACAATGGGAATTAAATTCATCAACCCATGGAGGTCTGGATTTGGAGTTACACTCACAGTGACAGTGGAAGAAAACACTACAGGCTGATGTAATGCCCTTAAATCAAGTCAAAATGAGCCTCAGTAGTGTGTGTGGCCTCCATGTGCCTGTATGACCTCCCTACAATGCCTGGACATGCTCCTGATAAGGTGGCGGATGGTCTCCTGAGGGATCTCCTCCCACATCTGGACTAAAGCAATCCCCATCTCCTGGACAGTCTGTGGTGCAACATGGCGTTGGTGGATGGAGCAAGACATGATGTCCCAGATGTGCTCAATCGGATTCAGGTCTGGGGAACGGGCAGGCCAGTCCATAGCATCAATGCCTTCGTCTTGCAGGAACTGCTGACACACTCCAGCCACATGAGTTCTAGCATTGTCGTGCATTAGGAGGAACCCAGGACCAACCGCACCAGCATATGGTCTCACAAGGGGTCTGAGGATCTCATCTCGGTACCTAATGGCAGTCAGGCTACCTCCAATGAGCACATCGAGGGCTGTGCGGCCCTCCAGGGAAATGCCACCCCACACGATTACTAACCCACTGCCAAACTGGTCATGCTGAAGGATGTTGCAGGCAGCATAACATTCTCCACAGCATCTCCAGACTCTGACACGTCTGTCACATGTGCTCAGTGTGAACCTGCTTTCATCTGTGAACAGCACAGGGTGCCAGTGGTGAATGCCAAACGTCTTGCACGGTGTTGGGCTGTGAGCACAACCCCCACCTGTGATCATCGGGCCCTCATACCACCCTCATGGAGTCTGTTCCTGACCATTTGAGCAGACACATGCACATTGGTGGCCCGCTGGAGGTCATTTTGCAGGTCTCTGGCAGTGTTCCACCTGTTCCTCCTTGCACAAAGGCGGAGGTAGCAGTCCTGCTGCTGGGTTGTTGCCCTCCTACGGCCTCCTCCATGTCTCCTGATGTACTGGCCTGTCTCCTGGTAGTGCCCCCATGCTCTGGACACAACGCTGGCAGACACAGCAAACCTTCGTGCCACAGCTTGCATTCATGTGCCATCCTAGATGAGCTGCACTACCTGAGCCACTTGTGTGGGTTGTAGGCTCCGACTCATGCTACCACTAGAGTGAAGGCACCACAAGCGTTCAACAGTGACCAAACCATCAGCCAGAAAGCAAAGGAACTGAGAAGTGGTCTGTGGTCACCTCTTGCTGATCCACACCTTTATTGGGGATGCCTTGCAAATTGCCTCTGATGTCCACCTGTTGTCTCTTCCATTTGCACAACAGCATGTGGAATTGAATGTCAATCAGTGTTGCTACCAGGGTGGACAGTTTGATCTGGGGTTACATTGTGTTGTTTAGGTGTTCCCTTTATTTTTTTGAGAAGCATATAAAAGCAAGAACCATCCAGATAGAAGTTCAGAAATGGCTAATTTAAAATACAGTAGTGACAGCCAATTGAACAAAAAAGAACATTTCACAACCACCAATATTTTACATAGTATTTCGCAAGAGATGGATTAGAAGTTAGCCAGCTTGTTAGCTTATTTGTATTTATGTTTGTTTATAACATTTGTATCCTGCCCATCTGGCAATCACCACTCTGGGCAGCTTACAAACAGTAAGGAACATCAAATAATAAAATGTAATAAAACATAATATACAACAGATCAATAACACATACCTCAGAGGTGTCAACAACATCATTAAAACAGCTAAAACAGGCACCCAATCAATCTCCCCAACGTTGCACATGACAATCTATCAAACAATCAGAGGTCAATCTATCATCCACCTAAATAATTGGCATATTAAGAAGGGAAGGATTCGTGAACAAAAATGTTTTCAAAGATTTCTAAACTGATCCCTGCATATCAACTATTAACATAATGCTGAGTGGATGCGTGAGGGGAGATTTAGAGTGGGAGAGGCAGTCCTGTGTATGTAATAATGCAGATTTTGCTGCCTATAGCTCCTGAGAATGTCTTTTGATCAGAGACAATTTCAGAAAAGCAGTGGTGGAGAGAGAATGCATTCATCTCACATGGGAATATGTATGTAGATACTGTATGTATTGTGTTCTGTTCCAATTTATGGCAATCCTTCCAAAGGTGTTCTACATAAAGAATACACAGAAATGGTGTATCACTCCCTTTTTTAGTAGACACCGTAGGATAGGGGTGCCCAAACCAAGGCCCATGGGCTGGGTCCGGCCACTCACACCAATTCATCCAGCCCGCAAAGCCCTCGTCACTCCCAGAAACGGAAGTAAAACATACGAGCGCATTTTACTTCCACTTCCAGGAGCGATGGGGGCTTCGCGGGCTGGATGAATTGTCAATGGGCCTGGATCCTGTCCACGGGCATTAGTGACCGGTCCCCTGAACCATGTGACCGGCCCACAGCCCAAAAAGTTTGGGTACCCCTGCCCTAGCACTATACAGCTTGCCCATGACCAGGCTAACTCTTCTCGCAGTTGGCGCAGTCAGGAATTGAACTCCCAACCTCTGTCTCTGAAATAGGACACTTAAACTACTGAACTAGGGGAATAGAAGTTTGTATACAAAGCTTTTGTTTTTTAAAAAAGCTGTAGACTGAAAACCAACATTAACTGGGAAGAGAGCATGCTCTACATTTTACTGTTTGGACTGCAAGTCAAATCTATAAGACCCTGAAATGACATTGAGACACATTTTACACACCACTTCAAAACCAATCTGAAAGTTCTAATAATTCAGAATTGCAACTGGATGGGCTAGTACAGAATTACAGTCCCCGAGGTTAAAATCAATTATTATTTTATTGAATGTTTGCACTAAAAGCAAATGCTGTTCTAAGTACCCCCCCCCCCCAACCAACCAACCTGGATGTCAACAGAAATATTTCCACATGCCAAGCAATGAGTTAGATTCTGTGATTAAATTACAGTAGGAAGAGGCAAGATCATATAACTTTTCTGTTTAATATTTCAGTGACTTTTGCATGGAGATAGCTGTACTGCTTATCTTACTGGCAGTCACTTTCACCAAATAATTTCATTTTTGGCCTGTGATAACAGAACAGAATACTTTCAGGATAAGTGGAAGCTCAGAATGGAATAATCAAGAGAGAAACAACTATACTCTCAAGGGATTATTATACTTTTAACCTATTTAAAGCACATTGGTATATCCTAATCTAGACTCAACATCCATCAGTATTCAAATTCTCCAAATAACTTTAGATAGCAGGAAGTAAGCAACTGATTTTTATTGCTTATCTCCCGTTATCCAAAGGCTTCTAAAAATGGCATCCCATGCTTCATTTTTAAAATTGCCAGTAATTTCCATGTTTCTGGCTTGCAGAATGTGACAACTCTGAAATACAATTCTCTGGTCCAAAACTTTATCTCAGCTATGAACTCAGTTAATGACTCACAGGTAAAGCACAGCTCAATTTTCTGCGAGACAATAAAATAAAGCTCCAAAGAATAAGACTCTCTTTTCCCTTCCTGTGTTCATTTGTATTGTAGCTATTGGAATTTAAACTATTAAATTCCAAGGGACAGGGACCATTATACCTATAAATGCCTCATCCTTTAATACTTGGTGTAGGACTTACAAAACTCTAGGTCTGTCATAGCCGAGTAATAATAGTGTTTTTCCTTTGGAAGAGATTGCTGCTGCTGCTTCCGTGTCTAGGCCAGACGTGAAACTGCCAAAATGAAGCCACCATTTCGTGAACTCATTCTGCTATCTCCCTTTTTTAAACACTAAGAAAAATCCCTCCTAAGTGGTTAGGGATAGTGCCATGTTTTGAAAAGAGTCCCAATACAGTTTGATCCCCAAAGCTTCAAATTAAAAATAATTGTTGTCTGTTAGTAGTACCGAGGAGCGTTTTTTTAATTGAAGGAGAGCCATTAATATTAATATTCTATTTTCCATTTTATATAAAGTATTGATAGAAATGTTTCTGGCATGAATAGAAAAGTGGCTCTCAGAGTCAACAACAGAACTTTTTTTAAAAAAAAGTATTTGTTTTTCTGATAAGAATAAGCACCTTCTTTTGTCATTGAACTTGTAAATATGACCCTTCTGGGGCCACAAACCATTAAAATAAAAGAACTGTTTAAAAATCACAACCTTGTCTTTCATATCTGTTAGAATTACAGAAAATTTTAGAAAACCTTGTTCGAAGTCTTGTTTGAACATTGTAACATAGTCAGAAAATCTAATTTAAATTGATGGTTATTTTGGCTGTTCAGCAGGGGTGCAAGTGTAGCTTTGTGTGTGTGTGTGTGTGTGTGTGTGTGTGTGTGTGTGTTGTTTCTTTTTCTGTGTGTGTGTGTGTGTGTGTGTATCAGTATTCTGTTTCTCTTTCTGTGTGTGTGAGCGTGAGAGAGAATTCTGTTTCTCTATCAGGAGAGAACATGCACGTGTGAGCCAGTTATCCTTTCATTGTTGCTTTCAGAAAGATGTCATGACTTGACCAAAAGAAAAAGGAGGATGAAAAAAAACACTTTTGAGCACTCTAACAAAAATCCCTTTCTTTTTAAACTCTAAGCTTTCAACAAGCTTTATTTATAAAATACAGTATATTAACCTTCTTTGGATAAAAATACATTGTGTGCATAAAACAGAAAAGCATGTTATGAATAAAGAGGTCAGGAAAGAGCAAGACACGGACATTTATGGTGGCTGACGAGGTAGGTAATGTCTTGGGCGTGACCGGGCGCCGAGGGTACGGGAGGCAGGTCATGATCATTTGGCTGTAATATTTCTCTTTTATCCGCACACTCCCAATACAGCCAATTGTCACCTCTCCGCCCTGCACCTCGATCAGCCCAATGAACTCCACTTGTCGCTTACAGGGAGTATGTGGTTTATTTAGCATTTGGTAGCGTAAGTAAGCAGAGAGCATAGTACTTGGAAATATCCTGATAAATAGACATCACTCAGTTGATGGAAAACTCACAAAGAGCTTTTATTTTCCAATACATGTTCCATTAAGCAAATAATCTGAAAAAGAACAGAGACAAACAGACAAAGTACATAGCAATAGTTAGTTAGCAAGTCCCCTTAGCCCTGGCAGGCACATCTCGGGTATGCGTCCTCCCAGAGGAGAAGTAATGAGTCCAGCTGACGAGACAAGGGTCTTTCCTTCAAGTCAGAGGACCGAAGAACTGAGAGAAAGGCTGCTTCTTTTATAGCAGAAAGAAGCTGATTTCCTCCCACCTTTGGAATGTGGGAAGTCTTTTCCCAGGCAGGTGTCAGTGTCACTGGAATGTCCCTCCCATCTTTGGAACGAAAGGACTGCTCCTGAACTGGGCAACTAGCCAGTTGGTGTTCTGGGTAATTCCTGTCCCAGGAACTCATCCCTCCTCCCAGAAGAATGCCTGACAGATAAAGCATCTGCCTGTGTGACAGATAAGGAATCTGCCTGTGCAGGAAGAATTTGACAGACAGTTAAAGCTAGGCAGAGGCAAGATCATGACAGGTAACAGCCCATCCCCATGGTAAGCATGACTTTAACAATAATGAATACTAGCATTTTTTGCCCGGCCTTGCCGGGCAGGTATGTTTTGTGTGTTGGTGGTTAGCAACACACACACACACCGCCAGAAGTCACAATTGGTCACTTACAATGGTGTTTTGCTTAAAGAGCAAGCTCGCTTAAAGAGCAATCCCGTTGAACGCATTATGCTTTTTAAGTGAGATACCACTGTACATCTATATATGTATTGTTTCCTCATGTTTTGATCATTCTTTCGGGGGGGGGGGAGTCATTTTTAGTCTGTTTCTTATTTTTATGAAGGTAAGTAGAAAAAGCACTCTCAACACTGGCTATACCGCTTTGTTTTTCTTTCTTTCATAATAGTTAGATCCATTGTTAATTGAACACTGTTAATCACACAGCTCACATATGTGTCTGTGTTGTGTGTGTATTTGTTTAATTTTACCATTGGCTATTTTTCTCAACCCTGAAAAAGGAAAAAAAAATGTGGGGAAAATTAAGTCTTTGTGCAATTTGTATTACAAAATGAATCCATAATTATCACTGTTAAACTGTCGAATCAAAGTAAAAAATATTGTATTTTATATTCTTCTTGAAAGGAATTCACTGCTACCAATTCTACATTTCACTTGGTGCAGAATTGACTCAACTGGTGACATTATAGAGTAAATTAATACAGCATTGCAGTGGCTTAGTGGTTAAGATGCTGAGCTTGGAGACTGGAAGGTGAGGGTTCGATACCCGAGTGCTGCACGATGGCTCTTGGGGACATGAAAGGAGCCTCATTTGGGTGTCCCCTGAACAGTTTCTCCAGCAAAAATCCTTTCAACCCAGAGTAATTTCTGACACAAAATTTATTTATTTAATACCGTGTTGTCTCAAGGTTCAGGTGGTCAAGATACAACTTACAGAGGTGCTCAATACAATACAATATTTATGTCCAGTCTATGAAAATTAGGTCAACTTAGGGAAGTGGTCAATGTACAGAAGTGGTCAACTATGAAAGTTTTATTGTATTGTAGTTTTGTGTTGTATAATGCCCTCAGTGCTTGGGCACTAGAAAGCAGGATGTGAATCACTACAAATACAGTATCTCACTTTTGTTATACGCTAAATTGTGAGCCCCCACAAAATGTATGCCTAGGTCATGATTTCAAGCATTCCCACAAGTGCAGCCGTTCATCCCAAATTTGGTAGTGGCAGCAAGAAATCCCCTTGTAAGGGTTCTCTTCCTCCATGGCTTCTTAAATGCTAAAAAGACAGAGAACAAGAAATTCTGCAAAAGAGTTTCCATAGTGCCTGAGTACTCAGTATAGACACTAGGAAACCTTAAGGATCCCAATGTTCCTGCTGTGCAACCACCACAGAGTCAATATCACATAAAGCAGTAATGATGAACCTTGGCACTCCAGCTGTTCTTGAATTTCAATTCCCAGAAGCCCAAGTCTCACAGTAAATCCATTTGTGTGGATTCACAGGGACCTGGGCTTCTGGGAATTGAAGTCCAAGAACAGCTGGAGTGCCAAGGTTTGCCATCATGGACATAAAGGAATGGAAGCCTTACTTCTGGCTACCATGAGAAGGCAGGTTGTGCGATAGGTTCTCAACCTTTGGCCCACAGATGTTCTTGGACTTCAATTCCCAGAAAGCCTGATCAGCAGGTATGCTGACTTGGGTTTCTGGTAATAGAAGCCCATGAACACACCAGGCCGGTATTGCTATGGAAAGGGCTCAGGGGAGACTGAGGGTCCATCTTGCTCCTGAATAAGAGCGATACTGGCATCAGTATTTAGAGGAAAGTTATTTTCTGATGCAGAGATAGGAAAACAAAGAAACAATATGAATCATCCAACCAGGAAGCACATCTTATTTTAAAACCATTGGTGACTATATCTAATTTTAAAATGGTACACAGGAAAATAGCACCCTATTCTTCATTTCAATTGACAACCTCAGTAGCCATGGAAAAAAGCATTTGCGACATTTTCAAAACTAATTTGAAACACCCCAGAAAGCAGTCAATCTATGACGAATAAAAGCCACAATTGAGAGAAAAGTGCATAAAATGATGGGAAGTAAACCCTTAAGAATCGAACTTTCAGGTCTTCCGCTTTTAAATCTTCTTGTGTATTTTTATAGATACAAGAAAGGAGTTCCTGGATGCTGCTTTGATCCAAAAATGACTAAAATTACAACTCACAAAACTGTTTCTGTTTTATCTCAGCACAATCTAAAAATGACAATATCCACTTAATGGTACTCAACCTTCAAATACAATTCATCTTGTCAGAAAAGAGAAAAGTGCAACTGAGAAAGCAATGAGATGTTTCTGCTGAATTCCATAACCTGGCATTAGTCAGGGATCTGTTGTGTTAATCCAGATAAGTTAACTTTTTATAGAAGACAACTGAATACACAATCTGTTTGCAAAGCAAGGTGACATTGCACGGAGAAGCAATGCTTTCCAGTCTTCTGCTGCAATTCAACACACAATAAAAACCCGACTTACATATGCCTCAAGTTAGATAAAATTTGACTTACATAATGATTTTGTGCTAAAACCATGTCCCGATTTACACAATTTCCTATGGGTTTGCTTCGAGTTACATAAAGATTCTTTTTCCTATGGGTTTGCTTCGAGTTACGTAAACATTCATTTTCCTATGGGTTTGCTTTGATTTACATAAAAAATTTCTTTTTCCTATGGGTTTGATTCGAGTTACGTAATAATAATAATTTTTCCTATGGGTTTGCTTCGAGTTTTTTATTTTTTTATTTTTATTTTATTTTATAGTCAAATTTGTATATGCCGCCCGCTCAGGCAGAACCCGACTCAGGGCGGCATCACAACAATTCACAAAAGACATAAAAACAATTATAAAAAATAATTATAAACCCCCCCCCCCCCAACCCACCCAAGTTATATAAAAAAACTGATTTAAGCAAAAGCCTAGGGAACGGACTTTTTTTTTTTGTAAGGAGGGGTTTTACTGTAGTTCCCTTCAGGGACAGCTGATTTAAAAATAGATCACATGGCCAACCTACATTGTTTTGCCTATGGAACTACCAGATACCGCAAATGGCCGCTGGCATGGACTTTCCAACATCAGAACAGCAGCACCACCACACCAGATTGCTAGGTAATAATTTATAATTGACTATGATTTGGCTATAATTGGCATACCTAGTGTATAACTAAATTGAAGCCCTGCCACCTGGTGGGGAACCTGTGGAGGTTTGCATTTTCTTTGTCTGGTCACAAAAGGAAGTTTGTGCTTCATAGACCATGTGGTGGAGGAGAAGGGAGAACAACCAGCTTCCTGTGGGGGAAGATCTGAAATCACCATCAAATCTTCAGCTGCTTGTCCAACATGCATCTCTACGTAGCACCATAACAATTTGCTATGAACTTTTATTAAAAATTTTATGCCTGCCTGTTCTCGAAAGCTTGCAACATTTTTAAAAAGTGATCCAATAAAAGTATCGCCTTCCTCATGCATTCTTTGCATTTTTTATGACTTAAAAATGGATCACACAACCATTCTACTTTGCTTTGTCTTTATATAGATGTAAAGGTCGCCCTTTGCTTGAAAGCCAGCTGTATCCAGCTCTAAAGGACGCTCATTTCTGTTTACAGCCAAGGAGCCAGCGCTGTCTGTATCTACACTTTTTCTTGGTCAAGTGGCAGGCATGGCTAGACACTGGAGCACATAGTGGTACCTATTTATCTACAGTAATACCTTGGATAACGCTAAAACTTGGTTCCACAAGTCTTAGCGTTATCCGATTTTTAACTTTGTGCGTTACGTTGATTGAACGTTTTAAAAAGCCATAAGCCACACGCTACCATGCATGGAATCCCCCGCTGCCCTTTCCAAAGAGGCAGGCAGATCGAGCCAAGCCACAAAGTCGGCAGGACTGGTCTCCAATGTTGGGGCTTGGCTCTCCTGCGGTCTGAGTGCAGGTTTTCTTGGGGTGAGGGTGCGCGCACCCGGTCTCTCCCCCCCCCCCCAGTAAACTGGCGCTCTTGTGACAGAAAGGCTTTGACCTGGCCCTGGCCCTTGGCACTCTCCCGTTCCTGGCAAGTGACTTTTACCAGCTTGCCCTATGGAACTTCCCCAAAAACTCTGAGCTCATAGGCCTAAATGCCATCCTGCAGCAACCTGGGGCTTACCTGTATTGACAGAGCCCAGCAAGTATTATGGAGAACATTGAATTAAATGTGGTAGCGTGTGGCTTATGGCTTAACTCTTGTCTTACCCCTGCTCCCAAAGAACAGGCATTGTTGATGAAGTAAAAATGTTGATTGTTCTCAAAGCATATTGTAGAAATAACAGTTCACTCGTTGGTTCAGGATACAGAATTACAGCATACAAAAATACTAATCAAAAATGACAGTTAGGGAATTCAACACTCAGGCCTTCCCCCAGAAACAAAAGGAAAACCTAACCAATCTAGGTAATCATGACTAAGTTTGGGTTGGAGTCAGGACTCGGTGTTAAAGTCCCCTTATCCCTCCTGAGGTGTCACTCTCAGAAACCCCCAAACTCAAATCTCTCTCCCAAACCCATGTGCCTATAGGAAAGGCATGAGCTTGGCCCTCCTAATTAGCATACTGCCAATTAGAGCCCAGGGATTGTATACAAATACCCTGGTTCCCATAACAATTGTCTGGTGTCCCCAGGCTCTGGATGTTGATGTAACCGGACATTCCAGACCTGGGGAAGAAGTTTTGAGAAGCTTCTTCTAATCCCACCTGCTTGTTAAGTGCAGCAGAAAGAATTATGAGGCCTTTGCAAAGAAGCAAAGCTACATTCTAATACAGTTTAAAAACCAAAGAAACTCAATGTTGAATAACTTGTGACCTATTCCATCACAGCTCTGAGCGTCGGTTTCCTTAGGGTGAGGGCACACACAGCCAGTCACCCCCCAAAATAACCGGCGCTCTGAGCATCTGAGCGCCAGTTTCCTTGGGGTGAAGGTGCATGTGGCCCGTCTCCCCCCAAAGAAACCTGCGCTCTGAGCGTCGGTTTCCTTGGGGTGAGGGTGCATGCAGCCGGTCTCCCCCCCCCAAAGAAACCTGCACTCTGAGCGTCTGAGTGCCAGTTTCCTTGGGGTGAGGGCGCATGCACGCGGTCTCCCCCCAAGGAAACTGGTGCTGAGCGTCCGATCGCTGGTTTCCTTGGGGGAGAGCGCGCGCGCGCGCGCACACACACACACACACACACACACACACACACACACACACACACACACACACACACACACACACACTCACCCAGAGGAAACCGGCGATCCGACGCCTTGGTTTACAGAGACCCCCTTGACCCCCACAAGGGGGCCTCCAGAGATCTCTGGTCTCCAGCCTTGCGGGCTTTGAGGCAGAGATCAACACTGGGGAACTTGAGGAAAACTTTTGCATTGCACGACATTATCTTAACATTGTGCGGTTCCAAAGTTTTCCTCCAATTCCCCAATGTTATCCGGTTTGAACGCTGTTCAAATACGTTAACCGGGGTATTTCTTTCTTTCAAACTGCTAGGTTGGCAGGAGCTGGGACTGAGTTGGGAACTTACTCAGTTATGCAGCACTCAGGTCCTGAGGTGCTGTCCTGCCGACTTTCCAGTCGTCAAGTTCAGCATCTTAACCACTAGCTAACGCAGTCCCTGACATAGATGTGCTTGCCTTAAAAAGGGCAAAACAAAATCTTACCACTAAACTATGATACGAGGTAGGAAATTTTCCGGTGCTTGATTCTTCTAAGAAAAAAATGGCTATTTCTTTTAAAAAGAACAGTTTCATAAATTTCATTAGGAATCATAAAGGGCTGCCTAATTGTTTCAATCTGAAATTTAATTTAGTAATGCAAATAATTTTAAGGACTGTGAAACTGGAGCTACCCTAATGATCAAATTGAAAAAGAGTTGGAAAGGCATACTGTTCTAAGTAGACAACTATGGATTTGTGCAGCTTGTAGGTCATGCTCAAACCAGCATGTCAACTTTGATCAGTGCTTTTTCTCCTTAAACACTGCAAAGGAAGCACATGTTGTGGTAAAAGCATGTACTTCCTAAAGAAAGTAGTCTAATCCAGTTGAAATTTTCAGGTAAACCCACATCCATTCTGACACATCAAAAATGACAAAAGCAGGAAAAGCAGGACCTCACCGCTTCCCTCCACTGCCCACACCACCGGCCGGAGACGAGGAGCAGCTGTGGATGCCTTCGTTCCCTCCCAGCCCCGCCTGGCCAGAGATTTGAAAAGGACTCCCAGGCACGGGCTGGAGGACCTCACCGCTTCCCTGTGCTGCCCACATCACTGGCCGGAGACAAGGAGCAGCTGCGGATGCCTTCGTGCCCTCCTGGCCCTGCCTGGCTGGAGGGTTGAAAAGGATGCCACAGCCACGGGCTGGAGGACCCTATTGTATTTTTGTCCTTATGTTTGTCGTATTGGTTGCATTGACTATATTGTATTAGGATGTTCTGTTTATATTTTGTATAGTAATGTTGTTGTTTCAAGGAATGTTTGATTTTTGTGAGCCGCCCTGAGTCAGCATATGCTGAGTGGGCGGCATACAAATTGAATAAATCAAATCAAATCAAATCAAAAACAGTTATCCTTATGCCTCAGCTGTTAATACATGGGGCACTTGTTTCCCAATTTAGGGTGTGTCTTAACTGTAAGCAAAATCAGATTTCCAATCATTCTTTTAAAATCAGGTGAAGGTTATCAGTGTTCGTGCCTGTTGGGGTATCCTTTGTGAAATCTTGCCTGAACATTTTTAATACTTTGCAGCTACTACAACCAAGCAGCCTCCTGATTTCCCTTTCCCCTCCAGTGCACAAAATGGTCTCTGCCCCTTTTTAATTTATTACTGATGCCAGTCAATTGACTGGCTTCTATTGCTAAAGGGGGGTGGAGGTGGAGACAATCTTCTGCTGCTATAGTAGCAGTCTCCAACTACACCTCTGTTGCAGAGCCATTAGTAGCTGCACCACCCATGGGCACAATCCCTGTAGCCCCTGCTATTGTAAATGTATTTCTTTGGCATGACAGCAAATGAACCTCTGAACTGACATAATGAACCCCTGAACTGACATAGCTGTCTAATTGTAAAGATTGGGGGAATAAAACCCATTTCGAGCTGCAGGAATCCTGAAAACTTTATGGGCCAAAGAAGCGCAATATGCACCAATGCATGTCTGCACACGGAAGAATACAGCAGCTCAGGAATCAGTTTACCATATATACTTGAGTATAACCTGTTTTTTTCAGCACCAAAAACGTGCTGAAAAAAGCAGACTTGGCTTATACTCGAGTCATCTGGTCTATTTTCCCTGCTGCGCGGGAGATCTGCACATTTATGTAGAAGTTTTCCAGGTGGCTGAAGAGCCGGCCTTGATCACTTCTACACCGGGCCCTGCAGCACTTACTGGGCTCTCCTGTGCCTCTGGGGAGCCCGCAGCCGTGGAAAATGGCTTCAGGATGACGAGTGGGAGGGGAACATCCATAATTTTAATTTTATTTTTTATTGAAATGCACTAGAAGCTGCTGTATTTCCCACAAAAGCTCACAGTCTTTAAGGTACCACAATAACTTTTTGTCTTTTTTTGCTGTTCTGTTTTATTTACTCTCAAATATTCAAAAGAAGAATTACCTAAAGAATCATCCTCACCTTCATATTTCCAAGATTAGTAAAACGAGTACCCAGTGTGTTGGGAGTGAAAATGGTAATTACATTGTGAACTGCCCAGAGAGTGCTCTAAGAGCGATTGGGCAGTACTGTATTGCTATTGAAAGACACTGGCTGTAGCTGTATTAGCAGCAATAGTAGTGGCGGTGGAAGCAAATAGTAGTGTTAGAAGTAGAAAAGGGGTTTGTAAAAATTAAATTTCACAAACACAAGTATTTATAAAGAAAAGTTATAGACTTCCTTAACTTTACACTCAACAACAAACTATTTTCTCCTGGTCACAGAGACAACTGTTAAGAAAACTGTAAAAGAACACACCCACTTAAAATGGGTGAAGACTGTGTCCCATCTCCAAAAGTACAAGGGGATGTTATTTATATTTCAATTGCTGCTTTTTTATCTATAATGAATATGGCAACTAATTAAAAAAACAGGGATTTCTGTTTACTCTGAAAATGGCTACATTAGTTTCAATTTATTATTGCACTTCAGATGAAAACTCATCTAACTGCAGAATTCTTTCTGAGAGCCAATGTGCTTTTAAGATGTTTATTATGAGTGTCAAAGTAGTAAAATGGGAAAGACCTTCTTGCAATTCCAGTTTAGATTGATCTGGAACCACACAACACATTTAATTTTAAATGCCTCATGTTGTTAATCCTCTTTTAAGAGTCCAAAATGTACAACTCATTTAACTTTCATTAGGTTTTGGTGTATTAAGGCCTACGAACTAATGAAAATAATATGGATTTATTTGATAATTAATGAAGTCCCAGAAGAATTAAGTGTAATTCTCATCTATACTCCTGCAAGACTGTTTCCATTACACTGACAAATTGACAAACATAATTGGAACAGAAATTCAGAAAACTTTAACAGGGGAACTAATAGCGGGTAAAAACATACTTTTTGCTGAGGACACAAAGTGCACCTGAATAATCTTCAGTTAATTTTAACCCAAAAAAACAGTTCCTTCATTTCATCAGAAAAACCAGATGCAAAATTAAATGGCATTTAACCCTATCAGGGTAATACTGCCTAGGTCCGTGATGGCGAACCTTGTCACTCCAGGTGTTCTTGGACTACAATTCCCAGAAGCCCAAGTCAGCACTCCTGCTGATCAGGGCTTCTGGAAATTCAAGTTTAAGAACAGGTGGTGGCCAAGGTTCGCATCACTGGCCTAGGTATTTAAAACATACAGCTGTCTGACTGCAAGACCTGATTTCTCCTCCCAAGAGAAAAGCTTGACTATGCAGACTTAGACAAGCTCTATAGTCCCAGGGCATCACAAGAAGAAAAGATCAGTGAACGACCTCTGAGTATTTCAGACTTACAATACACCAGCAAGGGCTGCCATACATTGGAAGTGACTTGTTGGCATATCATTATTTAACAACAGACACGTATGGAACATCGGTTTGCTAATCTGTATTGTTTACATTATGTGTCATAGAATCATAGAATAACTGAGTTGGGAGAGGACTTTTAGGCAGAGTCCAACCCCCTGCTCATAGCAGGAACCTGGATCAAAGTAGATATGACAGATGGCGGTCCAATTCTCTATTGAATGCTTCGTGTTGGAAGTGCTCACCACCTCTTGAGGCAGTTGGTTCCACTGTCATACTGCTCTAACTGTTAAGAGATTTTTCCTAATATTCAGCCTATATTTGGCTTCCTGTACTTTCAGCCCATTATTACACATCTGGGTTGATGGAGAAGAGATCCTGCCCTTCCTCTTCATGATTATCTTTCAGGTATTTCAAGAGTGCTATGATACATTTGAAATCTGGGCTTTTGGAGGTGGACCTCTCAACCACCCATTATTCCTGGGTGCCTGCCAGCCTATTACCATGAAGACTTGCAGGCAAATATTTCTATGTGTTACCTTCACCCACTTTGCTAATCTGAGAAATCACTTTTAGAGATGGTGACCCAGGCTCCTCCTTCAGATTTTTCATCCCAAACAAATCTGATATAAGAGAATACTTTTTTTCTGCCAACTTCTAAATTCTTCTACACATTTTATTGGGGGGAAAAACAGGTATACAGTAGGTATCCTTTGAAAGACAACATTTAAATCCAAAAGCCACTCAATCCTCCCTTACTTCTCCTTGCTTCATTTATTCATTTGCAGCATGTGCATGTAATTTTAGCAGCTCATTTCGGACAACAACCCAAAGGATGGGCTGAAAGGTAATGAGTGACCTGTGGTCTTGCATACAACTCACTGCCAACCTAATAAAGGACAGAGAATTATTGAGACAGGACTAGAGCATAAAGACCAGCTTATACTCCTTTCCATTTTGTTTTGACCAGAACCTGTTTACTGTGTTGTCTTATTTGGCAAACAACGATTTGCACTTGCCATCCAAACCAACCTTCCAAACCAGTGTTAGGTGTTGTGCTGATGTCTTCCAAACTAAGCCGCTGTATCTGCCTTCTCTTGCTAAAGACCGCAGGAAAATGATGCTGACAAAAATTCACCCACCAGCAACTGACACCAAGCAGCTCAGAACATTCCTCAGACACAGCCCTTCGTGTGGAGAGGCACATAGGACAATGTACACTAGATTCCCACTCTGAACAGTCCTCCTAGACAGGCTTTCTCTTACTATTACAGATGAGGAAGCATGAAATAAGAAGTGATGCATCCCAAGCCACACAGAAAGAGCCGTTAAGAGAAAATTTGCAAAACTAATTTGTCAATTAGTTTAATGTAAATCCTCCCCAACAGAAGGCAGGAAACAATAGCAGGAATACTCTCATTTCTCATTCCCATCAGAATTACTTCCTTCAAACATACAAAAATATTGCAAACTTGAAGGAAAGGAACTCTCATTAGGAGAAAACTGCTAAGGTAAGTGAGTTTTTCAGAACCACCTTGTTCAACACCTTCCTTGACAAATATCCCTGTGGAAAGAGGGGGGAGGGGGGGAGATGATAGTTTGCACACAGCATTTTAATAAAGAAAATGCTGATTTCAATGAACTGAAGGAACAGTAATTCCTTCCGAACAGAAGCATACTCATCAATACAATTTTGTCCCCAAATGACTAATTAAATATAAGTGATTTCAGATAGGAAATTTGTATGCAATAATGCACAGCTCCTACTTTGATTTAAAATGGAAATTTTGGTTTCAAAAATACCTAGCAAGAAAAGCTATAAAGAGAATTGACCAACATAAAGCAAGTCGCAACAAATTCATTCAGACAGATCCTATGAAGACAGATGGTTTTAGGTGAAAGAATATATCTGTGCCCAACATGACAATCTATTTCCCCTTAAAATGAGCTATAGCTATTTCACTCCCCCTTTCTGCCTGTTATCAAACTACTCTGTTGGTTACAATCCCCCCCCCCTGTTCGCAATCTATAATGGGAAACTCAGAGATGAAAAACACATTTGTACTGGACACCTTTTATGCAAACAGAATTCTAGTAACCTGTTCAAAATGCCAAGTGATCACATATGGGGGACAAGTTTTTCCATGCTAAGATGTTTTATTGCTGTTTGGTTTTTCTTTATAGGAATCTGGGAGGTTGGATGAAGCAGAGGGTAGTATGCAGAAGTTATTTTTTGGAATATAGTTCCAAATATAAATAACTACATTCTCTGCAACAGTAGTTACCTCCATAGATGAGGTACCGTATTTTTGGACCATAAGACACACCTGACCATAAGACGCACCCAGTTTTTAGAGCAGGAAAACAAACACAAAAATTTAATATTGTATTTTGCAGCACCAACCAGTGGTGGCACTGCAGGGGAAATGGGCAGGCAGGCCAAATGCACTGAGGAAGGAAGTGATACTCTAGCCTAGCCTCTTGCTCTCCTTTCAACCAGGAAGTATGCATTGGTAACATACAAACAGAAAACTTTTGAATACAAGAAATTTATTTCCAAAGCATTTAAATGGGAAATTGCGATTTTCGCCCTCTAGTGGCCACTTGTTTTTCATATGTTTTTTCCCCCTGCCCGAACAGCTAAGAGGCAGCAGTAGTAGTCTTGGCCAGCTGCGGCTCTTGTAAAATATCCTTTTACAACAGCCACAGCTGGCCGGGGGAAAAGTGTGTCTTATGGTCCAAAAATACGGTAATTCTTTATTTTCTTGTTATTCAAATGTACCCAAAGTTACCTTTTAGTTAATTTTCCAGAAGTACCATCAGCTGTTGATCTGTTATACAAAACATACACAAGTAATCATACTGGACACACCCTGTAATTACTGAAGTATACTTAAAAAGTTCTGAGGCCCAGTTTACAGTTACACCAGGAAGTGAAGCTCTCTCTTATGTAGCAATTGCAATGTCACTTAGCAAGAAAAGAAAATCAACTTACAAGTGAATTGTTATTTATAATGAATTGCTTCCAAGTTCCGGGAAGACAAAGTATGTATCATTGTTACTACGCACGACATTCCCTGAAGTATATAAACTATATCCATATATATGTTATCTCCAATACGAATTGCAAGTAGATAAATAGGGACCACTTTGGTGGAAAAAGATCTTAAGGGCATGAAAGGGGCCTCATTCAGGTGTCCCCCGAGTGAAGTTTCTCCAGCAAAAATCCTTACAACTCAGAATAATTTCTGACACAAAATTATTATTATTATTATTATTATTATTATTATTATTATTATTATTATTATTATTATTATTATTATTCTACAATACAAAAGGCACATTGCTAGTTGAGAGAGAGAGAGAGAGAGAGAACCAACCACGATGGCATAGCAGACATAGTATCAAACTAGGACTAAGGAAGGAAGGAGCATCTTACCTCAATGGAAGCAATGTGGAGTAGGGTCTCTCCTTTATGATTTCTTTTGGTTGATAAATTATTGGGAGATTTCTTGGAGAAAGGCTGGACTTTCTGTATATCTTTTTGAGCAGGATTGTTTGACCGAGATGGTGTTTCCGGAGCTACGTCGTTACTTGCACTCCAAAGGTTTCCAGTGTTTCTCAGTGTTAAGATGGTGCCACCGGTTGGTGTAGAGAGCGAAGACTTTACATAGTCAAAGGTTGGAGAAGTGTTACCAAGGACCTGGTCAGGCAACTGCCCTGGAGACTCTTCCAACAAGGATGTTCCCCCACAAGGGCTCTGCTCCTTCCTTCTAAGACGTTTAGATAAAGAAGTAGGAGATCCAGTCCGTTGCCGGCCCCGTTTTAACCTAGGTGTTTCCCATCCAGAAGGGGGGCATTCTTCAGGAGTCAAGCTCTCCCCAACAGCTCCACCTGTGCCAGACAACTTATCACTCTTCTTCCTCCTTGTGTGTTTCACAGATGTGCTGCTACCACCTGTACTGACTTCGTTCTCATTCTGCACAACATCTGTCCTCCTGACAGACTTGTGCCTCAATGGGCTTTGCGAGTCAGGACCTGGGATGACCACAGTTCGACTACAAAATGATATTGCGGTCTCCTTGGTTTCAGTCAGGATGCTCTTATCACACCCATCGGCATTCTTCTGTCTTCCCCCAAGCAAACCCCACTGTCGATTAATGTCCCTTAAAGATTTTTTCCTCGGTTTCTTCTTACATTTTGACAAGGGTTTGGGGCCATCTTTGAAAGTCTCTTGAGAAGAAGGGGAGGAAACAAAGTCATACGCCGAAGGCATGTCATGAGGCTGGCTGTCCTTGGTGGTCACAACTTTGGCAGTCACGGCATGCTCTGCTCTCTCCAACCTTTTCTTCAGAGTAAACCTCATCTTCCTACTACGAGGACTGAACCACATTTTTATCTCCTTTTTTGCCTTTCTTGCTTCACAAGTTACCTCTCGTGGAGTACATAGATTCTCACCAGAATCTGACAAGGAAAAATGAATTAATTAATTATAGCAACGTATGGCCTGCTTGTGCTCAAAGTAATCGGTAATAAGAACTAATAACATAACAATCCTGTGTCTGACCTTTCCTTCTCTAGATTGCCATACAAACACAACCTCCGGTAAGAAATTTTCTCTACAACTTCTTCTGATTTGCCAGCCAGTCCCAATTGCCATTATCCCTCCTTATCCATATGTAGGGTAAAGATAAGTATTGCCCTTGCTAGAAAACCAGTTGTATCTGACTCTAGGGTTCAGTACTCATTTCTGTTTATAGCCAAATAGCCAGCGCTGTCTGCAGATGTTTCCATGGACATGTGGCAGGCATGCTTAGACACCGGCGTGCATGGAATGCTGTTTACCTTCCCACCAAAGTGGCACCTATTTATCTACTTGCAATTTCTTCCTGTTGAACTGCTAGGTTGGCAGGAGCTAGGACAGACAATGGAGCTCACTCCATCATGCAGTACTCGGGTCTCAAACTGCTGACCTGCCAACCTTCCAGTTGTCAAGTTCAGCGTCTTCACCACTAAGCCTTCACAGTCCCATCCATATATAAAGCGTCTACTAAAAAGTAAGAAATATTCAGAAGAGGCAGAGACCACATTGCCAACAAACGCTGGATCATGGAGAAAACAAAGGAA
This sequence comes from Bradypodion ventrale, assembly GCA_035047345.1. Classification (NCBI taxonomy): domain Eukaryota; kingdom Metazoa; phylum Chordata; class Lepidosauria; order Squamata; family Chamaeleonidae; genus Bradypodion; species Bradypodion ventrale. The sequence goes on from JAWDJE010000001.1 coordinate 238,909,164, forward strand.
TAACAGAAACAAGTCTACTTTTGTTTTATTGACTACACCAAGGCTTTTGACTATGTGGACTACAACAAAATGTGGCAAGTAATTAAAGAAATGGGAATACCAGAGCACCTCATATGCCTCAAACAACATAAGAACAGCCTTGCTGGAACAGGCCACAGCCCATCCAGTCCAGCATTCTGTCTCACACAGTGGCTCACCATTTCCTTCAGGGTATTCCCAAGCAGATGCCTTCACCTGCTTAGAATTCCCTGGAAATGGCATTGAGAGATATCCTGCCTATCTCTCCAACCCGGAGGTTGTCCTTAAGTATCCATAATTATAGCCATTGATACCCTTGTCCTCCATGAACTTGTCTAATCCTTTCTTAAAGCTGTCAAGACTGACAGTTGTCACCACTTCTTCTGGTAGGGAGTTCCATAGACCAGTAATCCTCTGGGTGAAAAAGTACTTTCTCTTATTTGTTTGAGAACTAGTACCCAAAAGTTTCATGGAGTGTCCCCTAGTTCTAGTGTTATGCGATAGGGAAAACAGTTTTTCCTTATCTACTTTGTCCACACCATGCATGATTTTATAAACTTCAATCAGGTCACCTCTTAGACGTGGTCGTTCAAGAGTGAAGAGGCCCAACCATTGCAGCCTCAGATAGTAAGGAAGGTGTTCCAGTCCCCTAATCATTCTGGTTGCCCTTCTCTGCACTTTTTCCAGCTCCATAATATCCTTCTGGAGGTATGGCGACCAGAACTGTACACAGTATTCCAGATGGGGCCTCACCATAGATTTATAAAGAGGCAAAATGACACTTGCTGACTTATTTTATATACCCTTCCTAATGATCCCTAGCATTGAGTTTGCTTTTTTCAATGCTGAGACATTCAACCTTCATTGAGTTGTCCACCAGGACACCAAGGTCCCTTTCCTGGTTTGTCGCAGAGAGTTCAGACCCCATCAGTTTGTAAATGTAATTGGGGTTCTTTGCCCCAACATGCATCACTCTGCACTTACTAATGTTGAAGCTCATTTGCCACTGTTTTGCCCACTCCCCCAGTGTGAAGAGATCCCTCTGGAGCTCCTCACAATCTCTCACAGTTTTCACTACTCTGTATAATTTAGTGTCGTCAGCAAATTTGGCTACCTTGTTTTTTACTACTACCTCTAGATCATTTATGAAGAGATTGAAAAGCATGGATGGATGCCATCTGGTCCTGGTGATTTGTTAGTGTTTAGTTTAACAAGACATGCAAGGACCTCCTCCCTGGTTATTTCTATCTGGCTTAATTCTTCGGTTTCCCTCCCTACGAAGATAGGCTCTGTTTTGGGCATGTGGTCTCTGTCTTCTTCAGTGAATACTGAAGCAAAGAATTCATTGAGTCTCTCTGCAATCTCTGTTTCCTCTTTAATAACCCCTTGCCTTCCATTGTCATCTAAGAACATAAGAACAGCCTTGCTGGAACAGGCCACAGCCCATCCAGTCCAGCATTCTGTCTCACACAGTGGCTCACCATTTCCTTCAGGGTATTCCCAAGCAGATGCCTGCTTAGGATTCCCTGGAAATGATATTGAGAGATATCCTGCCTATCTCTCCAACCCGGAGGTTGTCCTTAAGTATCCATAATTATAGCCATTGATACTCTTGGCGACCAGAACTGTACACAGTATTCCAGGTGAGGCCTCACCATAGATTTATAAAGAGGCAAAATGACACTTGCTGACTTATTTTCTATACCCTTCCTAATGATCCCTAGCGTTGAGTTTGCTTTTTTCACTGCTGAGGCACACTGGGTTGACACCTTCATTGAGTTGTCCACCAGGACACCAAGGTCCCTTTCCTGGTTTGTCGCAGAGAGTTCAGACCCCATCAGTTTATAAATGTAATTGGGGTTCTTTGCTCCAACATGCATCACTCTGCACTTACTAATGTTGAAAATCATTTGCCACTGTTTTGCATCTAATGGTCCAATGGCCTTCCTAGTTGGGTTCTTACTTCTAATGTACTTAAATAAGTCTTTGTTATTTCTCTGAGTGTTTTTAGCTATACGCTCCTCAAAAGCCTTGCTTTGCTTTCCTGATTGTTGCCTTGCATTTGTTCTGCCAGAATTTATGTTTCTGCCTGCTGTCCTCATTCGGACAAGCTTTCCATCTTCTAAATGAGCTTTTCTTGCTCTTGATCACTTCCCGAACAGCTCCTGTAAGCCACATCGGAGTCCTCTTGGACCTGGCAGTGCCCTTTTTCCTTTTGGGTATGCATTCCAATTGGGCCTCTGTTATTGTTTTTGTAAACAGCCTCCATGCCTCTTGGAGTGTTTGGACTCTCTCAATTTTCCCTTTCAGCTTCTTTTTTTACTAGTTTCCTCATCTTTGGGAAATTTCCTTTTTGAAAATTTAAGGTCTCTGTGTTAGATTTTATCAGTGACTTGCGGTCTATGATCAAGTTAAACATAATTGAGTTGTGGTCACTGTTCCCTATTGGATCAGTCACATTAACATCTTGCACCAGATCCTAAGTATTACTCAGGATCAAGTCAAGGATTCTTGTACCTCTAGTTGGGTCTTCAACCATCTGTCCCAGGGAACAATCATTTAGCATATCTAGGAACTTTATCTCTTTATCATGTGCTGAACAACAGTTCACCCAGTCTATGTGAGGGTAATTGAAGTCCCCCATTATAACCAGGTTCCCTTCTTGGATGCCTCCTTTACAACATTCTCCAACTGCCAGTCTCCCTCAAGAGTTTGGGTCGGAGGCCGATAGTATATGCCTACTGTTAGACCATCCTTGTGGCCTGGTACTCTTACCCACAGAGCTTCTAATGGTGACTCCAAATCACCTAGATATTCCAATTCATACGATTTTATCACTTCTTTGACATACAAGGCTACACCACCTCCCGTTTGCCCCTTCCTATCCTTCCTGTACAGTTTGTAGCCTGGGATAACTGTATCCCATTGGTTATCATCCGTCCACCAGGTTTCAGTGATACCAATAATATCAATATTCTTATCTATTACTAAGTATTCCAGCTCCCCTATTTTGTTCCGGAGGCTTCTGGCATTTGTATACAAGCATTTATATATGCTTTCCTGATACAGTCTTTTGAGTCCAGTTACATTGTTAGACTGCCTCTTGCATCCTTCTGCTAGAGTGCTGGTGACTAGCTCCTTGCTCTGCTCAGTAATTTTTGCATCCTCCTCACTACTCAAGTACACACTTTCCCGAACCGGATGCTGCCCAGCTCCTGTCGGCTTTCCCCCAGTTATCAGTTTAAAAGCTGCTCTGCAGCCTTTTTGATGTTGAGTGCCAGCAATCTGGTCCCATCATGGTTCAAATGCAACCCATCCCTCCTGAACAGATTTGGCTTGTCCCAAAATGTTCTCCAGTTCCTGACAAATCTGAAACCCTCCTCAGATGAGAAATCTGTACACGAACCAAGAAGCAACAGTTAGGACAGAACACAGAATGACAGAGTGGTTTGGAATAGGAAAAGGAGTAAGACAAGGCTGCATATTGTCGCCCTGCTTATTCAACTTATACACAGAGCACATAATGTGAAATGCAGGGTGGAGGAATCACAATATGGGATCAAAATTGCTGGGAGAAACATCAACAATTTGAGATATGCAGACGATATCACCCTAATGGCAGAAAGAGAGGAAGACCTAAAGACCCTCTTGATTGGGTTGAAGGAGGAGAGTGAAAAAGCTGGCTTGAGACTTAATATCAAGAAAACCAAGATAATGGCAACAGGTCCGATCAGTCCATGGAAAATAGATGGTGAAGAAGTAGAAGCAGTGACAGATTTTACTTTCCTAGGATCTAAGATCACTGCAGATGACAACTGCAACCATGAAATAAAAAGACGACTGATTCTGGGGAGACAAGCTATGAGAAACCTGGGGAATATAGTGAAAAGTATAGACAAAAATCCTGAAGACAAAAATCCGCATATTCAAGCAATGGTATTCCTGGTAGTAATATATAGGTGTGAGAGTTGGACCATTAGGAAGGCTGAGCGCAGAAGAATAGATGCCTTTGAGATGTGGTGTTGGAGGTGAGTCCTGAGAGTCCCCTAGACAGCAAAGAGAACAAATAGGTCAATTTTAGAAGAAATCAACCCAGAATGCTCATTGGAAGGGCAAATAGTAAAGATGAAGCTTCAGTACTTTGGACATTAAATGAGAAGGGAGGACTCACTCGAGAAGGCCTTGATGCTGGGAAAGGTGGAAGGCAAAAGAAGAAGAGGGTGTCCAAAGATGAGATTAATATTAGAAGAAACCACTGAAATATTAAAATACAATTAAAATTAAAATACAGTAAAAAAAAAACTTACGAAAAAAGTCAGTTCCGTAGGCTTTTGCTTAAAATCGTTTTTTTATGTAACTCAAAGCAAACCCATAGAAAAAATATTTTTTACATAACTCGAAGTAAACCCATAGGAAAAATAAAATTTTTATGTAAATTGAAGCAAACCCATAAGGAAATGAATTTTTACGTAACTCGAAACAAACTTATAACAAAAAGAATCTTTATGTAACTCAAAGCAAACCCATCGGAAATCGTGTAAATCGGGGCATGGTTTTAGAACAAAATCGTTATGTAAGTCGAATTTTTTGTAACTCAGGGCATTTGTAAGTTGTGGTTTTACTGTACTTAAAAGATCTCTGTTAAAAGGCAAGTCACAGTATATATTAAACATTCAATATACCCCACATCCACTGTCCCATAACCCTTCAGTTTTGAGAAGTTTACTGGTTGCCAAAGGCATGCCTGCATTTTCTTTCCATCACCAAGTCTTGACTAGTACAACTATGACAGGGGTGCCCAAACTATGGCTTGCGGGCCGGATCCAGCATCCAGTTTACCCTTGAACTATCAAATAGTTGGAAATATGTGTTGATCTACCACAAATCACCAGCCCCATCTTGTCTCAGACCAGTGGTTCCCAACTTTTTTGGCCATGTGCCACCTAAGCGTCTCTAAAACCCTGATGCCCCCATGACATATAATTCCGATTATTCAGAAAGTGAACTCCTGTTTATGTGGAGGAAGCCTAAAAAGCCATTAACTGTTAGTAACTCATTCTCAAATTGCTCCCTCTTTAAAAATCAAATTGACCCATGTTGGGAACCACAGTACTAGATCCTCATGTGAAAAGTAGCAGCAAGCTAGCTGATTCATACTACAGTAAAACCCTGACTTACATATGCCTTGAGTTACATAAAATTTGACTTACATAATGATTTTGTGCTAAAACCATGTCCTGATTTACACGATTTTCTACGGGTTTGCTTCGAGTTACAGAAAGATTATTTTTCCTATGGGTTTGCTTTGAGTTACATAAAAAACCGATTTAAGCAAAAGCCTACGGAACAGACTTTTTTACATAAGTAGGGGTTTCACTGTATATGCATGTGAGCAAAGGCTACAACGCATCTAGTCCTAAGGTCCATATTAGCATTATATTTGAATCTAGCCTGCAATTACCTTTGTTCCACAAAAGCATCATAATCCCGTTATAAACATTTTAAAATGGGAGGGCTGAACATCGGTGATAGGTTTGCAACTATTGTATATGCACTGCTAAAAGGATCCCCTGCTGCTCATTATATTTTGAGAAGCCAAACACTACGTAAACAACTCTTGTAAGAACAGGAAAGAAGAGAGAGTTACTGCCACATTAGGAAGATTTTAGCTGTTTAACATTCTGAGAACAGCAGCGTGCAAATCAAAATGTGTAATAGTAGAATTTTTTTAATCATTTGAGACTAAATGTAGTTAACATTACTTCTACCTCACTGCATTAAAATTTCAGTTATAATTTTCTTTTCTAAAAGGATATGATGATAATGAGTTTGAGGAAGTGATAATAAATTGGGAAACGTTTGCTATATTCTGTAATATAGCAAAAAAAGGAACAGATGAAGATAAAGGTTAAATATAATATACAAGTTAAGAGTAATCTGAAATACTGTATTTGGAGATAAATATTTCAGAAAACATTGGAGATTTTTAAAAAATCAAATTTTGAGAAGCAAAAATTAGAAATTAAAGATATGATACAAAAATATAAAAAGTTGAATTTGTCTTGGTTTTGCAGGATTGCAATGTGTAAAAGAAAATTGTTACCCCAAAAAAAATTTTTTTGTTTGATGTTCTGCCAATCCAACAGAAGGAAAAAGAAATGGCAGTTTTTTCAAAGTATTTTAAATAATTATTGTAAAGGAGGAAAAAGACAAAGGCTATCAAAAAAATATCTGGTATTATTTACCCTAGAATGAAGGTGGATTGGGACTGCCAAATGTTAAGAATTATTATAGGGCTTTTCAACTAAATAATGTGGTAAAGATTTTAATGAAGGAAGAGGTAATTTGGGAAGGGGTAGAGTTGAAAGATATAAGAAGAAAAGGAAACACAATTTTTTAAGATAAAGATATGACAAAAGTAAAGCTAAGGTATAAAACAACAAAAGCAATGATGGAGGTTTGGAAAATATTAAAGAAATTAAGCTCCAGACATTTCCCCAATTGTGGAATTAGAAGATATCAAATCTTTTCCAATTAGAATAGATATGAGAATAAAAGAAATACTCCTGGAAAATGGTGTGTTCCTGCTGAAAGATTGGATACGGGTATGTAAGGATGAAGAAAAAAGATTGGAAATATATAATGAAATGGATCTGAACTAGTTTTAAAAAGCGTTAGTGAATAAATGTAGTAAATATATGGATATAACCAGTTTAGAAAGAAAAATGACAGATTTTGAAGAATTAATCTATAAAATGAGAAAAGGTTTTAGTTAAAGGGCTGGTAAGAAAAAGAATTATGAGGACTTTGTCTGTCGGGTTAAATAACACAATTATAAAATGCTGTGGAGGTGTTACCTGACTCCAGTTCGGCTAAATCAAATGGATAACACAAAAACAAAATATTGTTGAAGATGTAATAATTCATGGGGAAATTATGAACACATCTGGTGGATTATAACACGACAAGGGATTTCTGGATAAAGATTGAAAAGGAGATATCAGATATAATGGGTTTTGACCTTAAGCTGGAGCCAAGTGCCAGCTTATTGACAGATGTTGAGGATATAGACATGGATGTTAATAAAAAAAGAATTATGATCTATTTTTCTCACAACTGCAAGACAATGTATTGCAATAAATTGGAAATATAACCAAAATTTGAAAGTGTAGTAATGGTATAAAGAAATATGGAATATTGCGTTGAATGATAAGTTGACATGGGAATTGAACCAAAAAAGGGGTATAAGAAAATAAATTTTGGGAAATATGGAAACCATTTGTGGATTATACATTGTATAGAGAGGTAAATGTGCAGACTAGTGTCAGATCAACTGAGTTTTTGGAAGTTGTAATATATCTGCTAAGGCAAACAGTCTTCGGGGCTTTGTAAATATCACTGGTGTTTTTGATTTTTTGAAATACTGGGAGCATTTTATATTGTTGGATTATTTGATATAATAGAGTAGATATGTGAATAATTAAATATTATCCATAGACATTAATATCATAAACGTATTATAAAGAAATGTGTAATTTAGTAATATGGGAATTGCTCTTTATATCATAGAAAAAAATTTCTTTCTTCTTGGTTTGTATTTTGTTTTACTGTATAATGTAATGTTTGTTTGGTTTTTTCTTTTTGTTTTGTATGTTATATCTTAAAATGTAATTAACAAATTATTAAAAAATTTTTTTAAAGGATATAATGGATTTTTCAACCCTTTTACACAAACAGAGTAGACTGTGTGAGTTATCCAGCAAAAGGAAAGATAAAATTCTGTACTAGCAAACTACAAATGAAAACTTGTAGAAAAATCAGTAGAGCAGAGGGCATCATACCACAGCCTTCCTGAGGTCCTACATGAATTTCAGTCTGGTAGATTGAAAGTCAGTCTTCTCCAACTACTACATTGGTTGGGAAGAGAAGTTGCACCAATATGCTTTTAACTAACTACAGATTAAAATAGCTTTAAATGATAATGACCGACTAACCTATTGAGAAATATAACTACCCTTATGGTATAAACCAGGGTGTTCTTGGACTTCAATTACCCGAAACCCAAGTCAGCACACCTGCTGATCAGTGCTTCTGGGAATTGAAGTCCATGAACATCTAGGCCCCCAAGATTGGGAAACCCTGGTATAGACCATTTATCAATCAGTAGTTGTGGCTCTTCGAGTGATCATTTATGAACTCACAGATATGGGTCTTACACCTGCACAAAACCATGTCTGGAATCTTCTGCAGCTCAGCAGTTTCAGCAGAAATGCCACCTACTTGAACCCTGCAAATGTGCAGCATGCCTCAGCTCAAGCTCCTCAGTTCCATTTTGCTACCAGGAAGGAGAAAGACACCAGAAAAGAAGGATGAGTTGAGTGAGTTCACAGACGTGTACAGGAATACCTCATACAACATCCGCTTTATAGAACGTCAGATCCGTACAACGTCGCCCAATTTCTGGGGGGAAAGATGCCTCATACACCATCGGCGGACGTTGTATGAGGCATTAGGGTTTTTACGCTTCCCTTGGTTGCGAGCGGGGAGGTGGGGGCTAGAGGCTGGCCCCAGCTGTAAGGCTGCCGGCGTGGCCCATAAGAAGACGCCACGCCAGAGTCTCGCCCCCACCTCCCCGCTCTAACCAGGGGAAGCGAACCTTGGTTGTGAGAAGACTGACCCCAGCTGTGAGGCAGCCGGCGTGAGCGTGGGGGAACCCCCCAAAATATCCAACGCTGACCACTGACTCACCCTTAGTCCGCTGCTTGTTGTTGCCTCCCCATGGCTGCTACCGACGGAGCCAAGCGGCCCTGACCTCCCTCGCCCGGTGGCAAACAGGACAGGAGGAACGGGCGGGGAGGAGGAATTGAAGCAAGTTCCGGGGTGGAAAAAAGTTGGAGAACGTGGTGGCAGGAGACCCGACCAGTCTCCTCCTCTTCGGCCACAACGATAGCAGCGCCCCCCCCCCCCCGCTTGAGGAGCGGTCCCTGCGAAGAGCTGCAAGGAAAGGCCATGGCTGGCCGGCCTGCTAAGCAGTGCTTGCTTTCTCTCTCTCTCTCTCTCTCTTCCTTTGGTGAGAGCGGGGACCACTTCGGTGGGAAGGTAACAGCGTTCCGTGTGCTCCAGTATCTAGTCATGCCTGCCACATGACCACGGAAACGTCTGCAAAAGCCTCCCCGCTCTCACCAGACGCTTCAGGTGGTGATCTGACCATGCAGGATAACCTGGCTAGATCTTATCTACTAAGCCAAAATAATGGAATCCACAATGTAATACAAAAAGGGCTCAAACGTTACTTGAGAAATTCCAAAACACATAACAAATTGAGAGGAATGTAGTACCGTAGTTCTTGTAAAATAAAAGGAGAGTTCCCTACTAATATCCAGATAGTGCAAGAAATGTTCTACAGAACACAAAGGATTCAGTGAAAAAGTAGATAAGGCAAAGTCTAGAAAAAAAGATGATGCCAGGCCAGAGAACTGACTTGTCTGTGGAAAACAAGCTAGAGAAAGTCAGCATAAAATGCACAAATTTAGTCACCACCCATAAGGAAGTAATAACCACAAGGCAGGCAGCATTCCAAGATAGAAGACAGAAATCACAAAGGCAGTGGATTTAAAGGTTTTCCTCATGTGTTGCAAGAGGACAACATAACAAAAACAAAGAAGTTACAGAAGATTCCACTGCAGGGCAGGAGTTCTTGATTCCTCTAAAAACATTTTTACAGTTGGATGCGAGAAGATAGGTAATCTTGGAAATAAGCCAGCAGGCTGGGGCTGTGTTCCCATTAAGGCCCCACACCTGCCCCACCAGCCAGGTTTTTAAACCTTTCCTGAAGGGCAGCAATTATGTCTGTAACCTTAGCTCTACTGGCAGGAGGTTCCAGAGGGCTGGTGCAGACACAGAGAAGGCCCTCCTTCGTGTGCTAGAGAGGCGAGCCCCTCTAGCTGATGGAACAACTAGGGAACCCCTCTGGACCCCTCTGGTTGTACGGGCAGACACTCTTGGGACGATATGGTTTCTTAGGTATCCTGGCCCACTGCCATATAGGGCTTTAAAGGTGAAAACCAGCACCTTGAATTGCACCCGGAGGCAAACTGGTAACCAGTGCAGCTCCCGAAGTAGTGGGGTGGCGCGGGCATAACGTCCACATCCCATCACCACCCGGGCTGCTGCATTCTGGACCAACTGTAGCCTCTGAATGGTCGTCAAGGGCAGCCCCACATAGAGCGCATTACAGTAATCTAGTCTGGAAGAGACCAAAGCATGAGTGATCCTTGATATAAAGGAAGGTGATCCTGTAACCCTTCAGAGAGAACAAAACTTGAGGATCTGAGGAATATTAGAGGAAATGGGAGAAAAGCCATTCTTAGTTGCTAACTTCCAGAAAGATGTCAAATTCTTCTCATATGATGAAAATGTAGAGGGCTTTCTAGAGGCCCCAAGAATGGCTGCATCTTCTGGAGGGAAAGAGATCAACTTTCTTCTTCTTCAGCTGCCATATCCACTCCAGATATTGGCTATCATCATGGCAATAGTCTTTATGTTCTTAACTCCTCACAACAGTTCTTCCGAGGACATTTATTTATTTATTTGAATTTATATGCCGCCCTCTCGCCCTAGGGTGATGTACCACAACATAGATATAATACAAACCTCCTTAAAAAATTCAACAAAAAGACTGTTTAAAACGATCCCAATTTAAGAGACCCTCCCCTCCCCTCCCCTCCCATCAATAAAAGGGACATATAACTCTAACAGAGACAATGAGCGGGAGTCAACACCCCATCTCTGAGTTTCTTCAGCCATCAAGTCTGTCTACATCCAGGGCCTCTCTTCCCAGGGATTTTTTCTTGCAGAGCAAGTTGGAGTACAGTAAAACTCTTACTTACAAAAAAAATTTGTTCCGTAGGCTTTTGCTTAAATCGATTTTTTTTTTGTAACTCAAAACAAACTCATGGGGAAAATATTTTTACGTAACTTGAAGCAAATCCATAGGAAAAATGAAATTTGTATGTAAATTGAAGCAAACCCATAGGGAAATGAATCTTTATGTAACTCAAAGCAAACCCATAGGAAATCGTGTAAATCGGGACATGGTTTTAGCATAAAATCATTATGTAAGTCAAATTTTATGTAACGCGAGGCATTTGTAAGTCGATTCTATAGTTTATGTTGCTCCTCGTGATATGGCCATGGCATTGGAGCTTTCTGTTTGATAGTCTTCAGCAGTTCTTGTTATCTATCTGGTGTAACACTTCTGCATTAGTCACATGGCCCACCCATGATATCCTTAGCAGCTGTCTGTAGATCTACATTTCAAAAGCTTCGATTCTCTTTTCAGAGATCAACAATGAAGCAATTTATACCTCTAAGTAAAAAAGTGTTGAAGTGGTTTCGTGATTTTGGACAAAACTAACAAGATTGACCTGAGGAAGTCGATAGTCACATATTTCTCCTTTGATACAAAACATGCACAAACCTCATCAGAGGAGCACTGAGGAACATTACCTGTGACTTCATGCAACAGTTCTCCACCAAAGTTCATCAACTGATAAGAGTAGAGATGTACTTGCAGCTGACAACAAAACAAGAGGCATAACTGAGGAATGAATGTTTTATGAAACTGCACCCATAACTGAAACCAAAGGAAATAACAACCAGTCTCACAGCTGACATCAAGAATATGAGACCGCAACAGCAAGCATGGGAGGGCTTGTCAAACGTGTTATGTTGAAGCTTTGTTTCTTTTTCACCCACCACCCTGGTGGTGTTCTATACTGGTACAGACAGCAACTTGATATCAAAGATGTTGAATACATTGGTGATGCTGCCAGTGTAGAGGAAGAGGATGACGATAAGGGGATGGTGGATCTGAGGCTAGAATTCAGAAAAAGTAATAGGTTCTCATAAATTCAAACAAAACAGTTTGAAAGCTGGTTTCACGATTTCTCCCAAAGGAAAATACACAATTTAGACCGCTGAAGCTTGAGGCCTTGCTTTGCAGATCAATTTTGAAAGATGATTTTCTCAGAGACAAATAAATAAAAATATCCTGTGCGTAACCGTCTGTGCAACCTGTCCTTTCTCCACAAAAATAGTTTTCAAAAAGGGCCTTAGAGACCATTAGAAATGGGTAAAACTAGTAGTAAAAATAAATGCAAGATATAAAAGTAATCAAACATAAACAAGATATCAAAAACAGATGCAAAAGGGAGCTACTCAGAGATCCAAGAGGATTCTATATATACTTTCACTCTAGCAGTGGACAAAGCAGAAGTGAGGGACTTAAGGTAAGAGGTTTTGCTCATGAACAGCCAGAGGGCAGGGAGGACACCTCACTTGAAACCTACTCAGTTCCAGAAGATTTCAGGTGTGTCTCTCAGCAGGTGTAAGACTGTGGTGTGTAAACTGAGGCCTACGTATGGGGAAATTGAGGCTCAACTATTTAAGCAAAGTTCCCGCATAGCTTTCTGAGAATGTAGCACTAGAAACAAGGCTCAGTCCCATTTCCAATAATCTTGTCCTTTAAATGTAACGTTAAATCTAATTTTAGTTCAACAATGGCATCTAGAAAGCATGATTGCCAACAGATTGAGGAAGAAAACACTTTGCAGATTATATTTACTCTCGCCTTCTTATGTCTACACTTTGACAAGTCTAATTGCAAAATATTTACCTTGATATAAATATTCACATCCATGAAGCATAACAGACTAGCTCAGGAACAGAAAAAAAAAGTATTTTTAGAGAAATACTAGCTCAGCTCTGCAAATATAATAACAGACTTTGATACTCAACATTTGCTAACAGCTGGCAAGCTAGAATAAAACAAAGATGATTTGTGAAACCTAAAGTTTGAGTTGAGAATTAACAAACTAAGTTATACTGTTCTACCTTGGAAGTATAAATGCATGGAGTCTCTGTGATGTCTGAAGTGCGATTTTCCCCCATTGAAGTGAAGAACAGAGTAATAAATATTTAAAATAAGTAAAAAGATAATTTGCAAGAAATGCCGAGAATTAGTGCATACAATTGTTTTAGTATTGCTGTTAGCTTTGTTTTCTGTCATTATGGTTGTTTTGAACAACAGAATTTGAAACAAAAAAAATTGGCATGGGAATTCCTTTCTTTTAAAAACTACAGGTTCCAAAATCCACCCGAATTTCCCTAGATAGAATTCTGGTAACTGAAACCAAACAATCAAGGGGTGCAAATGCATTTTATTAATCATAGATGAACCTTGGCAAGTCCTCCTAGCAACGGCCATTTGCCTGAAGAAGCAGGTGGGAGTGGCTAAGCTCCATGGGTCCTGCAAGGAATTAGGTGACCAGAAGTCATTCTTCTCATTAGGATCTGTAAAGAGGACCTCTTACAAAACTACCAATCCCCCTAATTCTTTGCAGCTCCTATTGTACTTATCTATTCCCAGCCATGGGGCTGCGTTGGTTCAGTGGTTAAGAAGCTCGCCTTGCTAGCTGGAAGGCTGGCAAGTCGGCAGTTCAAGACATGAGTATTGCAGCTTTGAGTGCCCGTCTGTCCCAGCTCCTGCCAACATAGCAGTTTGAAAGCAAGAAATTGCAAGTAGATCAATAGGGACCACTAAGGTGGGAAAAGATCTTGGGGACATGAAAGGTGCCTCATTCGGGGGTCCCGAGTGGAGTTTCTCCAGCAAAAAATTCTTTCAACCCAGAATAATTTCTAACATGAAATTATTATTATTATACAAATCAACCATTTGGTTCACAGTCGAGGACTGGATTAAAATTAACAGTTCAAGCATTAACCAAGGACCTAAGAACTGTTAAAGTAACGTCTGAGTATATATGCAGTTCCTAGTAGTTGTTTTTTGGAGAGTTAGGATGTTCAAATCTGATAAGTCCAAAATTTCCAAATATCTACAGAGTCCTTTAGGTACTGCTCCAAGGGCTCCAATCACTATGGGAACAACAACAGATTTCTTCTGCTATAGATGCTTGACTTCAATTTGAAAATCATGATATTTTGTGATTTTCTCCAGTTGTTTGTCTTCAATTTCTGCTGCATCATCACCATCATCCCTAGCCTTTTCCTTGAACCAAATGACAAGAAGTTAGTGAGGCACCTATGAGGACTTGGGTTGTTGTTTTTTGGCTATAGGTAGCAGAATTTTGGATAAGAGAATTCCGAGAAAATTCTGAGATCTATAATGTAAAAAAATAATAATACAAAAATCCCATGCTTTGTGATTTATAGCTATCCAAGCACAGGACTGGTTATGGTGTCTGGATGTTTCCAGCATTCCACCATGACAAGTGAGACTAACAACAAAATTTGGTAATGCAAAATTTTGCTACTCAGAATTCCAACTTGCTAACAGTCTCTCTAGGACAGTGATAGCTAACCTTGGCACTCCAGGTGTTCTTGGATTTCAATTACCATAAGCCCAAGTCAGCACTCCTACTGATCAGGGCTTCTGGGAATTGAAGTTCCAGAACATCTGGAGTGCCAAGGCTCGCCATCACTGCCCTAGGACATTCAATTCCATTCTCTGCTTTGAAGTTTTTCTCTTCCACATTCCAATGCCCAGCTCAGTTTTCTGGGTTAAATGAACTTGCTCAGATCTTTTCAGAGGTGTTATGAAGTCTTCTTCCCCAGTAGGGGAATGAATAGCCTATCTGCGAGGACATGCTGAAAGAAAAACCAGTGGCCAGAGGGGGAATAATCAATATCTCCAAGCTCCCCTTTAGCACATTAAATTGCAATCTCCACTCTCGGCTCAGATGAAATACATTTGAAGACAACACAAGATTACTATCATCATGTTTAGTTGGTGAAAACACCTTGAGAATTGGATTTAACCACAATATTTTAAAATAGTTCAAGCTAGTTTGACAGTTGGCAAAGGAAAATCAGCTGCAGGAAACTTCTGTACTGTATATTACACATAGATTTAATATTCTCTTGCACAGGAAGATCCTAGAATAAGCTCTGGTCAAACTAAAAAGGAATTACTTTCTACAGAAAGTACAACATTTCCTTATACTGACATTTGAAACAAATCTTGATACTAAAAATATCTTAAGAGTAGACCAAAGACAAAACTTGAGATCTAGAGAGATTTATAGTATAGGCACTGCATATCCATGTTTTTCCTTTAGTGCATCAACAAGCTATAGAGGAAAAAGCAGCAATTAGAAAATGTGATTTAACTATCATTAATCTGTATCAAAAGAATATAATGATGCATATTGTGCAGGGCTGAAATTGCTCTCTATTATGGGTTTCCAGAACAGAAGTTGAGAAATCTCTTTGACAAACTAGTCTCTTATTAAAAACCAAAGGAAGTGCATTGATACCATCTGTGCGACATTACTGCCTTTACCAAAGAATGATTAGCTTGTATGTTAAGCATTCAGCGCTGGGGGAATAAAAATTAAGAGAAATTTCCAGCCATTCAAACATTTGCTCGAAGCTATTATGAACACGGTTATCATATACATATGAAGCTACGTGATCCACAAGCGAAAATGGCCAAAACTATCACCCAGAAGAAACTAAATTGAGACCCCCGTAGCGTCTGGTGTGTCACCCTGTCCACCATGTGTTTAATATGATGCATCCAGCACCTGTAAGCTGTTCTTGCTTTTTTTCCTGTAAAGAAATGAAAATATCTTCTGGTTCTTCATTCAAGTGAAACCACATTATAAAAAATAAGGTGGAATTATAAGCGGTTTGTAACTTGTCAGGAATGTTTGCAACAGACAATTGCTTCTCTTTAAAGCATACTAAACTAAAAGTAAAAAAGGCAAGAAGAGTTGGGAAGCTCAATTTGAAAAAGAAAAAATATATACTCCAAATCAGAGTTCTTTATCTCCAGCATGCTACATATTATATCCCTCAATTCAACCAGTTCTTCCTAATTACCCACCTTAATTACAATAATTATACACTTTGAGTAAATGCAGGTAATAAGGTTCACTCAGAAAGGATATTGTCAAAGGCAGTGCAACGAAGAGCCTTGAAGCATACAGAAATGACAAAGCCAATAATGACAATAATTTAGGAGCTCTGTTTACTTTCCTTCAAGGATGGAGAGGGATAGAGAGGGACTTTGGCATACTGTATTCAAAAGAAGGAAGAATGAGAGAGCCAAAAGGGAGGCATTATCCCAAAATGAAGCTCCCTGACAATAGAAAGGAAACCGCTGAAGGAGCAAAGTTTTAGTAACAGGCCTTTAAAACTTGTTAACCAACTACCTACAAAGTCTGTTGAACCATTTCAGGCCTTGGCTTTTTTCCTTCAGGATCAAGATTAAAACTGCAAGTAAAGGAATAACCCCCAGAATAACCAGGAGGTGCTTAAGACTTGACACATCTTGGATTACCCTTGCCTCTTAAAAGCTAACCACATCGATGGCTATGAATTTTGGCATCATCGAACTAGGTGAAATGGTATCCTAAGATGGATGGTGTAAACACAGGTGGAAAGGATAAGTTCATGTGGAAATAAGAGGGGTAAAAAAACCAACAACACACACCCCTTCTGTGACAATCCTATTATGGCTTAGGTGTTAAGAACATTTCACTAGAACAGCAACCATATAGAGCAACAGTAATGGATGGCAGAAGTAGTTGCTAAGGTGGAATCACAAAATGAGCTGGAAGAGACCTCAAGGTTCATCAAGTCTGACTGCCTCACAAAACAGGAAATCAATAGATAAAGCATATCTTACAGACAATCTACCAAGTTCTGTGATAGGTCATTCCTCTGTTAAACAGCTCTTATGGTCAGGAAGTTGTCAGGATAACTGAAGTCTCCCATTACTCTCTCTCTCTTCTCTTTTGAATTTCTAGTAAGCTGATCTAAAAGGGCATCATCTCAATTTTCACTCTGGCTAGGTCATCTAGTAACAATGATGTCACTATTGTTTCTCTCTGATTTTTACCCAAATGCTCTCCATCAAGGGTTCCTAGCTACAAATCATGGATCTTTTTGCAGCTGTACGCATCCTATAAGCACAGCTTTATCTAATGTACAGTATTTTCAATAGTAAGTCATACCTGTAATGCATTAGGAATCCACTGACATGATTAAGGGCAGAAGTGAGACAACTAATCTTCTCCTTCTGCTGAATACAGGCAATCATCATAGTGATCAGCCGTGAAACTCTCCTGAGAATATAATACAGTGGCCTTTCATCTGCCTTCCACATCACAGCATGATACCCATACCACTAATCCAGTTCCACAAGCCAATTTCTGGTCCTAAGCCCTTTTGACACGCAAAGTCCTCCTCAGCCCCAGGCCAGTATTGATGAAGCTGCTGCCCTCCATCAAGATGGATTCAAGCGGGATTTAATCCACTTGGGGACCATCACCCTTCCCTGTGGACTTTGACAACCAAAGCCTTTAGTCCTCAGGGCTGTCAGGTTAGTTGACCGCCACCTGACACTTGGCGTTGAGTCGCTAGCAGTATGGTCTACTTTATTACCATATGAGGATAACCTGGCCAGACTGGCTGATCTTCTTGGTAAGTCATGATTCAGAAATTTCATACCGCAAGCCTGCCCGTGCAGTTGCTTAGTTCAAAAACAGAACTCTTTTTCAGGTGAAGGCATCTGCTTGGGAATACCCTGAAGGAAATGGTGAGCCACTGTGTGAGACAGAATGCTGGACTGGATGGGCTGTGGCCCGTTCCAGCAAGGCTGTTCTTATGTTCTTCTGTGAATTTAGTTATTCCAATTGGTCCATAAAAAGAAGGCTTAGAGATCTTCTCTCTCTCGAGGCTCTTCTGCTGACTCTCTCCTCTCAACCCTCTCCAGGTTTGGAGTTAGGATGTCTGAGCTATGGTCACTCCAAATCTTTTTCAGGGCTTTCTAGACATATTCAGGAGTGACCTACTGTTCCCTTCTTCTGGGGGCAGATTTAGATTGTCTTTCGGGGGGGGGGGGAATTATTGCGCATGTGTGTGCACACAAGACCCCACTAAAGAGCCATTAATTTTGCTTACCTGAGAAATCTCTCCCCTGCAGACTTTGCAACTTGCTGTACAGTTTGATAATGTTGTCCAGCTGTCTGTTTACCTTCAGGTCTTGTACCCTGGCTGGCATATGACATACCGGACAGGCTGTGCCAATGCAATCACTTATGCAAGTTCTGAAAGTCAAATATATACATTGAGTACCAGAAGACCACACACACACACACAACAACAACAACAACAACAATTTTTCAATAGGAAAAACACTTAGCAAAAAAAAAACAACGTTGTACGATGCGTCCCATAGGGAAAATCGCTATACAATGTATGTATCGTATAGCAATTGTTTCCTACGAGCCCCATGGAACAGATTAAAATCGTTGTATGAGGTACCACTATATATATACTGTATACACACATACAAACACACACACAGTGGAACCTCATACAACAATTGCCCCATATAGCAACGAAATCGCATAACAACTAGGGGGGGAAATGGCGTCCCGCATAACAATTTTCCATATGGAAAAAAATCATATAGCAATTTTTAATGGGAAAAACCACTTAGGAAAAAAAAACATTGTATGATGCATCCCATAGGGAAAATCACTATAGCTATTGTTTCGTACAAGCCCCGTGGAACAGATTAAAATCGTTGTATGAGGTACCACTGTATATATATGCCCCAGTACCTTTCTCGTATAGCAATTTTTCCTATGGGATGCATCGTACAATGATATATATAAAAAGAGAGGGATTGGGAAGAAAATATATATATAGAGAGAGGTGGGTTATGCTCTCTTGAGGTTCTGGAGAAAAAAATCTATATTTTCTTCCCAATCCCTCTCTTTTTTGCAGTGGGGAACTGGAGAGGGGGCTGGATCACAGAATCCTGGACGATACATGCCTTTGGCTTGATCTAATACAGCACTTCTTAGGTACTGGGGCATAAGAATAAATCCCTTATTAAACCTATACACTCTGACCAACAGAAAGGAGGTTGTCTATACAATATACCTCTACAGTATATATATATTTTAAAATGTGGCTCTCAAAATGTGGCTGACCCTATAGATTTAAATAACAATGTGCTACCTCAGTTCTGACAACAAATGACATACTTTTGTTCCTTGCCATTGCTTTGGATTTTCAGCATGATTTTGTCCCTCAGTAAGTTTAAATGGTTTGGTTTTTTGTTGTTTTTTGTGTTTTTCCCATCAGGCTTTTTTTATTTGTTTCAGGCATTTTTTTAAATGTGTGGGTGCTTTCTTGATATTTATGATTTAATTCAATTTGTCTACATTTTTTTAATTGTAAAGATCTTTCGTATTATTATGTGGGAAAATATCCCAGATGGGCAGGATTGAAATGTAAGAAATAAATAAATAAAATTAACTTCCATTAGAACATCCTGGCGTGACTACAGTAATTTCAAAACCCAAGAATTCAGACCATACTTGATTTCAGGAGGTATGCCATGTCTATTAACAGGAGCCAGCTTTTAGAAGTTACCAAACTGCAGTATTGGGAAATTCAGTTTTATCCAAGCCTTGGTAAAACAGCTCTGGTAGTTCCTGAACCCTTATGGTACTGCTGTTGCATTGTTTACATAATTTCCCCTTAGACATCATCGTCATCATCATCTTACAATTTCCTACCCTCTCCCAGCTCATTAGCAGCTCGCTCACATCAATATTTTTGTCTGACCTGGTTTGGAAGCTAACGTCAGCTGACTGAAGCACTGAAGCTTCCTAAGCAATATTCAGAAAGTGCTGTTGGAGGGTGGGGGGGAATTCAGCTATCATTTATAAAGCGCTACAGTTCTCAACAAGGGCAAACATCAGAGAACTCTGTTTTCGAGGCCAAGAGAACTGTTAGAACTGCTTTCTACTCAAGATTACCCACTAATGGACCCACTAGAGCAGTGATGGTGAACCTTTTAGAGACCGAGTGCCCAAACTGCAACCAAAAACCCACTTATTTATCGCAAAGTGTCAACAGGGGAGGAAGGAAATGCTCCCATTGGGCTGTTGGGTAGAGGGGTGGGGTGAACTCTGTGCTGGGGGGAAGGAGGAAGTGTTCCCATTGGGCTGCTGGGCAGAGCAAACTCTATGCTGGGGTGACTGCATGGGTGCCCACAGAGAGGGCTCCAAGTGCCACCTCTGGCACGCATGCCATAGGTTCGCCATTACTGTACTAGAGGACAGGAGAACTAGAATCCATTCCTCTAGACATCAAGGACGCAAAAGCACTCTATTAAAAGCAAGACTGCACAAAGGTTTTTTTAAATCAATGATTCAGAACAGACTTTCAATGTCAGTCAGGTCTTTTCCTCACTCACTGACCCATCAGCCATTGGCTTGTCTCTCTGAAGGCAGATAAACTATGTGGGCTAAGAAATTTAAATTCCGGAAGCTCAGACAACAGCTCTGCTTTTTCTATGAGAATAACCTTTATGTGGGATTAGTAAAGAACCTCCACCATCACTCTGCTAGACTGCGTGGAATGGAGAATTACTCTTCCTTGTGGCAAATATACCTTATTTGTTCTGACCACCAGATTTCTTTTACAATTAGAACATCAATAAACCAAATGGCACACATTGTCACTTGACTACCTATTACTTTAATGGGCTCTCACATCCCCTCCAAGTACAAGAACCTCTTTGTGTAAGTAGCACTTCACCTTTTTAAGTGCCATGTACAGGTAGTGCTCTCTCAGAAGAACTCATTGTTCTCTTAGAACAGAGTTCCTCAAACTTGGCTCTCCAGGTCTTCTTGGACTTCAATTACCAGAAGCCCAAGTCAACACACCTGCTGATCAAGGCTTCTGGGAATTGAAGTCCAAGAACATTTGGAGTACCAAGTTTGAGGAACTCCGTCCTAGAACAAGGGCCTGGTGGTAGAGCATCCAAAAAGTCTGATTCCATTGTCAACTTCTTGGCAAGGCTCGAAGGGAAGATGGAGGGAACCACAACCTAAATCCCTGTTGCAACCCCCGCATGCAGTAACCAGAGAGGCAGGAAAAACTAGTCTGACCCAAAGGAAGTTGTTTTGCCTTATTCGCCTGTAATGACAATTAGAAAGGTTCTTTCCTGCGCAGGTCACCTGACCCTATTTGCATGTGTTAAGGCATTTGTTTTGCTATGGCCTTTTCCCTCTTGCTTTCTGCCTTTACTTCTTTACTAAGACTTTACTTCTTTCTAAACCAACTTTACCAAGCCTCCCAAGCACATGTATTTTCTGACCTCATTTTGTGAGTAAAAGATATCTTTCTTTCTCTCAAATATCTAGTTCAAGTGTGTTTATTAGCTGAGCTAAAACGGGAGAGTACATAAAATTGGCTAAAACCTGCCCTGCTTTGCTATGCTGCTGCTACAAATAACTTATCAATATCGAAGTGCAGAAAACATTTGCAGAATGGTAAGAAAAGGCAGATTAGAAACCTGCACTGGTTCTAAAGATGCGACAAAGGCATTTCTCTTTTATCAACAAGGCAAAAGAGCAAGAACAGCAGCTGGAGTCACTTTGGAGCCTATCCATAAAAGGAATGGTGATGAATGTCGCCAGGTGCCTCATAGACAGTGTTTAATTGCTACCTTTTAGTTCAGTAGTTTTCAAAGCTCTTCTCCTGCCCGCTCCTTAAATGCATCTTAACAAGGCTTCTTCTGAGAACATGTCCAAAGGTATACTTTTCTTTTCACAGGCTTTAATACCTTGGCTAGGCAGAAAAATCACAGTGCTATACAGGAGAAAGAATTGACTCACCCAAGTAGATAATTTCTGCTACTGGACCAGTTTCTTTGATTTTTTTTAAAAAAAGTATTTTAATACAACATAAAAGAAGGCAATGCAAATATTTTAATTGCTCTGGATTTGCAAGAACCTGGAAGGATAAGTAACCACAAATGCATGTAATTTATTAGGTAGCAGGTACCCATTAAAATGATCGAATCAGCTGAAAGCACCGTTTAAACCACGCAGCCATGTACCTAGCAGAACTCCACACTGTACTGTCTATTTTTTTTTAAAAAATTTTTTTGCTGAGGGAGATAATTAGGTTTCACAGATGAGGATATCATTATAAACAGGCTAACCTTTTCTTCTACTATAGAAATACAGAAACTATTTATTGTACAGTTCATAATCAAGCATAAATGACATGAAGTAATAAATAACTTAGACAGAGATCATTTAAAAGTCCCACAGGTTAAAAAAAACACACACACACAAAAGAAACTAACAGAATGAAGTGACAACACAAATGAAAAAGCATCTTGAAGCAGAAAGGTCTTCATGAAGGATCCAAGGCGGAGAAGGCTGTTCAAGAAGACAAGAGAGACCTTTGCAATGACAGCTTAAAATATAATGACTTACAAGCAGAAGACATGTTCACAGCCTCCCATGTTCACAGGTTTCTTCAGAATATCACCACTGTCAAGGAAAATAGAAAGGAAAAAAAAGACTGAAGGGAAAGTATACATGAATTATCAGAAACATTCGCGACATAAATCCAGCAGCAAATATTAGTCCTATTATCTTTTCATGGGTTTGTTTTACTAAGACAAATTATAAGATTCTCACCACCACCGTTTCCCACTAAACGCATATAATGCTCAAGGTGAATGATTAGCCCCGGTATTTTTAAATGGAGAACTTTAGCCACATATTTTAGTCCACACATACACCTTTAGATTTCCGAAACAGGCAGCTGGGATGGGATGGTTGGGGGTGGGAGAGACAGGGTTTGCTTGCAAACCTTCACACAGTCTTTCACATGACTAAACCCCAAGCCAGAAGCAGATGAATTTACACTGTACTGTGCCTACTAAAGAGACATCCATAACAAGCAGCCAGTTCTCCTTTTGGCTGTCAAGATTAGCAAGCCTGGATAACTCTGATCAATTTAGAAGGCAGGCGCTACCTGCACAGCCACTATCAGTTCACTTGGGGATCATTTAAAACATGCCCAGTGTTATGTTTAATGGTGTAGCAAAAACTAAAGACCATTAAGAAATTTATGGAGAGGTTTGGTCCTTCAGACATGTTAAGAGAATGTTCAACTCCTTGGTTTCCACTATGATTTTTAACCAGAGAGAAAATGGGAAACTGCTGTTATGACACATCAAAAGTCACAGGCTTTTTGTATCAATCAGAAAAGATATCTGAGTGCATCAGATATTTCCAGAACAGTACTGTATTAGAAATGATGTTTTCCAGTGACATCTTAAGAACTTTATAAGAAACAAAAACCCAATACATTTTGAGACAAGGAGATTATACCTTGTGGGAAGCTCCCCAAACTTTGCCATGGTAAGATTAAAGGTAAAGGTCGCCCTTGCTCGAAAGCCAGTTAGTTGTATATGACTCTAGGGTTCAGGGCTCATCTCTGTTTATAGCCAAAGAGCATCTGCAATGTTTCCGTGGACATGTGGAAGGCATGCCTAGACATTGGAGTGCACGGAATGCTGTTTAGCTTCCCACTGAAGTGGTACCTATTTATCTACTTGCAATTTCTTGCTTTCTACTGCTAGGTTGGCAGGAGCTGAGACAGAAACGGGACCTCACCCCATCATGCAGCACTCAGGTCTCGAACTGCTGAGCTGCTGACCTTCCAGTCGCCAAGTTCAGCGTCTTAACCACTAAGCCACTGCACTCATCACAGCACTTGAATTTAAATGCAGAAGGTCCCAGGTTCCATTCTGGGGTCTCCAGCTAACAAGATTCCAGCGTAAGGAGATGTTGTTGTAGATGCCCAAGAGTAGACAATAGGTGGACATAACATGACTTTACAAATAATATTAAACTGCAACTGCCAGCACTTCACCATCAGGCTGGGGCAGATGGGAGTTACTGTCCAGCGGCATCTGAAGGTCCACATTTGGCCCATTCCTGAAGTAGCAATGAAAGGATGGAAAGACCATTAAAGTCACTCAGATTGTAAAGCAGTTTTATAAACTCAGCAGGCCTATCATATTTTTAAGGCATGAGCCCATTTAAGCTGATTTTCAACTAATTTATATTTATTTTCTGTTCTCTTGCTTTTTCCTCGCCATTCCCGTTGGCAAGATCACAGTTTGTCTCTCTGTAACCTGACACTGAACTTGATGACTGGAAGGTCAGCAGTTTGAGACCCAAGTACTGCATGACAGTGAGCATCCCAGCTCCTGCCAACCTTGCATTTCGAAAGCGAAGTAATTGCAAGTAGAGAAATAGGCACCTTTAAAGCGGTAAGGGTAACAGCGTTCCATGTGCTCGTGTCTAGTCATGCCTGCCACATGACACGAAAACATCTCCAGACAACGCTGGCTCTTTGGCTGTAAATGGAGATGGACACTGAACCCTACAGTCAGATACAACTGGCTTTCTAGCAAGGGCGACCTTTACCTTGCTAACAGTGATGGCGAACTTTGGCATGCCAGGTGTTCTGGAACTTCAATTCCCAGAAGCCTTGATCAGCAGGACTGCTGACTTGGGCTTCTGGGAACTGAAGTCCAAGAATACCTGGAGTGCCAAGGTTAGCCATCACTGACCCATAATATAGCCGTGAGAGTACCAACCCTCGGGCCCTATGCATGTGTAGTCTCAGCAACCAGATCCTGGGAAGCCCTTGTTTTATACCGCCCAGTACTGCAGGACAGAGGAACTGCAGTGGCTCAAGTGGCTAAGACGGTGACTGGAAGGTGGAAGGTCAGCAGTTCGATTCCCGAGTACTACAGGGCAGAATGAGCTCCTGTCTTTGTTCCAGCTCCTGCCAACCTAGCAGTTCGAAAGCAAGAAATTGCAAGTAGATAAATAGGGAGCATTTCGGTGGGACGGTAAACAGCGCTCCGTGCGCCCCGGTGTCTAGTCATGCCTGCCACATGACCACGGAAACGTCTGCAGAAGCAGACAGCGCTGGCTCTTCGGCTTTGAAATAGAGATGAGCACTGCACCCTAGAGTCGGATACGACTGGCTTTCGAGCAAGGGAGACCTTTACCTTTATACGATTTCACCGGGATCTGCAACACTTCCCTTCTGTTCCAACCACACACACACACACACACACTCAATCTTCTCCCCCCACCACCACCCCCTCCAAAGCCACCCACCCCACGGGTGCCTGGGCCAAACTGGTTTACCATCGGGAGCAGCCCAGGCTCTCCGCCAGCCGCCCCAGCGCCGCCCGCGTCTCCTTCCACGGTTCCCCGGCCTCCGATCGGCCCCGGGGCTCCATCTTCCCGGCGGGCTGGTTCCCGGAGCGGTGGCTGAGCGCAGCGGGCCGCATGGCACCCTTCCACTTCCACTAAAAGTCTCCCCGCCCGGCTCGGCCCAATAAACAACCGCGACCAAACCCATTCAAACCGGCCCGCGCGCGCGTCCCGAGTCCTTCCCCAGCAGCAGCGGCGTCACTGCGCCTGCGCAGAGGGCGCCAAAGGGGGACTGACTATAAGCACCGCCTGTCCCGCCGTCTTCCAAGAAATGAATACAAAGGAAAGTCTCGAAACTCCTCCCCTAAAAAAACCCCGATCCCCGGCTCCAGCAGGGCTGCTCCGTTTTGCTCCTGCTTGCAAACTCTCCGGACTCCGCCTATAGAGAGGGAAAGGGGCCAATTAAAGGAACTAGGAAGTTGTCCTTATATTTGCTTGGATTTGTTTGGCTTGCAAGCATTGCAATGCGCGCGCACACACACACAAACTTTTAAGGCGCGAAGAATACCGCAGCCGCAGCCATGCTGGATGGTTTCGCGCCATCCAATCGCATCCCCTAAGCCAGGAGTTCTCAACCTTTTTAAGGGGTCGCGCCCCCTCAGAGAGCTTTGGGTGCCGTGGCCATTCTGCCCTTCCTCCACGACATGGCACTTCCGGGTGTGGTGGAGGCTAGGGCGGGGTGTGTGTGTGTGGTACATGAAATGGTGTTGTGGTGGGCCGCATCCGGACTACAGGCTGCAGGTTGAGAATCCCTGCCCTAAGCGGGTTCTTAATGCCCGTGAGGTTTTTAAGGTGTTTTTTTTATTTATTTTTTTAAAAATGGTTCTTTCGTGTGCAGATCAAACTTTGGACTGCCAAAATGAAACCACCTTCTTGGCTTTGTCGTTGGCCAAAATTAAATCCTCACGTTCTCAGAGTGACGCGGTCTCTTAAGTATCCTGGCCCACTACCATGTAGGGCTTTAAAGGTCATTACCAGCACCTTGAATTGTACCCGGTAACCAGTGCAGCTCCCGAAGCAGTGGTGAGGCACGGGCATACCGCCCACACCCCATCACCACCTGGGTAGCCACATTCTGGACCAATTGCAGCCTCCAAATGGTCATCAGGGGCAGCCCCAAGCGCATTGCAATAGTCAACTCTGGAGGTGGCCAAGAGCGTGTGTGACCATGAGCAAGGAGTCCCGATCTAGTAGTGGGCGTAACACATTACACGTATAACATGAAGTTGTGCAAAAGCCTTCCTGGCCACAACTGCCATCAAGCAGGAGTTGCGAGTCCAGGAGGACCCCCAGTTTATGCCTGGTCTGTTTGGGGTGCAAAATAAATGTTAGGTGCAAAATAAACATTCTGACATTACCTTGAATTTTGGTTATCTTGAAGTTTGGTAACAAAGTTATTCATATTAGGAGTTTACGCAAGTAGTGACAACAGATGAGGGTATTTGTCCCCTAGTAGATGTCCCCTAGAATGACCATAATAGCAGCAACATGGTGAGTTTAGCAGGGTTTTAGTGACTCCCAATTGCAACAGTTGAAATGTGCTTTCTGTCTAGGAAATGTGCACAAGGTCAGGGTGACACACGATCAGAGGGAGCACTTAAAATCACTGCTTTATGGCAGTAAATTATATCTATTTCCTACATTTCATAAGTGTTGCAATGGCTGACCGGAAGGAAGACGCGTGGAGGCAACCGTGCAGTGAAGTCCAGCCCCGACCAGAGTCGGGGGTACGTATTTATTACCCTGCCTGGGGGTTGTGACATGTGCCTAGGGCACTCATGCCACCCCTGTACAGAAGGCTTGCGTATGTGGCGTTTTCCGGTAGTCTAGCTACAATGCCAGCTCTTGGAAGTTGCCCCGTGGTTAATGGACAATCCGCACTTAATTGCCTTGGGCTGGCGAAACCCATTGTTCCTTTGATGATGCCTGTATAATCGGAGTCTATGACTCCCAGGATCACAAAGATCCCTTTCT
Source organism: Bradypodion ventrale (assembly GCA_035047345.1). Classification (NCBI taxonomy): domain Eukaryota; kingdom Metazoa; phylum Chordata; class Lepidosauria; order Squamata; family Chamaeleonidae; genus Bradypodion; species Bradypodion ventrale. The sequence continues at coordinate 238,936,307 of JAWDJE010000001.1, forward strand.
TCCCTGCACTGCTACGAGGCAAGACTAACCTTACTGTTCCTTGGGGCAGGGGACCTTTGTATTGGGTGTTAACTAAATTGACTGTGCCTGGCAGGTTTATTTATTTATTTATTTATTTTGTTAAATTTCGACCAAGGCCGACTCAGGGCGGTTCACAATCATAGATAAAACAGATAAAAACATACAGAATTAAAAACCCACCCCCTAAAAAGGGGTGCAGATACCGATGGAACCGTGGGGGAAGGCATACTCCTCTATATCAACCACCCAACGGAAGCCATCCCTCTATCTGCAAATAACGTCCTCCTGCCACTCTAGGTCTAACCCTGCGCTGCCCTTGGTTTCTGCCTGTGCCTCGGAGATGCTTGGGGTGACTATTGGGATGTCCGCTCTGGAGCCTCCAGAGCGGCGGTTGTCTCTACTTGGACCAGGGCCAGATACACGCCCGTGGCCCGTTTTCCTGAAGCCGTGCACTGGTTAGCCCAATGGAAACCGTTATGGCACCTTGGGCACTGGGTGGATGGTTTGGCCGGGCGGCCCCCGGGAGGGCCACCTCCCCCTTGCTGTGGTGCTTCGTCCTTCACTCCCTTGCAAAATGTCCCAGCTTGCTGCACTGGTAGCAAGCTCCCTTGGGTTTGTTCCCCCTTGCATGGCCGCTGCTAACAGCCCCATTTTATAGGAGTCTGTCCCGACGTCCGTACAAGCTCGAATCATGTCTGTGAGCATCAAATCGGTTCTGTGGCCCATTGCCTGCAGTATTTTGTGGCAGTTAAGGCTGACATTGTCTTTTGCCAGCTTCATCATATGCTCCTCCTGGGCCTCCTGGTTGTCTATCTATCTGCTGATCGCTTCCTCTACCGGTTAATGAAATCCATATAGGATTCCTGTGCTCCCGGCTTTATGGTTGTGTAGTTCTTGGTGCCCTTGCCAGTGGCGGGTACCTTGAGGTATGCCTTGAAAGCGACCTCTGAAGCCAGCTGGAGTGTGGCTGCTGGCAGGATGGACTGTGTTTGGATGGTAACGAACTGTCCTGAGCCATGTAGCTACTCGGGGATTACTGTACCTCCCATCCTGGCAGCCCTAGCCTGCGCTTCTAACCTGTACTCACTGTCCCACAATAGGTACTGGCTGGAGTTCAGCATCATCCTCATCGTGACTTTCCAGTCATGAGGGATGAGTGTGGTAGATTCCCACAGTTGTTGTAGAGTGCCTCTCGTGAATCTGCTCTGGAGCCCTGTGTCTGTGATTGCTTTCGGATCTCCGCAAGCAGCTTGTATGGGATGGGCTTATATACCACCAGCTGATCGCCAGTGATTGCATCCACCTCTAAATGGACTGGGCACAGCATCTGGAGCTCGGCCAGTTCTATGGCTGGGAATCCCCCCTTGCACAATTCCTCCTCGACCATTAATTGGAAAGGACTCTTAGTGACCTGGGAAGCGCCTGCGCTTCCTAGGCTCCTGCCCACTCCCACAGCTTCTGCAGCAGCCATGGAAGGGGAGTCCTCCAAGCCCCCATGTCTGAACTGGATGGTCGGATAGAGATGCGCTGGGGCTGATGGTTCCACATAAGCTGGGGGTTTCTCAGTCTCTACCTGGGCTGGACTCACGGCTGCAATTATCTGCCTACATTTGCTCCAAGCCCCTAAGATTTTTGCAGGTGCTCGGGGTGCTTCCCTGAGATACTTCCCTACTCTATCCCACACCTCTGGATTCATCATGCCTGCTTCTTGGTAAAACAAACAGTGTTCCCCCTTATACACCACTAATTCCATCAGGGTCCTTTTCCTCAACCCTATCTGATGCTGCCTGGCCAGGTCATTGAGCTCCCTCACATGAGCTCTCTGCCTGACGGATGAATTATGCTCCCCCATGCATGCCCCCATACTACCTGAGGGGGTCCCCATAGTTGCTTTCACAGGATGAGTCGGTGCGCCTTGGAGGTAGTAAGTGCGGGGCGGATAGTACACAGGATGATGTCCCTCGGTTCTGATCAGTTGGTCAGGATCACGGCTAAGGCTCCCTGCCACAGGCTTCTGGTATGCCTCTGCTGCTCAGGATCGTGGCTCTCCCCTTGCTTTGGAACGCGTCCGTTCCAATGCGTGGGGTCTGCCAGAGCTTACGATCGCGTTGGCTTCCTTGCTTCAGGATCACGTTGGGGTCACCAGATGTTGCAATGGCTGGCCGGAAGGAAGACGCGTGGAGGCAACCGGGCGGTGAAGTCCAGCCCCGACCAGAGTCGGGGGTACTTATTTATTACCCTACCTGGGGGTTGTGACATGTGCCTAGGGCACTCGTGCCGCCCCTGTGCAGAAGGCTTGCATACGTGGCGTTTTCCAGTGGTCTAGCTACAATGCCAGCTCTTGGAAGTTGCCCCGTAGTTAATGGACAATCTGCACTTAATTGCCTTGGGCTGGCGAAACCCATTGTTCCTGCCCTAATCTCGGAGTCTATGTGCTAAGGGACAGGAAACAGAGGGTAGCACTAAATGGACACTTCTCCAAGTGGAGGGAAGTAAAGAGTGGGGTCCCCCAAGGTTCAGTACTGGGACCCCTGCTTTTCAACCTCTTCATAAATGATCTAGAGGTAGGAGTAAAAAGCAAGGTAGCCAAATTTGCTGATGACACTAAATTATACAGGGTAGTGAAAACTGTGAGAGATTGTGAAGAGCTCCAGAGGGATCTCTTGACACTGGGGGAGTGGGCAAAACAGTGGCAAATGAGCTTCAACATCAGTAAGTGCAGAGTGATGCATGTTGGGGCAAAAAACCCCAATTACATTTATAAACTGATGGGGTCTGAACTCTCTGCGACAAACCAGGAAAGGGACCTTGGTGTCCTGGTGGACAGCTCAATGAAGGTGTCAACCCAGTGTGCCTCAGCAGTGAAAAAAGCAAACTCAATGTTAGGGATCATTAGGAAGGGTATAGAAAATAAGTCAGCAAGTGTCATTTTGCCTCTTTATAAATCTATGGTGAGGCCCCATCTGGAATATTGTGTACAGTTCTGGTCGCCATACCTCCAGAAGGATATTATGGAGTTGGAGAAAGTACAGAGGAGGGCAACCAGAATGATTAGGGGACTGGAACACCTTCCTTACCATCTGAGGCTGCAACGGTTGGGCCTTTTCACTCTTGAACGACGGCGTCTAAGAGGTGACCTGATTGAAGTTTATAAAATCATGCACGGTGTGGACAAAGTAGATAAGGAAAAACTGTTTTCCCTATCGCACAACACTAGAACTAGGGGACACTCCATGAAACTTTTGGGTACTAGTTCTCAAACAAATAAGAGAAAGTACTTTTTCACCCAGAGGATTACTGGTCTATGGAACTCCCTGCCAGAAGAAGTGGTGACAGCTGTCAGTCTTGACAGCTTTAAGAAAGGATTAGACAAGTTCATGGAGGACAAGGCTATCAATGGCTATAATTATGGATACCTAAGGACAACCTCTGGGTTGGAGAGATAGGCAGGATATCTCTCAATGCCATTTCCAGGGAATCCTAAGCAGGTGAAGGCATCTGCTTGGGAATACCCTGAAGGAAATGGTGAGCCACTGTGTGAGACAGAATGCTGGACTGGATGGGCTGTGGCCTGTTCCAGCAAGGCTGTTCTTATGTTCTTATGTTCTTATTGACCCAGGCACCTAATCTTTGTCCCCTGTTTGCTCCAACTTGCTTGCCCTGCTCTATTTGCCCTCAGCGTGGGTTATGGTTCATCTCTAACTAGCCCGCTTATCTACCCAATTTCCTTTCCCGCTGAGCCCGGTTGAGTCCCGGATCTGTTGACACAGAGCAAACCCCTGAGGAGAGTTTTAATTGCCAATTATTCCTGCGGGCAACCCACACATAAGAATCTTTTCTGTTTTTGGTCAGCTTTCTTCACTGTCCTGTTGTAAGATCTGTATATAGTAATTGGAAGTACCTTAGCATGGATTATTTCCACCTTGGGCTCCAGCAACACAACTTTACTTGAAGGTTTTTTCTAGTCCCTTCACAGTTGCTCTTGAGTCTATCTTCTTCTGAGCTGGACTTCTCATTCAATGCTAATTACCTTGTGAACTGCTCAGAGAGTGCTTTAAGTGTTGTGGTGCGGAATATAAGTGTATGGCACAGGCACTACTACCGGTAATACCATCCAGTAATCTGGGGTTGACTCTCAAGCAAGTGTGCAGAGGATTCTCTTCCCATATTTGTTTCTAAACCAAAGTTCACAACACATGTACAAATTTTTCATCAGGGCAAATTGTTTGCAGCAAAAAAGTGAGGAGGGACAAGATGTTTCTCGGTGTGATGGAAACCAGGCTTTGGTAACAACTACTGAAGCTTAGAGACCCAAAGGTACCTTTCTCTATTTTGATTTTTTCCCTTTAACCTAACATATATTGACTGAAATAAAAAGCCTGTATAATTTGAGGGAATGTTATTTATCTTGTCATAAAAATAAATTAATTTTATTGTGGCCTTTTTTAAAAAATATATTAACATGACTGCTTGTGCTTTTTATTCATATGACTCACCTTACAGTATTTGAAAGCATGTCTCTTTGAATTCATGGATACTTACTTTCAAGTAAATGGTGTTGGCTTCCCAAACAAAAAAAACCCTTAAATGTTCTATCCCATGACAATAACTGCAGCAAACACAGAGTCTGAAATTAGTGCCTTGGAGAGATCTCCCCTGCTCTTTGCTACTACACTCTATCTTTAATCTTAGCTTCAGCTATATTCCTGGTTAAATTTGTTACGGAACTCTTTTTGTAAATTTTTTTGGCACTGCTTGACTGAAGTACAACTGGGCTGCAAATCTTTCCAATCTTTGGATCACATGGTACAAAGCATCATGTGCTTCAAAGATTAGATGTGTAAGGAGATGTAATACCTCACATATCCAGGCAGCCAGCAACTGAGACAGGTAGAAGCTTCACAAGATTTTAGGCAGAGGTGATTGAAGTCATGACATCTTTAACTTGAAGTGATAGTACTTTACATGCATCCATAATAGTGATGCTGATCACAGTAACTGTTTGGAAAAGGTGAAATATTGTACAATGCCCGGTATTTATGTTCCATCAAGTCACAATCAATTAGACATATTAGGAAAAGTCAAGTTTTTTAAGGAGTTGTTTTCTACTTCCATTCCCTCACCACACTGCCACCCACCTTGCAAGTTTGCATGGCCAAGCTGAGATTCAAACCCACGTCTCCTAGTCCATCACTGATTCATTACACCACACTTACTACATTGAAGTGACTCCCACTGAGTTCAGGAAGGCTTCTGAGTGAACATCACAAGTGGTATTACACTGAATCAGACCATTTGGTCATATACATACTCCATTACTGCTAGCTTTAACTAATCATTTGGAGGTCCCTGGGATTCCCTGGTGGCTTCCCTTCCAAGTTCTAATTAGGCTAGACACAGCTTAGCTTCCAAACAAAAATGTGATCTATGTGTTCAAGTTACACTGTGTGTGTGTGTGTGTGTGTGTGTGTGTGTGTGTGTGTGTGTGTGTGTGTGTGTGTGTGTGTGTGTGTGTGTGTGTGTGTGTGTGTGTGTGTGTAATTTGGCTGTTATAATTTTTAAACTGCACAGAAGTTTCCAGTATGAGACATCTAGCAATCCAGTATTAAATAGCCAAGGAAAATGCTGTGATTAAATCCAAGCCATTCAGAACAAAACTGGTTTTCACTAAATGGGGGGGGGGGACCCCAATGAAAACATTTTCTAGCCGCCCTGAGTCAGGTTTGCCTGAGTGGGCGGCATAAAAATTTTAAAATTAAATTAAATTGAAACTAAGCAAAAAACATCTGAAGATTTAAGCTCTGAAATAACCCTGTAGGAATCGGGGCCACTGGGGTGGCCGTAAGGTCCCGGAGGAGACTGATCAAGTGACGACACGAGACAAACGGAGCGAGATCAGATCAGTACTTTATTGGGAAAAGGCAACATCATTTATAGGGAAAAAAGCGCAACGGTGGCAAAACCGTCATCTGACAGGAAAATTACCTTACCCACGTACCTGGGTTAATGGGGAACACCTCAAAGGGAGTTAATTAACTTGGACAAACACAGGGCAAGGAAGACCATTGTTTAGGGCTTAGGCAGGGGCAAATATGGCCCTTATTTGCTCCGGGGATAACCTTGGCTAGAAGGTGAGTCATTACTCTAATGGGTAACTGGGGTCAGTGGAATGCTCTTTCGGCAGAATCGCGGGTCAGGCTGGAAGCAGCCGAATTAATCCCTATCATTAATTCACCCCCCTTGCTCACTGACAAGGGCCAGAGGCCAGGAGTCTGCTCGCTGGTTTAACCTCTGCCAGAGGCCACTGATGCCCAACCGGGCACGCGGAATCCTCATCTCCCCTTTCTATTTCGTTTAAGAGCCTGACCGGCGATCCCGCGCAAGAGCGGCATCAGCTGTTGGGCGGGAATGACGTCACGGGGTTTCCCTTTGGGGCGGCACCTAGAGATCAGCGAGGGAACGCACTGAGCAAAGCAACAGATTGCAATGCCTAGTATGACTACCCCCACCACCACCTTAAGCACCGTCTGGAGCCACCCCCATGGGATCCATGACCACATCCACTTCCATAGGGAGCTCCACCAGGCCCCCCACGCGGAGCCTTCCATGATGCCCGTAACTATGGTGTGGAGGTCTGTGATCTGGTTTTGGATTTTGCGAGAATTGTCAGTAAGATTGAAGCAACACATACCATGAAAAGATTCGCAACCCAGGTGGTGCAGTAATAAGAGGTAGTCGATAGCTGCTCGATTATCGAGAATGGCATGGCGAAGTTCCGCCTGCTCTCGATTAAGGAGCGCTATCGCCGTGGAGGTATGGTTGATGGCTTTTGCCAAGCCGCAAGCCAAGCGACCAATTCTCCGTGCGTTGCCGACGGCTAAGCCTGGCACGCCAACTATGCTGACTGACAGCGAGACATACTCGGCGGGACTCAAAACTCTGAAGCTGCTGTCACACGAGCTGTCTAGCTGGGCAGTGCGAGCGTGTCGTATGTGTGAGGGAACAATGGGGACATTGGAAACATTGGGAGCATCTGTGGCATTTGTGCTTGGGGTAACCATATCCTTAGTGGGGAGTACCAGGGTTAAGCGACTGATACAACACATAGAGTCTGACATATTTGCAGGAATGTAGTTAAACGTATACTGGTTACAAGTAAAGAACCACCCTGAGGGTAGGGTGACATGAGCAGGCAATGAACCAAGTGTCTCTGGGTTTTCACAAGTCCAGTTGCCGCTGCCAGTGTCGAGGCAACGACGCTGAGCCCGGCCAGCCGAAGTGCAGCCAACCATTCGGGCACAAGTGGAGTCCGGGCTGACCGCCACCCGCAGGGTGTGGAGAGTGGCCGCGTCAGCTGGCAAAGTCATAGTTAACTGCAGTCCCCCCCAGCGAGCGTATGCCGTGAAGCTCGCAGGGAGGTGCGGTCCAAGAATTTTCTTCAGCAACCAGTCGCCATCCCTGGCCCGTGCGTCAAGAGTGTGGCACACGGGGATGAGACAGGTGCTGAGGATCGAGGCAGAACCAATGTCCTGCTTCAGGCAAAAACCGGACTGGTTGACGAGACCCGCCAACCTTGCCCACAAATTGTAGTGCATCCGTGCTGAAAGGTCTTCACCAGGCGGCAAGCCGTTGGCCTGAAGCGAAGCGGCCTGAACGCCTCCCCCCAAAAGCAGGGAGAGGGTCAGGATGATGGTGAAGATCACGGAATTGATATTAATCTGGGCAAAGACTGCTGCAACGAAGTTCTCCGGTGTTGGTTCCTTCTCCTCGCGTCGGAGGGCGTCCCGGGCCTCACTGCAAAGGGTCTTGACCATCCCCCAGGTGATCCTCTGTGCCGGGGTCCGCAGCCGCTGCCTCTCCCGGTAGGTCTCCTCGGTCAGAGTGAGGTCCTCCATCTCCGGGATCGGACTCGGGTCGGTCTGGGTCCACGCCATGAGGTTCCAAGTGAGGCTTGATGCACCGAGCTGGAATCCAAACGACACCTGTAGGAGACATAACTGCAGCATACCCTCTTCCCCAGGTTATGAGCGGCACCGGGCCCCTCCAAGAGGGGTCTGGTGGCACTCGGTACCGGACCATAGGTCGCGGGAGAGCTTCCGAGCGGCGGAAGTGCCTCTCCTGCGGTGTACAATCCGAAAAAACATTAAGGTGATTGTATGTGAACAATACCTTATTCAGGCAAAACTGTGCTTCTCCCTGTGATTTGGGGAGGGCTGGTGGCTCCCACCTTTCTGTTTGTTTGTCAATATAGGACTTTAGCGTCCGATTGACCCGCTCTACAATCGCCTGCCCTTGCGGATTGTAGGGAATGCCAAATGTATGCTTGATGTCCCAAGTGGCCATGAAGGCGGCCAACTGCCTGGAGCAGTAGGACGGGGCGTTATCCGTTTTAACGTGCCGTGGCTTGCCCATGGCAGCAATGCAGGAAAGGAGGTGCTGCTCCACATGGGAAGCAGTCTCCCCTTTCTGCGCCGTAGCCCAAACGAACTGTGAAAAAGTGTCAATGCAAACATGCATGTACTGCCATCTACCAAACTGCGGTACATGCGTGACATCCATCTGCCACACCTGATTAGCCTCTGTCCCCCATGGGTTGACCCCCCACGAGGGCCCCCCCGGCGCCCCTGCACAATGCTGGCAAGAGCGGACTATACCTTGGGCTTGAGAAAGTGGCAGATTGAACTGTCTGGCGAGTGCCTTGGCGTTTTGGTGAAAAAAGGCATGACTTTGGATTGGAGTAGTAAAAACTCCCAAAACTGAACGTTGCTGAATTTCCTTTGCGGCCGCGGCCGCTCTGCTATTGCCCGCGGAAATCGGACCCGGTAGGTCTTGGTGACTTCGGATGTGGGCAATATAGAGCGGCTCCGTGCGGTGTCGCAAATGAAATTGAGCAGTAAGAAACAGACTAAGCAAATTTTTGTCTATCGCGGGAGTGATGTAAGCTCCTGGCAGACTGTGAAGCAAATTCCTCACATACAGACTGTCAGTTATGATATTTAACCGTTCTTTGGCGAAGGTGCGCAAAGCAAGGTTCACGGCTGCCAACTCTGCCCACTGCGCGGACTTCTGTGGGAGAGTTAACAGCGTGCGCCAAGCTTCGCCCTCCTGCCAGGTCAGGACACCATAGGTGCGACCACCATCGGAGAAAACTGTTCTGGCCCCCTGAAGTGGGACCAGTGAGAGCAATTCGAACAAGCTGACTGTTCCTGTCTGAAGTGAGACAAGTCTGGGGTCTTTGGGCAAGTGGTACGCTAAACTTCCAGTGAAACCTTCCAAAGCTATCGGAAGCGAGTCGCCTAGCTGCATTAGCTGATGAATTTGTTCCTTGGTGAACGGAACTACAATTTTGGCCAAATCATTCCCTGAAATGTCCCTAGCTCTCAGCCTGCCGCGGTAAACCACCGCGGAGACCAGCTCCTGGGGCGGAACGATGTTCCGTGAGGATGTGTTAGGCAAGTACACCCACTCCACAATTTTCGCTCCCTTCTCGGAGTCTACTCCTAACGCCCCAGTGAACATGGATCCTGACCGTACGATGTACAAATTCAGGATCGGGGCATATGGCCCCTGGGCGATCCTATCCACCCACCTCTGGCTGAGAACTTGGTTCACTTTCTCGAGTGCCAAGCGCGCGTCTCGGGAAATTTTTATCTGGTCTGCCGGCTGCTTACCTAAAGTTAGCAGCGAGAAGAGCGGTTTCAGAAGATCCGTATCCAATCGGAAATACGGTCTGGCCCAATTAATGTTTCCTAAAATCTGCTGTAATTCTACGAGGGTGACTGAGTCCTGTAGATTTATCTGAGGCAAAACTGGTGCTGCAAAAGAGCGGAGAAGCCGATGACCCAAGTATGAGAAGGGCTCGGTTCTCTGCACTTTTTCCGGGGCAATGAGTAAACCCTTGTCCCCAGGCTGGCCTGGAGGTCTGAAAACACTGCGCTGCCAAGTTGCGGCAACGCTACCAAAATATCATCCATAAAATGACAAACTATGGCTTGTGGGTAGAGGTTTCGAAACTTTGCCAGTGCGTCGTGAACGTAAATTTGGCACAAAGTGGGCGAATTGAGCATGCCCTGTGGCAAAAATTTCCACGCGTAACGCTGCGTGGGCTCGCTGTGGTTCACAACCGGCACCGTAAAGGCAAACCTCTCCCGGTCCCTGGGGTCTAAGGGGATTGTATAAAAGCAATCCTTGAGATCTACGACTAGAATCTCCCACCCCTCGGGAATCATGTTAGGATTTGGGATGCCGCATTGAAGCGGACCCATCGGCTGAATGCATTTATTGATCTCTCTGAGATCGTGGAGGAGTCGCCACTTCCCCGACTTCTTCTTAATAACAAAAACTGGCGAATTCCAAGGACTTGTGGACTGTTCTATATGTCCTGCGTCTAGCTGTTCCTTAACTAGCTGCTTGAGAGCAACCAATTTCTCTCCCACTACCGGCCATTGTTCTACCCAGACCGGAGTATCGGTGAGCCATTTAAGTGGCAACGCCATTACCCGAAGGTAAGGGTGGCACCGTACTGCTGAAGAATGTCTCGCCCCCAAAGGTTGATGTGCACGTCAAGAATGTGCGGCCGAATCACCGCCGTGCCTTCAGCCCTTGGGATTGTGACTTCTACCCACTCTCGGCTCCTAAACGCTTCCTGAACACCGCCTACCCCCCACACATCGGAGACCGGCTCAGTGGCCCACTCCCTTGGCCACTGACTCCTGCTTATCACGCTCACATCTGCTCCGGTATCGAGTAACCCTGAGAACACTCTTTTGTTCAAAAATACCTCGATAACGGGGCGCTGCTTCCACTCAATGTTGGTCTCCACTGTCGCTAAGACCTGGTATCCTTGCACTGCCTCGCTCGCGCTCAAGCGGTCAGCTGAACCGGGCTCTGAGCCGTCACTGGGCCCTCCCTGGCTCTCTGCGGGCGAGTGACAAGGAACCATGATCAGTTGCGCTAAAGTGTCTCCTTTGTGAATGGTTTGGGGCAGGTGTGTCCAAAGCTGAACCTGGAGAACGCCTGAAAAATTCGAGTCGATGACTCCTGGAATTATAAAAATTCCACGTGCACCAGCTACACTACGGGGCAAAACTAAACCTATAAAGCCTCTGGGCAGGGGTCCCATGTACTGGGAGTCGACCAGATAGACTGTGCCTGGCAGATCGCATGTAACGTCCGCCTGGCAAGTCAATTCTAGCCCTGTGCTACCCTTGGGGCTGGCCTGTGCCCTCGCAATGTCTGGAATGGGGTTGGAATCTACTCTAGCTCTAGCTCTGGTGAGCTCTGGGTGAAGGAAGCCTCTGTTTGGACTGGGGCCAGAGACATGCCGCGTTCCGGTTTCCCGAATTCTGGCAATACCTGGCCCAATGATAGCCTTTCTTGCACTTCGGACAGAGGGTGTTCGGAGCCTTGGGACGGCCGGACTTTTGTCCGCCCCCCTTGGATCGGCACTCCCTAGCGAAGTGACCGATCTTGCCACAATTGTGACATGCTCCTTTGCTCTTACCATTAGGTCTTTTCCCTCCTTGCACCGCTGCCGCTAGCAGACCCATCTTGTAGGATTCTGTGCCAACATCGGCGCAAGCTCTAATCATGTCTGATAGGGTCAAGTAAGGACGATTGCCTAGGGACTGCAAGATTCTACGGCAGTCCAAGTTGGCATTGTCTTTGGCTAACTTAATCATGAGCTCTTCCTGGGCTTGCTCATTATCAATCTGCCTGCTAATTGCTTCCTCCAGGCGATTGATGAAGTCCATGTAGGGCTCCTGGGCTCCCTGCTTAATGGAGGTGTAATTTTTAGCCGCTTTGCCAGTGGCTGGGATCTTAAAGTAAGCCCTAAAGGCTGCCTCGGCTGACATCTCAAGAGTGGCGAGAGGCAAGTTGATCTGAGCATTGATTGACTCGAAATTACCAGAGCCATACAGCTGCTCAGGAAGCACCACGCCTCCCATCCTGGCAGCCTGAGTTTGAGCCTCTAGGCGAAACTCGCTGTCCCAGATCATGTACTGGCTAGGGGTCAGCATCATCCTCATGACGGCTTTCCAGTCGTGAGGAATCCACATGGTGGTTTCGCACACTTGCTGAAGCGTGCCCCTCGTGAAACGGCTTTGGAGCCCTGTTTCTGCAATGGCCTTCCGCATAGCCATGAGAAGCTTATACGGAACTGGGGAATGAACAATCTGCTGTGCGCCCGTGAGCGCGTCCATCTCCATGCGGATTGGACATATCTGTCTGAGCTCAGCTAGCTCTTCTACTGATAGATCCCCCTTTCTAAGTTCTTCCTCAGCTGTGCGCTGAAGGGCACTCTTGGTAACTAGGGAAGCCGGAGCTGTCAGAGAAGCGCCTGCGCTTCTCATTCCTTGCATTCCCTCGGTGACGTCTGCAGCTGTCACCGCGGGAAGGCTCCCTACGCTACTCTGCTGGTATTTGAATGTCGGATAGAGCGCTGTGGGCGCAGTCGGCTCGACTGGCTGGGCTGATGACTTTTTTAACGGGGGTTCTTCTGTCTCTATCCGGACTGATTCGATTTCAGCTAAGAGTTCCCTACACTTCCTCCATGTGCGAACTATCCCTCCTGGAGCTTTCGGGGGTTGCTGAATGCAGTCTCCTATCTGATCCCAGAGCTGTAGGGTTAACGTACCTGCTTCTGGGTAAAGCTGGCAGTGTTCCCTAAGGTACGCCAAAAGTCTCGCTAGTTCCCTGCTGTGAAAGCGTAACTGAAATACCCTGGCCAGGATTTTAAACTCTTCCTCATGAGTTTTTTGGCTAGCAGACGGACTTGGTCTATGAGAACAAGTCCCCATATTACCTGCGAGTGGTCCTCTGAAGTTTTCCTCCTCGGGACGGGTTGACGCATCTGGGGGCAAGGTAACAGGTCTTGGCGACGATCGTCTGGGTAGAGCTCGGAGCATGGCCTTCTGCCACGGGCCCTCGGCGGCCTCTGCGCTGTCAGGGGCTCACAGCTGCCCTGAGCGGAACGCGTTTCTCCCTTTGGTGCAAGCCTCCCCGAAAGCTGGGAGCAAGCTGTAGGAATGCCTCTTTGGAATGCCTCGCCGCTGGCCGTCCCTCTGACCGGCTGGCTGCCGACCAGAGCGCCACGCTGTCCTCCAGGCTGACGGGTCACGGTTCAAGCGTAGAACCGGACCGCGTGGATCGCTACTCACGAGTAGACCTCTCCGGGGTCTCTTACTCACGAGTAGATCACGTCGGGGTCACCAGATGTAGGAATCGGGGCCACTGGGGTGGCCGTAAGGTCCCGGAGGAGACTGATCAAGTGACGACACGAGACAAACGGAGCGAGATCAGATCAGTACTTTATTGGGGAAAGGCAACATCATTTATAGGGGAAAAAGCGCAACGGTGGCAAAACCGTCATCTGACAGGAAAATTACCTCACCCACGTACCTGGGTTAATGGGGAACACCTCAAAGGGAGTTAATTAACTTGGACAAACACAGGACAAGGAAGACCATTGTTTAGGGCTTAGGCAGGGGCAAATATGGCCCTTATTTGCTCCGGGGATAACCTTGGCTAGAAGGTGAGTCATTACTCTAATGGGTAACTGGGGTCAGTGGAATGCTCTTTCGGCAGAATCGCGGGTCAGGCTGGAAGCAGCCGAATTAATCCCTATCATTAATTCACCCCCCTTGCTCACTGACAAGGGCCAGAGGCCAGGAGTCTGCTCGCTGGTTTAACCTCTGCCAGAGGCCACTGATGCCCAACCGGGCACGCGGAATCCTCATAACCCTGTTCCGTAGTCTAGAACCGTGGTTCCCAACGTGGGGCACACACTCCACAGGGTGGCAATTTGATTTTTATGGGGGGGGAGGAATTCAAGAATGAGTTATTAACATTGAATGGCCTTTTAGGCTTCCTTCACATGAAGAGGAGTTCACCTTTTGAATAATAACAATTATATGTCATGGGGGCAGGGTCAGGATTTTAGAGATGCTTAGGTGGGGCATGGCCAAAAACTGTTGGGAACCACTAGAACCATTCACACGCCACTATCTTCTGCGCACCCAGTCTGTTCGCCTGTCTCTACAGTTGTACTATCCTCGGTCCCACATATATATACTGTAGGTACTTACTGCAATGTCTTAAATTCAAGCCCCACCCCCACCCCCACCCCGGGAGAAAGAATGGTATAATAGGAGCAAAATATGGCCATATTTGTTCAAAACAGAGAAATATGCATATATTTTGCCTTATTGTATTGCAGTACTATGCTTAAATAGCTTTGATCTACATAACTGCTTTTGGGGGCTAAACGTAATGCAGGAAGTAGGTAAAATAGGAGAGGTCTCTCCAATTCCAGGTGTCTAAAAACCCCATAAGATTTAGTATTATTAACATGTATCTTCCATCCATTCCTCTCATTTATCAATTTTCTCTGACATAGATGTTTCACTAGACATTGTTTCAATTCAATAACATTTCAGGGTCCAACCCATTCACTGCTTTTTATTGCTTGCTGTTTTTAAAAAGATATGCCTGTTGAAACCTGCACACATACCCCTTCTGTGGAGTGTAATTACTGAAGCACATAAACCAGTTATAACAGGGATTTATCACTTTCAGGTAGAAATACTCTGAGCCAAATAAAAGATAGAATAGGGACGCCAGAAGCCATTTATAACAGGCACACTGACATTTCATGTTGTGAAGTCCTACCAGTGAATAAGCATAAAGTCATAAATTTCTACATAAATGTTATTAGAGCAAGCAAGTTATTCTTGGAGGGAGCCTCATCATAAAAGAATCCTGTGATGCAGAGCAGGAAAATTTGGCTGACAAAAGTCATTAAAAACAGCTGTCAGCAAAATGTACAAGCAGCTCCCTTTTAAATTTCCCTGTCATCCTACCAGCTGTTTGGTCTAACATAAAATGGTTGGTTGGCATTGCTGCACTTTGTATATTGTAATGAGTTTATGGGGGAATCTCATCACTATCATGGGCTAGTAGTTATGACGTTTGTTGCTTTATTTTCTTTTTAATCAAAATGTTGCACAATTTAAAATGTAAGAAATATAGGTAAAATTAAAATATTTTGAAAATTGATTAAAATTAAAATGTTTTTTAAAAAACTATTTTTGAGGAGAAGCAGTCTACTTCAATAGCATCCTCTTGGCCATTTACTAGATCATCTTTGTTGTGGTAAACCTCCCATTACAATTATGCATCCTAATTTGTGCTTCCTCTCAGGGTCATAAAGTTTGGCAGCACAAAGCAGCCAACAGAAAGCATCACTGGTGACTTCTCTGTGCCCCTGTGAATATTCTTTCTCAATATTAATTAGGACAGAGGTTTGCAACCTACGGCCCATGGGCCAGCCCCGGCCTCTGATGGCAAATCATCTGGCCCACGGTGATGACCCCAGAAGTGGGAGCAGATACATTTATGACAGCTGTAAACATTCCTGCACATTCGCAAATGCAACCGCCACGGTTTACAGCAGTGTTTACAGCAGGGGGGAACCACGTGTCTGGTCCGCTCAGCTGTCTGAGGGGGTGAGATCCAGACCCCAGCACAAAATGGTTGAGGACCCCTGCATTAGGAACTAGCTGAGCCCATTCCAGTGGGTTATTTTCAAGTCAATGGATATTTTGGTTCCACATTCTAACCTTTGTACCTTCGTATCAAACCAAGTTCATACAAATGTCCAGCTTTACATACGGTGTTGTATGTCTATCATTGTTGCTATCATTAACAATAGTTTCACAGAATTCTGACACATGAAAATACTGAAAGAAGTGTAGGCATTGATATGCTCTCAAACTAATGCATTTATCATTTACATTTTATTTGTATCCCCTGTTTTATGCTCAAGAATGTCTACTTGGGTCCAGCACTTGAATTACATATCTTTATATTGTCTTCCAGGCTGTTTATAATTTGTTTCTAGCTCTGGTGTGCAAAATTAGTTAAGGGAAGAAAATGAGAGAGTTGGAGCTAATTGCATAAATAGCACTGAATTGAACCATTTACTCTGATTGGGCAATTCTATTTGAAAATTATTTGTAGAAATATGCCATTTTTGCATTGGCCAGCTGGACAGCAAACTGGATATCAGTGGTGTGCATCAGCAGGTTCGCACCAGTTCACCAGAACCAGTAGCAGAAATTCTGGCTGGCCCCGCCCATCCAAGGTTTGAAATAAAGTAGTCCTAATATGGGTGCAACACAGGGCTTTTCCCCTGGCCACGCCAACCATACCACGCCTACAGTGTGGTAGTAAAACAATTTGGAGCTCACCAATGCTGGATATATAATATAGACCTTAATATTAGTGATCATTAGTTACTGAGTAATTATTAGAGTCTGGTTTTCTTTTTCTAGAAGGATTAAGTTGAAGGAAGCGGAGGATAAGGCCTTACTATGCAACAAGAACCCATCTGGGAGATAGACTATAGGCAGGAAGTCATATACAAATGGAGCCACAAGATTTTAATAAATGTCATGCTGAGCTAGATGCAGTTACTGCCCTGCTTTAGGTAGCAAATGATTGGGCTGACACTATTTGCATAGATAATACAAATATTCCTTGTTGTTCTCCCTGCAACAACCCTCTTATGTTTAAGTGTGTTTGTGCTGTACCTCATGTAATTGTGTGTATGCTGTGAATTTTGGGCGGATAGAGAGTATGTTTTGTAGCACCACTGAATTAGGCAGATGCTTAGTGTATACATGTTGGATCTGGGCCGTGAAGTGGGTTGCGCAAGCTGGATCAGAACCGCGAAGCGGCTGTTGGGTCCCGGAGGAGACTGGTCAAGCAATGAGACACGAGGCAAGATGGAGCGAAGACCAGTGATTTAATGAAGACCAATCATCAGTATTTATCATGTTTTAGGCTGCATGTAGAAGCATTGCAATACTGCAGGTTTCACACATAATGTTTACACAAGTTAATTGGGGAAGTCTACAGGGAAGTTAATTAACCAACTTAATTAACGGCAGAGGAAATACATTGTTCCGTGTTATCCACGGTAAACAAGTGGCTAGTATTGGCTCTAGGGTTTAAGGTAATCCACAGGCGCAAGATTACCTATTACGTGCCTAGCGCGTTAGTCATTAGCTCTCTATTGTCCAAGCAGTTTGTCAGATCAGCTATTGATGAATTAAACTCTATCTAATATTCCGCTCCCCCAATTTCTGTCCCCTCAGGAACCCCTGGTAACGATGTGATCACCCTTTACTGTCAGGGCCAGTTATGCCAATTGTGTGCACGAATCCCACACTCCCCCTTTTTTTGTTTAATTGGACCTGACAGACGGCTTGACGTAGGAGCGGCATCAGCTGATGTGGAGTGAGGACGTTCCGGGGTTCTCTCCATGGGGGACACCTTGACATAAGTGAGGGAATACATTGCATGAAACAACATGCACAACATTGCATGAAACAACATTGCATGAAACAACATGCACCCCCACAACCACCTTGAGTGTCGTCTGTAGCCAACCCCATGGGAACCAGGACCATAACAAATCCCACCATGTCCATGTGGCATCTTCCTTGATATTTTTAACCAAGGTATGGAGGTCTGTGAGTTGACTCTGTACCTTGCGCGAGTTGTCTGTGAGGTTGAAACAACACATGCCATGGACAGACTCGCAACCCAAATGATGTAACAGTAAGAGGTAATCGATAGCTGCTCGATTATCCAGTATGGCATGGTGAAGCTCCGTCTGCTCCTGATTAAGCAGCGCTATTGCCGAGGAGGTGTGGTTAATGGCTTTTGCCAAAGCACAAGCCAATTGACCAATTCTCCGAGCGTTGCCTACGGCTAAGCCTGGCATGCCAAACAAGCTGACTGCTAATGAAACATACTCAGCTTTACTCAGAATCCTGATGTTGCTATCACATGAACTGTCTAACTGGGTGGCACGAGCATGCCGTATGTGTTTATTTATGCTTGGGGGATAAATACGTGCCGTATTTATGCTTGGGGCAACCATGTCTCTAGTGGGAAGCAACAATGTCAAACGACTGATACAACAAAGGGAACCAGATACATTTGCAGGAATGTAGTTCCAAGTATACTGGTTACATGTAAAAAACCATCCTGAAGGCAAAGTAACATGAGCATACATTGAATTAATAGTCTCTGGGTTATTACAAGTCCAATTGCTGTTGCCGGGGTTGAGGCAACGGCGCTGTGGCCCTTCGACTGCGGAACAACCAGTCATGCAAGCACAAGTTGAGTTCAGGCTGACCGCCACTCGGGGTGTGTAGAGAGTGGCCGCATCAGCCGGTAGGACTTTCGTGACTTGGGTTCCCCAGTGCGCGTACATTGAAAAGGCAGTCTTGTAAAATGGGCCAAATATCCGCTTCACCAACCAGTCACCGTTCCTGATGCGCACATCTGGGGAGTGACACACCGGGATGAGACAAGTACTCAGAATAGAGGCAGAATCGGTGGTCTGCCTCAGGCAAAAATTGGACTGATTGACGAGGTTCGCCAATCTTTCCCAAACGTTGTACTGCATCCGGGCAGAGAGATCTCCGCCTGGCATCAGGTTGTTGGCTTCCAGTGAATCTGCTTGAGCGCCTCCCCCCGCAAGCAGGGAAAGGATCAAGATGATGGTGGTCATAATGGAATTAGCAGTAATCAGGGAAAAGGCTGCAATCAAGATGCTCTCCGGCGTCGGCTCGGCTCCTTGTCCTCCTGCTGAATGGCGTCTGCCGCCTCCTGGCACAGAGACTTGGCCATCCCCCAGGTGATCTTGGGCGCTGTCATCTGCTTGGGAAAGTGGCAGGTTGAACTGCTTTGCAAGCGCTTTGGCATTCTGATGGAAAAATGCATGACTCTGAATTGGAGTCGTGAAGGCTCCCAAGACTGACCTTTGCTGAATTTCCTTTGCAGCCACATCCGCTCTGCTATTGCCCGCGGAAATCGGTCCAGGCAGATCCTGGTGACTTCTGATGCGGGTGATATAGAGCGCTTCAGTGCGGTTCCGCAAATGAAATTGAGTCGTGAGGAAAAGACTTAACAAGTTTTTGTCTATCGCGGGAGTGATGTACGCTCCCAGTAGACTGTGAAGCAAATTCCTAACATACTGGCTGTCAGTAATTATGTTCAAGCGTTCCTTGGCAAAGGTGCGCAAGGCAAGGTTCACCGCTGCCAATTCCGCCCGCTGCGTGGACTTCTGTAGAAGAGTTAGAAGCGTGCGCCAAGCCTGGCCCTATTGCCAAGCAAGAACACCATATGTACGACCCCCATCAGTGAAAACTGTCCTAGCCCCCTGAAGTGGAACCAGGGACATTAACTCACACAAACTGACTGTCTGCATTTGAAGTGAGACAAGTCTGGGGTCTTTCGGCAAATGGTATGCCAAACATCCAGTGAATCCTTCCAATGCAATCGGAAGTGAGTCACCGAGCTGCATCAGTTGCTGAATTTACTCTTTCGTGAATGGGACCACAATTTTTGCTAAATCGTGCCCTGAGATATCCCTTGCTCTCAGCCTTCCTCGGTAGATCACCGTGGAGACCAGTTCCTGTGGAGGAATGATATTTCGGGAAGAGGTGTGTGGTAAACACACCCATTCCATGATACTCGCCCCCCGCTCGGAGTCTACCCCTAGAGCTCCGGTGAACATGGATCCTGTCCGGATGATGTACAGGTTTAGAGCAGGAGCATATGGCCCCTGACTAATCCTGTCCACCCATCTCTGGCTGAGAACTTGGTTGACCTTTTCACAAGTCAAGCGCGCCTCTCGAGGAATGTGTATCCGGTCTGCCGGCTGCTTACCTAGTGTTAGCAGCGAGAAGAGCGGCTTCAAAAGGTCCGTATCTAGCCTAAAATACAGTCTGGCCCAATTAATATTCCCCAGAATCTGGTGCAATTCTACAAGGGTGATGGAATCCTTCAAGTTGATCTGTGGCAAAACTGGTGCTGCGAAAGAACGGAGAAGCCGATGGCCCAAGTATGAAAATGGCTTGGTTCTCTGAACTTTCTCCAGGGCAATCAGTAACCCTTTTCCCCCCAGAGTGGCCTGGAGGTTTTTAAACATTTCGCTGCCGAGTTGCGGCGCTGCGACCAGGATGTCATCCATGAAACGACACACTAAGACTGTGGGGTGAAGGTTTTGGAACTTTTCTAGTGCGTTGTGAACGTAAATTTGGCACAGGGTGGGCGAGTTGAGCATCCCCTGTGGCAAATATTTCCACGCGTAACATTGCGTGGGCTCCCTGTGGTTCACAACTGGCACTGTAAAAGATAACCTTTCCCGATCCCTAGCATCTAAGGGAATGGTATAAAAACAGTCTTTTAAGTCTACGACCAAGATCTCCCAACCCTCGGGGATCATGTTCGGATTCGGGATGCCACATTGAAGCGGACCCATTGGCTGAATACATTTATTGATCTCTCTGAGTTCATGAAAGAGTCGCCACTTCCCTGACTTATTCTTGATAATAAATATGGGCGAATTCCAAGGACTGGTGGACTGTTCTATATGTCCTGCATCTAGCTGTTCTTTGACCAGCTGTTTCAGGGCGACTAATTTCTCCCCTACTACCGGCCATTGTTCTACCCAGACTGGCGTGTTGGTCAGCCATTTAAGCGGTAGAGCCATTACCCAAGGGTAAGAGTGGCACGGTACTGCTGCAGAATGTCTCGCCCCCAAAGGTTGACGTGCACGTCCAGAATGTGCGGCCGGATGACTGCTGTGCCGTCAGCTTCGGGGATCATGACTTCTACCCAATCTTGGCTTCTAAACGCTTCTTGAACACCGCCTACCCCCCAAACATCGGAGACCGGCTCGAGAGCCCACTCACGTGGCCACTGGCTCTGGCTGACCACGCTGGCGTCAGCTCCGGTATCTAATAGCCCATCAAAAGGTTTTTTATTTAAAAATATCTTTATGACTGGCCGCCGCTTCCACTCTATGTTGGTTTCCACTGCTGCTAAGACCTGGTATCCTTGCACTGCCCCTTCTGCGCTCGAGCGGTCTTCCAACCCAAACTCTGAGCTGTCCCTGAGCCTTTCCTGGCTGCCTGCTGGTGAGTGACAAGGAACCATGATCAGTTGTGCTAATGTGTCTCCCTTGTGAACGGTTTGGGTTAGGTGTGTCCAGAGTTGAACCTGGAGAACACCCAAAAAATTGGAGCCAATGACTCCTGGAATAACTAAGATTCCTCGTGTTCCTGCGATACTACGGGGCAAAACTAAACCTATGTAGCCTTTAGGCAGGGGTCCCATGTACTGGGAATCGACCAGATAGACTGTGCCTGGCAAGTCACATGTGACTTCTGACTGGCAAGTCAAATCTAGTCCTGCACTGCCTCTAGGGCTGGCCTGCACCTCCGGAATGCAGGGAATGTGACCGGAATTTAATCCAGCTCTGGCTCTCCCAGAGCGATTGAAGTCTCTGTTTGGACTGGGGCCAGAGACAAGCCCGCTTTCCGGTTTCCCGAGTTCAGGCAGTTCCTGGCCCAGTGGAAGCCTTTATTGCACCGTGGACATGGGGTGGTCGGAGCCTTGGGCCGGCCGACATTTTGGCCGCTGCCCTTGGTGTGTCAGCATTCCCTAGCGAAATGACCGATCTTGCCACAATTGTGACATGCTCCTTTGGTCTTGCCTTTGGGTTTCCTACTTCCTTGTACTGCCGCTGCTAACAGACCCATTTTGTAGGAATCTGTACCAACGTCGGCACAAGCCCTAATCATGTCCGTGAGAGTCAGATCGGGACGATTGCCCAATGACTGCAAGATCTTACGCCAGTCAAGGTTGGCGTTGTCTTTTGACAATTTCATCATGAGCTCCTGTTGGGCTTGCTCATTGTCAATCTGTCTACTGACTGCTTCCTCCAGTCTATTGATAAAGTCCATGTAGGACTCCTGGGCAACCTGTTTGACTGCTGTGTAATTTTTGGCTGCTTTGCCAGCTGCTGGGACCTTGAGATAAGCCCTGAAGGCTGTCTCAGCCGTGTCTCAGCCGCCAAATGAAGGGTGGTGAGTGGCAAGGCGGTCTGCGCATCAACGGATTCGAACGGACCTGAACCATATAACTGGTCAGGGATTACTGCTGCGCCCATCCTGGCAGCCCTTGCCTGCGCTTCGAGATGATACTCGCTGTCTCATAGCAAATACTGGCTGGGGTTGAGCATCATTCGCATGACGGCTTTCCAGTCATATGGAATGAGCATCATAGTTTAGCACACTTGCTGAAGTGTGCCCCTGGTGAAGTGACTCTGAAGTCCTGTCTCTGTGATTGCCTTCCGTATAGCCATAAGCAGCTTATACGGAACTGGCGAATGAATTGTTTGCTGCTGACCCATGAGGGCATCTACCTCTATGTGAACTGGGCATATCTGCCAAAGCTCAGCTAGTTCTTCTGCTGGCAGCTCCCCCTTACTGGTTTCTTCCTCAATCATGCGCTGGATGGAACTCTTGGTAGCCTGGGAACTTTTAACTGTCAGAGAAGCGCCAGCGCTTCTCGTGCCATGCATTCCTTCAGTGATGTCTGCAGCTGTCACTGAGGGAAAGCTCCCTACACTACCCTGCTTGAGCTGAAATGACGGATAGAGAGCCGTTGGGGCTGATGGCTCTGACTGCGCTGGGGGTTCCTTGGCCTCTATCCGGCCTGGGTATACCTCTGCTAAGAGCTTCCTACACTTGCTCCATGTGCTGATTATGCTGGCTGGAGCTCTAGGGGCTTGTTGAATGCAGGCTCCTATCCTATCCCAAAGTTGGAGGTTAAGCATGCCTGTTTCTGGATAAAGCAGACAATTTCCCCCCAAGTACACCAAAAGATCCGCTAACTGGGCGCTGTGAATGCGTGTATGGTATACCCTGGCCAGGGCCTTGAACTCCATTAAGTGAGTTCTCTGGTTAGCGGTCGGACATTGTCACTGAGGACAAGTCCCCATATTACCTGCCGGTCCTTTGAAGTTTTCCTCCTCGGGACGAAGTGACGCGTCTGAGTTTAGGTAACAGGTCTGGCATGACAAACCTCTGGGAAGGAACTCGGAACGTGGGCTGCTGCCAAAGGCCCTCTGCAGCCTCTGCGACAAAGTCAGGGTTTCACAGCCAACCCTGACCGGAACGCGTTTCCACTGAGCAAGCTGCCTCAGAGCTTTAGAGCGTGCTCTGCTTCTCTGGAATGCCTCGCACGTAGCTGTCACTCAGATCGAATGGCTTTCTGACCAGAGCTGCCGCGTTGTCCCCCGGGACGATTCGGACATGGTTCTGGCATAGAACTGGACTGCGAAGATCGCTTACTCACGAGTAGATCATGTCTCGGGGTCACCATATGTTGGATCTGGGCCGCGAAGCGGGTTGCACAAGCTGGATCGGAACCGCGAAGCGGCTGTTGGGTCCTGGAGGAGACTGGTCAAGCAATGAGACACAAGGCAAGATGGAGCGAAGACCAGTGATTTAATGAAGACCAATCATCAGTATTTATCATGTTTTAGGCTGCATGTAGAAGCATTGCAATACTGCAGGTTTCACACATAATGTTTACACAAGTTAATTGGGGAAGTCTACAAGGGAAGTTAATTAACCGACTTAATTAACGGCAGAGGAAATACATTGTTCCATGTTATCAGGGGGAAACAAGTGGCTAGTATTGGCTCTAGGGTTTAAGGTAATCCGCAGGCGCGAGATTACCTATCACGTGCCTAGCGCGTTAGTCATTAGCTCTCTATTGTCCATACAGTTTGTCAGATCAGCTATTGATGAATTAAACTCTACAGGAACCCCTGGTAACGATGTGATCACCCTTTACCGGGGTTCTGTCAAGGCCAGTTATGCCAATTGTGTGCGCGGATCACACACACACACACACACACACACACACACACACACACACACGACAACATACTGGGAAGATAATACAATCATATCCAGTTAACATGTTTTCTAGGCTCCTTCCAATTCCATTTTTCTACCTCTGATTCTAGCCATTACATTACTAAGTTTAGTTTGCAAGTTTGGTTGGAAAAAAAACTAATGTAGAAATAGGATTTTATTACATTTTATCATCTGTCTACTTCTTTCTTGACTTAGAATAAATGTGTATTCCATTTAAAGACTCATGCATTTCTGTGTGTTTAATCACACACCACAGTTGTATCATCATTTTCCCCCAATTTAATTACTTACAACCATGATAACTGTTTACATTTATGGTGACTAATATGAACTAGTACTCTGCTACTATTTAAAATAATAGATATTCAAGCCTGCTCGGGAGGGCTTGAAAAGAAGACGACGACGATGCCACAACCGAGGACTCGCTGCCCGTACCTGGAGCCCATTCCACCGCCCTGGGGATGTGGAGCCCAGGCTCCGTTCGGGCGCCACATGCAACATTGAGCTCTGGGGCTCCGTTGGGAACATTGAGCCCGGGCTCCGTATCTGTATTTGTATTTAAAACATAAGAACATAAGAACAGCCTTGCTGGAACAGGCCACAGCCCATCCAGTCCAGCATTCTGTCTCACACAGTGGCTCACCATTTCCTTCAGGGTATTTCCAAGCAGATGCCTTCACCTGCTTAGGATTCCCTGGAAATGATATTGAGAGATATCCTGCCTATCTCTCCAACCCGCAGGTTGTCCTGAAGTATCCATAATTATAGCCATTGATACTCTTGTCCTCCATGAACTTGTCTAATCCTTTCTTAAAGCTGTCAAGACTGACAGCTGTCACCACTTCTTCAGGCAGGGAGTTCCATAGACCAGTAATCCTCTGGGTGAAAAAGTACTTTCTCTTATTTGTTTGAGAACTAGTACCCAAAAGTTTCATGGAGTGTCCCCTAGTTCTAGTGTTATGCGATAGGGAAAACAGTTTTTCCTTATCTACTTTGTCCACACCGTGCATGATTTTATAAACTTCAATCAGGTCACCTCTTAGACGTCGTCGTTCAAGAGTGAAGAGGCCCAACCATTGCAGCCTCAGATGGTAAGGAAGGTGTTCCAGTCCCCTAATCATTCTGGTTGCCCTCCTCTGCACTTTTTCCAGCTCCAGAATATCCTTCTGGAGGTATGGCGACCAGAACTGTACACAGTATTCCAGATGGGGCCTCACCATAGATTTATAAAGAGGCAAAATGACACTTGCTGACTTATTTTCTATACCCTTCCTAATGATCCCTAACATTGAGTTTGCTTTTTTCACTGCTGAGGCACACTGGGTTGACACCTTCATTGAGCTATCCACCAGGACACCAAGGTCCCTTTCCTGGTTTGTCGCAGAGAGTTCAGACCCCATCAGTTTATAAATGTAATTGGGGTTCTTTGCCCCAACATGCATCACTCTGCACTTACTAATGTTGAAACTCATTTGCCACTGTTTTGCCCACTCCCCCAGTGTCGAGAGATCCCTCTGGAGCTCCTCACAATCTCTCACAGTTTTCACTACCCTGTATAATTTAGTGTCGTCAGCAAATTTGGCTACCTTGCTTTTTACTCCTACCTCTAGATCATTTATGAAGAGGTTGAAAAGCAGGGGTCCCAGTACTGAACCTTGGGGGACCCCACTCTTTACTTCCCTCCACTTGGAGAAGTGTCCATTGTGTGCTACCCTCTGTTTCCTGTCCCTTAGCCAGTTGCTGATCCAGGACAAGACCTGTCCCTTTATTCCATGACTGGTAAGTTTATTCAAGAGCCTTTGGTGTGGGACCTTGTCAAAAGCCTTCTGAAAGTCCAGATAAATAATGTCAACTGGATCCCCCTTATCCACATGCTTGTTGACACTCTCAAAAAATTCCAACAGATTAGTGAGGCATGATTTGCCCTTGCAAAAGCCATGTTGGCTCTCCTTTAGCCGCGCCTTCTCTTCTATGTGCCTATTAATTCTATCTTTTACGATGGTTTCCATCACTTTACCTGGGACACATGTCAAACTGACAGGTCGGTAATTTCCTGGATCACCCCTGGATCCTTTTTTGAAAATTGGTGTTACATTCGCTACCTTCCAGTCATCAGGCACAAAGCCTGATTTGAGGGAAAGATTATATATTTTGGCTAGGAGATCAGCAATTTCATCTTTAAGTTCCCTGAGAACTCGTGGATGGATGCCATCTGGTCCTGGTGATTTGTTAGTGTTTAGCTTAACAAGACATGCAAGGACCTCCTCCCTGGTTATTTCTATCTGGCTTAATTCTTCGGTTTCCCTCCCTACGAAGATAGGCTCTGTTTTGGGCAAGTGGCCTCTGTCTTCTTCAGTGAATACTGAAGCAAAGAATTCATTGAGTCTCTCTGCAATCTCTGTTTCCTCTTTAATAACCCCTTGCCTTCCATTGTCATCTAATGGTCCAATGGCCTTCCTAGTTGGGTTCTTACTTCTAATGTACTTAAAGAAGTCTTTGTTATTTCTCTGAGTATTTTTAGCTATACGCTCCTCAAAGTCTTGCTTTGCTTTCCTGATTGTTGCCTTGCATTTGTTCTGCCAGAATTTATGTTTCTGCCTGCTGTCCTCATTTGGACAAGCCTTCCATCTTCTAAATGAGCTTTTCTTGCTCTTGATCACTTCCCGAACAGCTCCTGTAAGCCACATCGGAGTCCTCTTGGACCTGGCAGTGCCCTTTTTCCTTTTGGGTATGCATTCCAATTGAGCCTCTGTTATTGTTTTTGTAAACAGCCTCCATGCCTCTTGGAGTGTTTGGACTCTCTCAATTTTCCCTTTCAGCTTCTTTTTTACTAGTTTCCTCAACTTTGGGAAATTTCCTTTTTGAAAATTTAAGGTCTCTGTGTTAGATTTTATCAGTGACTTGCTGTCTATGATCAAGTTAAACATAATTGAGTTGTGGTCACTGTTCCCTATTGGATCAGTCACATTAACATCTTGCACCAGATCCTGAGTATTACTCAGGATCAAGTCAAGGATTCTTGTACCTCTAGTTGGGTCTTCAACCATCTGTCCCAGGGAACAATCATTTAGCATATCTAGGAACTTTATCTCTTTATCATGTGCTGAACAACAGTTCACCCAGTCTATGTGAACTATATTTTGTATGTATACATTTCTTTTGTTAATTCTTTTCTTGTTGTAATTTTGTATATTTCTTGTTGTAAGCCACCTTGAGTAACACTTGTGCCAAGTAAGGCGGGATATACATTTTAATAATAATAATAACAACAACAACAACAATAATAATTCCAAATAAATAAAAAAATCCTGCCGGACACTTTACAACCTTAACTAAACATGCTTCTGCTTTAGTCTCTTCAAAAATTTGTTATTAATGCAGTTTCCTATTGCTCCAGGTTTTAGCAGTGCAGTAACTTCAGCATTTACATTTTTGAAATCATAACAATAAAATAGAAAGTATGCAATAAGTATTTTCTGTAATGTAGTTATAAAAGTCGATATAATGTATTTGGAGCTTGCCTGTTATTAATTTTACACAAATTTCATCCAAGAGTTATTAAGTAATTCCAGTGCTTACCTTTTAAATGCTTAACGTTTTCCCCTATCCTTTAAGTTATGAAATTTATAACAACTCCAATAAATTGGAGAATATTATTATTGGCATATAGCTGGCGAGGTGCTGGTCTGGTAATAGCTTATGTGGTCCTAGCAGAGGAAAAATTTAAAACAAGGGCTTTCTACTTTATAGTCCAGTCTTATAAACTGCACCCCTATCTTCTTCTTCTTCAAATGCCATTTCCGATTCTGAATATTGGCTATCATCAAGGTGATCAGCCATGAAGACTGTCCTGAGAATATAATGCAGTGGCCTTTCATTGGCCTTCTGCATCGTAGCATGACTGAGCCAGTTCCGCAAGTCACTTTCTGGTCCTGAGCCCTTTTGGCACAAAGTCCTCCTCGACCCAGGCCAGTATTGATGAACTGCTGCCCAAGTAGAACTTAATCCACTTAGGGACCATTACCCTTTCCTGTGGAATTTGCCACCCAAGGCTGTTAGTCTTCAGGGTTGTCAGGTTAGTTAACTGCCACCTGACAATTGGCGTTGAGTTGCTGGTAGTATGGTCTACTCGTGATGATGAACCTTGGCACTCCAGGTGTTCCTGGACCTCAATTACCAGAAGCCCAAGTCAGCACTCCTGCTGATCAGGGCTTCTGATTAATTGAAGTTCAAGAACAGTTGAAGTGCCAAGGTTCACCATCACTGGTCTACTCTGTTGCCATAGTAGGATAACCTGGCCAGACTCCTATACTCATTTGTTACTGAAACAACATACATAGGATTGCATTATATTAGAGTTCCCCATACCATCCAGTTCACCATTCTATTGATGGGTTTGGTGTTGGGGGATGGCAGTTAGGATTGTTATCCCTGTTTTGGTAAGGGGAGAAGTTTATGCTGTATTACTCTTGTTTTTTTGTGGGATAATTTCATGCATTTTACAGTCTCTGTCATTGATTCTGTTTAAGTTCAATGCTGAATCTGGGAAAGCCCTGTGTTTCTATTATTCTTGCTTGCTGATGTTTTGTTTGCTCTGCTTCTGGTGAGGAGGCAGATGCCTCTTTCCTGAACTTTTCATTGGAATTTTTTTTACTGTGTGTTATTATTTTGTCTATTTTATTGAGTCTGTTATTTATTGTACTATATTTGGCTGGGTTTTCCCTGCGTTTCTGTGGAGGTTTGTGGGTGGGTCATAAGGATCTGCTGCCACCTCCTTGTTTATTGACTTGTTCACAGGCTCTGGGAGGACATCTTCCCATTGTGTTTTACTATGACTTGTTCTTTGTTTATTTTTAAATTTCTTTGTATTTGCTTGCCTGCTGTGCTGCGTCTCCATCTACATTTACAATAAGGTCAGAAGGTTTTCTCTTTATCCACAGACCAGGACTGTTGTGGGGGAGAGGGGGCTTCTCCTTGTCTACAAAACCATGTTTTTATGCATTGCTGGGTCTTTTCTGGATTGTTGTGATTTTTAAAAAAGTCTTTGGCTTACTTACTTACTTACAACTTACTTGCTGCTGACAAGGCTCTGCTATATTTGGCTTGCCAACACCAAGGCTGAGCTGCAAGTCAGGCAGGCTACTGGTATTTTTTCCTTTTTTTCTTTTTAGCATGTGCATTTGTGTGTGCATTAGTGTGTGTATGTTTGTGTATGTGTGTTTATAAATACTAGGAAG
This sequence comes from Bradypodion ventrale, assembly GCA_035047345.1. Lineage (NCBI taxonomy): Eukaryota > Metazoa > Chordata > Lepidosauria > Squamata > Chamaeleonidae > Bradypodion > Bradypodion ventrale. The sequence continues at coordinate 238,965,378 of JAWDJE010000001.1, forward strand.
AAGATAAAGACACTTTTGCTACTTGATGGATTTTGTTGTTCTTGGTCAGGTCTAGTCAGGCTTAGAAACATAAGAACAGCCTTGCTGGAAGAGGCCACAGCCCATCCAGTCCAGCATTCTGTCTCACACAGTGGCTCACCATTTCCTTCAGGGTATTCCCAAGCAGATGCCTTCACCTGCTTAGGATTCCCAGGAAATGGCATTGAGAGATATCCTGCATATCTCTCCAACCCGGAGGTTGTCCTTAAGTATCCGTAAGTATAGATATTGATACCCTTGTCCTACATGAACTTGTCTAATGTTTTCTTAAAGCTGCCAAGTCTGACAGCTATCACCACTTCTTCTGGCAGGGAGTTCCATAGACCAGTGATCCTCTGGGTGAAAAAGTACTTTCTCTTATTTGTTTGAGAACTAGTACCCAAAAGTTTCATGGAGTGCCCCCTAGTTCTTGTGTAGTGCGATAGGATAAACAGTTTTTCCTTATCTACTTTGTCCACACCCTGCATAATTTTATAAACTTCAATCAGGTCACCTCTTAGACGCCGTCATTCAAGAGTGAAGAGGCCCAACCGTTGCAACCTCAGATGGTAAGGAAGGTGCTCCAGTCCCCTAATCATTCTGGTTGCTCTCCTCTGCACTTTTTCCATCTCCATAATATCCTTCTGGAGGATATTATGCCTGCTGTGAGAGATGGTAGATAAGGCACACATACGGTGACGGTGACAGGCAAAGGCATGTGCCTAGCCTGATAAGGATACCATCCAAGAGGAAGGTGTGCAGGAGGGTTCCTTTTGGAGCTCCACCTGCCTCAAGGGGTTGTTTATATTAAATTATATTTAGCAACAGCACAGTAAAGAGGAGCAAGTTTTTAGGAAAATCTCAGTTTGAATGCAAGTTCTCCCAAGCTTTCTCCCTGTATAGCCCAGCCAATGAATAAATTTGTGCTAAATGCTTAGAGAAAGGACAAAATATTGTTTACTTACAACTAGGTCAGAGAAATATACATGTGCTGAAGATTCTTGCTGAGATTGTTTTAGAAAAAATAACAATTAAAGTAAAATCTTTAGGTCAGTGGTGTGCTTCTCCCTGTATGCCCCGGTACGGGTTTACCGGTAGCAAAAATCCCCTAAGCCACGCCCACTTGACCAGCCACGCCCACATCCCTACTCCATTGCTCAGTGGCAGAGAGAGCAGAGCAGATGCAGAAGCATCAGCAATGGGCAAAGCAGCGGCGACAGGCAGCAGCAGCAGCAGTGGTGGGCAAAGTGGTGGCAGCGGGTGGTGGTGGAGGAAATGGCAGTGGGCGAAGCAGCAGCAATGGAGGCAGTGGTGGCAGCAGGCAAAGCAGTGGCGGCGGCAGCAGCAGCGGCTCTTCTCTTCCTCCTCCAGCGGCTGCTGCAGCTGCCTCCTTAAGAGGTGGTGTGTGCGGCTGGGGGAAGGGGAAGAGGAACTCATACCATGCCACCCAGACTGGCTCGCACGCCACCACTCATTGTAGCAGCAGCACAACTCTCCCGATGCCCAGACATCCTGCAGGAAGAGAACTTCCTGCAGGATGTCCGGGCATTGCGAGAGTTGCGCTGCTCACGCCGTGCTGCCTGGACATCCTTCCACTGGGGGAAGGGAAGAGCTTGCACCACGCCATCTCGACCAGTCCACATGCTGCCACCACTTTTTCTAGCAGCAGCAGCAGCACAACTCTTGCGATGCCTGGACATCCTGCAGGAAGTTCTTTTCTTGCAGGATGTCTGGGTATCATGAGAGTTGCACTGCTGCTGCTGCTACTGCTGCTAGAAGAGGTGACAGCAGTGGCATGTGGGCTGGCCCAGGTGGCACAGTGCGAGCTCTTCCCTTTCCCTGGTGGCAGGATGTCCAGGCAGCATGGCACAAGCCACACAACTCTCGTGATGCCCAGACATTTCTGCAGGATGTCCGGGCATTGCGAGAGTTGTGCTGCTGCTACTGCTAGAAGGAGTGGAGGCGTGCGAGCTGGTCTGGGCAGTGCGGCGTGAGCTCCCCCTCCCCTTCCCCCAGCCACACACGCTGCCACCTCCACCACGATCTGAGTGGGCCGTGGAGCTCTCTAAGCAGCAGTTAGTCTTTAAGTTGCCACAGCATTTTTGTCTTTTTGTTTTGTTTACTTCCTGATCTGCTTGCACAGAATAAAACTTCTGAATTGGTAGCCATTTTATTCTCTGCAAGAATATCAGACAGTAAACAAAACAAAAAGACGTTGTGACACAAAAACGTTGTGGCACCTTAAAGACTAACTGCTGCTTTGAGGTAGACTGCAGCTGGCCCAGGGAGCTCCATGGTAAAACAGAGATGAGCACTGAACCCTAGAGTTGAATACAACTGCTTTCGAGCAAGGGATACCTTTACCTTGCTCGAAAGCCAGTCGTATCCCACTCTAGGGTTCAGTGCTCATTTCTGTTTCTAAGCTGAAGAGTCAGCGCTGTTTGCTTCTGCAGACGTTTCCATGGTCATGTGGCAGGGCATGACTAGACTCCAGAGCGCATGGAATGCTATTTACCTTCCCACCGAATTGTCATGTCGGCCTTCCAGCTCGCCTTGTTAGCTGGAAGGCCGACATGACAATGAGCTCCCGTCTCTGTCCCAGTTCCTGGCAACCTAGCAGTTCAAAAGCAAGACATTGCTAGTAGATAAATAGGGACCACCTCAGTGGGAAAGGTAACAACATTATGATGTCTAGTTATGCCGACCACATGTCCACAGAAACATCTACAAACAGACAGTGCTGGCTCTTTGGCTATAAACAGAGATGAGCACTCAACGCTAGAGTCAGATACGACTGGCAGTTTTGGATCTAACAATAGGTAAAGGTAAAGGTTGTCCTTGCTCAAAAGCCAGCAATTCTCTACACACTATGAAATGTGGTGATGACATTAGATCATGACCTATCTTCAGCTAACCATGCCACTGCCAACCAGGTGCTGAAAAGAATCTTGCAAAGGTTCGTTTGGCTGGGAATGAACAGAGAGGTAGAGAACTTTTGCGAATTGCCAAAGGGCACAGAACGAACTCCAACCAGGAGGGAATTTATTCCCCATACCTCTGGTGGATGAGTGGTTTGTTTATATTGAAATGAATTAATGGGTTCCCTCCTGAAGTTGGTGGGTAGTGGTAGATTACGCCACACAGTACCCTGAAGCCATCACATTGAGGTCCACCTCAGCGATGGTTCTAGCCCATGAGCTGCTGGCTCTACTGTATTTACAAGAGTGGGTTTTCTAAAAGGGTTTTAATGGATCAAGTGATGGACTTGATGCCCCTCATGTTCAAACACATGTGAGAGTTTAGGAATTAGGCCCACAAAAACCTCCATGTATCAACCACAGTCTGATAGAACAGTTCAACCACACTTTGAAATCTATGATGAGAAAATTGACATAAATGCATCCCCATCAATGGCACATCATGTTTAGCCCCTGATGTTTGCAGTGTGAGATGTACCCCAGATGTACACAGGGCATTCTCCATTTGAATTGTCAAATGAGCAAAGACCCTGAGGACTCTTAGATTTGATAAAGGAGCAGTGGGAACAGGTGAAAATAAAGTAGAAACCTTATGTGTAGTACAGCAGGATATGAAGGAAAATTTGCAAAGAGCTCAGTTGAATCAGCAAAGGCTACATAATAAGAAAACCCAGCTGTTGTTATTGGTGTCTAGGAATAAGTCTAAGTGTTTGCCCAAAGGCAAGAATTGTACAGAGCTCTAAAAAAGTAGGGTGAGTAGACTTTGAAATTAGACCTCACAAAAGACTCAAATATTTCACATAAACCTGCTAAAACATTGGCACAATAGGGAGGCTTTATTTGGGGACGCTGAAGATGAGAAACTAGGACATGATCTAAGAGACTTATGTAAGGGTGCTCAGAGTATCTGGCAAGTAGGGAAAGACTTGACTCCCTGCCAAAAAACTAAAACAACAAACAGTTACAAAAGCTGGCAGATGGATTTGTGAATGTGTTGATTCCAAAAGCCTCATTATGATGTGAACAGGACAGGTACAGAAAAGTGAATGTCAGTTGGGTCCTGAGAGCCTCTGTGATGAAATGGATAGAGTTACAGAGTAGGACTCAGGAGACCTAGGTTCAAATTTCTACTTGGCCCCAGAAATTCACTACAAGAGAGAAGTGGCAGTGATAAATATCCATAAATGTTTCATATATCTTGAAAATCCCGTTAAGGTCAAAATAGCTTGGCTATGACTTTATGTCATACCACAAGAACCACATTCTAGCTCTGAATCCCCAGTGTAAACACAACCACACTTGCACAATTTGAGTCCCTTTTCCCTCTTTGCAATCATGGAGCCTCATAAAGATACCTGTATATCTCACCTGAATATCTGTAATAGAGTCTTTTCATTCAGTCAGTACTGATTTTTCTTTTAATTATTTTAATTAAATAACTATTATAATTAATTATTAATTATTTTAATAAGCTGTGGAGAGATTACTCTTCCTGATAAAGATTAAAAGAGAAGCTTTATAACAATGTCCAGCAGCTTCTTGGGTTCATTTCATATGTTACAGAGAGTCAAACTTAGGGTTTTCACTAAACGATCATTTTAACAAAGAATTCCAGCCATTCATAAGTGAGGAGTCAGTGCACCTGTACTATAACTGTGTTTGGTTTTGATGATATTACATCTACAAGCATTCCTAACTTGAAACACCCTACTGATAATCCACAGTGAATTTGATGATTACATTTTCAGGATTCTGTATGCAATTGTAAAATAAATAATATGGGATGTATCAGCAGAAATGCATTGGGAGGCATTCCTAATAAAGTACTTGTGTGAATAGTTCCAGTTATTTGAAAATGCTAGCCTCCCTTTATCCCAACATGCAGTGCAAGTTAAATGCAGATGAACTACAACACAGAATAACTAAAAGATAGTGGACATTTTCATTCAGGGAAGGTATATAATCCTCCAGTGATTCATCAGCCTTAATTTTATAAGGTTCAAAGGTTTCAGATACTGCAAGTATAAGGCATGCCCTTTTACTGATTTACTTCAGTCAGTGACAGCAAGAACTGGAAGCAATGCCACAAGTAAAGAAGTGAAAAATAACAGATCACTCAATTTGGTTTATGCAGTATTTAAAGCACAGGAGAAGCATTGATGACCTTTACAAGACCTGTGTATTTTAAAATACATTTGTTTTCTGGCAGCAAATAAAAATGTTCACTTTTGGTGTGATGCAGAGTTATAAGGAATGCATGAATCAAGACATCCTGTTCTCGTTTGTTGCTATGGGCTGTCAAATCAGAACTGACTTATAACAAACCTAATAGGACTTTCAAGGTAAGTGAGATATTTAAGGAGTGCTTTTATCAGTTCCAGCACCTAGTGAGCTTTGATAGCATAGCAGGGATTTGAACCCTTGTTTCCAGAGTTTTAGTCTTTCATTCTATGTGCTACATTACAGTGGATATTCACACGTTTTCAGTATAAAGGAGAAATGAGAAATATTCCTAGAAGTCTTAAAAAGGCAAGCCCCCTCATTAAAAGTAGATTAGTTGTGTTGTATTGGGGGGAGTAAATGTGGACCAAAGTAAAACTTTATACATGCCCAAAGTTGTTCTCCACTCTTGTTGTTTCAGACAGAAAGAAGTTCCATTAAAAGTTCATCAACATGAAGAATTCAATGGTGGTTTACAATCCCTTGTGTAAACTAGGCCATGATCTGAGTCTTAGTTTTAGTATGATTTTACAATTTTGAAGACAAAACGGTGGTGTTTGGATCAATACAGAAATCAATTTGGACAGAATTTGGAGAGACAAAATGGTTTCCTATAGGCAAAGGTGTCATACAAGGGTGTATTTTATCCCCTTCTTAATCTGTATGCAAAATGTATCAAATGAAAAGTCAGCCTAGAATCAGATGAAGGAGTGAAAATTGATGGAAGAAACATCATTAATGTAAGATATGTAGATGACACCATCTTTCTTACTGGTAGAAACCAGCAGACTGGCACACAATTTACAGAGTGGTACAACTAGCCAGTCTCCAAGCATTAAGGCTGAATGCTTTGAAATGTGAGTCCTCCTGAATTCTCCTTTTCTTTCTTCTTAGTTTCTATTGAACAAATGCTTCAGACTCAGCTTTAAAAGAAAAAAATAATGTTTACTCATGATGTTTGTTTTCCAATAAAGTTGTTATGTAGATTGCAAAAATATAATACAGCAGTTCATTTCATCTTGATTGCAATAAAATAGAAAGAAGATTTCTCTAGCAAATGATGATTGTAAGAGGATACTAGTTACTAGCTTTCTAGGAGCCCCAGTTGCACAGTGGTTAAACTGTTGTACTGCAACCAGGGCTCAAGGTTGACTCAGCCTTCCATCCTTCTGAGGTCAGTAAGATGAATACTCAACATGCTGGGGGCAAAATGCTAATTAACTTGTGAACTACCCATAGAGTGCACTAAGTGCTATAAGTGTGATTGTTTTTGCTTCTTGCTCTGCTTTCTGAAACTAATACTTTTTGAGCTAGAAAATGCTAGACTTGAGCAATTTAATCACTCAATAGACAGAGCGAACTAAGCCAATACACATCCAGACACAGAGCTCAGAGTGAAAACAGTTACTCTTGGAGGGAAAAATATTTAGCCTGCTAGTTGGCTGTTTAGATTTTTTTTAAAAACAATGATCATATTTGTTAAACGCTAGCCCTTCTCATCGCAATGTTTCTATTTAAAACAAACATAGGGCATGATGGACTTGCCTGCAGTAAACTCAACACATATGATCAAGTGCACCTCCCTCAGATGCTACTTTGCCAATTCATGTCTCCAAGTATAAAGTTTATTTTTTGTTGCATATGAAAATTTTCAAGGGTTTTAAAAGACAAGGTAATGTTATGTATAAGCAGAGATGAATGCTTAATTACTTAGCTCCTCTATTATTATCACTATTTTATCCTGTTTTGTAACAATAGTAGTTGATATTTCAAAGTTAGACTTGACTAGTATAGTGCTTCAATATTGTCTGTGATGTTTGACAACTGCAAATCTAATGCCAGATATTTGGAGGCATCCTAGAGCAGGGGTTCCCAACATTTTCCTGTCAGGGGCCTGACCATGCCCCCTCAGTCAGCTGAGAGGCCAGTCACGTGGTTCTTCCCAGTGGTGGTGGTGGTGGTGGTGTTTGCATTTGTGCTGCATTTCTGGGTGTTTTCCTCATCTCCGCCACTTCCCTTGGATGAGGGAGTGAGGGAGGAACATTTTAGAGCCATTTTTGATTATTTTTTTTGCTGCATTTTTTCGGCGTCTTGGTGTGAAAATGCAGCAATTTTGGCACTTCCAGTGACATCGAGGCATTTCTGGCATCAGCAGCAATACAGCCCGGGGCTCGGATCCAGCCCACGGGCTGTAGGTTGGAAACTGCTGTCCTGGAGAGTTGTCCCTCTGTGTTTCTTGAATACAATATATATCACAATTGAGTATCTGGCAGTACTGATGCATTAGTTCTTCTTTAGATGTTGACAAGCCCTTTATCTTAATAGAGATTTCTGCTGTGACAAGGGCCCATTCATTATTGACGGCTGCTCACAGGCTATTGTTAAAGTGAAATAGTAATTCATGCAGTAGAGCTTCCAGAGTGGAAGTATCAGCTGACAGGGTGCTGTCATTGCCCAGGAGATGCCCAAGTATGTTCACATTCCTCACATTCTTTGGAAGGGTTTCTTCTGTGTCCTCACTATTCTGAACACTATTCAAATGGAACCCTAGGTTGCTTGAACAAGATGTAACTACAAAGTAATGTAGTATATCCTACTCTCAGTATTGACACAGAAACAAAAGTTGGAACAAGTGAAGGTGATTCATGGGAAGGCAAGAAGGGTACAAAATGTTACTTTGGTTAAGGAGCCCTCCTTGTGTGGTGGTTACGCTGCAGTACTACAACCAAAACACTCATAATCTGAGTTCAATCCTAATGGGCTCAAGTCTGACTCAGCTTTCAATCCTTCCATGGTTGCTAAAATGAGTCCTTGGAATGTTGGGAGCAAAAATGCTAATTACCTTGTTAATTGCCCGGAGAGTGCTCAAAAAACATTTGGGGGTAGTATAAAAGTACAATTGCTAATTGCTAATAACATGTGTCACTGTAGCCAGCATAGTATCTCCAGCAAATGACACCATAGGTAGGCAAGCTTTAGCTAGGCAAAAGCTCTGCAGTCCATTGAAATGTCAGTTTGGCCTTGAGCCTGTGTTTCTAAATATCTCTATTAAGCAGGAATACATTGCTGGCCCACCCCCAGAGTAAGGAGACAGATAACTTCTGTGGTTTAAATAACAGGCCACTTTATTAACAAATGATTCAACTGTGGCATAACTAATTGCACGGCGGCAAGGAAGCACGGGTGAGGAGTACCTTTACCATCACAGTTGTCTAGGTTTGACAATTCCAAGTGTCTACACGCCATTCATTTGACCGCCATTGGCAACTAAGTTGTCGAACTTCAGTATGCCCAATGCTCAATTCCTTTTCCACCCATTATTTGTCTCATACTCTGCAGCTGTTTAACTTATGCTGCTGATGACAATTATATTAGCAGAGACCTCCCTCCTCACCCGTGTTGACCGCCATGTGTGGTATGTTTTCAACCATACCACACACCCTCCCAGCCCGATCATTTGGCCTGGATGCTGCAGTGCAGAGAAGACAAAAACAGCTGCATACCCTCAGCTGCACCCCGTCAGCCCTGAACAAATTGCGGGATTCCACACAGATCTTGGGGTGAGTAACGATTGTGGCCAAGCCCTCCTCCTGGAAGAGATGGGTCACGGACTGGTTCACACCCTGCCTGGCCTGGTCTACCCGTCTAGGGTCACAGGGAACACTGCAAGTGATGCGGGTATGATACAAGACCACACGAACTGCATCACCAGCCACCACTGATGAACCAACAGGAAATCCTGGCACACTGCCATGCTCAAATCGATCCTGGTAACGGAACCGATATCAGTGCTGCCTAGTTAAAGCAGCAATATGTCTGGGGTGGGGGGTGGCTGGCCCCGACCAAAAATGTCAAGAGATGGCTCCAGCACATCCCCCTATTGCTGCGCCACATCAAAAATGCACGGTCCTGCAGGCTGAGGTGGATTCTGCATGGCGCCCTTGCGCATGATACTCCACCCAGTGGATGAAGCTGTGACCAATGAGCAGGACATAGCGAAGGCCGCAGGAGGTAAGAGGACGTGGAAGAGAAAGGAGAGCAGTATGCCAGCAAAAAGTCAATCTACAGAGGGTGTACGTAGGAAACAAAGTAACCAGAAGCCTAGCAGCCCATCCGTTTAATGTTCTCAGTCCAGTAACCCAGTGAGGCGGCTGTCAATGCAGCACCTATCCTGAAAGAATGTGTACAATACCTAGCCCCAGGCAAGCCCTCCTCCCTCAAAGCCCAACACGTGATTTTTTCAAATTGAAACCTGGTCAAGGGTGACCCATCCTAGTGCATAAAGAAAGGGCAAGGCTGGCCGCCCCTAACAGCCATTTAGCGCTTGGATGCTCTAACCAGGCAAATTGATGGCATGCCGCAATAACACAAAAAGACGGCTGTACCCCTCCCAAGCTGATCAGTTTTAGAACTGCGAATTTGAAGCGCAATTTGGCCTTTCCCTAGGGTTACATCAGCAAGAAGCAGGGCCTTTTTGGAAAGATCACGGATACTTGCGACTGCTAACTCGTTAATATGTAAAGCCCCAAAAAAGGCAAGGGAGGCAGCGGCATGAAACAGGGTCGCCTTGTAGGGGGGAGAGCATATCTGAAGCCAACAGTCTGCTAGCCTAGCAAGTAAACCAGGTTAAACTAGTTGTCTGGTATCAAGAGTCGGGCCACATTCATGGACCCAACCCTCCAGAACCTTGCACACCTGAAAGTCACACGGAATCACCCAGGCTGCTAGCCTTAGCCTAGGAAGTTAGGGCGGACAGTTTAGTGCAGATAGTGGGGGGCGAGGCTGCAGGAGTGAAGTTTAGTGCAGATAGTGGGGAGGGGGGAGCGCACGGGAGTGAAGTGTGACCATGAAATGCAAAGCATGCTCTATTGGGATAGGCCAAGTAAGCGGCAAGCCCGACAACATGAAAGCGGGCAAATTGCGAGCAAGCAGCCGTTTAGGAGGTGCGAGTGCGAGGCGTGAGGGAGGCACCAATTGCCCTAGCTACTTCCCATTTCCAAGTCTCCGAATGTCCACCGGCTGTTCCTGGGCGCCGGGAGCGAGGGCCCTGAAGTGCAACATCTGTAAGCGGGAAAGACCATCGGCCACACTATTATCCAAGGTTGGTACATGACGTGTCTGAAAAACGATATTGAGCCTAAGGGTAGCTAACACAAAAGCCCAAACCACCCACATCACCCTGGGTGACCTGGACATTAGGGATCTAATAATTTGCACCACCGCCATGTTGTTGCACCAAAAGGTAATGACCAAATTGGCCCACAGGTGGCCCCACATTAATACTGCCCCTAAAATAGGAAAAAATCTCTTAAAATGTGACATCCCTGATGAGTCCGTTAACATACCAGCCAAGTGCCACAGCACCAATGACCTTGCCAAAAGACCCCAAACCCATGGGAACCGGAGGCATCAGAGTGGACTTGCAGTTGGTCGTCTAACGGAAGAGATGATCGCCAAAAGGACACACCATTAAAACCCTGAAGAAATTGCAACTAGATGGCTAAATCCTCCCTGATCCCTTTTGTGACGCTAGTGCAGTGGAATGACTTGGATAGTCCCCTCACTGCATCAAAGAGGCGGTGCGCAAACCTTATAGGCAAAATTAAGTAGCCCATGCAGCTTCTGCAATTCCCTGAGGAAACCTTACGCTTGGCCAAAAATTGCTGGACCTGGCCAACTATATGGACCATCTTGTACTTCAGCAAACAAGAAGTCTGGGCAAACGTATCGAGCTTGATACCCAGAAAGGTGATGCAATGTGATGGCTCCTCTGTCTTTTCTGGTGCTAACAGAATACCATTAACGCCCCCGGGCCACACGACCGAACCATCTGGACTGCCTGATTGAATGACATATAATGCACTGAACAAAACTCATGTGGGATGGCGCCGTTGACCGATCTGCCTTCAGGGTAAGATAAGTGATGAATCAGCTTAAATTCACCTGTGGACTTCTTAGGTACTAAACCTAAGAGGGACACTTGCAGATTAGGGTAAGGGGGATCCAGGAACAGGCCAGCCACCCTGCCTTCGCTGACTTCCTTGAATATTTTGTCCCACACTAAGTGCTCCATTCCCCCGATAGACCGTAAATTAGGTGCGTCCTGAGGCAAAGTAAAACCATCCCTCAAATAATTTGTGTCAGCTGAATCAGGGTAAGCCTGGAGCCACTGCCTAAGGACCGCTAGCCGAATTGGGCTGGGGCCCTTTCCCATGGGCTGGGGAATCAGGGGCCGGTCGCTTGAACCCGCCAGACTCCCTACCCCTGCCCCATACCACCCCGCCCGGAAGCAAGCAGAAGGGGCATGTGGGCCGCAGCAAATCAAGCATTCATGATGGAATTTACATGGCTTCCAAGAACACCGGTCACTGGATGCAAACTCCCAACACAGCAAGCATTGCTGAACTGCCTGCCCCGCCAGTGGGCAAGGAACCTGTGTAGTAGGAGGGCGCTGAACCAGGTGGCTGCAATTGTAATTGTCACCTAAAGCTGGGCAGCCAGGAATCATAAATTGCAACCAGAGTTGTGCATGCTGCTCATCCCAGCACATGTCGGGCCGGATTGCGGCACACATGTGAAACTTTTCATCATATAAAAGCCAGGCCTGGCCAGGGAAGTCCACGTAGGCCCGGTATATGATATCCAGGTACTGAATGAGGTGAATGGCCAACTCTGGGCGAGCCTTGATGGACACTCCTGCATAGATTAAGTATGCAGGTAGGCAGTTTGCCCAGGTGCGAGGGGGCTTTTTGTGCTTGGACAACTCATTGTCACGCTCATACTCCTTCTCCCCTGTAGTGGAATCACAGTTCAGCAGACCAAAGATGTGAACGTATACACTGTGCCAAATCTTTTATCTGTTTGTAGAAAGCAAATGTTCCCCCAGAGGCAAAGATTGGTCACCAAAGGGCAAGGCAGAGTGGGGGACAGTGTTGTAGTCAGAGTACCCAACTCCAGAACAAGGCCAACCTGGGGTCACAGAGGAAAGGGTAGCGACAGGTCCCTGAGGCGGGGGCATAGGATAAGGGGCATGCCAGGGTGCAGCACTGGACAAGCCCTGAAACCGCTGGGAAAGGCGGAGGAGGGGCAAGAGCTTGCTGGGGCCATGGCCAAATTTGGGGCACCCCAGGCTGTGTGCCAGCTAGTTGAGCAAACAGGTGGTCTAGTTTGTACCAGATACTCACCAAAAGGGTGCCCCGCCGGGTCACCTTGCGGTGCAGGTTGAAATGAAACTGGAACACGATCACCCTCCCCGGGTGCTGGATCTACCAGTTCCAGATCCGGTGTGGAGTCAGCTGCCTCGCCATCGCCCACCAGGGTCTCTGGGTTCCCCCCTTCTGCCTGACCAGCCAAAATGAGCAAGGGAGTAATGTGGGCAGCCTCAAGCTGCTCGACGCGGTGCAAATGTACCGCCAATTTCTGCCCCCAACTTGCAGAAGGTCCTTGCTGTGCAGCCCCCACCGGTTGGGGGACTGCACGAGGCATCGATTGGGCAGCCCGCATAGTGCTGCGGGTAGCCCAGGGTGTGTGCTCAGGGCCCATCGGCAGATTGATGCGAACCCCTGAAGCATCGGGTGATATCCCCTCTGCCTGGCCCCTCTGTAGACTGCCACACACTGAATGGGCTCTGTCCGAGTGCTTTGTGGGCTTGTGCTTTGGAGCCATGCCCCAATAGGCAGAGGCACCAGCCAGCCAAAGCCCCAGGGAGGTTAAAAACAAAACCTCACTGGACACTCACTGTGGGAGGAAAAATCCTCCCAGGAAAATTGCTGCCAAGCAGCAGCAAAAACAATAGCAAGTCCTTGGCTAGCCAGCCTCAAGAGCAAGCGAAAGGTCTAGAAAGGGCCTCGCAGCCATTAGCGTGTGCATGAGGCAGACGAAATCACTCAAGGGAAAATGAAAGCAATGGGGGACCAAGCCGAGGCGAGCCCTTATATAGGGTCGGATCCTCCCCCGTTACCACGCGCTCTGGCACGCCCATTCCCCAATCTCCTCCTGAGCAGGGCCTGCAAAGTGCACACCCAGAGCAGCCGCCCTGAGCACACGACCCTTCTGCATGACTGGATTAATCTTTAGTATGTTTCTCCACATTTCAGTTTGTTTTTAAATTACTGATGTCAAACATTGATTCAGAAGGTAAACAGGTTTTTTTTGGTTTAAAAGGAAAACCTTAACATTGGGTAGCTTCAGCATATTGCTGATATGGCAATTTAACACCAAAAGAGATTAAATATAGAGAAAATGGAACTGTTATTGGATAACATAGTCCAGCAGCCAAGGTGTTGAACAGGAATTTTCCAGCATCACCTTGAATATTGAATGTATTATAACCTTACATGCAGTAACTCCAGAGATGGCACAGTTAAACCAGATAGCTCATGGGACTGTCTATCCCACTCTATGACAGGAAAAATTCTTCCCTGTTTCTTTGGGTTCTTTTCTTTTCCTTCCTTTCTTCCATCCTTTCTCTCTTCCGTCCTTCTACCAGTTCTTTCTTTCAATCCAGAGAGGAGTTTCATGCGTGAGCTGCTAGACATGGATTGACGTAATCCAATTCCTAAATTGTCACATGCAAATGTGCAGCTGTTTGTTTATCACCCTAATGTGCAGGTGTTGGATATCCCATGATCCACTGCTCTATGTGAAAGTGAACTTTCACTCTTTCTCAGGTGATGTGTTATTGACCTGTTGTTACCTTGGGAAATCCCCTTGTTATGCAAGTGTGTATTGTCTTGCAGGTGTCTAAGTGACTGACATTGCTACTTAGCAACCCTAATTACTTAATGACGTGTTAATGTGTGTGGAATGTCTGACATGTGTATTGGAATGTCAATGACATCAAAATGCCTTCCCTTTGAGAGTTAGCTATTCTCAAACTACAGAAATTCAACTACATGAATCTTAACACTGCAGAAATGTAAAGTAAATTAAAATATGAAATCACCCCTTGGTAATTATCATGACAACTAATTCTTTCTGCAAAAATGCTGGACCAGAAGGACAATAATCTAACTACTTGAACTTAAATGGAATTTATATGCATTTCTACATATGTAAGCAGTCTGTGAATGCTAAAAACTAAACCTTGCTTTTGATCTTACCAAAGAATAAGTGTGGGCCTTTTTGCTCCAATTATATCAGTCAAGCACAAGGGGTAGCTATTGTGTATGAGTGTTTCCAAATAACTGGGCTAGTTTTACCTAAAACCCATGTCTTTCATATACTGTAACTTCCTCTTCAAACAGATCCCGAGCAACCATTAAACAAGTTCTGCATCAGCCATCTTGTCCAGACATATCCTATAGTTCAGTGGTGGTGAACCTATGGCACGTGTGCCATTGGGGGCACTCACAGCCCTTTCTGTGGGCATGCACATTGTCGCCCCAGGACAGAGTTTGCCCCAACCCTCTGCCCAGTATCCCAATGTTGAGTGCATCCTCTCTCCACCAGTGCAGAGTTCATCCCACCCCACTGCACAGCAGCCCAATGGGAGCACTTCCTCCCTCTCCACAGCACAGTTTGACCTTCCACTCTGTTTGGGCACTCGGTCTCTAAAAGGTTCATCATCACTGCTATAGTTGATAGGGTCAAAAGCCAGGGATCTCATCAAAGTCAAGAGATGGTGCATCAAGGTGCCTTTTTCTTGTAGCCAGGCTGAAATGGATCTAGAGATGCTGTCTCATTAAAGCTGGAGTGCACATTGGCCTGCAGCATAATTTTAGAGATCACCTGGAAAGTTTCTAATAGGTTGGAATTGACAGATCTCTAACTTTTCTTTTCTGCAGATACATTCATACCCATTGCCCCCTCACCCTCTTGGCCATTGAAGGTGCATTTTATGTTGGATGGACACCTTCCACTGATAGTGATTTTTCAAAGATGGAACCAAATGGAATTCTATTCATTGCCTAACATTCCCAAATGTTGAACAAAGTTACAGTTATTACCGTATTTATCACATCTCAGTACAGAACACAGTAAGAATAATGGTGATAAACAGAAGCAGTGCTTCTGTGTGACAGGTCAATTGCTTTTCCCTTCCTGAATAGGTGGAACAATATTTTTTAAAAAATAAAACAAAATAAAACCATATACTGAGTAACATTTTGAAAACAACATTGCATTATATTATGAAGCAGCCAGCAACAGGTTGCACTGGAGATGCAATTATTTCAAAAGATAAATAAAATGACAATGTTCCCAGTGCTTAACAGGCATTGACCTCCATGATACAATTTGGGTAAATTCAATGGAAACAAAAGCTATCACAACTTTTTATTAAAATGTTATTTTAAACATTATATCAAACCTACATACATTCCTGGCTCACATCTCTCTTGACTATGGATTCTACCTAGGTCGTGTGAATGTCAATGCCAAAAAAACAATCTTAGAATGCCTGCCATTTCAAGCTAGCATGGCTGTGTATAGTAAGAACTATGGAACTGCAGTCCCACATATCTTGGGGAAACTGCCCAATTCATATGGTGACTGGGCAGACTGGGGGCTTCGCTGTGCAGAAATTGGGAGATAATGTGTGTGTGTTTTTACTGCACAGAGATTCATCTGATAGTACATAAAAGAGGTACTTATTAAAATTGAAATTATAATAGGAGTGAATCATTTCTCTGAAGTCTTAGAATAATAACTCATTACTTTTTAAAAGTAAGTTGTTCATTTCCTTGAATGTTTCTATGGCTAACTGGCATAAACAACAAGTACCATCATCATCATCAGATTTGCAAACTGAAGTTGAACATTTATGGGTGAAGAAATTTGTTATTGTACCCATAGTGATTGGAGCCCTTGGAGCAATACCTAAAGGACTCTCTAGATCAAGGGTTCCCAACCTATGACCCATGGGCCAGATCCGGCCCCCAACACCCTCACCGTTCCCAGAAGTGGAAGTAAAATGCACCCGTGCATGTGCAAAACACTGCAACCACACACATTACACTGAATAGATGGTGGAGGGTATGGTTGAATTTGACGATGCTTCCATTGCTTGTCCTCTTCATGTCTGCGGTGTTTCCCTTCAAAGTGATTGGTAGCAGCAGAGATGGTTTGGTGCCAAAGTGGGTGATCTTTGGCCGCTGCCTCCCAAGTTTGTGGGTTTATACCTACATGTGTAGGATAGTCTTATCTTGCAAGTATAGCAGGTTAGACTAAATGTTGGCTCCTTACAGCTCTGTGACTTGAAGTTCCTGAGCTAGCCTCAATGCCCCACTGTTTACTAAGCTTGA
Organism: Bradypodion ventrale; assembly: GCA_035047345.1. Lineage (NCBI taxonomy): Eukaryota > Metazoa > Chordata > Lepidosauria > Squamata > Chamaeleonidae > Bradypodion > Bradypodion ventrale. The sequence continues at coordinate 238,981,837 of JAWDJE010000001.1, forward strand.
TTTAGTCCATAATGAGTTCAGTTCTATTAGAACAGCAGACTTCTGAGTGGTGAGTGATTTGGTCCCAAAAGGATGCTAAAAATAACTGAGGATCCATTGCATTTGTAGCCTAAGCAGCAGATTCAGCACCATCTTACACAGAGCATTAAATTATTAGTTTACTCTCAACCACAAGAACATCTCCTATAGTTGGACATGGTATTTTTAATTAAAGTCAACGGTACAAGGAGTTTGTGGTTCATCAGTTCTGCTTTCACCATATGAATTGCTATATCCAAAGGGCACTCCTGCAAATGAACGTGCTCTCTAGAAATTGAAGTAGAAAAATGGCAACAACTTTAAAAGTGCCTAAATTTGACGGATTATTTTGCATCTGCAACCCAGCAGATCAATTTCTCCTTGAAACGGTTCCATAAAGAAAGGAAGGAGTTTAAAGCTAATTGGGAACTTTTCAAGAGCTTTGAAAGTCACACTTTTCACTTTTTATTAGTTTCAGGTAAGCGTTTGTTTCCTTGGAAGGGATAAAGAGAAGTCAATGTGTCAGATTAATGTTTGTGTTTTGTTAAAAACAACCAACTAACTTGGCAAAGTTATTTTTTTAACTAAAACTCTTCAGGGGTTGCTTTTTGCACTATGTAATGGGCAAGTGGAAGATCTGAGTGAGACAAAGACTATTTGAAGTGAAAATAAACACTGACATTAATTGTTATCATCTCACTTTCCATTTCTAACCTTGTCAGGAAAAAAATAGGGCTATAATTTCTTCTTGCAAACTGGAATAGCACAGAAAAGGAACATGGCCCAACTCTTCTTGCCTAGCTATGCTGGCAAAACATAAATACTGTAGTATAAATTTGGAGGCACATTGCCTTAAGAAATCACCACAGACATTATTTGGTTGCATATTGAGTGGTATGATGGTGTGCAACTGAGAATGTCTATGATGATTTTTTAACCTGGAAACAATCTGCCTCTAAAAATTATACCATTTGTGTAACTGTGAAAGACGATTTCATCCAATGTTTCCTAGGAGTCATATTTTGATGAGGCAACTACTAACATGATATTTCTGAACACTATTTATTAACTGTTGTTGCCCCACACCTGACTAGGTAGGGAACTGGATAGTCTTCTCCCACACCACTCTGCAGACATCTGCCCTGCAGACTAGGTTCTGAAGGTGCCCAGAGTGCTGCAAAGCATTGAGAAAATCACCCCCATGTCCTGTTATTAGAACACTCCTATCAAGGGCTGTGGTGGCTCAGTGGTTAAGAAGCTCACCTTGTTAACTGGAAGGTCGGCAAGTCAACAGTTCGAGACCTAGATACTGCATGATGGTTTGAGCGCCCATCTCTGTCCCAGCTCCTGACAACATAGCAGTTCAAAAGAAAGAAATTGCAGTTAGCTAAATAGGGACCACTTCAGTGGGAGCAGATCTTGGGGACATGAAAGGAGCCCCTGAGTTTCTCCAGAAAAAATCATTTCAACCCAGAATAATTTCTGACATTAAATTATTACTACCAGAGTTTGACTTTTTTTTACTGGTGCTTTATTCTGAAATGGGGCAGTCATTTTAATACATAGCTTGGTTGATTGCTACTTGTTAAAATGTCATCACTAGCATTCCATGTTGTGTGCCAGATGCATCTTTTTCTTTCATGCCCAAATTATACTTTAAACTGCCAAAGCCAAACTTCTTGGCTTTGTTGTTGGCCAAAATTAAATCATCAGTACATGTTTCCTGTGGTAATAGGAAAACCAGCAAATGAACTGGATTCTGTATCTCTCGATATTCACATGGCTTGTTGTTGTCCATCAGTGGCCCACACTTGAGCATGCTGATCTTACATTTAGGCATACTAACCCTCAGCCTATTCAGGGTCCTCCAAGTGACATAGGGAAGCTCAAGCTCCTCAACCATAACCTTCTTTAATGTTAGTCTTTCATTCACTAACTCCATTCCAGCCACTTTGGGTCTGCAACTTGCTATCCCCCAATGTGTTTCCTGGATCAGAAATGTGTCACATTTGCATTTTCTACACATGTCCACTAGTAGAATATTTATTGAGATCATTGTTAAGGTTGGTCTTGACAAAGATCTTTTTGGTGAATTCATTCTTTAGTTCCTTTGGTTTGATCAAGTGTGATAAAGTTTGGATGGTAAAACAAAGCTACTGTTGCCTGGGGTATGCCCAATTGTGATTCATGAATGTACCCACAATCCTTGAGGATGCTCTTTCTGGGTACCCCTGCCAGATGCATGGTCTTAGAGCATGATGAGAACTATAAGTGTTGACTTCTTAGTGGCAATGACACTGTGATTTACACCATTTGACTTATGTTGGAGTATATAAGGAACAAGATTCTGGCAACTGCAGTAGTTCCCAACATGTGGCCCATGCTCCACAGGGGGACCTCAATTCCCAGAAGCCTAAGACAGTACATTGGCTGATCAGTGCTTTGGAGAATTAACTTAGGCTTCTGGGAATTGAAGTCTAAAAACCAAAGGTTGGGAAACACTGGCATGAAGATTAAACATACAGTACTTTATGGGCATGCAAGGAGGGAGGAGCAAAAAACAAGAGAGATGTGGAAGAGACTATAGCTAGCCAATGTGAACAGGAGGACCTCCATACCTGCAAAGTTTGGTTGTAGGTCATGTTGTTTATTTCCTTCCTGTAGTAGTAGTGAGAGAACAATCAAGGCATACTTACAAATAAGGGCATTGTTCTTGTCTTTAGAACTGCATTGTAAATCCAAATTAATACATAGGCTGTATCTTGTGATTTATGATATCATAGTAAATAACAACAGCTTATTACTTTATGTATTATTAATGAGAGTTATTTACAGTTGCTTTAATTCTGAAGGTTTACAGTTAATTCCAAAGCAGGCAGACTATTTTTGTTTTTGTGTCTTTTGTTGTTCGGTTGTATACTACAAATCCATCCTAACAAATCTCACACCATCATAGCGACTTTACTGGATGAATTTAAAACTCCTCCAATAGTGTTATCACTAATCCTTTGGCTGAAATCTAGCAACAAAAGTAAGTAAAGGTAAAGGTTTCCCTTGCTTGAAAGCCAGTTGTATCCGACTCTAAGGTTCAGTGCTCATCTCTGTTTCAAAGCCGAAGAGCCAGTGCTGTCTGCTTCTACAGACGTTTCCATGGTCATGTAGCACGCATGACTAGACACCAGGGCACATGGAACGCTGTTACCTTCCCACCAAAGTGGTCCCTATTTATCTACTTGCAATTTCTTGCTTTCAAACTGTTAGTTTGGCAAGAGCTGGGACAAAGATGGGAGCTCATTCTATCCTGCAGTACTTGGGAATTGAACTGCTGACCTTCCGCCTTACAGGGGAGTTGACTCACCAATTCCCCATCAATTCAATGAACATACTAATGGATTTCTACCAGCATCAATAATATCACATCCTGTTAAAGGGTTAACTTTGTTCCGTGAGAGATTGAGTTTTAGTTCTTCTTCTTCTTCTATACAAAACAAAGTCAAAGAAACATTATTATAAAAACATTATATAACAAATGCTAGTATTATATAACAAATGCAAGATTAAATCAAAATCTAAGTAATAGTTAAATATTGGTGTAATATATATGGTGTTTCCAATATCAAAATTTTCTGCAGTTCTGATGGTGTTATTTCAGAGATTTGCTGTTAGTTATTATATTTTATGAAATTCTGCAGCATGGTTCCCAGTGCCCTGATGAGTAGAGGGACGATTAAAGTGTGTTTCTTCCATAATCTAGTTATTTCTAATGCCAAGTCTCTGTATTTTGTTAATTTTTTCAATTCTCCAATGCTGGCATCCTCTGGAATTGCATTGTGAATTATCCAGACATTTCTTCATTCTATTGTTATTATGTCTCATGTATTATACTCAAGGTGTCTGCCAGTTTGAATCTGAAAATCTCACAAGATCTTAACCTTGTCATTTTAAACACCTTCTCTGTTTGAAGTTCCCATAAAATCTTGGATGCTGGCAGATTATTTTTTTACAGTGACCAGTTATTAATTTTGCAACTCTTATGTCTTGCTTTGTAGTCTGTCTGCACAATTTTTGAGATATGACACAGTTTCATCTTTTTCTTGACAGAGTTGACATTTGCTGTTTGGACCAGTTACTTGGATTTTAGCTTTCATAATGTTTGTTTGGAGTGCTTGAACTGATGCAGCAAAAATCAAACCTTCAGCTTCTTTAGCCACTGTCAAGTTAGGTTGTTATCATATTTTCATCAATATTTCTCAGGTGTGGTCCATGTTTATATTTTCAGTTGTTTAATATATCTTCAAATTGTTGTTTCTTATATTCTGCCTAGTAAAGGACTCCCTTGCTCGAAAATCAGTCATATCCAACTCTAAGGCTCAGTGCTCATCTCTGTTTCTTAGCTGAAGAGCCAGTGCTGTCTGCATCTGCAGACGTTTCCGTGTCCATGTGGCAGGCATGACTAGACACCAGAGTGCACAGAACATTGTTTACCTTCCCACCAAAGTGATCCATATTTATCTACTTGCAATTTCTTGCTTTCGAACTGCTAGGTTGTCAGGAGCTGGGACAGAAACGGGAGCTCATTCCATCATACAGTACTCAGGTATTGAACTGCTGACCTGCTGCCTTCTAGTTAGCATCTTAGCCACTTGAGCCACTGCTGTCCAATCTGATTTCAAATTATTCTGCCTACCTGATTCCAAATTATTTTCTATTTTCACTGAGTTTAGTAATTCTTTTCTGGTTTTATTGATACAGTATAATAATTTAAGATCACCTCTTCCATTACAACTTGTTGTATATGTAGTAATCCATAGCCTCTAGTTTTTTCATATAAACTATAACCTCTCCATATCACTTTTTGGGTGTAGTGTGTATTAATACACATTCATTAACTTCTATGTTTTTGATCCAATTTTTCTAATTCACTTTGGATCCAGTCTATTATTCCAGCTAGGTCTATGAATATGGACTGCCTATGTGTTTCTGGGTTTGATTGTATTTCTATCATTTAGTTTTGATTTTAAAACTTGATAAGGATTTTATAAAATGGCTATTTCTCTATCCCATCTATTTTTTATAACTTGTTCCACTGTATAGAGAGATTTGCACATTTGTGGAGTCTACGTTTAATTTAAATATTTTTGTTAAATATTCACAGTATTTAACACTGATTCTATCTCATTGGGGCTTGTTGAATGTACTGTAGTTTTAGGCCATACATGTATGTATAACAGACAATTGATTTTTCCTGCTTGCTCTGAAATATGTTAGTTCAAACCATTTTTATTTAGAAGTATTGACAAGGGGATTAATCAGATGTTAAACACTTATAGTGTAGTAAAGTGACTTTTTATAATCTATCCATGCCATGTTAAGATTTGTTTTTTGTCTTTTTGAGCTCTTTACTACCACCTTGTCAATTAGCAGTTGATCTTTTGTGCCTCTTGAATTTTTAACGTTTCCTTTCTTTTTCAATAGGATATGGGGAGTTTTCAATTAAATAATTATGTATTGATTGTGCAAGTACTCCTGTGAGTAACTTAAATTGATGTTGGAAGGCATATAATTGGTTGCTAATTACAGAGATGAGCACTGCACCCTAGAGTCAGATATGACTGGCTTTCGAGCAAGGGAAACCTTTACCTTTACCTTAATTACTGGGATCATTCCTCTTTTCTTGATCTTTTGTTATCAGGAATGAGTGACCTGTTGCCATCCAGACTTCAGCTGTGAACTTTGAAGTAGGTGATTGAAGTGTTTCATTAATGGGGACTAGTTAAATGCTTCAACTGAAATCTGTGCAACTTATCTGGTCCAAGTGCACTCCAGTTTGTTCATATTCTAATCATTTCAGTTATTATTACAATATCGCCCATATGCTGTCCTTGGAATCTTGCAGATGTCTTTGTCTTGATGATAGTGGGGATGGTTATGATGATGATGATTTATGTTGATGAACACATTAATGTTGGGAAAGGTCAATTCCAATAACAAAATGACAAGACAGTACTATAGATAGAGGGGCATGCAGAAAGAAACTCCTAGAAGATCATGGTATTTTTGAGCCACAATTGGGCATACTCTGGTAACGGCAACCTTGTGTTGCCAGCTACTGTTTCTCACACTAGGTCAGGCAAAAGGAACTGCAAAATGAACTCACCCAAAAAAGATGCCTTCATTTTGGCAGTTTCATGTTTGGCCTGGACACGGAAGAAGAATAACTATAGATTGAGGGTAGGGTCATAGAAGTTTGGACTGGATAGTCTTTTGTATAATCCCAGAAGTTGCTTGTTCCAATTTATAATAGCATAAGCAGCATCAAGTATTTTATGAAATGAGTAACAATGTTCCACAAAGTAGTTGTAAAAATATGATGCTCCTTGTTAATGTTGGTCTCTCTGTGTGTGTGTATTAGCAGAGAGTAGCGGTGAGCTAATGGCAACAGCTGGCGTGGCAGCCTGGTTTCCAACACACAGCCAGACAAGCAGAGATGGGTTTCAAAGAAAAGAATGCTTTACTTCAGCTCACGTATTAATGACTTGAGGTTAGAACATAACAATAACAGATAAGGCTCTGGATAACTTAAGCAGTAAATTCACCTTGGCAAAGAAAGTCTCACAAGGTCAGATAAAGCAAACAAAGTAATGTTGTTGCAGAGCTTTGCTCTGGGCAGGTTTAAAATTCTCAGATAATAGCACAGCAATATGAAAGCATACACAGAGTTCTGCAAAAGTTTGCTTACAGTGAAAACCATACCTGTCAAGTTTTGGATTTGGAAATAAGGGAAATTTCCTGGCAAATAAGGGATACTTGACAGCTATGCTTATCCTGTGCTGCCCTCCAATGGCAGCAATAGGGCATTGCAGTCTATAAGGGATGACGGCGGGAAAGAGGGTAAAATAAGGGGTTTTCCCGGCCAATAAGGGATACTTGACAGCTATGGTGAAAACTCCTCCAGGGTTCGGAAGCAAAGGAATCAGCTGGCCAGGTTCCAGGCTCTAGCTCTCCAGCGTCTTAATTCCAGAGTGCTGAGCTCAGTGCAACTCAGCTGAGGTTTCCTGGATCAGGCCTCCTCGGAGGTTTGTTGCAAGCCAGGCAACAAAGATTCAGTTCATCCAGGCAGTTATGCAAAGCAGACCAAGTAGGTCAACAGTCATGGTCAGTCACCCTGAAGTTGTTGGACAATCCATAGGCTGAGAGAGTAGTGATTTATAGTAGTGTTTCTGCAAAGTCACTCTCTCTCATTACATTCACCTGATCACAGCATTTAGGTACACTTAAAGGGACAGGTATCTTATACAATACCATTACCAATACCCTGACACTCTTCATAAGAAAATATAGAGATTTGGGACTTGAAACATGTGAAACCGAAGAAGAGAACTGTCTGAAAGAATAAATGTGGATCTCCTACAAAAAAAATCTCTTATAGTTTCCAGACTCTTAAAATTGTAGAGATCTCCTACATTTTAGGAGAAAATTGATCACAGTGCAGAACAGGGTGTGCTGATAACCACAGGCTGCTGGAACAGGGAAGAATGAAACAAAGCAGAGATGGGCATTGCTGAGAATTGGCCTAAAAGTCAGAAAAGAAGCAGGAGGGCAATTACCAGAATTGTTGGCTTTGAAGCCAACAATTTATTTTAGTGGAAAAGACATGTTTCAGGTATCCAGTCAGACATGTATGGGCACCATCAGATACACAATGTAGAAATCAGGTAGACTACAAAATTGGAAGCTGAAGCTATATTCTCTCTGCCAGAACAGGAGAGAAGTAGGCTGTCGAAGAGCAAGCAAAATTTATGAAATAACAGCAAGTTCTTCATCTGTATAGCTTATGAAAATCAATGGGTAAGTATTTTATTATCGAAAGAAAGAGTGGAAGTAAAAACATGTCCCACCTGACTCCTGTAGTCTCCTTGTCACACGTTCACTGTTGTGCTGCTTCTGAAATCAACCATGCAGCAGGGAGCCTGTCAGTGCAGCTTGTTTCTCCTTTCTACTCCACATTTAGGCATCAGGTTACTTGAATGCAGTACTAGCCATTGATTGTTCAAAAGAAACAGGGTGTGTCCCAACATCTGACTTCCTTAATGCAGCACAAGATGCTACTGGTAGGGCAGAATATGAAGAAACAGAACGATTTCCCATTGGAAAAGGTGACAGACAATGGTGTATTTTATTTCCCAGCACATGCAGAACATATCATACAGAAAGCTGGATTAGATTAAGAGAGAGGAATGAAAATTGGTGAAACATTAGTAATTTAGTGCGGATTCCGCATGCACAATTGGCACAAACTGCCCGTGGCAGAGGTTACACCGGATGAGGAAGACCCCTGGTCACTGGCCCCTGCCAGTATGGAAATTGGGGAACGGATTAATAATCATAGGGTTGATTCACCCACATCTGACCTGACCGGCAGTTCTGCTGAGGGAAGCGAATCGCTAACCTCCGTCAGACATTAGGCAATTACTCACTCACAGATCAGCCCAAGCTCTAGTGCAAATAGAGGCCATATTTACCCTGGTGTAAGCCCCGAACAATGGATTTCCCCTGTCAGTGTTTGCCCTAGTTAATTAACTTCCCCAAGAGAGATTCCCCATTAACCCGGGTAAATGGGTGATGTGATTTTTCTGTCAGATGACGATTCTATCACACGTTGCCTTCTATTCCTATATATGCTGATGTTTTTCCCACAATAAATCACTGGTCTTCGCTCCATCTTGTCTCGTGTCGTTCCTTGACCAGTCTCCTCCGGGACCTCACGGCCGCCCCGCGGCCCCAATCCAACATTGGTGACCCCGAGACGTGATCTTACCCGAGAGTAAGTGATCAACGCGGTCCGGTTCTACACTAGAACCGTGTCCGATCATCCCGGAGGACAGCGCGGCAGCCCGGTCGGAAAGCCAGCCGATCGGGAAGACAGCTCCACGACGAGGCATTTCAGAGAGGCATCCTACAGCTTGCTCCGGCTTTCGCGGCGGCTTGCAGCACGGAAAAATGCATTCCGCTCAGGGTTGGCTGTGAACCCCTGACAGCGCAGAGGCCACCGAGGGCCCGTGGCAGCAGTCCACGCTCCGAGCTCTACCCAGAGATTCGTCACGCAAAACCTATTGCCTGAACTACAGACGCGTCGAATCATCCCGAGAAGGAGACTTCAAAGGACCCCCGCAGGTAATATGGGGACTTGTCCTCAGCGGCAACGTCCGTCCGCTAGTCAAAGAATTCATGAGGATGAATTCAAAATCCTGGCCAGGGTATATCAGATAAGCTTTCACAGTGGAGAACTAGCGCGGCTTTTGGTGTTCTTGAGGGAACACTGCCTGCTTTACCCAGAAGCAGGTACGTTATCCCTTCAGCTCTGGGATCAGATAGGAGTCTGCATTCAGCAACCCCGAAAGCTCCAGAAGGCGTAATTCGCACATGGAGCAAATGTAGGAAACTTTTAGCAGAGGTAGATCCAGTCCGGGTAGAGGCTAAGGAACCCCCAGCGTCAGCAGAGCCATCCGCGCCCACGGCGCTCTATCCGTCATTTCAGTTTAAGCAGAGTAGTGTAGGGAGCTTTCCCTCGGTGACAGCTGCAGACGTCACCGGTGGAATGCATGGAATGGGAAGCGCTGGCGCTTCTCTGACAGCTACAGGTTCCCGAACTAAGAGTGCCCTTCAGCGCACAGTTGAGGAAGAGATCAGGAAGGGGGAATTGCCAGCAGAAGAACTAGCTGAGCTTAGTCAGATTTGTCCAATTCGCTTGGAAATGGACAGCAGCAGGTAGTTCATTCACCAGTCCCGTATAAGCTCCTCATGGCTATACGGAAGGCCATTTCAGAGACAGGACTACAGAGTCGCTTCACTAGGGGCATGCTTCAGCAAGTGTGCGAGAACACCATGTTCATCCCGCACGACTGGAAAGCCGTCATGCGGATGATGCTAAACCCCAGCCAGTATTTGTTATGGGACAGCGAGTATTGCCTCGAGGCTCAGGCAAGGGCTGCCAGGATGGGAGGGGCAGTAATTCCTGACCAGTTATATGGTTCAGGTGCCTTCGAATCCATCGATGCGCAGACCGCCCTGCCGCTCGCCACTCTCCAGATGTCAGCTGAGGCGGCCTTCAGGGCTTTCCTCAAAGTCCCAGCAACTGGCAAAGCGGCCAAAAATTACACCGCAGTCAAACAGGGCGCCCAGGAGTCCTATATGGACTTTATCAATCGCTTAGAAGAAGGGATTAGTAGGCAGATCGATAATGAGCAAGCCCAACAAGAGCTCATGATGAAATTGGCCAAAGACAACACCAATCTCGACTGCCGTAAGATCTTGCAGTCACTGGGCAATCGTCCCGACTTGACTCTCTCCTACAAAATGGGTCTGCTGGCAGCGGCGGTGCAAGGGGGTAGGAGACCCAAGAACAAAGGAGCATGTCACAATTGTGGCAAGGTCGGTCACTTCGCTAGGGAGTGCCGATCCAAGAGCGGCGGACAACACTCCAGCCGTTCCAAGGCTCCAACCACCCCATGTCCGAAGTGTAATAAAGGCTTCCATTGGTCCAGATTCTGTCCGAATTCGGGAAACCAGAACGCGGGCACGTCTCTGGCTCCGGTCCAAACAGAGGCTTCCCTCGCTCTGGGCGAGCCAGAGCTGGATTAGATTCCCTTCACATTCCAGGCATTGTGAAGGCGCAGGCCAGCCCCAAGGGTAGTACAGGGCTAGAATTGACTTGCCAGGCGGATGTCACATGCGACTTGCCAGGCACAGTCTATCTGGTGGATTCCCAGTACATGGGACCCCTGCCCAAAGGCTTCGTAGGCTTAGTTTTGCCTCGCAGTGTAGCAGCAGCACACAGAATTCTTGTAATTCCGGGAGTCATTGACTCCAATTTTTCGGGTGTTCTCCAAGTTCAACTCTGGACGCACCTACCCCAGACCATTCACAAGGGAGACACGCTAGCGCAACTGATTATGGTTCCTTGTAACTCGCCAGCAGATAGCCAGGGAAGGCTCAGGGACAGCGCAGGGTCCGGGTCAGAAGACCGCTCGAGCGCAAGTGAGGCAGTGCAAGGATACCAGGTCTTAGCGACAGTGGAGACCAACACAGAGTGGAAACAGCGACCAGTTATCGAGGTATTTTTGAATAAAAAATCATTCTTAGGGTTGCTGGATACCGGAGCTGACGTCAGCGTGGTCAGCCAAAGCCAGTGGCCACGAGAGTGGGCCATTGAGCCGGTCTCCGATGTGTGGGGGGTAGGCGGCATCCAAGAAGCGTTTAGAAGCCGGGAGTGGGTGGAAGTCACGATCCCTAAGGCTGACGGCACAGCGGTCATTCGGCCGCACATTCTGGACGTGCACATCAACCTTTGGGGGCGAGACATTTTACAGCAATACGGTGCCACTCTTACCTTCGGGTAATGGCGTTGCCACTTAAATGGCTTACCAACACGCCAGTCTGGGTGGAACAATGGCCGGTAGTGGGGGAGAAATTAGTCGCCCTAAAGCAACTGGTTAAAGAGCAGCTAGACGCAGGACATATAGAGCAGTCCACTAGTCCTTGGAATTCGCCCATTTTTGTCATCAAGAAGAAGTCGGGGAAGTGGCGACTTCCACGATCTCAGAGAGATCAATAAATGTATACAGCCAATGGGTCCGCTTCAATGCGGCATCCCAAATCCAAATATGATTCCCGAGGGTTGGGAGATCCTGGTCGTAGACCTAAAGGATTGCTTTTACACCATTCCCTTAGACCCCAGGGACCGGGAAAGGTTCGCCTTTACAGTGCCGGTTGTGAACCACAGTGAGCCCACGCAGCGTTACGCGTGGAAATTTTTGCCACAGGGGATGCTCAATTTGCCCATCCTGTGCCAAATTTATGTTCACAACGCACTGGCAAAGTTTCGAAACCTTCACCCCACAGCTTTAGTATGCCATTTCATGGATGATATCTTGGTCACAGTGCCGCAACTCGGCAGCGAAATGTTTACAGACCTCCAGGCCAGCCTGGGGGAGAAAGGGTTATTCATTTCCCCAGAGAAAGTGCAGAGAACCGAGCCCTTCTCATACTTGGGTCATCGGCTTCTCCGTTCTTTCGCAGCACCCGTTTTGCCCCAGATCAACTTAAAAGACTCAGTCACCTTGGTAGAATTACAGCAAGTTTTGGGTAACATTAATTGGGCCAGACCGTACTTCAGATTGGATACGGATCTCTTGAAACCGCTCTTCTCGCTGCTAACGCTAGGTAAGCAGCCGGCAGACCGGATACGAATTCCTCGAGAGGCCCGTTTGGCTCTCGAGAAAGTCAACCAAATTCTCAGCCAAAGGTGGGTGGACAGGATTACTCAGGGGCCATATGCCCCGATCCTGAACTTGTACATCGTTCGGGCCGGATCCATGTTCACCGGAGCCCTAGGAGTGGACTCCGAGAAAGGAGCGAGTATCGTGGAATGGGTGTATTTACCGAACACCTCTTCCCGAAACATCGTTCCTCCCCAAGAGTTGGTCTCCGCGGTGGTCTACCGCGGAAGGCTGAGAGCTAGAGATATTTCAGGGCACGACTTAGCAAAAATCATGGTCCCATTCACCAAGGAGCAAATTCAGCAGCTGATGCAGCTCGGTGACTCGCTCCCAATTGCCTTGGAAGGATTCACCGGATGCTTGGCATACCATTTGCCAAAGGACCCCAGACTTGTCTCGCTTCAAACACAGACAGTCAGCTTGTACGAATTGCTCTCGCTGGTTCCACTTCAGGGGGACAGAACAGTTTTTACAGATGGGGGTTGCACATATGGTGTCTTAACTTGGCAGGAGGGCCAGGCTTGGCGCACGCTTCTAACTCTTCCACAGAAGTCCGCACAGCGGGCAGAGTTGGCAGCGGTGAACCTTGCTTTGCGCACCTTCGCCAAAGAGCGCCTCAACATCATTACTGACAGTCAGTACGTTAGGAATTTGCTTCACAGTCTACCGGGAGCATACATCACTCCCGCGATAGACAAAAATTTGCTGAGTCTGTTCCTCACAGCTCAATTTCACTTGTGAAACCGTACGGAAGCGCTCTATATTGCCCACATCCGAAGTCACCAGGACCTACCGGGTCCGATTTCCGCGGGCAATAGCAGAGCGGATGCGGCCGCAAAGGAAAGTCAGCAACGGTCAGTTTTGGGTGTTTTCACTACTCCAATTCAGAGTCATGCATTCTTTCACCAGAATGCCAAAGCGCTCGCCAGACAGTTTAACCTGCTACTTTCTCAAGCCCAAGGCATAGTTCGCTCTTGCCAGCATTGTGCAGGGGCACCGGGGGGGCCCTCATGGGGGGTCAGCCCACGAGGGACAGAGGCTAACCAGGTGTGGCAAATGGACGTCACACATGTCCCGCAGTTTGGCAGATGGCAGTACATGCACGTTTGCATTGATACTTTCTCGCAATTCGTTTGGGCGACAGCGCAAAAGGGGGAGACTGCTTCCCACGTGGAGCAGCACCTCCTTGCCTGCTTCGCGGCAATGGGCAAACCACGGCACGTGAAAACCGATAACGCCCCGTCCTACAGCTCTAGGCAGTTGGCTAACTTCATGGCCACCTGGGACATTAAGCATACCTTTGGCGTTCCTTACAATCCGCAGGGGCAAGCGATTGTGGAACGCGTCAATCGGACACTCAAGTCCTACATTGACAAACAAACAGAAAGGGGGGAGCCACCAGCCCTCCCCAAGTCACAGGGTCAGGCACAGCATTGTCTGAACAAGGTGTTGTTCATGTACAATCACCTTAATGTTTTTTCCGATTGCACGCCACAGGAGAAACACTTCCACCGCTCGGAAGCTCTCCCGCGGCCGCTGGTCCGTTACCGGGTGCCACCGGACCCTTCCTGGAGGGCCCCGGCGCCACTCGTAACCTGGGGAAGAGGGTATGCTGCAGTTATGTCTCCTACAGGTGTCATCTGGATTCCAGCTCGGTGCGTTAAGCCTCACTTGGAGCCACATGGCAGGGACCCAGACCGACCTGAGTCCGATCCCGGAGATGGAGGACCTCACCGTGACCGAGGAGACCCGGCGGAGGAAGCGGCGACAGCAGCTGGCAGCGCCGAGGGTCACCTGGGGGATGGTCAAGACCCTTTGCAGTGAGGCCAAGGACCTCGTCCAACGCGAGGGCGGGGAACCCACACCGGAGAACATCGTGTCTGCAGTCTTTGCCCTGATCACTGCCAACTCCGTGGCAGTCACCATCATCCTGACCCTCTCCCTACTTGCGGGGGGAGGCGTTCAGGCCGCATCACTAAAGGCCAGCGATCTGATGCCAGGCGGAGATCTCTCTGCCCGGATGCACTACAACCTATGGGAAAGGTTGGCGGGTCTCGTCAACCAGTCCGATTTTTGCCTGAAGCAGGACATCGGTCCTGCCTCAATTCTGAGCACTTGTCTCATCCCAGTGTGCCACACTCCAGACGCGCACACCAGGGATGGCGACTGGCTGGTGAGGCGGATTTTCGGTCCATTTCTTCCAACAAGTTTCACAGCATACGCTCGCTGGGGAATGCAGCTGACTATGACTTTGCCGGCTGATGCAGCCACTCTCCACACCCCTCGAGTGGCGGTCAGCCCGAACTCTACTTGTGCTCGAATGACCGGCTGCTTCGCAGTCGGCCGGATTCGGCGCCGCTGCCTTGACGCTGGCAGCAGCAACTGGACTTGTAATAACCCAGAGACACTTGGTTCTATGTATGCTCATGTTACCCTACCTTCAGGTTGGTTCTTTACATGCAATCAGTACACTTGGAACTACATTCCCGCAAATGTATCCGATTCCATATGTTGTATCAGTCGCTTGACATTGTTACTCCCCACTAGGGATATGATTGCTCCAAGCACAAATGTTTCCGCACCCATACGGCGCACTCATGCCACCCAGTTAGACAGCTCATGTGATAGCAACATTAGGGTTCTGAGTCCAGCTGAGTACGTCTCGTTGGCAGTCAGCATACTTGGCGTGCCAGGCTTAGCCGTCGGCAACGCTCGGAGAATTGGTCAATTGGCTTGCGGATTAGCAAAGGCCATTAACCATACCTCCTCGGCGATAGCGCTGCTCAACCAGGAGCAGGTAGAGCTTCGCCATGCCATCCTAGACAATCGAGCAGCTATCGACTACCTCCTGTTGTTACATCATTTGGGTTGCGAATCTGTCCACAGCATGTGTTGCTTTAATCTCACAGACAATACCCGTAAAGTGCAGAGCCAGCTCACGGACCTCCACACCCTAGTCAAAAACATCAGGGAGGATTCTTCATGGGGGTGGTGGGATTCGTTGTGGTCGTGGCTCCCATGGGGGTGGCTCCAGACAACGCTCAAGGTGATTGCAGGAGTGATTATACTAAGCATAGCAGGATGTTGTTTCGTGCAATGTATCCCCTCGCTGCTATCGAGATGTCCCCCATGGAGGGAACCCCGACACGTCATTCCCACACACCAGCTGATGCCCCTCTTGCGCAGGGCCGTCTGTCAGGTCCAAAAATAACAGAGAAAGGGGGGATGCAGATTCCGCATGCACAATTGGCACAAACTGCCCCTGGCAGAGGTTACACCAGATGAGGAAGACCCCTGGTCACTGGCCCTTGCCAGTATGGAAATTGGGGAACGGATTAATAATCATAGGGTTGATTCACCCACATCTGACCTGACCGGCAGTTCTGCTGAGGGAAGCGAATCACTAACCTCCGTCAGACATTAGGCAATTACTCACTCACAGATCAGCCCAAGCTCTAGTGCAAATAGAGGCCATATTTACCCTGGTGTAAGCCCCAAACAACGGATTTCCCCTGTCAGTGTTTGCCCTAGTTAATTAACTTCCCCAAGAGAGATTCCCCATTAACCCGGGTAAATGGGTGATGTGATTTTTCTGTCAGATGACGATTCTATCACACGTTGCCTTCTATTCCTATATATGCTGATGTTTTTCCCACAATAAACCACTGGTCTTCGCTCCATCTTGTCTCGTGTCGTTCCTTGACCAGTCTCCTCCGGGACCTCACGGCCGCCCCGCGGCCCCAATCCAACAATTTAGTTTCTTCACCTTCACATCTTAAATTTAGCATTATTTGTCTTAGATTCTTCGATATGAAGTAAAGATGCATTTTACCCATATTTTTGAGAAATTCCAACACTTCAAAAAAGAAGTGAAATGTAACTTGTAGACTTTAAAACCATGATTTCACAAAAGAATTGAGAATTTGAATTGGTGCCTTTAGTGTCACTAAGCTTTAGTGCCTTAGTGTCACTTATGGTTGGAATAACTTTGAATTTAGCTTTTTGCTGAATCTTCAGTCAAATACAAGTTCACTTGTGCAGTGAAGAACTAGGTTGTGCTGTATAGATGATTCACTTGGACGTAGTTTCCTTCACTAATTAACTTCACAAGCATGCCTGTCAGGAATTCAGGGAACAGGACAATGAGGATAACTCATTCCACTTAAACAACAGAAAGAAACTGGTTTGGACAAGGAAAACAAACTGGCCTGACTTTTGAAGTTCCCTTATCACAGACATTATTCATAACTATAAAACAAAGACAACTGTGATGCAGTTGGTTAGGAGATAAATAGACTGCCAGGAAACTAGACAAGTAAATCTATCACCTGTACTGCTCAGGCATAGCTTGGATATTAATTCTGGGACTTCACACTTTAGAGCCTCAAAAACTGTAAGGGACACTTGAAAAATAAAACTTTGCAAAAACCGCATACTGTAGTTCAGAGGGTAAATATAGCTTAGTTGTTGAAATAGTAACGAATAGTTGCAGTTGTTGCTATTGCTATTGTCATTATTGTGTCATTGCCGTTATACTGTGGTTGCCAGTGCTATCATTATTTTTTGTTGTTCAGTCGCACAGTCGACTCCGACCCTTTGCGACCCTATGGACCATTGTTCTCCAGGCGCCTCTGTCCTCCACCATCCCCCTCAGCCCTCCCAGCTCTGTGCCCATTGTGTCTACAATGCCATCTAGCCATCTCATCCTTGGCCTCCCCCTTCTTCTTTTGCCCTCCACCTTTCCCAACATCAATGCCTTCTCAAGTGAATCCTCCCTTCTCATTTGATGTCCAAAGTACTTTAGTTTCATCTTTACTATTTGACCTTCCAATGAGCAGTCAGGGTTAATTTCTTCTAAGATTGACCTATTTGTTCTCCTCGCTGTCCAGGGGACTCTCAAAACCCTCCTCCAACACCACATTTCAAAGGCATCTATTCTTCTACGTTCAGCCTTCCTAATTGTCCAGCTCTCACATCCATACATTACTACTGGGAAAACCATTGCTTTGACTATTCTAATTTTTGTTTGCAATGTGATGTCTCTGCTTTTCACTATGTTCCCCAGGTTTCTCATCGCTTGTCTCCCAAGGATCAGTCTCCTTTTTATTTCATGGCTACAATCCCCATCATTATTTTGCTAAGTATTATTTTGAATTATGATTCATTGGCCAAAATCCTGTTTGATTAGTTAAGCAGGACAAACTGGATGAAGTCATCATCCGGCACCAGTAACATTTAATTAAAACCTAGTCAAAAGCTTTGTATTACACCACTCCCTTTCCAGTTACAAGGCTTCTTGAGGCTCCATTTTCCCTAAGGAAACCAATGGGAGCCATGGGATGGGGGAATGGAAGACCTTAATAATAATAAAAAATCATGGCCAGATTGCTGCCGAAAGTATGATCCTAACAGTAGCAATCTGGCACTGATTTTTGGACTCTCAAAGGCTTTGGATGGGAAGAGAGAGAATATGTAAGTCACCAGTAAGTTTCCATAATTGGACATGAGACTGGATCCAGAAGCTTATATTTTGAATTACTGTGTTGACCCCATCGGAGGCATGCTAGTAGATAGCGTATTTCCTGATCATGCATGATTCATGCAGTCTCTCATCCTTCCTCCACCACATGACACTTCCTGGTGTGGTGGAGGCAGTGGGGGGCCACATGAAATGGCACTGTGGGCTGCATCTGGCCCATGGGCCACAGGTTGAGAATCCCTGTGTTAGGGAGTAGGGGAACAGGAAGCTTTTAATTATCCCGATTGCACCGCATAACTTCTCAAACAAGATTTTGCCCAATTTATTAATATATCTGTTATAGTGAATGGGATCATGCCAATTTGGATACTACAACAACAACAACAACAACAAAAATAATAATAATGACGGTGACGGTGGCGGCGATGGTGGCGGCGGCTGCGGCTGCGGCGGCGGCAGCTGCGGTGGCGGCGGCGGCGATGTTTATTTTTGTACCCCGCTTTCCTCAGCCCAAAAGGGTAACCCAAAGTGGTCCATACATAGAAGAAGGTATAGCCTTCAAGGCAAAGATACAGAGTAACAATAATAAAAGATAAAACATAAAAAACACTAAAACATTATGAAGAAAAATAAGAGAAGGCACTACCGAACGGCAATCACACTCCTCCCTGACCCCAGGGTAATCCAAACACAGTGGGCAGAAATGTTAGCAGCCCAACAACCTCCAAGGTTCTAAGAGCTAGTCAAAAACCCAGAGGGGGGAGGGCGGGAGCCAAGCTCCACTGCCCAATCACCGCAGCTGCTGCCGTTCCATTGCCTCGGTGATGTTGTGGCCAAAGGCTGTTGGCAAAGTGTCCCGGCATCTTCGGGGCCACAGACGGTCTTTTATCCCTCCCCGGGCGAACAGTACCCGGAGGGGGGAGGGCGGGAGCCAAGCTCCACCGCCCAACCGCCGCAGCTGCTGCTGTTCCGTTGCCTCGGTGAGGTCATGGCCAAAGGTGCCTTACATAAGAACATAAGAACAGGCTTGTTGGAACAGGCCACAGCCCATCCAGTCCAGCATTCTGTCTCACACAGTGGCTCACCATTTACTTCAGGGTATTATTCCCAAGCAGATGCCTTCACCTGCTTAGGATTCCCTGGAAATGGCATTGAGAGATATCCTGCCTATCTCTCCAACCTGGAGGTTGTCCTTAGGTATCCATAATTATAGCCATTGATACCCTTGTCCTCCATGAACTTGTCTAATCCTTTCTTAAAGCTGTCAAGACTGACATCTGTCACCACTTCTTCTGGCAGGGAGTTCCATAGACCAGTGATCCTCTGGATGAAAAAGTACTTTCTCTTATTTGTTTGAGAACTAGTACCCAAAAGCTTCATGGAGTGTCCCCTAGTTCTAGTGTTGTGTGATAGGGAAAACAGTTTTTCCTTATCTACTTTGTCTACACCATGCATGATTTTATAATCTTCAATGAGGTCACCTCTTAGACGCCATCATTCAAGAGTGAAGATGCCCAGCCATTGCAACCTCAGATGGTAAGGAAGGTGTTCCAATCCCCTAATCATTCTGGTTGCCCTCCTCTGCACTTTTTCCAGCTCCATAATATCCTTCTGGAGGTATGGCGACCAGAACTGTACACAGTATTCCAGATGGGGCCTCACCGTAGATTTATAAAGAGGCAAAATGACACTTGCTGACTTATTTTCTATACCCTTCCTAATGATCCCTAGCATTGAGTTGGCTTTTTTCACTGAACTTCAATTCCCAGAAGCCCTGATCAGCAGCAGAGCCATAGCAAGGATTCTAGATGTGGGTGGGCAAATATTTTTTCAGGATGGGTAACAAAGCCTTTTTTCAATGCATTCCTATGGGAAACCATGCTTTGCCAGGGTGGACAAAGTGCTAACTCAGGGTGGGCCTAGCCCACCCTGGCCACCCCCTGGCTACGGCCCTGATCAGCAGGAGGGCTGACTTGGGCTTCTGGTAATTGAAGTCCAAGAACACCTGGAGTGTCAAGGTTCGCCATCACTGCCATAAGAAGAGAGGATGATTGCATTCATATTGAAAGCAAGAAAAAGTGGCTACATAAAATAAGGTGTACAGTGAAATTCTGTGCATATTGACTCAGTTGCAAGTTGCCGTGTTTACTCAGTGGGACAGGTAAGTTACATAGGATGGCTGTTTCAGTGAGGAATGAGGACTGAATAATTAAACCAGAGGCTTCACATAAAAGCTAAGTTTGAATTAATAGAGGGGGTAGAGGAGAAAGGAAGAGAAACGATTGAGTAGGCCATTGCAAGACCAAATTGGAGAATGAATGAAATCCAATTTTGCCCTAGTCTTACAAAAAAGAGAACTTAAACGTTTTAAAATTACCAGAAATTATTAGAAGAAAGCTCTCGGAAAGTATTCACACCAAACGAATTTGAAGTGTTGCCTTCCAATGTTTCTTTACATATCGAATCAAAGGTCAAATAATAATGGCTTCCATTATTTCATATACTACATGATATTTTTCTACACAGTGCCCTTAATATATCAAGTCAGGCTTCCTAATATGAAGCCAAATGTAGATTTAATGAGCCCAGTGTAACTAAAGTAAGAGTCACTATTCAGAGAAATGCCTATCGTTCTTTTTCAAAAATGTGAAGTTATAAGGTCAGCAGGAAAGATGCAGTTGTACAAATGTTATCCATTAAAATTGGGTAGAATGAGTGAATCAGGGGCAAAAAACTGATTACTTAGCATTAGGCTTGGCGATACACTTGAAATGGAAGATCTTTGTACTTCTGTGTTTGGAGCCAATGTCAAATCATAGGTCAAACTAGCCTGTCAGAACCCCAGTTTTAAAAGACCATAAGACAAATGAGATGCAGAATACCTTGAGATGTTAAAGTGATCCTGCTTGTTAAAATAGAAAGGACCAGACATGTTGGACCAGAGATCAGATCCAGTACAGTATAAGGAAATTTAATGGCTGAAATTCAGTAGTAGGTTATAACTAGAGTAGGATCTACTCTACTTAAAACTTAGTAATGGATTTCAGTTCATGAATGTCACAAAACTCTGTAGGTTCTGTAGCTTAGAGAGCTACATAAGCTACAAACCTCTACACGACATCCCAGCCAACTTTCCCTTTGCCTCTCTAATTCCGAGAGGCTTGTAAGTAAGTTTGTTCTCTTTGTCCTGTCACCATTCTTCATGCTCCTACAAGCTTTGTTGTCTCAGGCAATGGCAGTGTTTAAAAATGATGTAAGCTAAAGAGCTAGAGGTATTCCCCCTATGGCATGCATGGCATCTACAGGGTGGCTTGTAAGTCCCTACTTGCCCATATACAGTGGAACCTCATACAACAATCGCCCTGTATAGCAGCGAAATCGCATAACAATTATGCGGAAAAAACTGTACAACAATTTTTAATGAGGAAAACCACTTAGCAAAAAAAATCGTTATATGATGCATCCCATAGGGAAAACTGCTGTATGGTGCATATATCGTATAACAATTGTTTCGTACAAAAACGAGCCCCATGGAACGGATTAAAATCGTTGTATGAAGTACCACTGTATCTTATGTAGCCAGTGTATCTGTGTGCTGTCCCTTGTTCTCACTGCATAATAACATATGGATGGATAGGGACTTACGGGCCACCCTGTAGTATGGCTTTGGCCTGCTTTGATGTATAAAAAGGGATTTTGCATTTTAGTCTTTTGGAGAGGACACAGCAGGTAAAATCCAGACACAAAACATGTTGTTTCCTGACTGTCAGTCGTGCTACAGTTTTTGTAAACATGTTCTCCCCATAATTTTCTGTTTCCCCCTTTCTTGTCACTTGACTTCTCTCCTACTGCTACTGAGGAACACATTTATGATTCACAAACTGCAAAGGAGCTATAGCTGTAAGGATTAAATCTGGGCACAAAGAAAGCACCTCCTGTCAAAATTTGATGTAGATGGAGCTCACAGAGGCCCTGGGGTTATCTAGTCATAGTCCAGCCTTGTGTTTGAGATCCATAGACAAAGCTGGTGGGGACATAGGATGTACACACATCAAGGCACATCAAGGATTCAAAAGACTGTATCAGAAAAGCATATATAAATGCTTGTATGCAAATGCCAGAAGCCTCAGGAACAAAATAGGGGAGCTGGAATACTTAGCAATAGATAAAAATATTGATATTATTGGCATCACTGAAACCTGTTGGACGGATGATAACCAATGGGATACAGTTATCCCAGGCTACAAACTGTACAGGAAGGATAGGAAGGGGCAAACGGGAGGTGGTGTAGCCTTGTATGTCAAAGAAGTGATAATATCGTATGAATTGGAATATCTAGGTGATTTGGAGACACCATTAGAAACTCTGTGGGTAAGAGTACCAGGCCACAAGGATGGTCTAACCCCTGAGGGAGACTGGCAGTTGGAGAATGTTGTAAAGGAGGCATCCAAGAAGGGAAGCCTGGTTATAATGTGGGACTTTAATTACCCTCATATAGACTGGGTGAACTGTTGTTCAGCACATGATAAAGAGATAAAGTTCCTAGATATGCTAAATGATTGTTCCCTGGGACAGCTGGTTGAAGACCCAACTAGAGGAACAAGAATCCTTTATTTGATTCTGAGTAATACTCAGGATCTGGTGCAAGATGTTAATGTGACTGATCCAATAGGGAACAGTGACCACAACTCAATTATGTTTAACTTGATCATAGATCGCAAGTCACTGATAATATCTTACACAGAGACCTTAAATTTTCAAAAAGGAAATTTCCCAAAGATGAGGAAACTAGTAAAAAAGAAGCTGAAAGGGAAAATTGAGAGAGTCCAAACAGTCCAAGAGTCATGGAGGCTGTTCACAAAAACAATAACAGAGGCCCAATTGGAATGCATACCCAAAAGGAAAAAGGGCACTGCCAGGTCCAAGAGGACTCCGATGTGCCTTACAGGAGCTGTTCGGGAAGTGATCAAAAGCAAGAAAAGCTCATTTAGAAGATGGAAGGCTTGTCCGAATGAGGACAGCAGGCAGAAACATAAATTCAGGCTGAACAAATGCAAGGCAACAATCAGGAAAGGAAAGCAAGGCTTTTGAGGAGCGTATAGCTAAAAACACTCAGAGAAACAACAAAGACTTCTTTAAGTACATTAGAAGTAAGAACCCAACTAGGAAGGCCATTGG
Organism: Bradypodion ventrale; assembly: GCA_035047345.1. Classification (NCBI taxonomy): domain Eukaryota; kingdom Metazoa; phylum Chordata; class Lepidosauria; order Squamata; family Chamaeleonidae; genus Bradypodion; species Bradypodion ventrale. Next base: position 239,004,790 of record JAWDJE010000001.1, read on the forward strand.
ACCATTAGACGACAATGGAAGGCAAAGGGTTATTAAAGAGGAAACAGACATTGCAGAGAGACTCAATGAATTCTTTGCTTCAGTATTCACTCAAGAAGACAGAGACCACATGCCCAAAACAGAGCCTATCTTTGTAGGGAGGGAAACCGAAGAATTAAGCCAGATAGAAATAACCAGGGAGGAGGTCCTTGCATGTCTTGTTAAACTAAACACTAACAAATCACCAGGACCAGATGGCATCCATCCACGAGTTCTCAGGGAACTTAAAGATGAAATTGCTGATCTCCTAGCCAAAATATATAATCTTTCCCTCAAATCAGGCTTTGTGCCTGATGACTGGAAGGTAGCGAATGTAACACCAATTTTCAAAAAAGGATCCAGGGGTGATCCAGGAAATTACCGACCGGTCAGTTTGACATGTGTCCCAGGTAAAGTGATGGAAACCATCCTAAAAGATAGAATTAATAGGCACATAGAAGAGAAGGCGCTGCTAAAGGAGAGCCAACATGGCTTTTACAAGGGCAAATCATGCCTCACTAATCTGTTGGAATTTTTTGAGAGTGTCAACAAGCATGTGGATAAGGGGGATCCAGTTGACATTATTTATCTGGACTTTCAGAAGGCTTTTGACAAGGTCCCACACCAAAGGCTCTGTCCTGGATCAGCAACTGGCTAAGGGACAGGAAACAGAGGGTAGCACTAAATGGACACTTCTCCAAGTGGAGGGAAGTAAAGAGTGGGGTCCCCCAAGGTTCAGTACTGGGACCCCTGCTTTTCAACCTCTGCATAAATGATCTAGAAGTAGGAGTAAATAGCAAGGTAGTCAAATTTGCTGACGACACTGAATTATGCAGGGTAGTAAAACTGTGAGAGATTGTGAGGAGCTCCAGAGGGATCTCTTGACACTGGGGGAGTGGGCAAAACAGTGGCAAATGAGCTTCAACACTAGTAAGAGCAGAGTGATGCACGTTGGGGCAAAAAAACCCAATTACATTTATAAACTGCTGAGGTCTGAACTCTCTGCGATAAACCAAGAAAGGGACCTTGGTGTCCTGGTGGACAGCTCAATGAAGGTGTCAACCCCGTGTGCCACAGCAGTGAAAAAAGCAAACTCAATGCTAGAGATCATTAGGAAGAGTATAGAAAATAAGTCAGCAAGTGTCATTTTGCCTCTTTATAAATCTATGGTGAGGCCCCATCTGGAATGCTACATACAGTTCTGGTCGCCATACCACCAGAAGGATATTATGGAGCTGGAAAAAGTGCAGAGGAGGGCAACCAGAATGATTAGGGGACTGGAACACCTTCCTTACCATCTGAGGCTGCAGCAGTTGGGCCTCTTCACTCTTGAACGACAGCGTCTAAGAGGTGACCTAATTGAAGTTTATAAAATCATGCACGGTGTGGACAAAGTAGATAAGGAAAACTGTTTTCCCTATTGCACAACACTAGAACTAGGGGGCACTCAATGAAACTTTTGGGTACTAGTTCTCAAACAAATAAGAGAAAGTACTTTTTCACCCAGAGGATCACTGGTCTATGGAACTCCCTGCCAGATGATGTGGTGACAGCTGTCAGTCTTGACAGCTTTAAGAAAGGATTAGACAAGTTCATGGAGGACAAGGGTATCAATGTCTATAATTATGGATACCTAAGAACAATCTCTGGGTTGGAGAGATAGGCAGGATATCTCTCGATGCCATTTCCTGGGAATCCTAAGCAGGTGAAGGCATCTGCTTGGGAATACCCTGAAGCAAATGGTGAGCCACTGTATGAGACAGAATGCTGGACTGGATGGGCTGTGGCCTGTTCCAGCAAGGCTGTTCTTATGTAAGGCACCATGTAGACCAAGTTCCAAACTTTTGCCCCCAAGGGCATTTGCCTTTGACTATACCTCTTTGGCTTCACTCCTTTGCTGAGGAGTCAAGATCCCTGCCTTTTGAGATTAACATTTTTATTGTTACATCATTGATTTCTTCCTGATATATTGCCCAGAGAATTGACTTCATTAAAAAGTAATTTACTATATAACCCATTACACAACCAAAACCCTGGTGAGTGATGACTCACTGCAAAAGCTTGTGTGCACACGCGTATACTGTTGCATTATTTCTTATATATTTCTTAATTTCTGTTTTTGTCAAAAGCACATATAAGAGGTAAAAATAATAATACCTAATGTGTGTGTGAGTGAGAGAGATAGATCACTTTTCCACTTCTAAAATGCCATAATAAATGAAATATTATATATCTGAAAAAACATAGCCTTCCCAATGAGTACATTATTTTTAAAAGGGGTTCACTGTTGTGCCCTCATTTCCTGCAAAATTTCTAATTAGAGGTAATGTCACTTTTTACAAAATATTATTTCCAAGCTTTAGAGTCGCCTCTGCTGGTGAATGGACCCCAGGGAAGGTTAGGTTACGGAGGTGTGGCGGTTGGCCCCTTATAAAAGGCTGACTCAGGAGATAGTAAACAAAGACAATGTTTGGATTTGAGTATGTAAGGCTGGAAGCCTACATTGCTGTCAAGGTTACTGTCATGGATGGGGTTTCATCTCTCTGCGGATGACTTTTGTGGCTCTTCAAAATCTGTGTTTGACTCTGGCTGGTGTCTGAGAAAGCTGAAGTCATAAGGACAATCTCTGACCCACTGCCCAACTTAGAAGCCTGATGAGACAAAGTTGTCTAGTTAATTGTCTTGGTGTGGAAAAGTGGCCCAAGATCTTCTGAACCCCTCAGTCATGGTGACAGGCAGGCAGCTTGGATCCATCTCAACCATTTGTCATTCTTATTTCTTGAGCCTTAAAGTCAGTGATGCACTGCAAAAAAATTTTTTACTACCTACTCTGAGTCTGTGGGCTGGCCTCATCTCTGTGTGGGGCCAAATCTGTGGGTGTTGCCAAACATCATGCATTATGGGCTATGGAGGTGGGTGTGGCCAACCAAGTGGGTGTGGCCTGGGGGAATTTCCGCTAGTGGTTTTGCAGAACCTGCAGAACCCAAAAGTATGAGGACATGAGGAGAAGGACGAGACTCTCTCACATATCCCCTGCCAGTATCCCATGTCTTCCAGTAGGCTTTGTGTTTAGGTAAACATCTGCTGCACATCTGCTGTCACCTGCTCCCACCTCCTCAAGAAACACCTTCACTGTGTGTTGCGATCTGCCATGGATCGGGGCCGTTCTGGTGCGGCGGGGTCCGTGGAGGAGGTCCGCAGAGGAGCAGAGTGACTGGCCGCAAGGAAAGGCACGTGAGACGAAAATGCAGGGAAGTCCAGTCTCGATTGACAATCGAGTGGCACATTTATTGATCCTGCCTCGCGGGTTCTCGGTGCCTAAATGCACAGGACCCACGTCACAGAAGGCTGATGCAAGTGGCGTTTCTGGTGGGCAAATATAGCGTCTGTCTCCGGCCATTGCCCGGTGATTGATGGGCAAACCCGCAGTAATCTCGATCTGAGTTGGCGAAATCCCATTGTTCCTGCCCTATCTCGAAGGTCAGTTAAACTGCCTTCGGGTTTCTAACTTCCTTTCCCGCTGGCTCAGCCAGCCTCGCTAAGCTTTATCGAGAAGGGGGAGAGGGAATTCGACCTAGGAGTCAGCAATTTTACCTTTTGTCCTCTATTTCCTCCACAATTCCTCAGCCAAGGTCTTATGAATTTGCCAATCATTAATCTAACCCGCTCCCAATTTCCTTTCCATCAGAGCCCATTAATTCTCAAGCCGTGTGCTTAGCGAGCGAACCCATCGGGAAAAGTAATGGCCAATTATGACTGCGGAGGCTAGGCCTGGCAGAAAGCTGAATCCCAACCCAATAACAGGCAGACCTGAGGCTTCCACTCCTTTTGACATCTTCCTTTCTTGAGTATGTTGCTGCTATAATGGCACGGCAGTGCATTCTCTCTGCCTTGTTTCCAGAATGTGGGCTGGTCTGGTGGTGGCGGCAGATTCCTTTGGGTAGATACTACAGGACGTCTAACTTGTGTGAAGGACATTTGGAAATTTAAAGCCATATAACACTATGGGCTGTCATTTTCATTCTCCTTATTGTATACGCATATATTATGGTCTCACTATGAATAATAATAATAATAATAATAATAATAATAATAATAATAATAATAATAATAATAATAATAATAATAATAATAATAATAATAATAATAATAATAGTGCTGTCAAGTCACATCTGATTTATGGTGAGCCTTTCCGGGGCTTTCTGGGTAGAAAGTGCTCAGAAATTATTTACCATTTCGTTCTTTTGGAGGCACTCTGGGACTGTGCAGCTTTTCTGAGGTCATGCTGCTTGGTTGTTTTCTCTAGAGATATGGTGGGGATCTGAACTCTCAACCTCTGACTCCACAGTCAAATACCTAAACCACTGAGCTATCCAGCCAGGATAATGGATAATGCAAAGGTCTTTATTAGGTTCTGTTTTCTCCTTCCATCCTACTCTGTATAGTCTGAATTCTAAAGAAGGGGAGGTAATATATGCAGCCCATTGCTGCATGCATAAAGAATTTCCAATCTGCCTAGGACGTTCATGGAAAAACAACAGGATGGCTATGCTTTTCTTTTTAAGTGAGCTAGCCAAGAAAACAGGCATGAAGCTTTTCTGCAGCTTCTGTGGTTAGTATGCTAAACATGTGCAATTGGAAGAAAGTATCTCTGCCTCCTGTAGGATCTTTTTTTACACACACACACACACACACACACACACACACACACACACGTGTGCATACACACACACACACACACACACACACACACACACACACACACACACACACAAAGACAGAGAGAGAGAAGGGGGGTCTTCACCTTCACATTTGATTAGAATATATTGACAAAATGTTCAAGCATTTTTTTAATGGAAAGATGTGAATTCTGAGTTAAGTATTTTTGACCTGGAGCTGTAATGCATATGGTTAACTGTATAAACTGAAACAAGGGCCCTTTAATATGAAGGCTTTATGCCTCTGCATCACTACAGCTGCAGCAAAATAAACATGGTGCACCGATTTGGTTCAGAACAAGACTAGAATATTAATAGCCACTTTGTGCACCTCAAACAGAAGTCTGTGAGTCAGCTGACATGAGAGGAAGTGAGCATAGTTTTACATGTTGGAAAATGCAAGATGTACTGGACTGAGACGATTAAATGAGTTGAGAAGGATGGACTCCTGTCTTGTATAATTGTTTTCTCAGCAGACGCCCCCAGTCTCTTACAAAGAAAGAAAGAAAAAAAGAAAGAAAGAAAGAAGGAAGGAAAGAAAAAAAATTGATCCTGACTAGAGGACACCCACTGAATGAATGGGACTTGTGAAGCCAACACTTATATGCAAGGTGTGTAAGTCCTATGATTTCAATGGGTCTACACCAGTGTTTCCCAATCTTTGGTTTTTGGACTTCAATTCCCAGAAGCCCAAGTCAATTCCCCAAAGCACTGATCAGCCAATGTACTGACTTAGGCTTCTGAGACTTGAGGTCCCCATGTGAGGCATGGGCCCTACATTGAGAACACTGGTCTACACCCATGGTTACTTAAAAGACCAATCATATAGCAAAATATACCAAATGCAAAGTGCGTAAGTTACGAAAAATTCACATAGCTCTTCCAAAAACAGGCCAAACAATTGATCCTGAGACAGTTGGGAAACTGGAATGCCCGTGCATTAAGTGACATTTTTGGATCAGGGTCTCTTGATACCTGTTCTTGATGTAATCTGACCTTTAATCTTTTTTACCTTGGCTAAAGGATTCTCGAGGCTTTGCAGTAGGCTGAAAAACTGCATAGTAGTTCTGCTTTGGTCATCAGGAGATATGAACAGAGACAGAAATGTGCAGTCTGGTAAGAAGGAAAGAGACAAAGCAATCTGCAAAGATGTATTCCACATTCAATATTACAGGATTATGTCTCTTTGTGCAGTTGCTCAAATCAATAAATTATGTTGATCTAGATTACACAAACACAGGATAACTGTAGATGGGTGTTCTGTTAAGCAGTATAATACAGAACATTAATTTGGTATGGACTCATTTTTTTTCCAAAAGTGTTTTTACAAACCAGAAATGACAGAGCATTTACCTGAATGGTTTGAAAGTGGTTAAACTGACCATTAGTCTTGATAGCAAAGATGTTAAGCTCTCAGATGCATCAAGACAGTCTGTTCTGATCCAGTCCTCATCAGACTGTGAGGATGACCTGGATCAGGGGGTACTTCCTAAGCAGTGGTGGCCATCAGCAGGTCCGCACCAGTTCGCCAGAACCGGTAGCAGAAATTCTGGCTGGCCCCACTCATCCAAGTTTTGAAAGAAAGTAGTCCTAATTCAGGTGCAACGCAGGGCTTTCCCCCTGGCCACGCCCACCATACCATGCCCACAGTGTGGTAGTAAATTTTTTTGGAGCCCACCATTGTCCCTAAGCCTAGCCCAGTTCTGCCTGCACCCAAACCTGAGAATGTCCTGATCCAGGAATCTCAGCCTGCGTCTGGCCCAAGTCTGTTTCCCACAGCAGATGATCTGTCAGATCAGAGGTCTGACTCTGACAATGATCAGCCCTCAGTCAGGGCAAATTGGTTTAATATCAAGTAATTTTCCTCTTTTTAATAATGTGTGGGGATTTTAGTGGGGTAATTAGTTTTAATGGGGTGGTTCTTTTAAAGCTTTTTAAGATTGTAAGTCACCCAAAGTCTTCGTGAGTTGGGCGGCTAAATAAATTTGAATATAAATAAATAAAATGCAGAAGGCAGCTACACCTGAGACACAGGCAAGCTAGAGCCAAGTACCAGAGAAGACTCCCAACTGATAGTGATTAGCTGGGAGGCTTATAAGCAAGCTTGTTGCAGTCTTCCAGCGTCGGTACAATTCTTCATTGCATAGACTGACACCCTACTTGACTTTGGATAGCCTGACTAGACCTTGACCTGCCTGCTGTGACTCTGACTTCTCTGCCAACCTTGACAATGCCCATGGACATCCTTCAGACTAGACACTTGCTTGAACTACCAGACCTCAGTTTGCTGTTTGGACTTTGCTATCTGGACTCTCCTCGAATAGACTCTCTGTGTAGCGCCGTTGTTAGGTGACCATGCCCGCTGGGGTGGTTCAGCATACAGTCCTGTTTAAATGACTTCAGGTTAGTTTTCAATAGATCTGTCTTAGCTGTATTTCTAAATCATCTTATGTTTTGACTTTGAAAGAAGCAACATAGTCTGATGAGGGCAGAAGCAAGGGGATCTCTGTACACAAGCAAGGTCTGAACTGGCAGCTGTGTTTTAATAGAAATGTGGTTATTATAAGAGATTTTGTAGAGGTCTTATGGAGGGCCATATTCAGATTTTGGACAAGCAGGAAGAGTGTTAATTCAGACTTGAGGCATTTCTCTTCAGGCACTGTACAGAACAATGCCCTGACATGCTGGAATCTGAAATAGTTGCAGGTCTGCTTGCCACCTCTGTGAAAACTACAGAACTGTGAGAAAAAACAACAAGAAGAAGTCTTATAGCACTTTATACCTTACTCTCAGAGTCTGGAGTGTGGGCAGCTAGCAAGTAACACAAGCACCAGAACCCAGGGTAACCAAGCAACAGGTCAAACAGTAACCATATCTTAAGAGTCCAAGTCCAAAATCAAACCTGAGGTGGACAGAAATATAGAGTTAGCCCGGCGTGAGAGAGCAAGTGAGGCAGAGTACCTCCAGGGACGAAGCAGGGCAGATGGGGTTCAAGGACTGAGGATCTGGGTGAGGCATGACAGTGGAGAATGTTGTAAAGGAGGCATCCAAGAAGGGAAGCCTGGTTGTAATGGGGGACTTCAATTACCCTCACATAGACTGGGTGAACTGTTGTTCAGCACATGATAAAGAGATAGTGTTCCTAGATATGCTAAATGATTGTTCTCTGGGACAGATGGTTGAAGACCCAACTAGAGGTACAAGAATCCTTGACTTGATCCTTACTCAGGATCTGGTGCAAGATGTTAATGTGACTGATCCAATAGGGAACAGTGACCACAACACAATTATGTTTAACTTGATCATAGACCGCAAGTCACTGATAAAATCAACACAGAGACCTTAAATTTTCAAAAAGGAAATTTCCCAAAGTTGAGGAAACTAGTAAAAAAGAAGCTGAAAGGGAAAATTGAGAGAGTCCAAACAGTCCAAGAGGCATGGGGGCTGTTTACAAAAACAATAACAGAGGCCCAATTGGAATGCATACCCAAAAGGAAAAAGGGCACTGCCAGGTCCAAGAGGACTCCGATGTGGCTTACAGGAGCTGTTCGGGAAGTGATCAAGAGCAAGAAAAGCTCATTTAGAAGATGGAAGGCTTGTCCAAATGAGGACAGCAGGCAGAAACATAAATTCTGGCAGAACAAATGCAAGGCAACAATCAGGAAAGCAAAGCAAGACTTTGAGGAGCGTATAGCTAAAAATATTCAGAGAAATAACAAAGACTTCTTTAAGTACTTTAGAAGTAAGAACCCAACTAGGAAGGCCATTGGACCATTAGATGACAATGGAAGGCAAGGGGTTATTAAAGAGGAAACAGAGATTGCAGAGAGACTCAATGAATTCTTTGCTTCAGTATTCACTGAAGAAGACAGAGACCACATGCCCAAAACAGAGCCTATCTTCGTAGGGAGGGAAACCGAAGAATTAAGCCAGATAGAAATAACCAGGGAGGAGGTCCTTGAATGTCTTGTTAAGCTAAACACTAACAAATCACCAGGACCAGATGGCATCCATCCACGAGTTCTCAGGGAACTTAAAGATGAAATTGCTGATCTCCTAGCCAAAATATATAATCTTTCCCTCAAATCAGGCTTTGTGCCTGATGACTGGAAGGTAGCGAATGTAACACCAATTTTCAAAAAAGGATCCAGTGGTGATCCAGGAAATTACCAACCTGTCAGTTTGACATGTGTCCCAGGTAAAGTGATGGAAACCATCCTAAAAGATAGAATTAATAGGCACATAGAAGAGAAGGCGCTGCTAAAGGAGAGCCAACATGGCTTTTGCAAGGGCAAATCATGCCTCACTAATCTGTTGGAATTTTTTGAGAGTGTCAACAAGCATGTGGATAAGGGGGATCCAGTTGACATTGTTTATCTGGACTTTCAGAAGGCTTTTGACAAGGTCCCACACCAAAGGCTCTTGAATAAACTTACCAGTCATGGAATAAAGGGACAGGTCTTGTCCTGGATCAGCAACTGGCTAAGGGACAGGAAACAGAGGGTAGCACTAAATGGACACTTCTCCAAGTGGAGGGAAGTAAAGAGTGGGGTCCCCCAAGGTTCAGTACTGGGACCCCTGCTTTTCAACCTCTTCATAAATGATCTAGAGGTAGGAGTAAAAAGCAAGGTAGCCAAATTTGCTGACGACACTAAATTATACAGGGTAGTGAAAACTGTGAGAGATTGTGAAGAGCTCCAGAGGGATCTCTTGACACTGAGGGAGTGGGCAAAACAGTGGCAAATGAGCTTCAACATCAGTAAGTGCAGAGTGATGCATGTTGGGGCAAAAAACCCCAATTACATTTATAAACTGATGGGGTCTGAACTCTCTGCGACAAACCAGGAAAGGGACCTTGGTGTCCTGGTGGACAGCTCAATGAAGATGTCAACCCAGTGTGCCTCAGCAGTGAAAAAAGCAAACTCAATGTTAGGGATCATTAGGAAGGGTATAGAAAATAAGTCAGCAAGTGTCATTTTGCCTCTTTATAAATCTATGGTGAGGCCCCACCTGGAATATTGTGTACAGTTCTGGTCGCCATACCTCCAGAAGGATATTATGGAGTTGGAGAAAGTACAGAGGAGGGCAACCAGAATGATTAGGGGACTGGAACACCTTCCTTACCATCTGAGGCTGCAACGGTTGGGCCTTTTCACTCTTGAACGACGGCGTCTAAGAGGTGACCTGATTGAAGTTTATAAAATCATGCTCGGTGTGGACAAAGTAGATAAGGAAAAACTGTTTTTCCTATCGCACAACACTAGAACTAGGGGACACTCGATGAAACTTTTGGGTACTAGTTCTCAAACAAATAAGAGAAAGTACTTTTTCACCCAGAGGATTGCTGGTCTATGGAACTCCCTGCCAGAAGAAGTGGTGACAGCTGTCAGTCTTGACAGCTTTAAGAAAGGATTAGACAAGTTCATGGAGGACAAGTGTATCAATGGCTATAATTATGGCTACCTAAGGACAACCACCGGGTTGGAGAGATAGGCAAGATATCTCTCAATGCCATTTCCAGGGAATCCTAAGCAGGTGAAGGCATCTCCTTGGGAATACCCTGAAGGAAATGGTGAGCCACTGTGTGAGACAGAATGCTGGACTGGATGGGCTGTGTCCTGTTCCAGCAAGGCTGTTCGTATGTTCTTATGTGGTCTACAGGAACCAGGAATGGGGCAGGGAGGCTTTGGGAGGAGAAAAAGAAGCAAGGCAAGAGATCTTTGGAGGCAGGAACCAGGAGCGAAGCAAGAGATCTTTGGAAAACAGTGATAATTCAGGAGCCAAGGAACCACAAGTCCACTGAGCTTCACTGTCAAGGCAGCCTCTGGGGTAAGAGCTGGCGTCCAATACAACTCAGCCTCCCAGGGCCTCCAGGTGAAGCCCACAATGGTCTAGAACCCTCCACAAGGTTCTCAGGCATTGTCCAGCAGCCTAAGCCGGGCAAAGGTTCAACTCTGCAAGAACCAGAGTTGCCCTCCAGGCTGGTGGCCCAATTTCCCACAAGCATCAAAGCCACTTCTGAGGAACTCATCCTGCAAACACCAGAGCTGTCCCAGATCCTGTCACTTACAAGCTGTATTTGACCTAAGCTTTGGTGTGTGCGTGCCCACTCCTGGCAAATTGAGAGAAATGTGAATCTGATTTTTCAAGACACAAGTTGCAGCCAAGTCACTAAACCAGGGGTGGCCAAACTATGGTCCGTGGGCTGGATCCAGCCCATGATGGCAAATCATCCAGCCCATGCCACTCCTGAAAGCAGAAGTATAATGCACCCGTGCATGTGCCAAACGCTGCTGTAAATGCACCTGTGGTTGTTGGAAACGTGTTTATGACAGCCGTGGGTGCATTTACAGCAGCATTTTGCTCGGGGCTCGGGGCTAAATCCTGGCATGGACAGTGAGGGTCAGGAACTGACTCGGGCACAGTCTAGCCACTTTATCTGCGATCGGTTTGATCCAGTTGCCCCTGAGGAAGTGGACAGGCTCCTTGCAGCTGTTCGCACCACCACATGCCTTTAGATCCTTGTCCCGCCTGGTTGGTGAAAACCTCCAAGGCAGTGACAGGTAGCTAGTCGAGGCAATTATTATTTCTACGTTACAGGAGGGGGTGTTTCCTGCATCCTTAAAACATGCTTTGGTGTGCCCCCTCCTAAAGAAATCATCACTTGACCCAGCAGTGTTAACCAATTATAGATCGGTATCCAACCTTCCCTTCTTAGGGAAGGATTTGGAGAAGGCAGTGGCGTGTCAGTTGCAGGGGGTCCTGGATGAAGCAGATTATCTGGACCCCTTCCAGTCAGGATTCAGGTATGGTACAGAGGCGTCATTGGTTGCGCTGATGGATGATCTCTTGGAGGAACGGAACAGAGGTCACCCATCTGTCCTTGCTCTACTTGACCTCTCAGCGGCCTTCAGTACTGTCAACCATAGTATCCTTCTGGAACGGCTCAAAGGATTGGGGACCTAGGGCACTGTGTGGTCCTGGTTTTCCTCATTCCTGAAGGGCCGGACCCAATCTGTGTGGTTGGAGAGTGAGAGGTCCAGACCTAGGCTTTTCCAATATGGGGTGCCTCAGGGCTTGGTGCTCTTTTCTCTCCTATTTAACATCTACATGAAGCCGTTGGGTGATATCATCCGTTCCCGTGGTGTGAGGTATCATCAGTATGCTGCAGTATATCTCGGCCTGTGGTGATTTAAGCAATGTTGTCAAAGTCCTATCCAGGTGTCTGGAGGCTGTGGGGGTCTGTATGGGGGACAACAGGCTACAACTGAATCCCGACAAGACTGTGGCTATGGATTAGGCGCCCTGTGTCATCCCGGGAGCTACCATCTTTGGTCCTGGATGGAGCTATTTTACCCCAGACAGACCTGGTGCACAACTTGGGGGTCCTCCTAGACTCACGACTACTGCTCGAAGAGCAGGTGGCAGTCATGGCCAGGAGGGCTTTTGCACAACTTCGTGTAATTTGCCAGTTGCGCAAGCTCCTGGACCGGGACTCCTTGCTCATGGTCACACATGCTCTGGTCACCTCCAGACAAGATTACTGTAATGCGCTCTACATAGGGCTGCCTTTGACAACCATTTGTAGGCTGCAGCTGGTCCAGAATGCGGCTGCCTGGGTAGTGATGGGGTGTGGGCATTATGGCCGCGCTTCTCCACTGCTCCGGGAGCTGCACTGGTTACCAGTTTGCCTCTGGGTGCAATTCAAGTTGCTGGTGATGACCTTTAAAGCCCTACATGGTACTGTGCCAGGATACGTACGAGACCGCGTCTCCCCAAGAGTGTCTGTCTGTCCAACCAGAGCGGATCGGAGGGGCTCTCTAACTGTACCATCAGCTAGATGGGCTCGTCTCTCTAGCACAAGGAGGAGGGCCAACTTCATGTCCGCTCCGGCCCTATGGAACCTCCTGCCGACAGAGTTACGGCTCCAGACAGAATTGCTGCCCTTTAGAAAAGATCTCAAAACCTGGCTGGCAAGGCAGGTGTGAGGCACCAATGGGGAGGTGACCCCTGCCCGCTGGCTGGTATAAATTGTTCCCTCTTCTGTGGTGGGGTGTGTGGGTCTTTTTAATTGGACTGATTTTAGTTGATTTTATTGAGGATTTTAAAATGTTTTTATATGCCCAGACGCTCCGGCGAGGGAATACAAATTTAAATAAATAAATAAATTTTATACCAGGGTGCCTAAACTACAGTCCATGGGCCGAATCCGGCCCACAACACCAATTCATCCAGCCCATGTCACTCCCGGAAGTGGAAGTAAAGGAAGTGGAAGTAAAATGTGCATTTGTGGGCACATAACGCACCCGTGCATGCACAGGATGCTGCCGTAAATGACCCGCAGCTGTTGTAAACGCATTTATGACAGCCACGGATAATTTATGTCAGTGTTCTGCACATGTGTAGGCGTATTATACGCCCACGCATACATGTTTTACTTCCGCTTCTGGTGGGAGAAACGACACGATCAGTCCCCGGCCCAAAAAGTTTGGGCGCCCCTATTTTAGAGCTTCTTTTGATGAAGAAGCCACACATAGAACCATAGGAACGGCAACTGCATTGTGGCATTCTGAGTTCCCCCTCCCCTGCATAAAAATAATTTACACTTAACAGGTCTCCCTAAGTAGATACCATCTACAGTACTAAATTAACCCGAGAAGGAAAGGCAACTTCAATCAATTCAGCTAAACACCTACTTAACATATTTGCCCTGGATTTTTCTCGCTGTTGCACAAGGTATAAATATTCCTCACTGGCATGTGCAATTTATGAGTGTCCTTCAATCAAGCACAGTGATTCTTATTCTAATTAACATTTAGAGGCCACATGATTCATCCAGTTGACACACTCTCTTTTTTCCTTATTCCCTGAAAAATAATCTGGCGCTGTGAAATCCTGAAGTTAGATAATGCCTAAGAGAGAAGAGATCAAAATCTCATTGGTAGAAAAGAAACAAGGACTTCAGACCACACTGATTTCGGATGATCAGAAAAGCCCCATGCATTTCAGTCAGCAAAGAAGGACTTCTTTTCCTACATTCAGGTGAAAGAGAAGGTAACACAGGACATCTGTCTGATGGCAGAGACTGTCACGTCAAGATTGCTTTTCACAACATCTCCCAAAGAAGCTTTATCTTAGTTTACACCTTTGATTTATGGGGTCATGGGCTTTTTATGGGTCATGTCAATGGTGCCATCACTATTTCTATTTATTTTTGTTGTTCAGTCGCACAGTTAATTCTGACCTTTTGCGACCCCATGGACCACCACCCTCCAAACATCTCTGTCCTCCACCATCCTCCTCAATCCGCCCAGCTGTGCCCATTGTGTCTACATTACCATTTAGCCATCTCGTTTTCTGCTGCCCCCTTCTTCTTTTGCACTCCACCTTTCCCAGTATCAAGGCTTTCTCAAGTGAATCCCCTCTTCTCATTTGATGTCCAAAGTACTTTAGCTTCATCTTTACTATTTGACCTTCTAAGGAGCAGTCAGGGTTGATTTCTTCTAAGATTGACCTATTTGTTCTCCTCACTGTCCAGGGTACCCTCAAAACTCTCCTCCAACACCACATTTCAAAGGCGTCTATTCTTCTGCGATCAGCTTTCCTAATGGTCCAGCTCTCACAACCATACATTACCGCCATTGCTTTGACTATGCAAATTTTGGTTTGCAAGGTGATGTCTCTACTTTTAACTATGTTCCCCAGGTTTCTCATAGCTTGTCTCCCAAGCATCAATCGCCTTTTTATTTCATGGCTGCAATCTCCATCTGCAGTTGATCTTGGATCCTAAGAAAGTAAAGTCTGTCACTGCTTCTACTTCTTTCCCATCTATTTTCCAAGAACTGATAGGGCCTGTTGCCATTATCTTGGTTTAAAAAGACAGAGAAACCCCAAAACATACAATAGAAAGAATATACTAAAACACATACAGTGGAACCCGGACATACAAATGGTTCAACTTACAAAAAAATCCGACATACAAATAGAAATCCTGGCTAAAAAGAAAGAAAGCAAATTTAGCATACAAATTTTTAATAGGAAAAATTTGACATACAAAAAATAGGGTGACATCTAGTGGCCTCTTCTGGTAATGCAATGTGTTTTCGACATACTGTACTGTACACATTTTTCGAAATACAAATAACCTTGTGGAAGGGGAAAATAATTAAAAACAACAACCTAGTCCCATATTATATGATAGCGTTAAAGGAACTCACTTTATATTAATATTGATGAATGTGCCATTCTGCAGTACACTTGTCCATCCATTCAAGGAATAAGCACCAATCATAACCTGCCCATTCACTGAAACAGGCCTATAACTAGTGGTCAAAGTTATTACACACACAGCCATATGAACATAACGTAGCCCCAGAGATACTGTGATGCTCAACAGGAAAGAGGTCTGTACCTTCAAAATCAGAGTTCTATAGGTGACTTGAGGTTTTAGCTTAAGCCTAGGTGAACAGCTCAGACCTGAATGTTCAGTTTGTGCTAGCTTAATCCAATGAGCCAATTCCAATCAGCTTTTATATAAACATTTGCTTTCTAAGTGACCAGCTTTGACCATAGCTTTGATGCTATAACTGGAGCATAGAGGACATTTATCAGCTGAATTTCACTTCAGACACACTTCAGAGATGAGGGAGTTTCCAACATTGGAAGGGGGCATGGGCAGAAGCATGGGGTCAACAGTAAGAGTCTGTCTACACAGGCATATGGCCCACTCTATGGGGTTGGTGTGGGTTGATCTATTCTCATGCTCACGTGTTTTGTGCTGGAGCAAGTCAATCAGCCTTAGACCTGCCACATTTTGAGACCTCATTAAGGAGAGCCTCTTCTAAATTGCCCCACTGTATTTTATCCCAAAGGCCATGGTGGCTTAGTGGTTAAGACCCTGAGCTTGATGACCAGAAGGTCAGCAGGTCAAGACCTGAGTGCTGCATGATGGAGTGAGTGTCCATCATCTGTCCCAGCTCCTGCCAACCTAGCAGTTTGAAAGCAAGAAATTGCAAGTAGATAAACAGGTTCTGCTTCGGCGGGAAAGGTAACAACATTCCGTGCACTCTGGCATCTAGTCATGCCTACCCCATGACCACAGAAATGTCTATAGATGCCGACAGCACTGGCTCTTTGGTTGAAAATAGAGAGGAGTACCAAACCCCAAGAGTTAGACACAATTGGTTTTCGAGCAAGGGAGACTTTTACTATTTTATCCCACTCCTAGCATATGTGTTCACTGGGAAATGGCTTCTAAAGTCATGGTGCCAGAGTTTGGACTGCAGCATTCCCATCAATGGAAGGACAGCTATAGCTGCCACTTCCCAGTTGATCAATGGGAGTGCTGCAGCCAACCAGCTGGGGAGCCCTCTGCCATGCATGGGGCTGCTTCAGCAGTAGTTTTTCTTTAAATGTTCAGTAAATTGATGCATTGAGATGGCAATTTACCGATTTTTTTCAATTTAAAAAACGGCATGATTGCAGAAGCCCCATTTACACTTGGCAGTGCAAATGGGCGAAGCAGGTTACACTTTATTTAACTCTCCCCCTTCCTAAAGTGACCAAACCGCCCCCCCCCCTAAGAAACCAGACCTTTTTAAAAAAAAAACACAGCTGGGAGGGTCAGCGTAGAGAGCAGTAAGCCTAGCATAATGAAATTGGGGCAAGGCAACTTGCAGAGGCCCAGTGTGGATCATTAATGGTAGTGTAGATCATTAATGGTTTTTGAAAGTATCCTGATTTGGCACAAAGTGAGATCCTTTTCCTCAGAACAGGTATATGTCAAGGAAGTAATGGCTTTGAACCCAGTGTCTTTCAAGAAACAATCTCAAAAATCTGCTTTTCTCTACAGAAGAGCCTTAGGTATTCCAAAAAATAGAAGTTTAAAGAAGTTCCTGTCTGGCCAGGTTATCCTGCTATGTTAACAAAGTAGACCATATGGCCAGCAACTCAATGCTGGTCATCAGGTGGTGGTTAACTAACCTCACAACCCTGGGGACTAACGGCCTTGGGTGCCAATGTCCACAGAGGTGATGGTCCCAGAGTGGATTAAATCCCACTTGAATCCATCTTGATGGAGGGCAGCAGCTTCATCAATACTGGCCTGGGGCTGATGAAGACTTTGTGTGCCCAAAGGGCTCAGGACCAGAATGTGGTTCGCAGAACCAGTTCAGTGTTATGGGTGTCATGCTGTGATGCAGAAGGCAAATGGAAGGCCACTGCATTATACAGTACAGGTATTCCTAGGACAATCTTCATGTCTGATCGCCATGATGAGTGCCAATATTCTAAATCGGATACAGCGCTTGAAAAAAATTGTTAAAATCCTGCACTACCTGTTGAAAGAGTAATATTATGTCTAATATTAGAAAATAAATAGAAAATAAGACTCTTTCATCGTCAAAATCATATTCACAAGCTTCAGAATAGAGTATCCACTACTGTCTAGCCAAAATGGCAGCATCTATTCAAACCAGGTACAAATATGCAAAATATTTCATGGAGGAAAAAAAACTTAAGCAATGTGTGAAAAACATCCAAATATTCCCTTGCTTGGTAAAATATCCGAATTTGGTTCAAAGTGCTTTTGGGTTCCACCAGACTTTGTTTGTGCCCAAGGTCTTAGAAATAAACACTACAACTACTTTGGTTTTTAAATAATTTTATTTATGATACAATCCATACATAAAGTTTTGCTCATGACCTTAATTACAGAGCAACTGTTTCCTCCTAGTAAATATTAGAAACGAGAAAGAATTTTGTTGCATTTCATTTTTCAAAGGAATTATCCAAAAATTCACAAATTTCCTCATATTCAGACGGGGGGGGGGGGGGGGAAATCTTGAGACGAGAACAGATGTGAACCTCGAAGAAATTCAGACTGACAGGCTTGTGAATCCAGCCCCACCCAAGTATTTCAGTGTATAATTGTTTAAAAAAGTAGGCTTGGATGTCTGCAATCAGCTATTTAGTGCCAAAGAACAGATGGCAGCTTCCCCCCCCCCCCCCTATAAACTCATAATCTTTTACATATATATATCAGATCCTCTCCATGCTGGAAACAGCTGTACTGACTAAATATAGGTAGTGCAGATGGGTGAAATTTTTGTTTCAGTTCATATTTGGAAAAGTAATGCTAAAATCCAATTATCAAATATTCAGGACAAAAAGAATCTGAGGGTTGTTTTTGCAAACTGGATGCAGGAGAAAACAAAACTAACAGATCTTCCCATCCCTAGTGTATATGATTCTCAGAAACTGCACATAATAGAATGGTTCCTTAATTAAATAGAATGGGCCCCATGTGAATAATAATAAGTTTGTGTCAGAAATTATTCTGGGTAGAAAGAATTTTTGCGGAAGAAACTCCGCTCAGAGAACGTCCAAATGAGGCTCCTTTCATGTCCCCAAGAGCTGGGACAGAAACAAGCACTCAAACTGTCATGCAGTGCCAGGGTCTTGATCTGCCAACTT